>CP142462.1:4832500-6032500 GCA_038049695.1 Cinnamomum chago
GACATGAGTTTGAACATGTTAGAGCAAGTTTATTGAATAGAAGCCCTACTCCATCTTTAGATGTTTGCTTGCAAGAGTTGCTTCATGAGGAATAGAGATGCAAGTCACAAGCTATTTTGGATTTTCATAAATCTAATCATCTTGCCACACCTGTTGCCAATGCTTATTTGGCTAAGGATAAATGAGACATGTCAAAGATTCAGTGTTTTCAATGCAAGGAGATGGGACACTTTGCAAATACTTGTAAAAGGGGAATGGTCTGCAATTACTGTAAAATACCAGGACATCTGATTTCTGAATGTCGTAAACAACCTTAGAATCGGTCTGTCAATGCCTATCATGCTACTACATCTTCCCATACTACATCTTCATCTGTGCCTAATCTTGCTGCACCTGGTCTTGATGAAGCAAACAAGCCTCTCACTCCGGAAATGGTACAACAAATTGTGCAAAACTCCCTTGCCTCTGCATTTTCTGCCAAGGGCTTTTCAGGTAACTCTAAAGCTTCTTCCATTTGGTATATGGATTCTTGGGCTACCCATCATATGACTCATTCACCATCACACTTGGAAAATCTGACATCATTATCCGGTAAACATCATATCAAGACTGGTGATGGTGGAGATTTACCTATTTCTGGTATTGGTAACATGTCCTCTGGTTCCATTCCCTTACAAAATGTTCTATTCTCTCCTAACTTAACTGCCAATTTGATTTCTGTCAGTAAGTTGGTCGACAACAATTGTAATGTATCCTTTTTTTGTGATGGATGTGTTGTACAGGACCAGGCAACTGGGAAGCCAATCATGAGGGGGCATAGAGATGGACAATTGTTCACATTACAACTAGGGCCTTTTCCAAAAGCTTATATTTCCAATTTTGCTGATTCCAATAAAGATTTTCTTCATTTATGGCATAGGAAATTAGGACATTTACATTTTAAACAATTGATTACTATGTTGAACTTTGGATTGATTGATAATAAATTTTCTTTTTCCTCTCATAATTCCATTTGTGATAGATGGAGTTGGGCTTCTATTCAATAAACTTGCTCTAACAGAAAAATCAACAACTATCATAAATTTTCTTTTTCCTCTCATAATTCCATTTTAATCTTGGCGATCTTGCCCCTATACACCTCACAAAATGGGATTGCTGAACGGAAAAATCAGCATATTCTTGCTACTGTCCATGCTTTGCTTATTGATTCTTTTGTTCCATCCAAATTTTGGGCCGAAGCTGTTAACACTGCTGTATACCTGATAAATCGTCAATTTACCCATACCTTAAGAAATCGGTCTCCTTATTATTGCTTGTTTAAATCCCAACCTGATTACAGTATGTTACATACCTTTGGTTGTACTTGCTATGTTCTTTTACCACCACATGAGCGTAATAAACTAACTTGCCAGGCGACTAAATGTGCTTTTTGGGTTATTCTAGTACACAAAAAGGATTCATTTGCTATGATTCTCCTCAAAGGAAAACACGTCTCTCGCAATGCTGTGTTTGTTGAACACATCCCATATTTTCATTCTCTTCATCATCATCATCATCTTCTTCTTCTTTTTCCTTTCTACCAATTTTACCTCCTCTCTCCAATCCTTCGGTATTTGATAAATTTTCACAGGGTCTTGTGTACCAGCAACGACAGTCTACAGTTGTTCCTACTCCAACCCCTCTCATTGAGACAGTACCCGGTCCTGCTCTTGAAAATGACACCACCATGCCCAACCTTCGTCGTTCCACTTGTATTTCTCAACCACCTGAACGGTTGTCCCTTTTCTCCAGCCTCCAATTTGTTGCAATACCTCATTCTTACAAACAGGCAGTTGTTCATGAGTGCTGGAATGCAGCAATGAAGGAAGAACTTAAGGCATTGGATGAGAATCAAACATGGGATCTCGTATCCTGTCCTCCTGATATTACTCCTATTGGTTGTAAATGGGTTTACACTATTAAGCTCAAGGTTGTTGGTCCACTTGATCGCTATAAAGCACGCCTGGTTGCTTTAGGAAATAATCAAGAATATGGATTAGCTTATGATGAGGCTTTTGCCCCGGTGGTTAAGATGACGACCGTTCGGACTTTGATAGCTGTTGCAACTATTAAGTCATGGCCCCTTCTTCAAATGGATGTCAAGAACGCGTTTCTTCATGGTGATCTTAAGGAAACTGTTTACATGCGTGTGCCAGATGGACTTGATGCACCACCAAACTTTGTCTGTCACCTTCGTTGTTCTTTGTATGGATTAAAACAAGCTCCTAGAGCTTGGTTTGAGAAATTTCGCCACACTCTCATTCATTCTGGGTTTAAACAAAGTCATTCAGATCATTCACTCTTTATTCAGAGAACATCTCTAGGTATCACCATCTTATTAGTCTAAGTGGATGATATTATTATTTCTGGCAGTGATAGTTATGGAATTCAACATTTACAACAAATACTCCAGTCCTCTTTTCATATGAAAGATCTTGGTGCGTTGACTTACTTTCTAGGATTGGAGGTTCATCGATCTGACCGTGGGACTATGCTAACCCAGACAAAGTATACTCAGGAGTTAATTGACATGGCACGCCTTACTGATTGCAAACCGGTTAATACACCCATGGATGTAAATGTTAAGTACCATAAACATTATGGTGACCCAATATCTGATCCTACTTTGTATCTTAAGTTAGTTGGGAACCTCATTTATTTGACTTTGACCCGACAGGATATCTCTTATGCAGTGAATATTATAAGCCAGTACATGTCAGACCCAAGACATCATCATTTAGCTGCTGTTTTTTGCATCCTCAGATATCTCCGTGGAACTTTGGGACGGGGTTTGTTTTTTTCATTTTCATCTCCACTGCATCTCTCTGCTTATGCTGATTGGACAGGTTATATTGACACTACGGGGGTTTTTTTTTTTTTTTTCTCTGCTTATGCATGTTTTTAGGGTCGTCCATCATTTCTTGGAAATGCAAGAAACAAGAGCGTGTTTCAAAATCATCTACTGAAGCAGAATATCATGCCATGTCTTCTGCTTCTTCTGAGATCGTATGGCTTGTTGGACTTCTTGTTGAACTTGGAATTAAAATTCCTACTCCTATTCCTTTGAATGCCGACAACACTAGTGCAATACTGATTGCTCAAAACCCCATTCTTCACGAGCGGACGAAACATATTGAAGTTGACGCTCATTTTGTTCGGGAAAAACTTTAGGAAAAGCTTCTCTCACTACCTCATGTTTCGTCGACTGATCAAATTGCAGACATCCTACTAAAGCTGTCTAAAGATCGACATCAATTTCTAATATCCAAATTGATGCTTGTTAATTCGCATCAATTTGAGGGGGAGTGTGAAGGAACATAGTTTTCTGTGTCTCTCAAAGCACCACCAATGTACATCTACGTGGTTTAGCAATACTATACTGATAAGCATATCAAAAGGGATTGCTGAATAGGAATATTGATTTATATAGATCTAATTGGTTGTAATACCCTTTATCAAGGGATTGTAATTGACTTATGATAGGAAGGAATGTATCTATATAAATGAGGGCTCGGTCATCCAAAGGGCAGCTTGATTCATTGTCTTCATATATTATTCTCTCTCTCTCTAAGTAATAGTAACGATCCAGACTCACTATTCACTAGGTGTGTTCATAGATCGGGCCAGCCCAGGACCTGGGCCCGACCCAGCCCAGGACCTGGGCCCGACCCAGCCCGGTTTGGCTTGGCCCATAAATATCAGTACTTGGGCCGGGCTTGGATTATCTCTTTGGGTCCATTTATTAAATGGGCCAGGCTTTGATTCAATGGCAAAGGAAAAACTGATGAGCAGAGAGGGATTCGAACACTTCGCAAGTACAAGCATACCAAAGTCAACAGAGCTACAGAGAAATACATTCTAAGATGCACTTTTTTTTTTCTTTATAATGCAAACCGGATTGGGCTCGGGCTAAATCTACAGCAAGTGAGCTGGGCTCGGGCCAACTAGTTAAGGCTTGGGCCAGGCTTGGGGCTAGTATTCAAAAGTCAGGCTGGGCCCGAATATTGCTCAACCCGGCCTAGCTCGGCCCAAGAACACCCTTAGTGTCCACATGATATTGTCTGTTTTGGCTTATGGGATTTCAACCCAATCTTGTCGCTCAGTTTTAAAAGGCTTAATGTGGGGTTAAGGCCAGGTCGCACTCATATGCCCAGAATCAAGACTTACATGTTTCCGATGTGGGACTTATGCACCACTGCATACCCCCGCCTTTAGAGTTTCCCCCGCCCTCTAAGGGGATGATCGCCAAACCCAATGTCCTTTTATAGGGGGGCCATAGGCGTGACATACTCCCCCACTAGAAAATAGAGCCATCATCGGCTATGATACCATTTGTAATGACCTAGGCCCACTGTCTAGATGATATTGTCTGCTTTGGCTAATGAGATTTCAACCCAATCTTGATGCATGGTTTTAAAAGGCCTCGGGTGGGGTTAAAGCTAGGCCACACTTATATACCTAGGATCAAGACTTGCATGTTTCCAATGTGGGACTTATGCACCATTGCATACCAGTCCATTACAGTTTCCCTCGCCCTCTCTAGGCGGATGCTCGCTGAACCCAATGCCCTTCTATAGGGGGCTCATAGGCGTGACAAAAGTAGGAAAGATAGAATCAGAAATGAGTCTTTCTTGGAGCATTTAGGGGTAGAATCTTAGAGTGTTTGGACATGTCCAATGCCGCCGCCAACGACACTGGTGAAGAAAAGCTTTTCTATGCGGGTTGATGGCCCACCAAGAGGAAGTGGTAGGCTGAAGAGGACATGGATGGAAGTAGTAAGGTTAGATCTTAAGAAGTACAACCTATATGTGAATTAGGATCAGGATAGATTAGAATGGAGAAACATATTTCATGTAACTGGCCCCCAACATAGTTGGGACAAGGCATTGATGATGATGATGATTGATTGATTCTGATTTGGAAACTAGCATATGATCAAATCAGAAGATTGCAATAGTGTTGTTTGTGGTGAGGGTTGCTTTCCACAATAAGGAGTACATGTGCCTAGGGTTTGACATAAGAGTCCAAGTGAGGGGGGAAAAGTTCTATGACTTCCTCCCATCAGTTACCTAGCATTGTGGATCCAAAATCAAGGATTACACCTAAGCTGCTGAATGAAAACAATTATAAAGATTGCACCTATTATGCAAGAATAACAATCAGAGGACCGAAAACACTTGGATATATCGATAGAAGCATTGAAGAGTGCATAAACAATGATCCAAAATATTCAGATTTGGTTTTTGCTAAAATATTAGTTATGAACTGGATCCTAAATTCAATGGAAGAGGGTACTGCAGCCATCTTTAATATCCTAACACAGCCAAGGAGCCTCGGGACTTTATTACGGTAGCTTATGTCCAAAAGCAAAAAAATGCTAGAATACTTGAATTAAAAAAGAAATTGCAGGATTTAATGTAATGCCCTAGGCTAGTATAGGGCCCAGATCTAACCTATTTGACTAATGAGTTGGGCTTGGTTTTGTTTTATTATTACTATTGTAGTGGGCCTCATATAGAGCGGGCAACGATTAGCTATTCAAGGTGATTGATTTTTCTAAATTGATGGACATAGAATTGGAGGAAACATGTGATAATCATGGATTGATTGACACTAGAATGGCTGTTTTAGGGGTTGATTGATGTATTTTGTAAAAGACTATTATTGGAACTAGAAGAAACCCTAGCATTAATTAACCAATTACCCCAAAGAGATTGCAGTCATCATGGTCGCAGATTTCTTAGCAACAATGATCCAATTGTTAACAGATCAAATCTAGATAAAAAAAAAAGGTTTTCTTCAAAACTGTCTAAAAAAAACCCCAGGAACACTAAACATAGAAGAAAAGAGGAAGAATTATATGAAGAAAACTGCAATGCCGTATCCTTTTTAGGGGTTGATTGATGTATTTTGTAAAAGACTATTATTGGAACTAGAAGAAACCCTAGCATTAATTAACCAATTACCCCAAAGAGATTGCAGTCATCATGGTCGCAGATTTCTTAGCAACAATGATCCAATTGTTAACTGATCAAATCTAGATAAAAAAAAAGGTTTTCTTCAAAACTGTCTAAAAAAATCCCAGGAACACTAAACATAGAAGAAAAGAGGAAGAATTATATGAAGAAAACTGCAATGCCGTATCCTTTTAAGGTTGGATGACCAGCCACATATATATTTTATTATATTTTTCAATAATTACAAAAAATACTCCTATGATCTTTAAAAAATCACAAAACAGTCCTTGATTATTTAATATTTACAGAAAATCTAACTCTATTTCTTAACACTTTTCCCCCTTTTGTTTCATTAAATTGTACTGTAAATGATTCTTCTCACCTTGGTCCCTCTTAATTTTGCTTCCCAAGCATCCTCTCTTCCAAAGGATTCCTAAAATCAAGAAAACAAGGGATACTGCTGACAGTACAATTCCAACCACGGCAGCAGTAGGTATCTTTTTTCCATTACCTGGAGGTACAAAATCTGTAGAGGATAATATACCAAACAAAAGTATTAATTAACCACCATTTTAAATGGGAACAATAAGCTAAATGATTAAAGGATATTTACGTAGTAACCTGAACCCAAATTCACAGTTAATTGTGTCCTTTTAAGTCAATCTAAGAATTTTGAGATTCCGGACTCAATTCATAATACTTGTAATAGTTTTTATTTTGGGCCCCACACTTGACGCACAAAATTAAACCTTAATTCCTGGCCTACTAGGACCTAATTTTATATGAATGAGGTTGGCCTAAAATGTAATTAAGCAGCCAATTAAGAACCGGATTTCAAAAAAGGATAATTAGGGGCAGTTTTGTAATTATGGGAAACCTGAGTGTGTTATTTGTAGTTTCTGAAAACTATAAATTCCAGCCCATAATTTCTGAGTTTTGACCCACCAATTAGGATGTCATTTAGTAAGATAACCAGCCTTAGTTAGTGGAATTAATTATATAACAATGGATCCCAATAATTATAGTGGCCGCATTAAGTGAAAGGGAGGCTAGGGGTTTTTGGTATTTTGCTAATAATTCTCATTCTAAATTGTTTTTGAGCCCAGTCTTCTAGATATAAGCTCACCCTAGGTGTCCCCACCATTTGTTCATGATGTGGTCTCCTACAAGTGGGCCTGGGTTCTAATCTGTAATTTTGGTCTAATTCAAGGACTTAAATATAAATTCCCAAATCTGTTTCATTCAAATTACAGATGTGTTGTCCCAACTTGATATTATTTAATTATAAATAAATAAACTCAATTAATTAGATTATATGTACATGTGCGGCCCCACACACATACATATAAATAGTTCTACATATAGTGAGTCCCATAGTTGGTTTATAGAGGGGGACGGCTAAGAGGGTTAGCTAATGATAATTTGGGTGGGTTAAACCATGTTGCTAAAAATATTAAGAGAACTAGTTCCTTGATATTAAGAGACCTAGTTGCTTAAGAAGGTAGAGAGAATTAGAAAGAGGTTTGTTGCTAACTTCAAATTAGAAAGTGGAGGCCTTACAAGAATAGGAGTGCTAATCAAAGGGATCACAAGAAATTTTATTGTGACTTGATTGTGATCATACACATTAGCCTTGATTGGGTTATCCCAATCATTATAAATATATTGATTGAACACAAAAGGTGGTATGGCATTCACTGGTTCTTCATTCTCTCTCTTTTGGGTTTATACTATCCTTATTTGGACTACCAACACACAAGTAATAACTAACTACTAGATCTTCAGACTAACAAGAAAAAGGAGACATCATTGTATATCTATTGTAATATTAGTGTTCCATTAATCACTCACTAACTGATTCACTTATTGATAAGTTGGTGCAATTTAAATTAGTAGGGGACATCATTGTGAATTTATTGTAGCACTAATTATCCTTTGATCTCTCATTAATTGATTGATGTAAATTTTGATGTACTTTCCTTAAGGGACATGGAAGAATTCTATATAAAAACCGGGACATGGGATCACCTTGATCCCATTTTTCTCCAATTATTTTCTAGTTCTGCAATTTTTTCAGAACACCTTCCCCCTATAAATAATCAAAGAATGCATGAGAACATGTGGAAGATTGTGCATCATTGTGACATGTCATTATGACACTAAATAACATATCTGCAATTCTTTCATAACACTTTTCCCTTATAAATAATCAAAGAGTACAAAAGAATATGTGGAAGATCTACTGTCATTGTGACAATACAATACTATATTTATAATTGAGATCAGGTACGGAATTGGAAAGTAAAAATGAAAAAAATACTGCTGTGAATGGCTATCATAATTACCATATTACAGTTGCTCAAGGGAGTGCATGAACAAAGTGTTCCCACTTCGTGTGTCGCCTTCATCATTATAACCCCATTGAAACCAAACCCCTTATCTGGAATTTTTGGTTTACAAGTGCTAAAGGGAGAACAATAGCACATTTATTTGACATATATTTTTTAACTCATCCTCACCTGAATTAGTAGTGACTCCTCTAACCAGTGAAATTATACTCAGTTCCTTGGCACCTTAATCTTATAGGAGGCATGTCTTACTTTTCGCACTCGTGCATACAGCTACAGTGGGTAGTGCTACAAGGGCAGAATCCTTGTCTAACCCCTCCCCTCAAAAATGATAAAATCCACCTTTTTTTGTTTTTGTCCTGAAAGGTAAGCTTAGGGTTTTATTTTATTAAGAAATAAAATCCACTAGATTGTAGGAAAGTAAACACCATGTCCCCAAGATTACTTTTTCCAAATCCTCTAACACTCCAAATGACAAGGAGCAGAAAAATTCTGCTTTTTGGTTTCCATGGTATACAAAAATGAGCCCTTATGGAAAAAGACTCTGCTATGCCATCTCATTTTAAAATTAGTCATTCGCCTGATATTATGCTAGGAGGGTGATCAAAATCAGCCAAAGGCTAGTCAATACAAATAAAATGAGAGAAGAAAGATAAAAGCACAATGTAAACAATACTTTATAAGACATTGTAACTGTAACAGTCAAGTCAGCGTTGAGAAGCACAAATACACTGCAAACAATAAGAATATACTAATATCAGTATGCAACAAACCAGGTTCCACAGAAATAGCTGAGATGAGAGGACCATAAGTTCCTCTATTAGGGAGGGATTCTGTGCCTTTTCCCGCCCAGTAGAAGCGGATCTCAAGAGTGCCTGTCACATTTGCAATAAAACTCCTTACAAATGCATTACCAGATCCTTTAGCTTCCTTCTCAATATTAAAATCCTTCAATACCAACTTTTCCTGCAGTATGATAATTTAATCAAATCTGTGAATTATATGGACAAGAAGAAAAAGTACCCCATAATGAGTTTAACTACCTGAACATAAACATCAAAGACACGCTTTCCGAGGCTGGCATATGTTTTATCATCGGTGAATAATATCTCTGCGAAATGGAGAGTCACATTGTAGTTCCCATTTCCAAGACAAAAACCATAATAACTGAGGGAAGAAGGAGCTAGGCTTGCTGTTGCGTACAACTTCCGGTTGGGCATCGAGAGCCTGGATATATTATCTATTGTGATTCTGTACATATCATTCTGAATGCTGTCATCCATGAAAATCCCAGTGCTGCTATATCCCCAGTTTGAGTTTTTACCCAAAAAAAATTTTGAAGCACCATCCGGATGTAGATCTTCTTCATAATTAATGCTTCCATCGATATCTTTTACTTCCTCTCCACCACAATTTATACGCAAATAATAGTTCACTGCCACAGAGAAAGCAACACTGAGAGAATGCTAAATGGACAAGACTGGGAAAAGAATGAAACCAAGAGGAGAAATGGGCCACCTAGGCTTCCTTATGAGCCCAATCAGTTTTAAATCTCAACAATGTTACCTTTTCTGTCTCGATGAAATTTACTATTACTGATCAGGAAAAAAGTGTTGCCCCTCTTTTTTAATAAGTTCTAGTCCCTTCTATAGATATCTTCTTTCTGAAAATTGGTTCTGGAAATTTTTTCACATATAATATCATGAAGATCTCTAATTCAGAAGTATCACTGAAATTCCAAATATTGAAATTAATATGCACGCTTTGTCGTTTATAATCTGCTTCAATAATCAATACTGCAACATCATATATTATCTACATACTACATTTTCTAAATGTTTACTGTACCAAAGTTCTCTTCAAGCATTTCCTTCTTTCTTATTATTTCCCTTTTGCTTTCTCTTTCCTTTTTTCCTTTTGTTCTTGGTGTTTGCAAAAACACAAAGTGTGGCCTAACTCCTCTCTTTTGGCCTTACCATTAAGATTAGGTTGAAAGATGGATGTATTTATTGGGAGAATATTCTCCCACTGGGGCCACCTTTGATCAGTGCAGCCCCTTTGATACTCTTTTCATCCCATATGTGGTATCAGGCCCAATTTTATACTCATTGAACCTTCACTCATCGTTGGATTGAATCTAAAAAAAAATCTATGGTTAAGATGCCATTAAACTAAAAGGCTTCTAACTCAAGGGGTAGGATAATCTGGTGGGGCTGATTTTATGACTCCCCCTTGTCCACAAGGAGACCTTTTCTGTCAATCCAAGCCCAGGCCCATTTTGGGCTCAGTCTTCATATATTACTTAGTCAAAGCCACCTGTACATAATTAGTTTGTAAAACAGTTTTTTTAGGCTCTAGATAAGATCAGAGAATTATACTTGCATGTAATCAGGGCATTCAGGCCCTTTATAATGGAAGAACAATCGACCCTAATAGGGACGGTATTCAACATATGAATGTCTTCTGCTTCAAATCTCCCTAAATAACATTTTCCATCTTCCCTTCTCCCATTGATAAGACATGAATTCAAGTGGACCCCATGGGCTGGACTGTAATGTGCAATATCAAACAGGGAAAAACCAAGTTTTTGCAGCCCCTAATCATTAAAAAAGTTGATTACAGAAGGCTAATGCAATATCAAAGAGAAAAAACCCAAGTTAAATGTGCAAACCAAAAAGAAAGTGATGCATGATGCAAGTACATGATAGCCAGGTCCATGTGAATGTAGTGGTACATGCTGCACACTTGTTTTTTAGAGCAAAATACAAGAAAGAAATAAAGTTTCTTTTCAAGTTTAAATTCACGGTTGTTGCTTTATTTGTTTCATATGAATACAAGTCCTAGTTCAAGGTTTAGTTTGCTTTGTGGTTCATATTAATACTTGTTTGCTATCAAGGGCTCTGATTATTAATTTTAAAGGGGGGATAAAGCTATATTTGTAGGGCCATTCACACACCTCATATTTGTTGTTTTAGATTGGTTACTTGGAGAAAGAAAATTTTTAAGTTTTGTGAGAAAAGTGGTTCTAAACATGAGGCTGTCGAGGGGTAAAACTTTGGGGTTTATTGAGAAAAGCTGTCCTTGACATGAGACCATCAAGGAGACGGCATCAGCATTGAGCATTAACATTGTTTTCAGTGATTGGATTGATATTCTTACTTGTCTCTGACTTCATTCCGCTTGTTGAGATCAGGCCATTCCTTGGCGATTAGCAGTCTCCACACATGAGTGAACTTCAGATTCGGGTTAGGGCAGGACTTTTTTCTATTATTATTAAATCCTGATTGACTGCTATGGTACATCATCCTGCCATGTTTTGGACAGCCCCAAGGCCCACGTTTGAATCTAATGAATTGGGTGGATCATTTCCCAACAGACAGCACAAATATCAGACACTAACAGGCTGTTTATTTGGGCATAAATTATGGATACCAGTTGGTTGTTTACTTGAGAGCAACACCCGAGTGTGAATTAATGGTACTTCGAGTTGTTGAGATACCTCGCTGAAAGCACAGTGACATTCTCTAGTCGCAATCGAGTGACTGGCCTGTACATGGAAAGAAACCCAGTTTTGTGGGAAATTGGTCTTGCAGCTCCTTCTAATGCAGGTTGCATACATTAGTAAACCTGTCGCAAATGCCTATGTACCTAGTTCAAAATTTTAACTGACAAATGATCTGGATATCATCTATAGATCACACTCTGAGAGCAATGGAACTATTATTTACTCAAAAAAAAATTTATTGGACTTTTATGGGTAATACAGGAGTTAAGTAACAGAAATTACTGGGCTGAGTCGGAATGATCTGAGACATCCAAACTAACATGAGTTTGGTCCAGACCAACCCCAAATGCCAACATAAAATTCCATGTTGAAACTGCTCCAATTTTAAAACATGACTACTTACAATGTTGACAGGGAATGGTTTTCTTTGAGCATTGAAAATCTCCACTGCTGTACCATAACATGTAGACAAGAACATTTCAGCACTATATGATTATAGTTAAAGAATGTCCTTTGTCATCTTTGAGTTTTAGGTTAAACAAAAGTATGCTCGCAATCACTCATGACGTCCAACAAATTATTTTGTAACTTCATAGTAAGGAATGTAAAAACTTACAAATTGCTCGTTGGAGAACTTTCAAACAAATTTCTGTAGAAATACATGGTGAATGTTCAATGATATAGAAGGATGAGGAAATTGACAAACACACAAAGCTGGAAACAAAAACTGCACAACTTCCTTACACATTTGAAGATAGGCAATCAGATGAATGACGGCTTTCCCATGTGAAGTTATTGTACGAAAGATCACTGTCAAGAGAAAGGGATCCATTAAAGACTTCAATGATGAAATTTTAATTAACAAAAGCAATGCTCATAGCCAGCATTATCAAAATTTCAGGAAAAAGGATAACCTGTACTAAGCTTAAAAGGCTGCACAATAATTTATGGACCATTTGGCACCAGCGCCTTGGTCATTTGCATAATAATGGACTAGCTTCTTTGTTTAAACTTGGATATGTGGAACCTTCTATTAAAAACATTTGCTTTCTTATTTATGAAATCTCATGTGATTCTTGTTGCTTGAGTAAGAGTGATGTCTTGCCTTTTTCTTTTCACTATTCACAAGCTAGTGCTCCTTTTAATATGATTCACATGGATGTTTGGGGAACTGCACCTAATTTAAGTAGGGTGGGCTACAAATATTATGTTACATTCATTGATGATCGCTCTTGCCTCACTTGGATTTATTTTCTTCACCAAAAATCTGAAGCTTTTCCCAATTTTTGGAAAATTTTAAGTTTTGATACAAACCCAATTTGGTAGAACACACACACACACAAAACTACTCGGTCTGAATTTTGGGGGAACGTCTATGATTGGAGAGTTTTCATCCTTCTCATCTAAGACAGCCACCCTCAATACAATGGGATTGCTAAGAGTAAGAATAGGCAAATTTTCTAAACTATAATGGCATCACTTGCTGAGTCACTTTTCCCCCCTACTTGATGGTGTGAAGCTGCTCATATAGCCATTCATTTAATTAATCGATTTCCATTCCTGTCTTGAACAACTTTTCTCTATATGAATGTCTTTGGACACTCGCCTTCTTATTCTTTTTTGTTGTCTCCGCTTTGTGCATCTTCCCTCTCTTGAAAGAACCAAACTATCGCCTCATGATGCCAGGTATGCTTTTGGGGTATACTGATGATACAAGGGTTTCTTGAGCTATGATCCAATAGCTAACAGCACTCGTATTTCTCAGAATCATATTTGTTGAACATATTCCTTTTTATTCACTTTGATCAAGTGTTCACCCCACATATATTGTCTTCCACATTTTCCCATTCCATTGTCCCCTCCCATTACTAAGGTCTGTGTTCGACGGGAAGCCTCAACCCACTGTTGCACTTTCTGTAATAACCTGAGTTACATGGGCCCAGGATTAGTCTGGCTGGCCCAGGTAATACCTTAGTTGATTATGTATTATGGAATTATAAGTGTTGCTTATTATGGAATTAGAAGTTGCCTTACGTAAAGAATTTTAGGAAAGGATAGGAGTTGTATGTTAACTCTAATTAGCAAGATGAAGTATAGGAGAAGGATTAGAATCAGGAAGTATAAGAGGACTAGGACTTTAAATTCCTCTTGGTATATATATAGGCAACCATTGACCATACCTTGTATGGAATTATCTTCTAACTTTTGAGAGAAACAATCTGAGAGAAAGTTGTTGCTGGAAACCTAGGGCAAGAAGAGGAAAAAGGTCACTGATTGATGTCCTATTCGCGCCCACACATCGCAAGAGCAACTATCACATATCAAAGGTGAGTGAATCTTACTTATGATTTGTTAAATCTGAATCTATCTACTGTTTGGTGATGTTTTAATATATGTTGACACCAGAATTGGTAATTGATAGAATAAAATTCAAGGTTCTGTTGTTGTGATATGATGAAGATGATCTTTATGATTAATATGCTTCTTAACCATGTCTATAAGAAGGAAAGAGTGGGGATTAATCAGAGAGAAACCAGTCAGAACTGGATTTCTCAGTTCCAGAGACGACAAGACCAGTTTTGGTCGTTTGTAGCTGTGGGACCCTGTGAGGACCCGTTCCTAGTGTAGAAGATAATGGGCCCTGTAAAACTGTTAGCACCATCTGACCCAAGGCCCATATACAATAGGCCCATACTCATATATCACGTGGGATTAGTTGACTCATCATCAATCTATTTATATTCTCATTCCATGTATAGAAGATTGTAATTTATATTCTTTATATTCTTTCCTCATACATAGATTGTAATTGCCTTGATTAAGGCTAGAAATCATTATAAGTAAAGAGAGGACTGATCAACCATATGATCCAATATTCCAAAGCTTCTTCTCATCATCTCAAAGTTCTGAATCTTACATGGTATCAGAGCCATAATCTATTGGAGACCTCATCTACATCATCTAAGCAACACAGATCAAGGATCTATGCTTTTTGGAAGCAAAATGTGAGTGAAAACTCACTGTCTGATCATCGTGATCACCGTGGCCCACCTGTGATCATCACGAAATCCAGAAGTCTCTCTACAGCCTTGGTCGCCCATCTTTCCTTGTCCTTTTGGAGGTTTTTTTAGCATTTTTCAGAGATCAGAGGTAGGCCTTTTGATTTGTTTTGTCATTATCAAACCTTTTAAAATAGTTTTCATCACAGCCGCACAAAATTCTGGATTCTGAATGGATCTGGATGAAACTTGTACTGCTGGAAAGGAAAATTGATACTGCTTCATAGCTGCTCATCTGATCACCAATCAGATCCATCTGTGGGCCCCACGCAGGGATTCTCCCTTCAAAATTCAGTTCGTCTGGGCTGAATTTTTGCCCAGATTTGCACTTTTGTGTGTTGTTCTCTGTTAGAAGCTTCTGCCACTATTGTTTAAGATATCTTCTACCTCTGTGGTGGTTTTCTCACCATCTTGTGCTGCTAAGGGTTGTTTTCCACATTGTTGATTATATTGTGCTGCTGTCCTCCTATTACATTCTGCAAATGGACAAGTATGATGTCATCCCGATTAAATTTAACGGGCAGAATTATATGTCCAGGTCCTTCCATTTAAAGAACTTTGTTGAAGGACAAGGGCTTTTTGGTTATCTTGATGGATCGATAACCAAACCTCAGATTACAAGTACTTCCGACTCAAAAGGCCTAGCCACCTGGTCCAAAAAAAAATGCGAAAGTCATCACTTGGATCCTTAACTCTATTGATCCCTCTCTTGCCGTGACCCTTCAAGCCTACACCACAGCAGCTGATATGTGGGCTCATCTAAAGAAAGTTTACCATCAAACAAATAAAGCCCGGAAATTTCATCTAGATAGTGAAATTGCCAGATACAATCAAGGGGATAAAACTGTGCAGGAATACTTTAATGGTTTCCTCACCTTGTAGACTGAAAGAGATTCCATGCTGATCCAAACGGTCTCTTCTGGATTTCTATCTGAGGCTCTCCAGTTACAAGAAGAAACTCATATAAGCCAGTTTCTTATGAATCTCGGACCTGAATTTGAATCTGTTCGGTCTACACTTATGAATAGGGAGAATACTGCTAATCTTGATACTTGCCTCCAAGAAGTCCTTCGCGAAGAACTTTGTCTCACTTCACAGCGCACTATTCTGGAAGCACCCGAAGCACCCAAAGCCTTCCTTGCGCCTCTTCCTGCTGACTCGGCTCTTCAGCCAACTCCAAAGCAGACTCAATGTTATGAATGCAAAGGCTTCGGACATATTGCCAAAAATTATCACAAGAAATTGGTTTGCAGATATTGCAAACGGACCGGTCATGTGATTGATGACTGTCGAAGCCTGCAGCGATGGAATGAGACACAGCCTAAGAAGCCTCCCTCCCATATGCCAAGACAGAATGTTCCATCCGCTTTTCAGGCTCAAGCGCCCTTATCAGATACAGGCAGCACTTCCTCCGGAGCTATATCCATGACTCCTGCTCAGATTCAAGAGTTGATCCAGAGCACAGTCACTTCTGCATATGCGTCTATGGGCTTCTCTGGTGGTCGGTATCAACCTCATTCTCATATAGCATCTCCTACCTTTCATTCTTCTGCATCTCTTTCTTCTTCTATCACCTTTTCCACATGGTTTTTAGATTCAGGAGCCTCAAATCATATGACATCTGTAGAGCATAGCTTTACAGATTCCCACCCTCACCTTGGAAAAGAAAAAATTACCACTGCTAATGGTGATCAACTACTCATTTCTGGAGTTGGTACCATTACTTTATCTAGTGTCACTGGCCAGTCCATCACCCTTTCCAATGTCTACTTTGTTCCAAAATTATCGGCCAATCTACTTTGTGTAGGACAACTTACTGATGAGGGCTATCTTGTTCACTTTTCTTCTTCTGGTTGTGTCATACAGGGGCGACAAACTGGGAAGGTGATCGCGACGGGGAGAAAACATGGGCGCCTGTTTTTGCTGGACATTGGACATCATTCATTCTTTGCTTCTTCTTCTAATAATTTCAAAAACTTATGGACAGTTTGGCATAAACATCTTGGTCATGTGAACAATGCCAATTTAATTTCTTTGTTTAAAACTTGATTGTTTGGACTCTTCAATTGATAATAAAATGATGTCTTTTTTATCTCAATCAAAATGTGAAACTTGTTGTTTAAGTAAGAGTCATATTTTGCCATTTTCTGTTCATAACTCTCGTTCATTAGAATCATTTGATATCATTCACAATGATGTTTGGGGCATTGCTCCTACCTTGAGTAGGGCAGGATTCAAGTACTATGTGACATTTATTGATGATCATTCCCGTTATACTTGGATTTATTTCATGCGTTTAAAATCTGAAGTGTTTTCTATTTTTCAAAGATTCTATAACATGGTACACACTCAATTTAAGAAAGATATCAAGATCCTTAGATCCGATTTTGGCGGAGAATACTTGTCTCATGAATTCTCTGCTTTCCTTTCTGATAAAGGAATTCTTCATCAAAAATCTTGTCCGCACACTCCTCAGCAGAATGGAATTGCGGAAAGAAAGAACAGACATATTCTTGAAACCGTTAACCCTTTTACTTGCATCCTTAGTTCCTCCAGAATTTTGGTGTGATGCTGCACAGACTGCGGTATATCTGATTAATCGTCTTCCCAGTGTTGTCCTAGGCAAAACTACTCCTTATGGAGTTCTCTTTGAACATCCACGTTCATACTCTCACTTACGTGTGTTTGGTTGCTTGTGTTTTGTTCATTTTCCACCGACTGAACGCACTAAGCTATCCCCACAGGCTGCCAAATGCATCTTTCTTGGCTATAGTTCTGAACACAAACGGTTCTTGTGTTATGATCGGTTTGAAAAACACATGCGAATCTCTCGTAATGTGATCTTCCTGGAACATATTCCTTTCTTTTCATTACATTTAGATCATCATCCCATTGTTGTGTCCTATTTGCCACAATTCCTGGAGTTTGCTACTCCATCACCTGCTCTCAAGGTCTATGTCCGGCGCAACAAGGTTCCTCCTGTGGTGCCTAACAATCGTAGCATGTAACAGATATTTTGATCTATAATTTTGTGTCTTTCATTGGAGATTCTCTCCCATTATATAGAATATAGATGCCTTATCAAAGGCTACAAATCAGGCTACAAATCAGCTCTACAAATCAGCTAATCTATTTACAATCTAATTAAAGAAAGAGTATTAGACTAAATCTAATTACAATCAAATTAAGGAAGGAAAGAAATCTGTGCAATATTTGACCAAATCCAACGAGATTGGATGTCACCATATTGGGCCCAAGTGGGCCTGAGCCATCTTGTATTTGACACCCCCCCTCAAATTGATGCTGGGGGAATCCACAAGCATCAATTTGCTAACCAACAACTGATGGCGAGGTCGCGGAAGTCCCTTTGTGAGGATATCGGCAATTTGAAGTTCAGAAAAGATGTGAGGAAGGCTAATGACATCACGCTTGTATTCATCGCGGATAAAATGGCAATCAATCTCGATGTATTTAGTGCATTCGTGGAAAACTGGATTGGCAGTAATACGAATTGCACTAGTATTGTCTGCATAGAGAGGAGTGGCACTATCAGCAGGAAATCCGAGATCAGAAAGCAACTCGCGAAGCTAGAGAATTTCTGAACAAGCAGCAGACATGGCACGATACTCAGCTTCAGTGGAAGATTTTGAGACCTTATCTTGTTTCTTACATTTCCACGAAATCAAGCTATCTCCCAGATACATGCACCATCCTGTGGTAGAGCGACGAGTATCCGAACAACCGGCCCAATCAGCATCTGAGTATGCTTTGAGTGTTAGGGAATTGTTGGCCGGATAGAATAATCCACGGGTTGGTGTCCGAATTAGGTATTTAATAATACGGCGGACTGCAGCCAAATGAAGATGTCGAGGATCAGTCATGAACTGACTGACTAAATTGACTGCATAAGAGATGTCAGGACGAGTTATCGTCAAGTAGATCAAGCTGCCAACGAGGCGACGATAAAGTGTAGGATTAGAGAGAGGATCCCCACTGTCTTGCTGAAGTTTAACATTGACTTCGACTGGAGTATCGACGGGAGCAGATCCTTAAAGTCCAGCCATTTCAATTAATTCAAGAGCATATTTACGTTGATGAAGTACAATGCCTTTTGCAGATTGATGAACTTCAAGACCTAGAAAATAGTGCAGAGGACCAAGATCTTTCATGTGGAAAGATTCATGAAGAGAGGCCTGAAGTTGGTGAATCATATCTGCATCGGTACCTGTAATGATGATGTCATCCACATAAACAAGAAGAATGGTAATCCCCGTAGAAGTATGATGACGAAACATGGATGGATCATATGGACTAGGATGAAACCCCAAGTGCTGAAGAGCATTGTGGAATTTTTCAAACCATGCCCTGGGGGCTTGTTTGAGGCCATAAAGAGAACGCCGTAGTTTGGCAACAGCACCGGTGATGACAGATGATACTCCCTGAGGAATGCGCATATAGACATCTTCTTTAAGATCGCCATGAAGAAAGGCGTTCTTGACATCCATCTGGTAGAGAGGTCAGGATTGGGATGCTGCGATGGCAAGAATAGTCCGAACAGTGGTCATCTTTGCTACAGGAGCAAAAGTCTCCTCATAATCAATACCATATTCCTGCCGATTACCCATAGCGACAAGACGGGCCTTGTACCTATCCAGAGTTCCATCAGGTTTAAGCTTGATAGAATATATCCATTTGCAACCAATTGGCTTAACTGAAGGAGGACACGGAACCACATCCCATGTATGATTTTGCGCAAGAGCATCCAATTCATCCTGCATAGCTTTGTTTGGGCGATCGTTAGGGGGACTATCTGTGTTTGCTGCATTACTCCGCCTATGATACACGAATTTAGGATCAAATTTCACAAATGGAGTTTTGTCCGAAAAACCAGGTAAGGAAACAGATGAGGATTCGACAGACTCAAGATATTGTTGGAAAAAATATTGATTTAAAAAAAAAACAACATTACGGGAGGTACGAATGCGCCGTATTTGAGGATCATAACACAGAAACCCCTTTTGGTGACTAGCATATCCTAGAAATGCGCATTTAGCAGATTGGGCAGTAAGTTTGTTACGCTCAGAAGGAGGTAAATGTACAAAACACACCGATCCAAAAACATGCAGATCATCATAAGACGGTGTAGTTTTGTATAATTGAGAAAAAAGACTCTCATTTTCTAAAGAAAAGGAAGGTAATTGATTTATCAGGTGGACAACAGTGCTAAGAGCTTCTGTCCAAAACCGTGGAGGAACAGAGGATTCAATAAGAAGAGAGCGAGTAACATCAAGGAGATGTCTATTCTTCCTTTCAGCGACCCCATTTTGCTGAGGGGTATAAGGACAAGATTTTTGAGAAAGTATTCCTTTTTGTTGTAAAAAAGTTTGAAACTCTGTAGACACATATTCACCTCCCGAATCAGAACGTAAAATTTTAATGCAAGTGGAAAATTGATTCTCAACATATGCTAAAAACATTTTGAAAACATTAAAGACCTCAGCTTTAGAATGCAAAAAATAGACCCATGTAAATCTACTATAATCATCAACGAATCTCACAAAATATTTATAATGAGCATGAGACAAATGAGGAGCAATACCCCAAACATCACTATGAACTAAATCAAAACAATGAATGCTAGTAGAAGTGGAGACAGAAAAAGGAAGAGTTTTACTTTTTCCCATCTTACATGTAGCACAATCAAAGGAAACAAACTTAGAAAATCCTATTGAGTTTAACAATCCAGAATTAACCATGTGAGACATGGTTTTAAAATTAGGATGTCCAAGCCTACTATGCCACAATTGACAATTATTTTGAGCTGAAAAGCAAAAATCATTTGCTGAATTCTTCCCAATCGGAGTAGATAGATCAAGAGAAAATAAGCGTCCATTTTTAGGCCCCCTCGCGATCTCCCTCCCTGACATCTGGTCCTGCACAACACAACCAGAGGAAGAAAAGGAAACATTATAGTTGTTTTCAACAAGTTGTCCAACGGAAAGAAGGTTTGAAATTAAATTGGGACAATGATAAACATTCTTTAAGGGCAAGATACTAGAAATATTTCCAATGGCAGTGATAGGAAGATGTCTGCCATCGGCTGTTTGAACATGAGCATTGCCAGTATATTTTGTCAAACTAGAGAGGTGTGCACTGGAATGAGTCAGGTGATTTGATGCTCCGGAATCAAGATACCAAATGGAAGGAGTTTTTGATTTACCTATGAGGCCAAGTGCAGAAAAAGCATTGGCGATCATTTGTTGGACCAATTCGGGAGTGAGAGCAGGGGAAGACGAACCAGGCTGTGCAGGCACAGATGTGGATGCAGCGTCAGCAGGAAAATAGTCTACCTGGGCAGCATAAGCATTGGGAGTCCGAGTTTGTGGGCGGCGGCGACATTCAGTAATGATATGTCCTTTCTTCTTGCAGTAATTACAGAACTTCTGGTTGCATTGAGTTGCAAGGTGTCCATATTTTTTGCAAGAGTAGCATTGGACTTTGCTCATATCACGAGTCTGAGGAGTCGGAGAAGACTGTGAGATCTGAAGAGACTGAGTGTTTCCTTTAGCAGAGTATGCAATAGGATAGGTTTCAGTGTGCTTTTGTTCCAGATGGGTTTTTGTGCGAATGCGTTGTTCTTCTCGCAACAACTCATTCAAACAAACATCCAAGGATGGTAATGGGCTTCGGCTCAGCAAAGATGATGTTACAGTCTCATACTTGGGACGCAATTTCATCAAAAACTGGTCCCTGTGACTTGAGGCTTGAAGTTCTTGTATAGTTTTAAGAATATTGTTTGGCACAGAAGCATATTTAATCCCATCATATTCACCCCACAGATTGCGGAAACCAGAATAGTAGTCCTGAATGGTCAAGGTGCCTTGACTGTATTCTGTAATTTCACACTCAAGTTGAAATTGTCGTGCAGAATTATCTTGATGATAAACTGTCTGCAAGTAACCCCACATCTCCTTGGAGGTTGTGTAGGGTTTGAGATTTAGAATCAGATGAGGTTCCACAGCCCCAAGAATCCATGTTTTAATTTTTGCATCTTTTGTATTCCAAGTAGAAATCTTTTTATCATCTTCTGTTGGCTTTGGACCAGAACCAGAAACAAATCCCCATAATTCTTTGGCCTCAAGATATAATTGAAATTGAAAAGCCCATGCTGGATAGTTTTTACCATAAAATCGAATCAAGTTTACCTCAGACTTCTCCATTTAGAACCAAAACAAAGAGAAGTAGTAACAAGAAAACAAATCCAAGAGATCAGACCAACAGACAGGAGTCTGTGACAAAAAAAGCACAAAAAAATGGTCCAGACGACCAGAAAAATTGCTGTAGAATCCCTGCGTGGGGCCCACTGTTTGATCAGAAGGAGAATCTAATCAACTATATGTAAGCAGTATCAAAATGTCTTTCCAGCAATATAAGTTTCACACAAATCCATCCACGATCCAAGATTTTGTATGACTGTGATCAAAACAATCTGATAAAACTGGAAAATCACAAGTGGGGTCCAAAAGCCTACCTCTGATCTCGAAAAAATGCTGAAAAAATCACCAAGAATCTCAGAAGAGATGGTCGACCATTGCTGTAGAGTTTCCTGAATATCCCATGATGATCACAGGTGGGCCACTGTTGATCATATCGTGACAGAAGTCCTGCTGCTTACAAAAATCACAGATCCCTGATCTGGTTGATGCCAAGATTACAGATCCTTGATCTGTGTGCTTCTGAAACACAAGATTGTGTCTCCCAAGAGCAGTAGGGCTGATCACAAGTGGGGCACAATGATCAGATTTCAAGATGTTGAAGATCTGGCTTTCCTGGAACCAGATTTCTGAGGACAGATCCTTGATCTGTTTGCTGCACGACAGAGAGAAGGAATTCTCTCTGATAGAGTCCTTGTGGCTCTTCAAAAGATGAACACTGGTAGCCTTTACAAGACTTGCTCTGATACCATAACAATCGTAGCATGTAACAGATATTTTGATCTATAATTTTGTGTCTTTCATTGGAGATTCTCTCCCATTATATAGAATACAGATGCCTTATCAAAGGCTACAAATCAGGCTACAAATCAGCTCTACAAATCAGCTAATCTATTTACAATCTAATTAAAGAAAGAGTATTAGACTAAATCTAATTACAATCAAATTAAGGAAGGAAAGAAATCTGTGCAATATTTGACCAAATCCAACGAGATTGGATGTCACCATATTGGGCCCAAGTGGGCCTGAGCCATCTTGTATTTGACAGTGCCTCCCTCTCCTGATCATCTCCCAGTGCCGCCTACTGTTCCTACAGGTAACCATGCTTCTTCTGATAATCTCATCTCTCTGCGACGATCTAATCGTCCTTCCATTGCCCCTAACCGCTATGTCTTTCATGCTCTCTTTTCATCCTTAGATAGTACTCCTATACCCACCTCATATTCACAAGCCTCGAAGATTGCTTACTGGCAGGATGCTATGAATGAGGAATTACTCGCTCTCGAAGCTAATCATACATGGGACTTGGTACCGGCTCCTGAAGGCGCCTTTGTGATTGGCAGTAAATGGATCTACTCCATCAAAGTTCACTCCGATGGGAGTCTTGATCGCTACAAAGCTCGATTGGTTGCGCAGGGTTATAAACAGGAGTATGGAATCGACTATGAGGAGACATTTGCACCAGTGGCTAAAATGACCACCGTTCGTACTCTCCTGTGTGTCGCTGCAGCCCGTAACTGGCCTCTGTGGCAAATGGATGTCAAAATGCATTTCTTCATGGCGAGTTGCAAGAGACTGTTTACTTAAAGCCTCCTCCAGGATATGCATGTCCTCCTCAGCATGTTTGTAAGTTGCGGAAATCTTTGTATGGACTTAAGCAAGCTCCCAGAGCGTGGTTTGATAAATTCCGGACTGCAATTCTTCAAGCTGGATTTCGTCAGAGTCATTCGGATAGCTCACTGTTTCTTTGATGGACAACGAAGGGCTACACGTTCCTTTTAGTCTATGTTGATGATATGATTATCAGTGGCAAAAATAGTGCTGGCATTACGGATCTCAAACATCATCTCACTCGACACTTCAGAATGAAGGATCTTGGACCTCTCACCTACTTTCTGCGGCTGGAATTCTTGCGTAGCAAATCTGGCATTCGGGTTCATCAGCGGAAATATGCTACAGATTTGATCACTTCTGCAAGACTTGATGATGCTCACACTTTTGATACACCTATGGAGTTAAACTGCAAGATCAGTGCGGATGATGGCCTTCCCCTGGATGATCCCTCTGTTTTTCGGCGGATAGTTGGTAGTTTGTTCTACTTAACTATGACTCGGCCGGATATCTCTCATGCCGTTCATACGGTTAGCCAGTTTGTGAGCAATCCTCACAAACCTCACCTTGCTGCTACCTTGCACATACTTCACTATGTCAAAGGCACCCTTAATCATGGTCTCTTCTACCCTTCGGGCACTTCCCTGCACTTATCCGCTTATGCGGATGCTGACTGGGTTGGTTGCCCCAACTCTCGGCGATCTACCACTGGCTGGTGTATGTTTCTTAGGGACTCACTGATTTCATGGAAGTGTAAGAAGCACACCACCATTTCGAAATCTTCTGCTGAGGCAGAATATCGGGCCATGTCATCCGCGAGTGCTGAAATCATCTGGCTACGCCGTCTTCTCTTTGAATTTGGTGTCACTGTTGGTAGCCCTACACCTCTTCATGGGGACAACACCAGTGCTACCCGAATTGCAAACAATCCGGTCTTTCATGAAAGAACGAAGCATATTGAGATTGATTGCCACTTCATCCGTCAGCATGTTGTTACTGAAAAGATAACTCTGCCTCATGTCTCTACTCTTAACTAGTTGGCGGATGTCTTCACAAAAGCTCTTCCCAAAACGCGTCATCGTGATCTTACTAGCAAATTGATGTTTTCTGCCTTACCACATCAATTTGAGGGGGAGTGTAGAAGATAATGGGCCCTGTAAAACTGTTAGCACCATCTGACCCAAGGCCCATATACAATAGGCCCATACTCGTATCACGTGGGATTAGTTGACTCATCACCAATCTATTTATATTCTCATTCCATGTATAGAAGATTGTAATTTATATTCTTTCCTCATACATAGATTGTAATTGCCTTGATTAAGGCTAGAAATCATTATAAGTAAAGAGAGGACTGATCAACTAGATCATCCAATATTCCAAAGCTTCTTCTCTTCATCTCAAAGTTCAAAATTTTACAATCATTGATATTAACCATGACATAATTGATTATAGTCCATTGCATTGTACATGCCTTGCATAATCTTGCAAATTTAAGGTTATGGATAAGTACATTCAAGAATGTTCTAGGTTCTATAGCATTTACCATATTTTTTTTATTTGCTGAAAGGAAAGATTTTGGATTAAAAAAAAAAAGGGCAGTTGGCCCCCAAAAAGCCTGCAAGGCCTAGAATACAAGCTCGTGAAGAGCCCAAAAAGACATAAAGGAAAAGTATAACCCACTAGGAGCACCCACTACACATTTACAGGGGAGAGAGCACGGTTGCTAACAAAAGAGAGAAAAAAGGGGTGATGGCCAGCGCAAGATCAGCAGAATTGCACCCACAAAGATGTTCAAGGATCCTATCCAAGGCAGGAACCTTAAGCCTGCTTGGGGAGATTAAGTTACTGTTGTAAGTGATCTCATTTCTTGCATACCAAACTGAAGAGATGACATGGAAGAAATCGGGGCAACGGCTGCTTTTCTTCCAAGCTCATCTCGCCCATGGGGGATTGCATACCAGAGAGAACCAGCAGAGAGATGATATGGCACAGGCTTATAATAAACCGAGAGTAACCAAGCCATAATTCCGCAGCAAAGGAGCATCTGAAGAAGAGAAGGATGTCCATCTCTGAATCAGATTTGCATTGAGGGCATATCAAAGCCAGGCTAATTCCAATTGACTGATCCCATTACCGAGTTGGGGGTCTTCCTATGGAGAAGGCGCCAGATTAAACAGGAGAGATGCGGGTGAACCATATTACTCCAAACCAGCTTGCGCCAGGGAGAAATTGCTGCACGGGTTCGCACTCGCTGCCAAGCTTCACATAGGGAGAATTTCCCACTTGAATTACCAGTCCAACAAAGCTGATCTTCAACCTGGGTTGCAGGAAGCTGGATGGCAGCAGTGCTCTGTAGAATTTGTTGAATGGGATTCGGGAAATTGGGATCGCCCATCTTCTGCCTTATGTAATAGTAGACAGTGTCAAGGCAAGAAAGCATAAATTGTGGGAAAAGAGATGCAATAGGAGAATGTTCTATCCACCTTGTTTCATCCACTGATTAGACCATATGCTAATTTTCCCACCATCACCCATGGTCCAAGTACAACCAAGCTGAAAAATCTTGGCTAGAGACCTGATCCTCTTCCAAATGCACAGCCCCGCAGAAGTGTTTTCACAATACCATAACGATGAATGCCTGAAATACCTCACTTTAAACCAATTAGCCCATAGAGAAGTAGAAGTCAATGCCTCCCAACCAAGACGAAGCAAACATGCATCATTGAGCTCACCAAGTCTATGAATACCTAGACCTCCTTTTTGCTTCGGAAGGGAAATAATCTCCCATCTGCTCAGGTTTCTCCTTTTTTTGTTAGGGCCAGAGGACCAAAGGAAATTCCTCATTAACGTTTCAGTTTTAAGGCAAATTTTTTTGGGGATTGGAATCATGGGGGCTGTGTGCAAGGGGATGGCTGCAAGGGAGTGCTTGACCAAAATTAGCCTGAAAGCGAAAGAGAAGCACTTCATTTTCCAGCAAGATGATTTGGACCGGAAGGCATCAAGAACTTGGAGAAGTGATGCAGGCCTTGGGGTTAGGACTTGCGTGAAGTGCCAAATCACAATAGACGCCAAAGCGCATATCCACAGACACTTCAACTAGTCTCCACATAGACATCGTAAACGAGGATGCACCTCAATGGGGAAAACCCAAAATCAATTAATCAACTCTAAAATAATCTTGTACAATGCCATATAAATAGTAAAAGAAGACTTAAGCCCTAAGAAACCTAATTAAACTAGGAAACTGCATAATATTAGAAACCTAATCCTAAATACAAATCATCAAATAAAACTAATAACTAATAACAATTAAATAAATAGAAAATTTCCTAAATATACTTGGGCCCTACACATGTGGCCCGAGGTCCATCTGCATCATTTTCCCTAACTTGGAAAGAACTCAACCTTGAGTTCGGTAAAAGTCCACCTGGGTTGAATATCAATCTAAAGACCTTTCGATTTGTTGGTCCATCTGCAGCTTCCATGTACAGCTTCATGTATAGCTACTTGTGATGGCTGAAAATTGTGTTGATGTGCAATTGAACCGTTTGATGCTACCTGTAGAACCTGCACCATTAAATCACAATCTCTGACTATCCGCCGTTGTCCATCTCCAAATTTCCAATGTTGACCCCCGAATACAAAATCATTGTGAGAATTAACGTGGGGAGTTTCAACAATTGATGCTTCTTCCCTAACTGTCTGTATATCACTACTGCCCATAGAAGTGTCTTGCTCTGGCTTCACAATATGAATATCTTTAGCCACTGGTTTTTCTACATGATCTACCATTAACGGTGATGATGTTTCATCTTGAGGCGTGACTTCTTCTAGAGGAGACCGTTTTAGCATGTGTTCCACACGAATTGCTTCCCAATATGCCTCATGAATGGTCGTACAATCATTCATTCTCTTCTCTATATCTAGTCTCAAGCCTCTTACAAAACTAATTAAATCATGTTCTTCATCGACAAGGAGGCATGCTTGGGGGTGCCAAAGAAGAAGAGAACGCCCAAATAGGTGGAAAGAGGAGAGGTTGGGGACATGCCAAGCAGGTTGGTAATTGATTGATGTTTCCTTAGGCAACATGTTCCAATGAAAAGTTGACTTTTGGTGAGATTGAGAATTTGACCAGCAGCGGCTTGATAATGCTCCAAGAGGGACTCAACAATGGATAAGCTTCTTTTGGTCACTTGAAAGCGTTATGTCATCTGCATAAAAGAGGTGGAATGGGGATGATGGAATGGGAGAAACCAGCTGGATTTGAACCCTATTTTAACGAGTCTGAAGGTTGAGGCTAAGAATCTCCTCAGCTAGAATGAAGAGATAGGGAGAGAGAGCATCACCCTAACTCAAACCACAAGTGGATGCAAACAATCTGCAAGGGCTCCTATTGATGAGAACTGAACCTCTCGCTGTGCATATCAACTCCTTGATGTAGCCGATCCACAGGCCAGAGAATTTGAAGAACTTGAGCGCATTGAAGATGAAAGTCCATTGCAACCTATCAAAGGCTTTAGAGATGTCCATTTTCATTAGAACAGAGTTTTAGAAAAAGTTCATGGGCCAAAGCAGTATGTTGGTGGATAGAACGACCCTTAACAAAAGCAGCCTGGTGATGAGAGATGAGGTGGGGGGATAATTAATGATAGTCTCACAGCCATGATTTTGGAAATATTTTATAAGAGAAACTCAGCAAACTGATGGGGCGAAAATTAGAGATACTTGAGGGAGAGGTGGACTTTGGAATTAAGGCCAGGAAATATGTGTTTGTGGAACGAAGGAGACGACTAGAGGTGAAAAAGTGTCCAACAGCAGCACAAACATCATAACCAACAATATCCCAAGAGAGAGAAGAATGCACCAGTGAATCCATCCGGGCCTGGGTAACTAGATTTTTTTAAGGGAGAAGATAGCATTCCGAGTTTCCAGGTCATCTGGCACTTTTGCAAGAGCTTGGTTTTGATCTTCAGTAATACCAGGACCAGTAATATTGAAGAGATGTTCTGCTGCCACTTCCAGAAGAGCCTTGAACTGATTTGCAAAGAATTCAGCTTCCTTAATTTTTATCAAATCTGAATCTTCAAAAAGAATGCCATCCATATCAGTTTTGTCTATCCTATTGAAGGAACCCCCTATTCTTTGCAAAAAGATGGAAAAACGAGTGTTTCTGCACCTGCCTGAAGCCAAATAGATCTAGACTTCTACTTCCAGGGAATTCCTTTTTGCTTTAACAGAAATGTCGTTCATCAAATGGTGTAATATCCTGGGTTACCTGGGCCCCAGGATTAGTCTGGCCTAGGTAGGCCCCTTAGTTGTTTACTTATTATTGAATTAGAAGTGTCTCACGTGAATGATTTTTGGAAAGGGAAAGAGTTATATAACAACTCTAATTAGGAAGTATAAGGGAAGGATTAGAAATTAGGAAGTATACCTCATTCTTGTGTATATAAGCAAACCAACGACCCGTTAGGTTGGTTTTCTATTCTCTTCTTCCTTTTGAGAAATTGAGAGGAGGATCTTCTTGACTACAATCCAGGAGAAGAAGAAGAAGGCAATCAGTGGCAGATGTCCTATTCGCGCCCGCATATTGCTAACGCAACGATCATGTACCAGAGGGAGTGAATCTTCCTGGCTACTGTCTAAGTGATGATATGGATGTTGGTATTAGAAATTGTTGAGTGCTATGTATTGGAAGGGCACTGGATGACAACTAGAAGTCATCGACTTGGAGTAAATCAATCTATGAATTGCTAACTTGTTGATTAATGTGGTACTCTATCAGTTTAGAGCTTCAATCCAAAATACCCATCGTTTGGGCATGAAATTGAGGGAAACAAAAGCCAGACGAGAGTACTCATGAATAGAAGATGGGGTTATGGGACCCTGTGGCCCACCAGATGGAAAATTTGGCCCATGGATCCTCAGGTGGACCCATGGGCGACCCAGACAATTCTGGTCCCATAGAGATTGGGCCCCGTTGGGCCCACCATTCCACAACAATTAGGTGTCTAAGGCATGGTTGAAGGAGAAACAGTGCAGTTGGTCAACACCTTCACCGGGACCCACTACTTGGCCTGATCAGAGATCAGAACCCCACATTCCTTTTAGTCTATGTTGATGATATGATTATCAGTGGCAATGATATTGCCAGAATTAGGGATCTCAAACACCATCTCACTCGCCACTTCAGAATGAAGGATCTTGGTCCTCTCACCTACTTTCTAGGGCTTGAGTTTTTGCATAACAAATCCAGCATTCGTGTCCATTAGCATAAATATACTACAGATTTGATCACTTCGGCAAGACTTGATGATGCTCACACTTTTGATACGCCTATGGAATTGAACAGTAAAATCAGTACAGATGATGGCCCTCCCCTGGATGATCCCTCTGTTTTCCGGCAGATAGTTGGTAGTGTGCTCTACTTAACTATGACTCTGCCAGATATTTCTCATGCAGTTCATACGGCTTGTGAGCAATCCTCACAAACCTCACCTTGCTACTGCTTTGCGCATACTCCGCTATGTTAAAGGCACTCTTAACCATGATCTTTTCTACCCTTCTGGCACTTCTCTGTACTTACCAGCTTATGCGGATGCTGACTAGGCCAGTTGCCCAGATTCTCAGTGATCTACGACTGGCTGGTGTATGTTTCTTGCAGAATCTCTAATTTTGTAGAAGTGCAGGAAGCAAACAACCATGTCAAAGTCTTCTGCTGAGGCAGAATATTGGGCGATGTCATCCGCTAGTGCCGAAATCATCTGGCTACGCCGTCTTCTTTGTGAATTATATGTTCTTGTTAATATTCTACACCTCTTCATGGGGACAATACCGGTGCTATCAGAATTGCCAACAATCCAGTCTTTCATGAAAGGACGAAGCACATTGAGATTGATTGTCACTTCATCCGTTAGCATGTTGTTAGTGAGAAGATAACTTTGCCTCATGTCTCATCTTAACCAGTTGGAGGATATATTCACAAAGGCACTTCTCAAAACGTGTCATCATGATCTCATAGCAAATTGATGTTTTTTGCCTTACCACATCAATTTGAGGGGGAGTGTAGAAGATAACAGGCTCTAGGCCCATAGCCCAACAAGGCCCATGTATAATCCCACATTGTATAGCTGGTTTCTCTCCTCTTACTTCCTTGCATAGACTAGGAGATATTCTTTCATTATTCTTATCGTATTCTTAACATGTTTAGAGCCTTGATTAAAGGCACAATGAGATTATAAATATGGGCAGTCGATCCTCCATTGAGGCACGACCTTCTCTCCATTTTTCATTGTCTTCTTCTTCTCCTTCCATACATTATAACAAAGATGACGGCTTTTCTAACTCTCATTGGGTTCTGGACTTCTTACAACTTTTGTAAACCTCTTGCTGCTTCCCTACTCCCTTTTCCTGAACCAACATTTCATGAATGAACTTCCTAAGTTCCCCTACATGACCCTCTAAGGTTATACCCAGAAGTCTGGCTATCTCAAGTAGTTTGTCTTTAATAGCCCTATTAGCTTCATCTTCACCACCATTATCTAAGAGACCTTCCACTGCAAGGACTTCATCAGAGGCATCATTATCCACAGCAACTATGGCTTGATCACGATTCTGATGGAAATCATCTAGCAGATCACCTGCCGCTCACCATCATCACTGACAAGCTCAAGATAACTCACGGATGGAACTCTGAAATAGCATAAAGCTATGAAATTGTATTATTATTGCTTGTCTTCCTTTGGAGAACCAGCCTCAATATATAGAGCATTACAAGCCTAAAAACAAGGCTCTAAGTTAGGAAACTAATCTAATTACAACAAGGTAATTACAGAAATATGTACAACTGTGTGATCTTTGACCTAATCAACCACGTAAGACAGTCATGCTGGACTGGATCTAATAATGGGCCTTGGGCCTATTTAACACCCCCCCTCAAATTGATGCGGGAGAATCAACAAGCATTAATTTGCCAACCAAGAATTGATGTCGTGGGCGTGGAAGACCTTTGGTGAGAATATCAGCAATTTGAAGTTCAGTAGAGACATGCGGAAGGCTGATGACATTACGTTTAAACTCATCACGTATGAAGTGACAATCAACCTCGATGTGTTTAGTGCGTTCATGAAAAATCGGATTCTCAGTAATCCGAATAGCACTTGTATTATCAGCATAGAGGGGGGTAGCTCCGTCTGCGGGAAATCCAATATCTGAGAGCAGACCACGGAGCCAAAGAATTTCGGAGCACGCAGCAGACATAGCCCGGTACTCAGCCTCGGTAGAAGATTTGGAAACTTTGTCATGTTTCTTGCATTTCCAGGAAATCAGACTATCACCCAAAAACATGCACCATCCTGTCGTCGATCTGCGAGTATCCGGACAACCAGCCCAGTCAGCATCGGAATAGGCTCGGAGAGAGAGAGGATTGTTGGATGGAAAAAACAACCCGCGAGTCGGTGTGCGAATAAGGTACCGAATGATGCGGCGAACAGCTGCCAGATGAAGGTGACGAGGAGCAGTCATGAACTGACTCATGAGGTTGACCGCATAGGAGATATCAGGACGAGTGATGGTGAGGTAGATCAAGCTATCAACCAACTGGCGATATGGGGTCGGATCAGGAAGAAGGTCACCCTCCTCTTTACTGAGTTTGACATTCAATTCGACCGGCGTATCGACGGGAGCTGAAGCAGTAAGGCCAGCCAAGTCAATGAGGTCAACCGTATATTTGTGCTGATTGAGTACTATACCTTTAGTCGATTGATGAACTTCAAGACCAAGGAAATAGTGTAAGGGGCCTAGATCCTTCATTTGAAATGTCTGATGAAGAGAAGCTTGGAGTGCCTAAATCATTTGTGCATTTGGACCAGTAATGACAATGTCATCCACGTAGACTAGTAGCACAGTAATCCCGGATGGAGCATGATGTAAGAACATGGAAGGATCATACTGGCTAGGATGAAAATCCAAATGAAGAAGGGTATCTTGAAATTTCTCAAACCATGCGCGAGGAGCTTGCTTCAAACCATAGAGAGAGCGACGGAGCTTAGCAACCATACCCTTCCCAAAGGAGGACCCCGGAGGCAGACGCATATAAACATCTTCTTTGAGATCACCATGAAGAAACGCATTTTTGACATCCATTTGATAGAGAGGCCAGGACTGAGCGGCAGCAACAGCAAGGATGATGCGTACAGTGGTCATCTTGGCTACGGGAGCAAAGGTTTCATCGTAATCAATGCCATATTCTTGCCGATTTCCGAGAGCAACAAGGCGCCCCTTATACCGATCGAGAGTGCCATCTGATTTTAACTTGAGAGAAAAGATCCACTTGCAGCCAATAGGTTTGACACCCACAGGAGAGGGGACAATATCCCACGTATGATTTTTCTCTAAAGCAGCCAATTCATCTTGCATAGCCTTGTTCCAACATGTATCCTGCACAGCCTGAGAATAGGATTGGGGAATGGAAGAAGAAGACAGTGGCCAATAAGGAAGTATGGGAGAAACCATAGCGGTCGGGTGGTACCGAAATGCGAGTGGAGCGACGTAGAGAAGGTTGTCCAGATGGACCAAGTGCCGGAGGTGGACTGGATGCCGGGGGAAGATCAGAAGGGGGATCCCTGGGATGCGCTTCTCTGTTCCGTCTGTGATACACAAAATTAGGATTAAACCGAACAACTGACGTGTCGTCAGAAAAACCAGGTAAAGACACCAAAGAGGAGGGGTCAGGGGGATCAAGATGTTTTTGAAAAAAATACTGGTGTTAAAAAAAAACGACATTCCGAGAGGTACGGAAACGACGAATGCGAGGATCATAACAAAGGAACCCTTTCTGGAAGGGTGCATAACCTAAAAACACACACTGAGCTGATTGTGCGGTTAGTTTTGTTCGCTCAGAAGGAGGCAAGTGCACAAAGCAAGTGGAGCCAAAAACATGAAGATCATCATAGGATGGAGAGGTCTTGTACAATCGGTAATATGGGCTTTGATTCTCAATGGAGGTTGATGGCATGCGATTGATAAGATGAGCTGCTGTAGCCAATGCCTCAACCCAAAACCGGGTAGGAACCGATGATTCAAGAAGAAGGGAACGAGTGACATCAAGGAGATGTCTATTTTTCCTTTCAGCAATTCCATTCTGCTGTGGAGTATAAGGACAAGTTCTTTGAGAAATAATGCCTTTGTGTTGCAAAAACCGTTGAAAATCTGAGGACACATATTCCCCTCCTGAGTCAGATCGCAAGATTTTAATGCAGGTGGAAAATTGATTCTCAACATAAGCTAAAAAAATTTTAAAAACATTAAAAACATCAGATTTTGAATGCAGAAAGTAGACCCATGTGAACCGACTGAAATCATCAATGAAAGTCACAAAATATTTATAGTGAGCGTGGGAAAGAGCTGGAGCAATTCCCCATACATCACTATGAACTAAATCAAAAGCCTGAGTGGTGAGTGAAGTGGAATGAGGAAACGGAAGAGTCTTGCTCTTTCCCAATTTACAAGTAGCACAATCAAAAGGCACACAAGAAGATAAACCAATAGATTTATTTAATAAACCAGAATTGAACATAAGGGACAAAGCCTTGGAATTAGGATGTCCGAGTCGATTATGCCACAATCGGCAGTTATCTCGAAGAGAAAAACAAAACACATTATTGTCAAATTGATTCCTAGAAATTTTAGAAAAATCCAGCGGAAACAAGCGTCCACACTTAGGCCCCCTCGCGATCTCCTTCCCGGACATCTGGTCCTGCACAACACAACCAGAAGAAGAAAAAGAGATGTTACATTGATTTTCAACAAGCTGCCCGACTGACAAAAGGTTGGAAGTTAAATTGGGACACAGATAAACATTTTTCAATGGAATGGGACCAGGGATGTCACCGACAGCAGTAATGGGGATATGGCCCCCGTTAGCAGTTTGTATTTGAAGAGGGCCATTGTAGCTTTGCACATTGGAGAGTGGTGCACTGGAAAATGTCATATGATTAGACGCCCCGGAATCAAGAAACCAAGTAGAAGATGGAGGGGATATACCTGAGAGACCAAAAGCAGAAAGGGCATTGACAATCATCTGTTGAACCAATTCAGGAGTGAGAGAGGATGAGGGCCCAGGCTGTGAGGGTGCAGATGTAGGAGCAGGTAGATCTGAAGAAGCAACATACGCAAGCGGAGGCTGATATTGTGGAGTTTGAGACTGTGGATGTTGTGGGCGGCGGCGACATTCAGAGATGATATGTCCCGACTTCTTACAGTAACTGCAGACCTTCTGTTTGCATTGAGTTGCAATGTGCCCAAATTTTTGACAACTGTAACACTGTGTTTTGCTCAAGTCTCGAGGCGGAGGCTGAGAAGCCTTATTAGCCGAGAACGCGACTGAATAGGTTTCCGTCTTTTGTTGGGCTATATGAGCGGAGGTCGCAATGCGCTGTTCTTCGCGTAGGAGCTCATTCAAGCATACACCTAAGGAAGGTAATGGCATCCGATTCATCAGAGCAGATCGGACACTTTCATATTCATTGCGCAGTTTCATCAAAAACTGATCCCTGTGACTAGAGGCCTGAAGATCTTGAATCACTGTCAACACATTGTCAGCCACATCCGCATACTTAATACTATCGTATTCCGACCACAGTGTAAGGAATCCGGAATAGTAGTCTTGTACCGACAAGGTCCCTTGTGCATACTCAGCAATTGCACATTCAAGATGAAATTGACGTGCAGAGTTATCTTGATGATATACTTTCTTCAAATACTCCCACATGGCTTTAGAGGTCGAGTACGGCTTGAGATTCATTATCAAATGAGGCTCGACAGATCCCAGAATCCAGGATTTGATTTTGGCATCTTTAGTATGCCAAGAGGAGATCTTCTTCTCATCCTCAGTAGGTTTAGGGTCAGTGCCAGAGACAAATCCCCATAATTCCTTAGCTTCTAGGTATATTTGAAATTGGAAAGACCAGGCAGGGTAATTCTTTCCCGTGAATTTGATCAAAGTGACCTCAGATTTTTCCATCTCAACTGTATATTGTGAAACAGTGAAAGAAAAAGAAAGTGATCAAATCCAGCAATAGTTTGTAGGCAGTACAGTTCGTGAGTGCAGGAGATGGTGCTGGACAGATCCAACCAAGCAATCAAACAAGCAGAGAAGAGATGGGGCTAGATAGAACAATAAATTGGAAAAAAAACCCCCTGACGTCCTTGAATGGAGCCCTAGATCCCCTACATGGGCCCCACAGATGGTGCTGGACACTGATCAGGTTCCTGATCTATGGAATCACACAATTTTCGCACCTACTGGAACAAGTTTGAACTGAATCTGCTGAAAATCCAAATTTCTATACGGTCTTGATCAAAACTTGTGGAAGTTTTTGAAAAATCACGAGAATGATCAAAAACTGACCTTACAGTGTCGGAAAAATTCTGAAAAAATCACCAAAATACTCAGAAGACCTAGGCGACCTTGGCTGGAAGGATCTTTGATGGTGTTGTGATGATCGCAGGTGGGCCATAGTTGATCTGAGCCTATCGCAGATCCTGGATGGACGTCGATCCCTTGAAAACAGATCCACTATCTGTTTTTTCTTCTCGAGAGAGAGAGATCAATCTCTGATTAACGTATTGAATGATTTCTAATCCTGAAGACTAGAATTGTGCTCTGATACCATGACAAGCTCAAGATAACTCACGGATGGAACTCTGAAATAGCATAAAGCTATGAAATTGTATTATTATTGCTTGTCTTCCTTTGGAGAACCAGCCTCAATATATAGAGCATTACAAGCCTAAAAACAAGGCTCTAAGTTAGGAAACTAATCTAATTAGGAAACTAATCTAATTACAACAAGGTAATTACAGAAATATGTACAACTGTGTGATCTTTGACCTAATCAACCACGTAAGACAGTCATGCTGGACTGGATCTAATAATGGGCCTTGGGCCTATTTAACAATCACTACTGGAACAGCGATCCCCCCATCACCCTACTAACTGAGTACTTGAATCCAGTAAAGCAATATCACCCCTGTCGCCTTTTTCTCCCTTTGATCGGAAACCAGATCCATAGGGTCGACACTGAATTCTGGATGAACCCTACACTTGGATTGGAGTAAAGGCCAAAAGTCCCCTGCCGGATTGACTGGCTGGGTAACAATCTGCACTTCAGTAGGCCCAACAAGGGTACTCTGTAACAATGATTTAGTAGCAGGGCAGATAGGTCATTGCGCAATTTTCCAAAAATATTCTTTAAAGATGGGCAGCTAGAGAAGCCTCGATCCTACATTGATTAGTGGTAGAAGCATTTATAGAGATGGAGAGGTGTCGTTTAGAAGAATCCAAAACAGAACATTTAAACTTATTGTGGGCCTTGTGGCTCTTGAAAATCACCAAATGTGAATTACAGAATAAGAGGAAGGATTACAGAGAAAATACTCAAAACCAAAGGAGTTGAGGCCAATGTCTTAAATGGAAGAAAACCGAATCATTGGTTCAGCAAGAAAAATAAAATCTGGGTTATGTGAAAGTACCAAGGATAGAGCTCTTTTTGTAGGGGTGTCACCAATAAAATTTACCCTTTCAAAGTATTGAAGTTTTTCACACAAACTTAATTTTAAATTTAGTGATTTGCCCGTTTGTCCCCTTAATTGTTGTTTTCTGTAAATATATTTTAACAAATCAATTGAGGATGAAAATATTAGGGGAAAGAATTAAATATTCTATGGAATTGAGTACCAATCCCGTGGGGAGGTCTCTTCTATATATAATCTCGGTATAGGATCAACTACAGAATAATTACAACAATCAAATCCCCTTTAATTGGGGTGAAATACAATCAAAATCCTTGATTGGGGCAACTACCATAATTTACAGATTTAACTAAATCTAAAAGGATATGCTACAGAGCATATTAAAGCCACATGGGCTCCACATGGGAAATAGGTGCTGAAAATGGATGCCACTGTTAAGTATTATAAAAAAAGATATCAGAAATGTCTTTACAGTTATTAAAAATGGATGCCACTATAGTACCATAAGAAACATACATTTTTATTCCTGAACTGAAGATCCAGTCTGGTACATGCCCAGTGAGCTGGTTTCTTGTTAAAAACCTAAAGGAAAGATTACCATGCCAAAAATGATATAGAATGAGTAATGGTACAGTTATTATACATTGCACATTACCAGCAGGGAAAAGCATGCTGTAAAATTGTGTCACTTACACAAAATTAAACTTGGAGGTAGGGGGGGAACCAGGAATTTCTCCAGTCAACTTGTTAAAGCTGAGGTCTCTGTAAACCAATGATAAAAATCAACAGGAATGACTAGGTTCTCCCAAAATGTTTTGTGCAAATGCCAATTCCTATAGTTGTAAATAGAAAATGAGTAGAAGAACATCTTATGCATCAATGAGTGGAGTTAAATCCCTGTGATATACCAGATTACCAGTCAATATAGAAAACATGAGAACTGTAAGAGCAATAAATAAACGAAACCTTCCTAACTACGACAGATGCCCCAAGAACAATGTTGAGGGAGGATAGACCCTCCAAATCAACATTTCAGGCTTCTACAAGATAGATTAATTGTAGGAGTCAGTACCTTGGGGTTCCAATGGAGTCTTCACAAAAGGAGGGACGTCTGGATTCAGCACCAAACAAAATTTTATAAAGAGAACAAATCAGACGTCAATTCTATTCAATAGGATGTTCATACACATATCTAAAAGCCTGTGTGGTTTGTCTTGAAAATCAAGACAACTACTTCTAATCATAAGTCGATCAACTCCACGTATTAGATTGCATTTTTGAAACAAAGAAAAAATCTCCTTTTCTACTATAGGACACCTTTCTGACAGACAAACAATTACAACTTGAAATATGAACTAATCAAAATAGAAATATGACTTCCAAATTCCATTGACTCTTTAAAACTCCTAAAACTTGCAACACACACTAAACCATATTAGACAATGGGCTACAACTTCTTGTTAGAATAGTACAATCTAGGACACATTTTGTAAAGCTACTGTACTAATTTTGTGTCATTCGGACATTGTTTGACAATGAAAGTACTAAGAGACAATTTTGGGAGGAGATGGACGAGAAATTCCAAAATATTCTACTAGGAGGAGACTTCAATGGGCATGTAGGATGGTAGAGGGTATGAGAGAGTGCATGGAGGACAAGAGTTTGGAGAAAAGGAGTTAGGAGACCCTATTTTGAAATTTGAGTAGGCATTTGACCTTGTAATAACAAATACCTACTTTAAAAAATAGAGTAGCATTTAATTACCTATAAAAGTGGAATGAATAGGAAACAAGTAAACATTTCCTACTTTGAAAACATGAGCGACTAGCTTGTAAAGACCGTATGGTTGTTCTTGGAGACAATTTGACCACACAACATAGGTAGGTTTATCAAGTGCATGACTTGTGCACTGGATCGGTGTGTGCGCCTCAAGGTGGGGCACACTGGGATTGGGACCTAAGGGGATCGAAAGATCTCCCTTGGCCCTTCATGTTTGCAAAAAAATATCCCCATCCCTAAACCCCTATCATTTCCATCCGGGCCCCACAAGTTTAGCAGTGTATAGTCCATTCGAATGGGTGTGCAGTCAATCCAACGGTCCAGTCCCTTTGGATGTCTGCGGTCCAATTGGATGGACCATCAAGTGGATTCCACCCTTGGTGCGCAAGATGCGCAAAGGGCACACCTAATAACTACTTTACATATGTACATATAAATACATGAGCGCTACACAGCGCCCAAGCGTTTTTTTCCTAAAAAAATGCCCCTCCTAGTTAGGCTCACTAGAATGCATGATGATCGTGGAAGTCCATTGGATGGAAAGATCCATATGAGGCCTACCTATATGCAAAATCTTGAGTCCATAAGAACGTCCTAACCTTTTGATCCATGGCACAAAAATTCAATGGCTCTTTTTATCCTGGTTCCAATCCAATGGTGAGGAAAAGTTGGATGAGTGTCAAACTTGGACCGGTGACTATTCATATTGGGGGGTGGGGTGGGGTTAAAAGACTAGATTGACTCAACATGGGCCCCATGACCAAGATGAATCAGAACTTAAAAATCAGATTTTGGTGGATCGCTATGAAAAATGATGTTACTGAGTTTGTTGGACGTTGTTTTACTTGTCAACAAGTGAAGGCTGATCATAGGAAGCCGGGGGGATTGCTGCAGCCATTACCTATCCCGGAATGGAAATGGGAACATATCACTATGGATTTCATTTCAGGGTTTCCCAGGACCTCAAGAGAAAATCAAATAATTTGGGTAATTGTGGATCGATTGACCAAGTCAGCGCACTTCATACCGTTGAAAGGGAGGACTACAATGGAACACCTGGCCAAAACATATGTTCGGGAGATTGTGAGGTTGCATGGCGTTCCAGCATCGATTGTATCAGACAGGGATACCAGATTTGTTTCACAGTTTTGGAAGAGCTTACAGAAGGCTATGGGTACGAAACTAAATTTTAGCACTGCGTATCATCCTCAGACTGATGGACAGACGGAGAGGACCAATCAAACACTGGAAGACATGCTTAGAGCTTGTGCCATAGATTTCAGAGACAGCTGGGATGAGCAGTTACCGCTGGCAGAGTTTGCTTATAACAATAGCTATCATTCGAGTATCCAGATGGCTCCTTTCAAGGCCCAGTACGGCAGGAGTTGCCGCTCTCCAATTTGCTGGGAAGAAGTGGGCGATAGGCGGATTTTAGGCCCTGAATGGGTGCAAACCTCTACCGAGAATATTAAGAAAATCCGGGACAGATTGAAGACTGCTCAAACTCGCCAAAAGAGTTATGCAGACAAACGCCGGTGAGAATTAGAATTTATGGTAGGTGACTCGGTATTCCTAAAAGTTTCTCCGGCGAAGGGAGTGATGCGATTCGGCAAAAAGGAAAAGCTAAGCCCGAGATACATTGGACCATTCAAAATTACAGGGCGCGTGGGCAATGGGAATGCTTACGAATTGGAACTACCACTGCAGTTAGCTGGAGTTCATAAGGTGTTTCATGTATCCATGTTGAAAAAGTATGAACCAGACCCGTCTCATGTGTTAGATTTCGAACCAATGAACTTACAGCCAGATTTATCCTATGAGGAGAGCCCTGTTGCAATCGTCGACACCAAGGAGAGGGTGTTGCGGAGACGAACAGTCCGACTAGTCAAGGTACTCTGGCCACATCATGATCCAAATGAAGCTACATGGGAGATCGATGACGAGGTCCGAAAGAAGTATCCGCATCTTTTCACCACAGGTATTTTAAATTTGGAGGACCAAATTTCCAAAGGAGGGGAGTATGTAATATCCTGGGTGTATACTGGGCCCAGGATTAGTCTGGCCCAGGTAGTACTTTAGTTGTTTCCTTATTATGGAATTAGTAGTAGTACTTATGAAGTTATTAAGGAATTGGAAAGTGTCTCACGTTTTGGGACTGGACTTGTATAACAACTCTAATAGAGGAAATAAGAGATATATTAGAATTAGGAAATTTATACAACACATCGTTCTATATATACATAAGCAAACCAACGACCCCTATTATGGTATTCTTTTTCCACTGGAGACAATTCTGAGAGAGAGAGAGAGAGAGAGAGAGAGAGAGAGAGAGAGAGTCTTGTGGCTGTTAATCAGGAGAAGGAAGGAAAGGCCATTGATGTCCTATTCGCGTCCACAGATTGCAAAGGCGACGATCGTTTATCAAAGGTGAGTGGATCTTCCTAATTAATTAGTTAAATAAGTAAGATGGTTGATATTGAATTGTGAATTGGATATTCTGTGTTAAGAAAGAACCGATGTTGAAGAGGTGATTTGATTATTCTGTATTAAGATGATCTGTTTTGGTTATGAAGTCCTATGTAATTGGATATGGGAATGATACAAGTAGAATATAATGCAAATCCATGAAATAGGCTTGAATATTGGTTGAAACAGAGCTGTCGACATGGTGATATTAGACAATGGAGGGCTGTGGGACCCCATGGCCCACTTGATCCCAGATCAGGTCCAGAGATCTGGTAGGACACTACTGGTCGACCATGGAGGTGTTGGTCCTACAAAGATTCAATTCTGTCTAGGGCACCATCCATTCAGTTGTAATGCTCCAGACGTGAATATGAGGAAGAAAGTGTTGAATGTCGTCAGGGGCAGTGGGACCCATCAGTGGGCCTGATTGGAAATCAGAACCCCACATCTTGAAGGGGACCCCTGGGCGACCATGGAGGAGTGGGACATCTGGGGTTTTGATCAGTGGGACCCACTGAGCGATGGATTCAATACAGTCAGGCGTGACTGTGTACAGAAAAACAGTTAATCTCGTTTTTGACTTGTGGACCCCAGAACATGATCTGATGATGGATCAAATCCAATGGGTTGATGGTTTAGCAGTGGGCGACCATGACCTAAAAGGCTGATCTTGATTTAGTTGAGTGGGGCCCACTGGATACTAAATTTGGAGTGTTGCAGGCGTGAATGAGGCAGTCTAGTCGATGATAGTAGTGGGACCCACTGACTAAGCCAATCATGGATTAGGACCCCACGTCTTGAAGTAGACTCAGAGACGATCTCAATGGTGGTGGTCCCATGTGGCCTGGTCTCCATCTGACCAGTTATCCAGGAACTTCAATTTTGTTAACAATAAGGATTAATAATGAATTCCAATTGTATTTGTTAATCTTGTGGGGCCCAGTAAAAATATCTTATGGTGAATCCAATCCATTAAGAGTAAAGCCTATACTTGGGTAACCCTAGAGAGTAGACCTGATCGTGATTTAGACCAGCGGGACCCACTGGATGTTATATGGGTATGCCTTCAGTCATGGACAAACTAGTGTTGGTTTTGTTCGTTTGGGTGTGGATGTGTGACAACTATAATTGGGTTTAGCTCCAGGATTGGTAGGTGATGATCCTATAAAGTTTACATGCAGATAACTTAAAGATTAGAAGATTAATTGATTGTTAAGTGACTTTGATCAATTTAACTGTGATTAATTATATGCATTATGATTACTAACTGTATATTATGTTTTGTTTTATGGTGTGGACCAACCATACTTCGATAATACCAATTATGAATTGGAGAGGGGCAATAAACAGTGAACTTAGTAAGGGTTGGGCCCACACTGTTGATATGTAAATGAGGAAAATTGTTAATAATATTGAGTTGTGGTTGTTATGAGATGGTGAGGTCCCAGACGTGGGATGTTGAACTTAGTGTCCGAGTCGTTATAGCGGCTGGTCCATAGGGGACATGTCTGATGAGACAGGGTCATAGTGACCGGTATACATGTATACGATGGGCCTTTGAGGCGTGGTAATGTGCATGGGCACGGATATATATATATATATATATATATATATATGGATGTATTTTTGGGCATTGGATATATTGATTCAAATATGTTAATCATGTGATATTATGTTTTATGCTGCTTATGTAATTAGGAAAATTCATTCACCAGTAATACTGATGTTGTGTTGCCCCCTTCAGGTAATCTTACTGCGAGTGGGACAAATCAGGATGGCGTTCAGCAAGTAGACTTTAGCATGCGTGGCTGAAGGGAGAGAACGAGAAATATCTAAATAATTGATAGAAGGATTACCTTTTGTTTAACAATTTATTTAATGTTTAGGACATCATTAATTTGAGTCAAAACATAGGATTTGGATTATTCAGAGATTATTGATATTATTCGACTTTTTATAAATTAATTGGTATTATAGTTTGATTTAAATGCAAATCTCTTATGTGAATTATTTGATAAATGAATGGTAAATATTACCAAGTTATCATGATCTGGATATCCGACAGGGCCTCGGAATTTGGGTCGTGACAAAGTGGTATCAGAGCATAAGGTTTTGGGAAATTAAAAGAATTAGCAACCCATAGGTCACGTGGTGAGTACGTTGGGGTTGTCAATGGTAGAGATTAAGTAAAGTATACTGTTAATGATCTTTTAGCTCACAAATTCTTCCTTCTGCAGAAGGAATAAGACGATGGACAATGTTACCGGAAATGAGAATGCGAACAACAATGTTCGACCAAATAGTGGAACTATGGAGATGCCGGAGTATGCTCGGCAAATGTTTGAAAGCTTTATGAAGGCGTATACACAGGTTCAAGAGCAGATCTCTGCTATTCATCACCATCAAAGTGAGAACGGCGAGGGATAGAGTAATAACAGAGATGGTTCGGGTGAAGGTAGCCTCAACAGGGGCAGGAATCGTGAAAGAGATACCTTATATAAAAGGTTCAATGAATTTCGCCCCAAGAGCTTTGAAGAAACAACTAATCCTTGGGATGCAAATAAATGGGCAGAACACATGGAAGGCATCTTCGAAGTTATGGGATGTACAGAGCATCAAAAGGCCTTACTAGCAGCATTTAAATTAGAAGGTGATGCGAAGGAATGGTGGAAGGCAACCAAGAGGTCATTCAATGGGCAAGAAACAGAGATTACTTGGGCCTTCTTCAAACGGAAATTTATCAAGAAGTTTATACCAGATCATATTAGGGCTCAGAAGAAGAGAGATAGTTTGAAACTTTGGTGCAAGGAAATTTGACGGTGGCCAAGTACGCTCTTAAGTTTACTGAGCTGTCACATTTTGCTGAAACATTAGTGGTTACAAAAGGAGAAAAGATGGAACGATTCGTGAACTATCTTAGACCAGACATCAAAAAAGACGTGAAGCTGCATGAACCAAAGACTTATGCTGAAGCTTTAAGAAAAGCTTTCGTCTCAGAAGAAGCCATCGAAGATATAAAGAGGCAGACTCAAATGACGTCCACTGAAGGAAAAACAGATAACCCCAACCACCAGTTCCCCAATAAGAAACAGAAAACTGGAGCCAAGCCAGTCTATAATCATTGCGGAGGATCACCCGAAACAAATCAATGTCGAAAAAGACCTGGAGTTGCTTTGGGTGTGGAAAAGGAGGTCATACGGTAAAAGATTGTCCAGAGGTAAGGGAGAGAAATCAGACCAAACGGAAAGGTGGATGTTACGGTTGTGGTCAGAAAGGGCACCAAGTTAGGGACTGCCCTAGTACTCAGAGAAGGAATCAAATTCAGACACAAGGCCAAGCACCTCCGCAAAATCAGCAGGGTCGCCAACAAGAGCGTCCACAAAACCAGCATTATTATCAGGACCAGACACATCAGCCCCGTGGAAATCAGCAGAACCTGTTAATCAGGCCCACGGCCCACTGCTGTCACATATATCTCACGTGGGATTGATTGGGTCAATGGGTATACTGCTGTACATATTTTATTGATTAGCTAGTTTCCTAACTTAGAATAGCAATTGATGTAATTAGTTAGTTTCCTTAACTTTAAGCCTTGATTGAGGCATGTAAAACCTTTATATAGTGATGAATGCTCTCCAATGAAGGACACGACAATACATTCTCAGTATTGTATTCAAAACCATTGCTTTCAAGGTTCTGTGTTCATCAAATTGTCATGGTATCAGAGCAAGGTTTCAAGAATACCTAGTTTCTTATCTTCCAAAGCATCAAGGCAGTAGGATAGAGAGGAATAAAACTCTCCCTCGTGCAGAATAACAGATCCAAGCATCTGTTCAAGGATTCCAGCGTCATTCACATTCTGCGACAGTTCCATCATAGTGGTGGCCCACCTCCGATCATCACATCATCTTCAGCAATCTTTACAGACATGGTCGCCTGGTCCTCCTAAGAATATTAGAGATTTTTTCAGAATTTTTCAACACCTTCAGGTTGGTGATTTGCTCATTCTCCAGATTTTCCAGTTTTCCTAAACTGTTTTCATCTAGACCGTCCAAAATCTTGGATCTGTGGAGGAATTAGTTCATTCTTTTTTTAGTAGAAGCCAAATTACTGTGCTTCCTCATATCAGTGATCTGATCATTGTCCAGATCCATCAGTGGGCCCACGAAGAAGACCAGCAGCAAAAATCCAGGTCGCCTGGGTGGTTTTTTTGGTTTTTTTCTGTTCTGTGTTGATCCTTCTCTTCTCTGATTGTTAGGATCTTGGTTTCTATTCTCAGCACAATTTTTTATCAGCATATAGACTTCATCTCTTCACTGTTGGTAGATTTTTTTTTTCAATCAAGAGTGAAGATGGGAAAATCTGAGGTTACTTTGATCCGATTCACGGGAAAAAATTACCCCGCCTGGTCGTTTCAGTTCCAAATTTACCTTGAGGCTAAGGAGTTGTGGGGTTATATTTCTGGATCTGACCCTAAACCCACGGAAGATGAGAAAAAGATATCCACCTGGCTTACTAAAGATGCAAAAATAAAAACATGGATACTGGGTTCCATCGAACCACATCTGATAATGAACCTCAAACCTTACCCCACCTCTAAAGACATTTGGGGATATCTGAAGCAAGTGTACCATCAAGATAACTCCGCGCGTCAATTTCATCTTGAATGCGCAATTGCTGAATATGCACAAGGGACATTGTCCATCCAAGACTACTATTCAGGATTCCGAACCTTATGGTCGGAATACGATAGCATTAAGTATGCAGATGTGGCTGCCGACGTTTTGGTCGTCATTCGCGATCTTCAGGCCTCTAGTCAGCGGGATCAATTTTTGATGAAGTTACGGACTGAATATGAAAGTGTCCGCTCTGCCTTGATGAATTGGACACCTTTACCATCATTGAATGTATGCTTGAATGAACTCCTCCGCGAAGAACAACGCCTTGCGACCTCGGCCCATATGTCTCAAAAGACTGAGACCTATTCAGTCGCATTCTCGGTAACTAAGGCTTCTCCGCCTCCGTCTCGAGACTTGAGCAAAACGCAATGTTACAGTTGTCAAAAATTCGGGCACATTGCTACTCAATGTAAACAGAAGGTCTGCAGTTATTGTAAAAAATCGGGACATATCATCTCTGAATGTCGCCGCCGCCCACAACGTCCATCATCACAGTATCAGCATCCACAGTCTCAAGCTCCACAGTATCAGACTCCGCATGCTTATGTGGCTTCTTCGGTTATGGCTGCTCCTACATCTGCACCCTCACAGCCTGGGACCTCTTCCTCTCTCACTCCTGAATTAGTTCAGCAAATGATTGTCAATGCCCTCTCTGCCTTTGGTCTCTCAGGTAACTCCCCCTCCTCTTCTACTTGGTTCCTTGATTCTGGGGCTTCTAATCATATGACGTCTTCACACATCCCTCTATCCAATGTGACAAAATACAATGGGAATCTTCAAATACAAACTGCTAACGGAGGTAATGTTCCTATTACTGCTCTCGGAGATATCCCTGGTCCCCTCCCATTGAAAAATGTTTATCTTTGTCCCACTTTAACTTCCAACCTATTGTCAGTCGGGCAACTTGTTGAAAATAATTGTAACATCTCTTTCTCTTCTTCTGGTTGTGTTGTGCAAGACCAGATGACCGGGAAGGAGATCGCGAGGGGGCCTAAGTGTGGTCGCTTGTTTCTGCTGGATTTTTCTCATATTTCTCAGTCTAGCTTTGCCAATGATGTGTTTTGTTTTTCTATTAGAAATAACTGTGAAATGTGGCATAAGAGACTCGGACATCCTAATTCCAAAACTTTGTCCCTTATGTTAAATTCTGGATTATTGAATAAATCTATTGGCTTATCTTCTTGTGTGACTTTTGATTGTGCTACTTGTAAAATGGAAAAGAGCAAAACTCTTCCTTTTCCTATTTCCACTTCACTCAGCACTCGGTGTTTTGATTTAGTTCATAGCGATGTATGGGGAATTGCTCCAGCTCTTTCTCATGCTCACTACAAATATTTTGTGACTTTTATTGATGATTACAGTCGGTTCACATGGGTTTATTTTTTGCATTCCAAATCTGATGTTTTCCCTGTTTTTAAAATTTTTTTAGCTTATGTTGAGAATCAATTTTCCACTTGCATCAAAATCTTGCGATCTGATTCGGGTGGGGAATATGTGTCCTCAGATTTTCTAACCTTCTTGCAAAACAAAGGCATTATTTCTCAGAGAACTTGTCCTTATACTCCACAGCAGAATGGAGTCGCTGAAAGAAAAAATAGACATCTTCTTGATGTCACTCGTTCTCTTCTTCTTGAATCATCGGTTCCTACCCGTTTTTGGGTTGAGGCACTGGCTACGGCAGCTCATCTTATAAATCGTTTGCCTTCAACCTCTATTCAAAATCAGAGCCCATATTACCGATTGTACCAGACATCTCCATCTTATGATGATCTTCATGTTTTCGGCTCCATTTGCTTTGTGCACTTGCCTCCTTCTGAGAGAAACAAACTCACCGCCCAATCAGCTCAATGTGTGTTTTTAGGATATGCGCCCTTCCAGAAAGGGTTCCTTTGCTACGATCCTCACATTCGTCGCTTACGGACCTCTAGGAATGTCATTTTTTTTTAACAGCAGTATTATTTTCAAAAACACCTTGAACCTTCTGATTCCTCCTCCTTGGTGTCTTTACCTGGTTTTTCTGACAATACATCGGTTGTTCGTTTTAATCCCAACTTTGTGTATCAACGACGGAACAGAGAAGCACCTCCCAGGGATCCCCCTCCTGATCCTCCTCCGGCATCCGGTCCACCTCCTCCATTGCGCCGCTCCACTCGCATCTCCGTACCCCCCGACCGCTATGGGTTCTCTCATACTTCCTTAATGGCCACTTTGTCCTCTTCTTCCATCCCCCACTCCTATTCTCAGGCTGTGCAGGACGAATGTTGGAACAAAGCTATGCAAGAAGAATTGGATGCTTTAGAGAAAAATCATATGTGGGATATTGTCCTCTCTCCTGTGGGGGTCAGACCTATTGGCTGCAAGTGGATTTTTTCTCTCAAGTTAAAATCAGATGGCACTCTTGATCGATATAAAGCGCGCCTTGTTGCTCTCGGAAATCGACAAGAATATGGCATTGATTATGATGAAACTTTTGCTCCTGTCGCCAAGATGACCACAGTACGCATCATCCTTGCTGTTGCTGCCTCTCAGTCCTGGCCTCTTTATCAAATGGATGTAAAAAACGCATTTCTTCATGGTGATCTCCAAGAAAACGTTTATATGCGTCTGCCTCCTGGGTCTTCATCTGGGAAGGGTATGGTTGCTAAGCTCCGTCGCTCCCTCTATGGTCTGAAGCAAGCTCCTCGAGCATGGTTTGAGAAATTTCAAGATGCACTTCTCCGCTTGGATTTTCATCCTAGCCAGTATGATCCTTCCATGTTCTTACATCATGCTCCGTCCGGAATTACTGTGCTACTAGTTTATGTTGATGACATTGTCATTACTGGTCCTAATGCACAAATGATTCAGGTACTCCAAGCTTCTCTTCGTTAGACATTTCACATGAAGGATCTCGGCCCTTTACACTATTTCCTCGGTCTTGAAGTTCATCAATCGCCTAAAGGAATAGTTCTCAATCAGCACAAATACACGGTTGATCTCATTGACTTGGCTGGGCTAACTTCCTCCGCTCCAGTAGATACGCCAGTTGAACTGAATGTCAAACTCAGTAAAGAGGAGGGTGACCTTCTTCCAGATCCTACCGCGTATCGCCAGTTAGTGGGTAGCTTGATCTACCTCACGATCACCCGTCCTGATATCTCATTTGCAGTTAACCTAATGAGTCAGTTCATGACTGCTCCTCGTCACCTTCATCTGGCGGCTGTTCGTCGCATCATTCGGTACCTTATTCGCACACCGACTCGCGGGTTGTTTTTTTCATCAAACAATCCTCTTTCACTCCGAGCTTATTCAGATGCTGATTGGGCTGGTTGTCCGGATACTCGCAGATCGACCACAGGATGGTGCATGTTCTTGGGTAATAGTTTGATTTCCTGGAAATGCAAGAAACATGAAAAAGTTTCCAAATCTTCTACCGAAGCTGAGTACCGAGCTATGTCTGCTGCGTGCTCTGAAATCCTTTGGCTCCGTGGTCTGCTCTCCGACATTGGATTTCCCGCAGGAGGAGCTACCCCTCTCTATGCAGATAATACAAGTGCAATTCGGATTACTGAAAATCCGATTTTTCATGAACGCACTAAACACATCGAGGTTGATTGTCACTTTATCCGTGATGAACTTAAACGTGATGTCATCAGCCTACCGCATGTCTCTACTAAACTTCAAATTGCTGATATTCTCACCAAAGGTCTTCCACGACGACGCCATCAGTTCTTGGTTGGCAAATTGATGCTTGTTGATTCTCCCGCATCAATTTGAGGGGGGGTGTTAATCAAGCCCACGGCCCACTGCTGTCACATATATCTCACGTGGGATTGATTGGGTCAATGGGTATACTGCTGTACATATTTTATTGATTAGCTAGTTTCCTAACTTAGAATAGCAATTGATGTAATTAGCTAGTTTCCTTAACTTTAAGCCTTGATTGAGGCATGTAAAACCTTTATATAGTGATGAATGCTCTCCAATGAAGGACACGACAATACATTCTTAGTATTGTATTCAAAACCATTGCTTTCAAGGTTCTGTGTTCATCAAATTGTCAGAACCCACCCCAAGGACAGCATTACAACCTTGGCAGGAATAACCAGAGAAGGAATCAGACAGGACAGCAGCAGAACGAAAGGCTCTTTGGCATGACTCACCATGATGCGGAAGCGGCCAACCATGTAGTCGAGGGTATGGTTTTAATTTCCAATTATGAAGCTAGTACTTTATTTGATTCTGGTTCAACTCACTCTTTCATCTCGCATACTTTTGCTGCCAAGATAGAAAATTCCCCCTCAATTTTGACTAATGCATTAGTGCTGTCTACACCCACGGGTGAGCAGATATGTACTAGAACCATATTTTATGATTGCATGATAGCGATTGGGTAAGCCCTGATGCCGGCTGACCTGGTATTGTTACGTATGAACGACTTTGATGTTATACTGGGAATGGACTGGCTTACTAGGTATCGGGCAATTTTAGACTGCTTTAACAAAGTAGTTCGGTTTAATTTGGGGGGATTTACTCATGTTAGTTTGGTGGGAAAAAGGAGACCTGTTCGGTCAATGTTTATCTCAGCCATCAAAGCTGGTGAGCTACTAAGGAATGGGTGCAAAGACTTTTTTAGCTTTCATTTCGGAGGATAAACCGAAACTAAGTATCGAAGATATTCCCGTTGTTAGGGAATTCCCTGACGTATTTCTGGATGATTTGCCTGGATTGCCCACAATTCGGGATGTCGATTTTACTATTGAGATAATGCCGGGAACAACCCCGATTTCTAAGGCACCCTATCGAATGGCTCCAGCGGAATTGAAAGAACTCAAGGATCAATTGGAGGAACTATTGGACAAAGGATTCATCAGGCCTAGTGTGTCCCCATGGGGAGCACCGGTGTTGTTTGTGAAGAAGAAGGATGGAACCTTGAGAATGTGCATTGATTATAGACAGTTAAACCAGGTGACTATTAAGAACAAGTACCCTCTACGCCGCATTGATGAACTGTTTGATCAATTGCAAGGAGCGAAATACTTTTCCAAGATTGATCTAAGGTCCGGCTACCATCAGCTAAGAGTAAGGGAGGAAGACATTCCAAAGACGGCGTTTCGGACGCGGTATGGTCATTACGAGTTTCTAGTTATGCCTTTCGGATTGACCAATGCGCCAGCCGCCTTCATGGCATTGATGAACCAAGTTTTTCAACCCTATCTGGATAAATTTGTGGTGGTATTTATTGATGATATCCTCATCTACTCTAAGGAAAGGCAAGAACATGGCGAGCATCTGCGTACCTCCTTGCAGCTGTTGAGGGATAACCAGCTCTATGCCAAGTTTAACAAATGTGATTTCTGGTTAGAGCAGGTAACCTTTTTGGGGCACATTATTTCAGAAGACGGGTTATCTGTCGACCCTACCAAAATAGAAGCGGTTATGAATTGGAAGCGACCTTCAAATGTTACAGAAGTTCGAAGTTTCTTAGGTCTGGCGGGTTATTATCGAAGGTTCGTACAAGGATTTTCTACGATTGCTGGACCATTGACCAGACTCACAAGGAAGGATGTGTTCCGTTCACTTGGGACGAGAAATGTGAGGGTAGCTTCAGAACATTGAAAGGTAAACTGACATCGACACTAAAACTCGCCCTCCCTGTTGGGAGTGGAGGATTTGTTATCTACTGTGATGCGTCATTGCAAGGGTTAGGGTGTGTTCTCATGCAGCATGGAAAGGTGATTGCATATGCTTCCAGACAGCTAATGGTTCATGAACAAAATTATGCCACGCACGACCTTGAGTTAGCAACAGTCGTTTTTGCATTGAAATTTTGGAGACACTACCTTTACGGTGAAGAATTTGAAGTATATACAGATCACAAGAGCCTCAAATATGTATTTTCTCAAAAAGAACTGAACTTGCTCCAACAAAGATGGATGGAATTCTTGAAAGATTATGATTTCTCTATATTTTATCATCCAGGAAAGGCGAATGTTGTAGCCGACGCCTTAAGTAGGAAATCAGCACAGATGGCTTGTCTTACCGCGGAGTGGCGACTACTTGAAGAGATCAAGGACTTGGACACAAATTTATGGCCTATTGGTGAAAAAGTACTATTGGGAAATTTCAAGGTTCAACCCGAATTAATTCAGAAAATAAAAGATCATCAACGAGATGACAAGGCATTGGTGGAAATCTTCGACAAACTAGATAATAAACCGAACTTCTCCGTTGTTAATGGCGTGTTATACTTTAGAGGAAAACTTTGTGTTCCAAATATTCAGGAAATCAAAGATGAAATTTTGAAGGAAGCACATCACACAAGATATACTATCCATCCGGGGAACACCAAGATGTATCAGAACTTAAAAATCAGATTTTGGTGGATCGGTATGAAAAATGATGTTACTGAGTTTGTTGGACGTTGTTTTACTTGTCAACAAGTGAAAGCTAATCATAGGAAGCCGGGGGGATTGCTGCAGCCGTTGCCTATCCCGAAATGGAAATGGGAACATCACTATGGATTTCATTTCAGGGTTTCCCAGGACCTCAAGACAAAATCAAATAATTTGGGTAATTGTGGATCGAATGACCAAGTCAGCGCACTTCATACCGTTGAAAGGAAGGACTACAATGGAACACCTGGCCAAAACATATGTTCGGGAGATTGTGAGGTTGCATGGCGTTCCAGCATCGATTGTATCAAACAGGGATACCGGATTTGTTTCACAGTTTTGGAAGAGCTTACAGAAGGCTATGGGTACGAAACTAAATTTTAGCACTGCGTATCATCCTCAGACTGATGGACAGACGGAGGACACCAATCAAACACTGGAAGACATGCTTAGAGCTTGTGCTATAGATTTCAGAGACAGCTGGGATGAGAAGTTACTGTAGAAGATAATAGGCCCAGCAGGCCCAGCCCATGTGCCAAGCCCACTCATGGGATATACACAAATCTGTACATGATTAGATTTAGTCCCTAATTTCTCTCCTTCTATGTATAGGATATAATTGATTCTTTCCATTCTTTTGTTATTCTGATTTGTATCTAATTGTAATCTTTACTTAATTAGAGCCTTGATTAAGGCATCATATCAATATAAATATGATAGTTGATGCTCTGTGTTGGCACGACCTTCTCTCCACTCTTCTTCTTCTCATTCTTCTTCCTCCTTCATATCTTCTAACATGGTATCAGAGACATAACATCTTGGAGGCCTCATTATTCTAACATCTACGCTACTTGGAAGAAACACAGATCAAGGATCTGTGCTTTGGGAAAGCAAGTCGTGGCTGTTCCCTCATCTAATCAATAGTGGCCCACCTATGATCATCTCACAATCCACAAGCTTCACTCCAACCTTGGTCGTCCATCTCTCCTAGCCTTTTTGGAGATTTTTTCAGTATTTTTCAGAGATCAGAGGTAGGCCTTTTGATCTGTCTTGTGTTTATCAAACTTTTTGAAATAGTTTTCATCTCAACCGCATAAAATCCTGGATTCTGAATGAATCTTGATGAGACCTGTACTGCTGGAAAGGAAAATTGATACTGGTCTCTAGCCTCTAATCTGATTCCCAATCAGATTAATCTGCGGGCCCCACGCAAGGATCCTGCATCCAAATTTCAGGACGTCTGGGCTGTTTTATTGACAAAACAGGCACTTTTATGTGCTGTTTGCTGTTGGATGCTTCATCAGCCGCTAGTTACTGCTGATTTCTGATCTGAGGGCCGTTTTCTTCTTTAAAACTGCCACCTTTATGTGCTGGTTACTGTTTGGATGCTTCATCAACTACTAGTTATTGCTGATTTCTGATCTGAGGGTTGTTTTGTCTTCTTTAAAACTGCTGACTTGTTGATTTACTGTTGCTACTACTGCTTTTTGATCATGGAAAAATATGATGTTATCCCCGTTAAGTTTAATGGGCAAAATTATATGGCCTGGTCCTTCCATCTGAAGAACTTCGTAGAAGGACAGGGGCTACTTGGTTATCTGGATGGAACGGTTACAAAACCTCCCACTCCAAGCACCACGGACTCCAAAGCCATAACCACCTGGTCCAAGGAAAATGCCAAGGTGATTACTTGGATTCTGAACTCCATTGATCCCTCCCTTGCCGTAGCCCTTCAAGCATATAATTCAGCAGCAAATATGTGGGCTCACCTCAAGAAGGTCTACCATCAAACCAACAAAGCCCGGAAATTTCACTTAGATAGTGAAATTGCCAAATTTACTAAAGGGGATCGATCTGTGCAGGAATACTTTAATGGCTTCCTCACCTTATGGACCGAACGGGATTCCATGTTGATTCAGACAGTCTCTCCTGGCTTTCTCTCTGAAGCTCTTAAACTCCAAGAGGAAACTCACATTAGCCAGTTCCTTATGAATCTCCGACCAGAATTTGAATCAGTTCGGTCTGCCCTCATGAACCGAGAACTGTCGGCTAATCTTGATACATGCTTTCAAGAAGTACTTCGCGAAGAACTTCATCTCACCTCCCAATGGGCTATTCTTGAAGAACCGAAGGCCTTCCTTGCACCCATTCCGGCTGACTCTGCTCTTCTAGCAACCCCCAATCCAAAGCCCACTCAATGCTTTGAATGCAAAGGCTTTGGTCATATTGCCAAGAATTGCCGCAAGAAGTTCGTTTGCCGTTACTGCAAGAGGTCTAGTCATCTTATTGATGACTGCCGCAGCCTCCAGCAAAGGAATGAGACGCAGCCTAAAAAGCCTCCCTCCCATCTGCCAAGACAAAAAATCTTCCTTCTGCATTCCAGGCTCAAGTACCATCATCCGATGCAACAAGCACTTCATCTGGGGCTGTTTCCATGACTCCTGCTCAGATATAAGAACTGATCCAGAGCACGGTTACCTCTGCATATGCGTCAATGGGCTTCTCTGGCGGTCGGTATCACACTCATTCTCATATAGCATCTCCTGCTTCTCTTTCTTCTCCTATTACCTTTTCCACATGGTTTTTAGATTCAGGAGCCTCCAATCACATGACATCTGTAGCTCACAGCTTTACAGATTCCCACCGTTTCCTTGGAAAAGAGAAAATAACCACTGCTAATGGAGATCAACTACTCATTTCGGGAGTTGGTACCATCACTTTATCTTGTGTTTCTGGCCAGTCCATCACCCTTCCCAATGTTTACTTTGTTCCCAGATTATCAGCCAATCTACTTTCTGTAGGACAACTTATAGATGATGGCTATCTTGTTCACTTTTCTTCCTCTGGTTGTGTTATACAGGGGCGGCAAACTGGGAAGGTGATCGCGACGGGGAGTAAACATGGGCGCCTGTTCTTGCTGGACATTGGACATCATTCTTTCCTTGCTTCTTCTTCTAATTTCAATACATTGTGGACTGTTTGGCATAAACGTCTTGGTCATTTGAATAATGCGCATTTGCTTTCATTGTTTACATTTAGGTGTTTGAAATCTACTATTGATAATAAAATGATGTCTTCTTTATCTCAATCAAAGTGTGAAACTTGTTGCCTAAGTAAAAGTCATATTTTGCCTTTTCCTGTTCATCATGCTCGTGCTTTGGCATCATTTGACATTATTCATTCAGATGTTTGGGGCATTGCTCCTACCTTGAGTAGGACAGGATATAAATATTATGTGACTTTTATTGATGACAATTCTCGTCATACTTGGATTTACTTTATGCGCATGAAATCTGAAGTCTTCTCTATCTTTCAAAAATTTTATAACATGGTCCACACCCAATTTCAGAAAGAAATCAAAATTCTTAGATCAGATTCCGGTGGAGAGTACATGTCTCATGAATTCTCTACCTTCCTTTCTGATAAAGGAATTCTTCACCAAAAATCTTGTCCGCATACTCCTCAACAAAATGGGATTGCGGAAAGAAAGAACAGACATATTCTTGAAACTGTTCGTACTCTGTTGATTACATCCTTAGTCCCTCCCAAGTTTTGGTGTGATGCTGCACAGACTGCTGTGTATCTTACCAACCGTTTTCCTAGCACTGTTCTAGGAAAGACTACTTCTTATGAAGTTCTCTTTGGTCAAACCCCTTCATACTCTCACTTACGTGTTTTTGGTTGCTTGTGTTTTGTTCATCTTCCTCCGACTGAGCGCACAAAGTTATCTCCACAGGCTGCTAAATGCATCTTTTTGGGTTACAGTAATGAACATAAAGGATTTTTGTGTTATGATCAATTGGAAAAACGCATGCGCATCTCTCGTAATGTAATTTTCTTGGAACATATTCCCTTCTTTCCTTTACATTTGGATAGTCATCCTATTGCTGTATCCTATCTGCCACAATTCTCGGAGTCTGAGTCTCCATCACCTCTTCCCAAAGTCTATGTCCGGCGGAACAAAGTCCCTCCTCTGGCAACTCCCTCTCCTGATGCTCTCCCAGCGCCGCCTACTGCATCTTCAGGTAATGACACTCCTTCTGATAGCGCCATTTCTCTACGACGCTCTAGTCGTCCTTCTGTTGCCCCTAACCGATATGGTTTTCCTGCTCTTCTTACTTCCTTAGCTAGTACTCCTATACCCACCTCATATTCACAGGCCTCAAAGATTGCTTATTGGCAGGATGCTATGACCGAGGAATTAGTGGCTCTTGAAGCAAACCGAACATGGGGATTGGTACCGGCCCCGGATGGAGCCTCTGTGATTAGCAGCAAATGGATATACTCCGTCAAAGTCCACTCTGATGGGAGCCTTGATCGTTACAAAGCCAGATTGGTTGCACAGGGATATAAGCAGGAATATGGCATTGACTATGAGGAAACATTTGCACCAGTGGCGAAAATGACCACCGTTCGTACTCTTCTTTGTGTCACGGCAGCCCGCACTTGGCCTCTATGGCAAATGGACGTCAAAAATGCTTTTCTACATGGGGACTTGCGCGAGACTGTTTATTTAAAACCTCCACCAGGATATGCTTGTCCTCCAAAGCATGTGTGCAAATTGAGGAAAGCTCTTTATGGGCTTAAACAAGCTCCCCGGGCTTGGTTTGACAAGTTCCGGGCAGCAATCCTTCAAGCCGGATTTCGTCAGAGTCACTCTAATAGTTCCCTCTTCCTAAGATGGACATCAAAGGGCTACACATTCCTCTTGGTCTATGTTGATGATATGATTATCAGTGGAAATGATACTGCCGGCATTACAGATCTCAAACACCACCTTACTCGCCACTTCAGAATGAAGGATCTTGGTCCTCTTACCTACTTTCTGGGGCTTGAGTTTGTGCGTAACAAATCCGGCATTAGGGTCCTTCAGCGCAAATATGCGCAAGATTTGATCACGTCAGTCAGGCTTGATGATGCTCACACTTTCGATACGCCTCTGGAATTGAACGGCAAACTCAGTTCCAATGATGGCACTCCCCTGGATGATCATCTATTTTCCGATGGATAGTTGGTAGTTTACTCTACTTAACTATGACTCGGCCGGATATTTCTCATGCAATTCACACGGTAAGTCAGTTTGTTAGCAATCCCCACAAACCGCACCTTGCTGCTGCTTTACGCATCCTCCGCTATGTTAAAGGAACTCTTCATCATGGTCTCTTTTTCCCTTCTAATACTTCTCTGCAATTATCAGCTTATGTGGATGCTGACTGGGCTGGCTGTCCGAACTCTCGGAGGTCTACCACTGGCTGGTGTATGTTTCTTGGAAAATCTCTGATTTCATGGAAGTGCAAGAAGCAAACCACTGTCTCAAAGTCTTCTGCTGAGGCAGAATATCGGGCGATGTCCTCCGCCAGTGCTGAAATTATCTGGCTCCGCCGCCTTCTGTGTGAATTAGGTATTCTTGTTGGTAGTTCCACACCTCTCCATGGGGACAATACCAGTGCTACCAGAATTGCCAACAACCCAGTCTTCCATGAAAGAACAAAGCACATCGAGATTGACTATCACTTCATCCATCAACATGTTACCGAGAAGATAACTCTGCCTCATGTATCTTCTTTTAACCAGTTGGCGGATATCTTCACCAAAGCACTTCCCAAACAGCATCATCATGATCTAACTTGCAAATTGATGTTTTCAAACTTACCACATCAATTTGAGGGGGAGTGTAGAAGATAACAGGCCCAGCAGGCCCAGCCCATGTGCCAAGCCCACTCATGGGATATACACAAATCTGTACATGATTAGATTTAGTCCCTAATTTCTCTCCTTCTATGTATAGGATATAATTGATTCTTTCCATTCTTTTGTTCTTCTGATTTGTATCTAATTGTAATCTTTACTTAATTAGAGCCTTGATTAAGGCATCATATCAATATAAATATGATAGTTGATGCTCTGTGTTGGCACGACCTTCTCTCCACTCTTCTTCTTCTCATTCTTCTTCCTCCTTCATATCTTCTAACAGTTACCGCTGGCAGAGTTTTCTTAAAACAATAGCTATCATTCGAGTATCCAGATGGCTCCTTTCGAGGCCCTGGACAGCAGGAGTTGCCGCTCTCCAATTTGTTGGGAAGAAGTAGGCGATAGGCGGATTTTAGGCCCTGAATGGGTGCAAACCTCTACCGAGAATATTAAGAAAATCCAGGACAGATTGAAGACTGCTCAGAGTCGCCAAAAGAGTTATGCAGACAAACGCCGGCGAGAATTAGAATTTATGGTAGGTGACTCGGTATTCCTAAAAGTTTCTCCAGCAAAGGGAGTGATGCGATTCGGCAAAAAGGAAAAGCTAAGCCCGAGATACATTGGACCATTCAAAATTACAGGGCGCGTGGGCAATGGGAACGCTTACGAATTGGAACTACCACCGCAGTTAGCTGGAGTTCATAAGGTGTTTCATGTATCCATGTTGAAAAAGTTTGAGCCAGACCCATCTCATGTGTTAGATTTCGAACCAATGAACTTGCAGCCAGATTTATCCTATGAGGAGAGCCCTGTTGCAATCGTCGACACCAAGGAGAGGGTGTTGCGGAGACGAACAGTCCGACTAGTCAAGGTACTCTGGCCACATCATGATCCAAATGAAGCTACATGGGAGATCGATGACGAGGTCCGAAAGAAGTATCCGCATCTTTTCACCACAGGTATGTTTTAAATTTGGAGGACCAAATTTCCCAAGGAGGGGAGTATGTAATATCCTGGGTGTATACTGGGCCCAGGATTAGTCTGGCCCAGGTAGTACTTTAGTTGTTTCCTTATTATGGAATTAGTAGTAGTACTTATTAAGTTATTAAGGAATTGGAAAGTGTCTCACGTTTTGGGACTGGACTTGTATAACAACTCTAATAGAGGAAATAAGAGATATATTAGAATTAGGAAATTTATACAACACATCGTTCTATATATACATAAGCAAACCAACGACCCCTATTATGGTATTCTTTTTCCACTGGAGACAATTCTGAGAGAGAGAGAGAGAGAGAGAGAGAGAGTCTTGTGGCTGTTAATCAGGAGAAGGAAGGGAAGGCCATTGATGTCCTATTCGCGTCCACAGATTGCAAAGGCGACGATCGTTTATCAAAGGTGAGTGGATTTTCCTAATTAATTAGTTAAATAAGTAAGATGGTTGATATTGAATTGTGAATTGGATATTCTGTGTTAAGAAAGAACCGATGTTGAAGAGGTGATTTGATTATTCTGTATTAAGATGATCTGTTTTGGTTATGAAGTCCTATGTAATTGGATATGGGAATGATACAAGTAGAATATAATGCAAATCCATGAAATAGGCTTGAATATTGGTTGAAACAGAGCTGTCGACATGGTGATATTAGACAATGGAGGGCTGTAGGACCCCATGGCCCACCTGATCCCAGATCAGGTCCAGAGATCTGGTAGGACACTACTGGTCGACCATGGAGGTGCTGGTCCTACAAAGATTCAATTCTGTCTGGGGCACCATCCATTTAGTTGTAATGCTCCAGACGTGAATATGAGGAAGAAAGTGCTGAATGTCGTCAGGGGCAGTGGGACCCATCAGTGGGCCTGATTGGAAATCAGAACCCCACATCTTGAAGGGGGCCCCGGGCGACCATGGAGGAGTGGGACATCTGGGGTTTTGATCAGTGGGAGCCACTGAGGAATGGATTCAATACAGTCAGGCGTAACTGTGTACAGAAAAATAGTTAATCTCGTTTTTGACTTGTGGACCCCAGAACATGATCTGATGATGGATCAAATCCAATGGGTTGATGGTTTAGCAGTGGGCGACCATGAACTAAGAGGCTGATCTTGATTTAGTTGAGTGGGGCCCACTGGATACTAAATTTGGAGTGTTGCAGGCGTGAATGAGGCAGTCTTGTCGATGATAGTAGTGGGACCCACTGACTAAGCCAATCATGGATTAGGACCCCACGTCTTGAAGTAGACTCAGAGACGATCTCAATGGTGGTGGTCCCATGTGGCCTGGTCTCCATCTGACCAGTTATCTAGGAACTTCAATTTTGTTAACAATAAGGATTAATTATGAATTCCAATTGTATTTGTTAATCTTGTGGGGCCCAGTAAAAATATCTGATGGTGAATCCAATCCATTAAGAGTAAAGCCTATACTTGGGTAACCTTAGAGAGTAGACCTGATCGTGATTTAGACCAGCGGGACCCACTGGATGTTATATGGGTATGCCTTCAGTCATGGACAAACTAGTGTTGGTTTTGTTCGTTTGGGTGTGGATGTGTGACAACTATAATTGGGTTTAGCCCCAGGATTGGTAGGTGATGATCATATAAAGTTTACATGCAGATAACTTAAAGATTAGAAGATTAATTGATTGTTAAGTGACTTTGATCAACTTAACTGTGATTAATTATATGCATTATGATTACTAACTGTATATTATGTTTTGTTTTATGATGTGGACCAACCATACTTCGATAATACCAATTATGAATTGGAGTGGGGCAATAAACAGTGAACTTAGTAAGGGTTGGTCCCACACTGTTGATATGTAAATGAGGAAAATTGTTAATAATATTGAGTTGTGGTTGTTATGAGATGGTGAGATCCCAAACGTGTGATGTTGGACTTAGTGTCAGAGCCATTATAGCGGCTGGTCCATGGGGGACGTGTCTGATGAGACAGGGTCATAGTGACCGGTATACATGTATATGATGGGCCTTTGAGGCGTGGTAATGTGCAAGGGTACGGATATATATATATATGGATGTATTTTTGGGCATTGGATATATTGATTCAAATATGTTAATCATGTGATATTATGTTTTATGCTGCTTATGTAATTAGGAAAATTCATTCACCAGTAATACTGATGTTGTGTTGACCCCTTCAGGTAATCTTACTGCGGGTGGGACAAATCAGGATGGCGTTCAGTACGTAGATTTTGGCATGCGTGGCTGAAGGGAGAGAACGAGAAATATCTAAATAATTGATAGAAGGATTAGCTTTTGTTTAGCGATTTATTTACTGTTTAGTACATCATTAATTTGAGTCAGAACATAGGATTTTGATTATTCAGAGATTATTGATATTATTCGACTTTTTATAAATTAATTAGTATTATAGTTTGATTTAAATGCCAAATCTCTAATGTGAATTATTTGATAAATGAATGGTAAATATTACCAAGTTATCACGATCCGGATATCCGACAGGGCCCCGGAATTTGGGTCGTGACATGGGGCCCACAAGCTTGAGCTTACAAAATTTTATCCTCAGCTCGCATTTAGGAGAGCCTTGCTCGGCAACATGACCAAATCCTTTACACTCAAAACATTGGACCTCAGCCCCTTGAGGTGTCAAAAAAGCAGCTTCTTCTTATGTCGGAACAATAAATGCTTTTGATGCATCAGTTAGGGCATGTTGGGATTGAAGCCTAGTTTCTTCCCGGAGTACCTCCTGAACACAGGTTTTCAAGTATGGTGAAATTTCTCCATTCATTAGAGCTGATCGAACAGACTCAAAATCAGGCTTGAGATTCATAAGAAATTGGCTTATGTGGGATTCTTCTTGTATTTTGATCGCCACAGACTTATACTCTAGGGGCATTGTGTCAAGGATTATAGAGTCCTCATTCCATAAAGTAAGAATACTGTTTTATCACCATGATGGTATTTTGCTCACTCAGAATCAAGGAAAAACTTCCTTGCTTTATCACTTGATGATAAAGAGACTGTAAATGAGTCCACATTTCAGATGCTTTTGAAAATGACTGAAGTGATAAGGAAATAGATGTATCAATGGAATTTAATATCCATGTTACAACCTTTGAATTATTTTGGTCCCAAGCTGCAGCATTCCTCTCCTCCTGATTCCTGAATAACAGTGCCATCAAGGTAGCCCGGCAGACCTTTTCCGGCAACAAAGTGCTTTAAATGAAAAGCCCAGCCATAGTAATTTTTCCCATTTAGCTTAATAGGGATGATCTCATTCTTGTCCATGATGGCAAATAAGACTCGCTGTTATTAAGCAACTTCGAAGTGCAGAATTCCAGAGAATGAAAAAAGACACAAAATAAGTGAAAAAAACAGGTTAGTCGACCCACAGATTCTGCACTAGAATACTGATCGCTCAGTGCAGAAAAATCTTATGCACAATCTACCTTCCAGGCTATGTGCCTATTGTATTTTTGCAACTAGGTGTGAAATTTGAATGTAATCTCACTGTTGATCGCAAATCTGACAATAGACAAAAAAAGGTAAAATCTGACCTTTTGATGCCCAAAAAATTCTGAGAAACCCTTTGACCTGATTATCTGAGATGGGCCCCACTTGTAGATCAGACGAACAGAACAGTATCAGGACTGTTTAAAAAGAAGATTTGATGTATGCAGAGAGACAGAAACTACACTGATTGACCAGATGTTGAGATTGTGTTGTAAATCACAGACAAACTGGGTGGATTCAACACTCCCCTTTCTTCAGAGAAACTTACGATAGGATTCAGAAATCCTCTAAGACTGTTTGGCTGAGGCAGAGACTAGGAATGAATCAGGAATACGATTGGATTCAGAAATCCTTTCGTTCCTGTCTCTGATACCATATCATTCCAGGAAAAGAGATGAAAAGAATATAAGATTGCAGTGAAAGTTGTTGTCAACCTTTGAGGATTGAAAATATATTTATAATACAAAGTTACCAAAAGAAATGGATTACAATGATATTAAACTAACTAATCTTCCCCAAATGAGGATTGCAATAAATGGATTACAATGATATTACATTAACTAATCTTCCCTAAATAAGGATTGCAATAAATAATAAGATCTCTATAGTTAGCAATATGACTAGGCCCCAACATGTGTGGACATGGTTGTTGGATTCACCAAAACGGGCCTGGATCATGACTTGACAGGTCATGGGCTTGAGTCACTTCTACAGTATGTAACCGAATATTGGCCACATATACATATATAATAGGCAACCTGTTCACATATTTAAATGCCCCTAGTAAGTGCATAAACTCCTTAAACTTAAAACAAAATATTAAAAAAAAAAAACTACTTTCTATGGGCTACATTACAAAGAGAGTGTCCTATAACGAAGGAATGGAACAAATATGCCCTAAATGTTCATATTTTCACTTCTTTGTGATGGTTCTGAAGAGAGAAAGAACAAAAGGAGCAAACATATGGGTGCAAGGTAACAAACATATCCAAGATACGACAATAGAGAAATAAGATTATCAGCATTTGTTAATCTTAACCTTTTGAGACAATGGAAGAGGCAATGTGATGATCAATGTGGTGGAAGAGGCAATGGAAGAGACAAATGACTTACAAGTACGTTAGGGAAGGCATGTTCCAAATAAATGGAGGGATATCTCCAAAGATGTTACACTTCCTCAAGAAGCTGCAACATAGAATTAAGTGTAATTACTTCAATACCGCTTGCAGAGAAGATCATATTCCTTTTCCGCACACTAATATATAGAAAAGCATCAAACTCACATTGTATTTATGCTTGTCATGCTACCCAGATTTGGAAAACGAGACCTTGTTCCATTTATGTCACTGATCCTCCTAGAAAGATTTCAACAAGACTAATCAATAAAAACCCAAATCACTATACTTTTAACTAAAAGTCACGAAGAAAGCCACTCAACTAAAATAGGTAATAATATTAAAATACAAATGTATTAGGCTTTACTAACAAGTCGATTATCTTTTTCAAATGAAAAATGCCAGAAGGAATAGGCCCTTCCATAGCTGTCCCTTGTATTGACCTGTCATTGATAATGTTGAATGAGACAAATCATCGTTATTAAAAAAAAAAAAAAAAGAACAAATAATCAACCAAAATGAGTTCATAGATTGGAACAACAGATTGCTTACAATTTTTGGAGTTGTGTCCAGTTTTGAATAAAGTCTGGTATCTTTCCGGCAAAAGGGTTATCATTTATCCAACTGCATCAAAGCCCCAAGGAAAGCATTTGAGCCCCAAGGGAAAAGTATCCTAAAAACTAATCAATGTGAATCAATGTTGTGTGTGTGTGTAGTGTTAAATAGTGAGTCAGAGTCACCTGACTTTGGGATTTTTTTTTTTTTTCCCTTTTTGGGTGGTTTTGGGAGGGGGGCTGTGGGGGGGACAGGTGAAAACAGTCGGAGTTAATCGTGTTTCCAATGAAATGGCAAATGTCATTCCTATTGGAATGATTATTTTTCTTGTGCTGCATGTAATGATTTTCTTCATGAAAGAGGATGGATGTAGCACCACTAGTGGTAGATTTTTCTGATGGGTCCAAAGATTGCTTTTTTAGGTCTTGAAGTTCACACATCAGAAAAGAACACATTAGTTAATTTCTTTCCCCGATTTGTAACGTGACTGAACCCACAACCTCAAGGTTGTAATAGTAAGCGCCTTCCACACTGTGCAATGGGCTCTTGTTGGCCCACATAAAAATACGCAACATGATTGATCTGACTGGAGTTTCTGATGTAAAGCTTGTTGATACACAAATCAAAATAAACATCAAATATCAACATGGAGAACTTGTTTCCAATCCCGCATTGTATAAAAGGCTGGTTGGTACGCTTATTAATCTCACTGTGACAAGGTCAGATATCTTATATGTTGTCAACATTGTTATCCAGTTTATGAATGATCCAAGACATCTCCACATGGTTGTCATTCTTCACATTATATGCTACCTTCATGGCTCATTAAATTGAAGGTTATTCCTGTAATGATATGTAATGATAGAAGGAGGAAGAGATGAGAGTTGGAGAGAAAACCCGATCACTCAATAGAGGATCGTTTACCTATTTATAATATCATTATACCCTTAATCAAGGGATTTACATGAATCACTTAATACAATCAGAATCATATTCAAATCAATCTCCTAGTCTATGAGAGAAATCAGCAACAGAATCAGTAACAAAATTACAGATTGAATCCTACACGTGGGATGTTATATACAACTGTGTACAAGCCCTTGATGGGCTGGACCTAGTGAGACTGGGCCTGGGCCTAGTAGGCCTAAGCCACATTATCTTCTACACTCCCCCTCAAATTGATATGGTAATGTAGAAAACAACAATTTGCTAGTGAGGTCATGATGGCGCGGTTTGGGAAGTGCTTTGGTGAAGATATCGGCCAACTGGTCATGAGTAGAGACATGAGGCAAGGTTATCTTCTCAGTGACAACATGCTGACGGATGAAGTGACAATCAATCTCAATGTGCTTCGTCCGTTCATGAAAGACTGGATTATTAGCAATTCTGGTAGCACTGATATTGTCCCCATGAAGAGGTGTAGAACTATCAACAAGAACACCGAATTCACAGAGAAGACGGTGGAGCCAAATGATTTCAGCACTAGCGGACGACATTGCCCGATATTCGGCCTCAGCAGAAGATTTGGACACGGTTGTTTGCTTCTTGCACTTCCATGAAATCAAAGAGCCGCCGAGAAACATACACCAGCCAGTGGTAGAGCGCCGAGAATCAGGGCAACCAGCCCAATCGGCATCTGCATACGCTGATAATCGTAGAGAAGTGTCAGAAGAGTAGAAGAGACCATAAGTAAGAGTGCCTTTAACATAGCGGAGTATGCGCAAAGCAGCAGCAAGATGAGGTTTGTGAGGATTGCTCACAAATTGGCTAACTGTATGAACTGCATGAGAAATATCAGGTCGAGTCATAGTTAAGTAGAGCAAACTACCAACTATCCGCCGAAAAATGGAGGGATCATCCAAGGGAGGGCCATCCTCCGTACTGAGTTTGCTGTTTAATTCCATTGGCGTATCAAAAGTATGAGCATCATCAAGTCTGGCTGAGGTGATCAAATCAGCAGCATATTTACGCTGATGGACTCGAATGCCTGATTTGGTACGCGAAAACTCAAGCCCCAGAAAGTAGGTGAGAGGTCCAAGATCCTTCATTCTGAAGTGGCGAGTGAGATGGTGCTTGAGATCCGTAATGCCGGAAATATCATTGCCACTGATAATCATATCATCAACATACACTAATAGGAATGTGTAACCCTTCGATGTCCTTCGAAGAAATAGTGAACTGTCAGAATGACTCTGATGAAACCCAGCTTGAAGAATTGCTGCCCGGAATTTATCAAACCAAGCCCTAGGAGCCTGCTTAAGCCCATAAAGAGATTTTCTCAACTTGCAAACATGCTGAGGAGGACAAGCATATCCTGGAGGAGGTTTTAAGTAGACAGTTTCTTTCAAATCGCCATGAAGAAAGGCATTTTTGACATCCATTTTCCAGAGAGGCCAGTTGCGGGCAGCAGCAACACAAAGAAGAGTACGAACGGTGGTCATTTTAGCCACTGGTGCAAATGTCTCCTCATAGTCAATGCCATACTCCTGCTTGTAACCCTGCGCAACCAATCTGGCTTTGTAGCGATCAAGACTCACATCAGAGCTAACTTTGACAGAGTAGACCCATTTACTGCCAATCACAGAGGCTCGTTCCGGAGTTGGTACCAAGTTCCATGTGTTGTTTGTTTCAAGAGCAAGCAACTCCTCAGTCATAACATCCTGCCAGTATGCAATCTTCGAAGCATGTGAATAAGAGGTGGGTATAGGAGCACTATCCAAAGAAGTGAAAAGAGAAGGAAAGCCATATCTGTCAGGAGCAACAGAAGGACGACTAGAGCGTCGCAAGGGTACGACACTATCAGAAGAGGAAGTATTAATACCTGAGGGTGCAGTAGGCAGCATTGGGATAGGATCAGGAGGAGGAGGCCCCACGGGAGGAACCGTGTTACGCCGGACATAGACAGTGGTTATAGGTGGTGGAGACTTAGTCGAAGGGAATTGTGGCAGACACAGCAATAGGATGAGTATCCAAACGCAAAGAAAAGAAAGGAATATGTTCCAAGAAGATCACATTACGAGATATTCGCATGCGTTTCTCGGAGTGGTCATAACACAGAAATCCTTTGTGTTCAGCACTGTAACCTAGGAAGATACATTTGGCAGCCTGTGGAGACAACTTAGTGCGCTCTGTAGGTGGAAGATGGACAAAGCACAAGCAACCAAAAACACGTAAGTGAGAATATGAAGGGGTATGACCAAAGAGAGCTTCATATGGAGTCGTCTTTCCTAGAACGAAGCTAGGATGACGATTGAGGAGATACACAGCAGTCTGTGCAGCATCACACCAAAAATTTGGAGGAACTAAGGATGCAAGTAAGAGAGTACGAACAGTTTCAAGAATATGCCTGTTCTTCCTCTCCGCAACACCATTTTGCTGTGGAGTATGTGGGCAGGATTTTTGGTGAAGAATTCCTTTATCAGAAAGGAAGGCAGAAAAATCATGGGACATGTATTCTCCACCGGAGTCAGACCTAAGAATTTTAATTTCTTTTTGAAATTGTTTGAACCATTTTGTAAAACTTTTGAAAAAGAGAAAGTACTTCAGATTTGAAGCGCATGAAATAAATCCAAGTGAAACGGGAATGATCATCAATGAAGGTCACATAATACTTAAAGCCTGTCCTACTCAAGGTAGGTGCAATTCCCCAAACATTCGTGTGAATAATATCAAAAGATGATAAAGCACGAGAACTATGAATAGGAAAAGGCAAGATATGACTTTTACTCAAACAACATGTTTCACACTTTGAGTGAACTAAAGAGGATACCATTTTATTATCAATAGTGGGTTCTAAACAACCAATTTTAAACAAAGAAAGTAAATAAGCATTGTTCACATGACCAAGACGACTATGCACATAGTCCACAGTTTATTGAAATTAGGAGAAGAAGAAGAAAAGAGGGAATGATGTCCAATGTCCAGCAGAAACAAGCGACCATGTTTACTCCCCGTCGCGATCACCTTCCCAGTTTGCCACCCCTGTATGACACAACCAATGGAAGAAAAGTTAACTAGGTACCCATCATCAATAAGTTGTCCAACAGAAAGTAACTTACCTGATAATTTGGGAACAAAGTAGACATGGGGAAGGTGAATGGACTGTCCCAGTAGATAAAGTAATAGTACCAATCCCCGAAATGGGTAATTGGTCTCCATTAGCAGTGGTGATCTTATCTTTGCCAAGGTAAGTGTGAGAGTCTGTAAAGCTACTTTCTACAGAAGTCATGTGGTTCGATGCTCCTGAATCTAAAAACCATGTGGATGGGGTGATAGATGAAGACAGAGAGACTGAAGAATGAAAAGCAGGAAATGCTATTGGAGAATGAGTTTGATACCGACCACCAGAAAAGCCCATAGATGCGTATGTTGAGTTCACCGTATTCTGAATTAATTCCTGAATCTGGGCAGGAGTCATGGAGACGGCCCCAGAAGAGGTGTTTCCTGTATCAGGGAAAGGTGCTTGAACTTGGAAAGCAGCTGGAGCATTTTGTCTAGGCAAGGCGGAAGGATTCTGCTTCTGCTGGGGCCCATTCTTCCGCTGTAAGCTACGACAGTCATCAATAAGATGACCAGAGCGTTTACAATATCTGCAAACCAATTTCTTCCGACAGTTCTTGGCAATATGACCAAAGCCTTTGCATTCATAGCATTGAGCCGGCTTCTGATTCGGGGCCCTAGAAGAGCAGAATCAACCGGAGGAGAAGCGAGGAAGGCCTTTGGTTCTTCAATAATCGCACGCTGTGAGTTTAGGCGAAGTTCTTCTCGAAGGACTTCTTAGAAGCATGTACCCAGGTTCGCAGAGACTTCTCGATTCATGAGAGCAGACCAAACAGATTCGAATTCGGGTCTGAGATTCATAAGGAACTGGCTGATGTGAGTCTCTTCTTGTAATTTAAGAACCTCAGACAGAAATCCCGAAGAGACATTTTGAACAATCATAGCATCCCTCTTAGTCCATAGGGTGAGAAATCCATTGAAGTATGCCTGCACAGATTTATCTCCTTGACTGAATTTAGCAATTTCACTATCTAATTGAAATTTGCGGGCTTTATTAGTTTGATGATAAATGTTCTTGAGATGAGCCCACATATCAGCTGCGGCAGTATATGCTTGAAGAGCAATGGCAAGAGACGGATCAATGGAGTTATGAATCCAAGTGACTACCTTAGCATTTTCTTTAGACCAGGTAGCTAAGGCTTTTGTGTCAGTAGTACTTGTAGTAGTAGGTTTAGTTATCGATGCATCAAGATAACCAAACAGTCCTTGGCCTTCTACAGAATTCTTCAGATGAAAAGACCAGGCCATATAATTATTCCCATTAAACTTAACTGGAATAATATCATATTTGTCCATTATTTTCAAATCCCGCAAGATGAGAGAGAGACCACACAAAGCAGTAAGCCAGATAGGTGTAGAAAAATGATCAAGCAGTGCAACAGCAGCGGAAGAGCCAATTCACAGGTGACTTCAACCAGTCCAGTAGCAAAGAGGGAACAAAACAGTCCAAGAGTAGAGAAATAGTGACTCACACAGTCCAGCAGTAGAGAAATTATCAATCACAACTGATAAAAATATGTAATCTGAGATGATTGTATTTACCAAGCATGAAGGATTCAGTTTGGATGGCTGAGATATGCATCCAGAAGAAAATAACCCAACACAGTGCCACAAATGGCAAAAACAGGTGCCAGACAACCCAGATTTTCTGGGCAGAAGCTGTCTGTGGGCCCCACGAAGTGGTCCAATCACAAATCAGGATTGATGATCTTGGAAGAGATCAATTGTATGACCTCCAGTCCAAGTTTGATGAGATTTGGATACAGATCCACAAATCTGTACCGTTGTGATGAAAACCTTTTGAGAAAAATGACCCAAACTCGTTAGAGGAAGAAGTGGTAGAACAGTACCTTAACTGCAGATAAAAAAATCCAGAAAAATCTTCAAAATACTCCTGAAGGGTAGTCGATCATCATAAGAGTGGTCGCTGGTAGCCAGAGATTGATCAAAGGTGGGCCACGTTGATCAGAGGAACTCCAGGCACGTTAGAGACGAACGACAGAGGAAAATCAGTTGAGATGTATTCGAAGATGGCTGAAAAATCTCTTAGGCTAGTGAGAAACAACTCTCAGAAGATTAGCTCTGATACCATGTAATGATATGTAATGATAGAAGGAGGAAGAGATGAGAGTTGGAGAGAAAACCCAATCACTCAATAGAGGATCGTTTACCTATTTATAATATCATTAGACCCTTAATCAAGGGATTTACACAAATCACTTAATACAATCAGAATCATATTCAAATCAATCTCCTAGTCTATGAGAGAAATCGGCAACAGAATCAGTAACAAAATTACAGATTGAATCCTACACGTGGGATGTTATATACAGCTGTGTACAAGCCCTTGATGGGCTGGACCTAGTGAGACTGGGCCTGGGCCTAGTAGGCCTAAGCCACATTATCTTCTACAATTCCCTCCTATCACTTATCCTATCCTTCTGCTTTTGCAAATGCTAACTGGGCTAGATGCTTGGATACTCATCCCTCCACCACTAGATTGTGTTTACTAATCAGTGATTCATTAATTTCTTGGAAATGCAAGAAGATTCATTGATTTTCTATAGATGCAAGAACCAAGAACATGTCTCCAAGTCTTCTGCAGAAGCAAAATGTCGTGCCATGTCTTCCATGTGCTGTAGATCTTGTGGCTACACTGACTTTTGACTTAATTTTTGTTCTCCCGCAAGCATCTACTCCTCCACATGCAACAACATAAGTTTTGTTCTTTCCTCCAGCAGAGTTTTTTTTTTTTTTTTGTGTGTGTGTGTGTGTGTGTGAACAAACTAAGCACATCAAGGCTAATTGTCATTGTAAAGAGAGGGAGCACAGGGACCATCACAGTTAGCAACATTTTTTTTATAACAATAAAATTTTATTAAGCGGCAAAAACAAACAAAACAGGACTTAGCCACAACATCCAGCTCAAACAAAACTCCAAAAAAGAAACAAAAATGATACTATACAAGGGAGGGAGTTTTTCTTTCTTCTCTTACTTTTGATGTACAGCTAGCAACATTAATCCCACCTATGTAATATTCTATATAGATTTATACAGTTTGGAGATATTCGCTGATTCAAAAATTCAAATTATATCCTTATGTAATATTCCATATAGCCATATATATTTAGGAGTTAATTGGCCTAAATTAGACCTTAATTATAGTCATGACCAGTTACTCCCAGTTCTTTAAATACAGTAGTTGACCATCACACGGAATACTACCATTTCTATCCATTCTTCTTATTCTTCTACTCTCTCTACTTATACGGTATCAAAGCATCTCCAAAAGGATTTCTGAATCTCATCTTCTCCCATATCTCTTTCTCAGTCGATTCTCTTCGGAGGGCTTTTGAAACCTCTAATCGACTTCAATAAGGAGTGAGGGTTTCTGAATCCTTCTAGTACCTCTATCTTTGTCAGTAATCGAATCATCAAAATGCTACCCACTCATTGAATTGGTTTCTCTTGCTCAGAGGTATCGAATATGTTCTGCAAAAATATCAATAAACTTATCCTCTCTATTTGGTGATAGTGGCTAGTTAGAAATGTAATAAACCATATACCAACCCAAAAGCTTAAGCTGATAGATGGAAGGCCCATACAGGTATATTAAGACATGACAAGTCTATTACTTAGGTGATGTGGGATGTGGGACTTCCCAACACTCCCCCTCACGTGCAGGCCCAACAGATTTCATGAATGGGCCTGTCACGTGGGCTACACAAGAACAGCGGGATCGGAACCCGCTCTGATACCATGTAATAAACCATATACCAACCCAAAAGCTTAAGCTGATAGATGGAAGGCCCATACAGGTATATTAAGACATGACAAGTCTATTACTTAGGTGATGTGGGATGTGGGACTTCCCAACAAGAAATATCAAATTGAGGGAGATTTCTAAGAAGTAACCTATAGTCATTGCAGTTGTTCGAGGTATATAGTGGGAGAAGAAGAAGAAGAGATCAGATTCTAGCTATTGCAAGAAATTCTTTCTATGAAGTAACCTATAGTCATTGAAGTTGTTTGAGGTATATAGTGGGCACACCAATCAAGATCCAATTGAGAAATGACTGCAGTGAAATATTCTAGGATTTTTTTTCAGCATTTTTCCGATATTTTCTGGAGACTCCCGGTTGGTGATTTATTCAATCACTCTATCAACAGTTTTTTAGTGCAGTTTTCATCTTTGCCATAGACTTTTCTATCATCAGTCCGATTTGTCTCAAATCGAGATGTGTGGATACCTCATCTATCTAACTTAGAAGTTAGATTATTCATTTAAAGATTTTTTTTATTGAAAAATACTCAATCCGGTCCCATAACAGTGGGTCGTCCAACATACTTTTTTTTTCCTTTTTTTTTAAATCCCTTTTGAGGTGCATTCTTGAAATTGCTTGTTCTGATTTCCTACAGTCTTTGGGTCCTTATGCTTTAACAACGGATAAGGATGATAAGTCCTACCAAATTAAATGGTAGAAATTATATGGGTAAATGCTTCCATCTTATACATTTTGTGGAAGGCCAAGGACTTGTCGGATACGTAGATGGGACTACTCCAAAATCCACAAAAGAGAATTCGATAGCTACATGGATTCAAAATAACTCCAAGGTTGTCACATGGATCTTGAACTAAATTGAGCCATCCATCACCCTTTCACTGCAGTCTTTCTCCAAAGCCTCTAACATGTGGAACCACTTATGCAAGTTATATTATTAAAAGAATAAAGCCAGGAAATTCAATTCAAATACAACACCTTCCAAGTATTGTCCGGGTAACAAGATAGTCCAAGAGTATTTAGTGGTTCCTTAATTCTATGAAAGGAAAAGGACTCGATGATTATAAACAACATACCTTCTGAATCTCACACTGGTGTTATTTTAAAAATACAAGAAGAATCCCATATTAGCCAATTCTTAATGAACTTAAGGATTGAATCTGAATCAGTAAGAACTGCCCTAATGAATAGAGAGGTATCTCCACATTTGGATACTTATGTTCAAGAGGTATCCCATATTAGCACACTCTTGCTGAGGAGCTGAAAGCCTTTATGACTTCTCAATCGTCTCTCCCCTCTGACGGCATGGCCCTTGGAAGGTGCTCCCAAGTTCAATGTGGATGAGGTGGGTGGGGGGTTTGCTACTATTTGCAATGGCAAAGGGGAAGTGTTGATTTCCTTCCCAAAGCCCATTGGATTTAAAGATTCTAATGAAGCGAAGGTGCTTTCCATATTAGAGGACTTGGGAATTTATTCTGGTTCTTTCATGGAAGCTTAATTTTGAAAAGTGATTCGTCCAATGCTATTACATTGGTTTCGAAGAAAGTCAACATTTCTTAGAAATCTCACTACTTAATGAGATGAGATCCTTGTCTTCCTCAATTTGGGTGGATTTCAAGCACATTAAACATTCGACCAATGACTTGGCTCTTTAGCTCACCAAGGAGTGGACAGAGACATTCCTTTTTTTGGTATTTGATGTTTATATGAATGGTTGTTTCTTTTATTTCTTGCTTTAGGAAGGTGATGGGATAAGGCTTTTATACCTCCCCTCTTTGTTTTTAGTTTGCTCTTTTACTGTTCCCTTCCTCTTAATATAAGTTTTGTTACCGATCAAAAACTAAACTCTAGGGTAGCATAGAATCAACTATAGGAGGGGCCTTTTTTCTCCTGCTTCTCCTTGGACCACCAAACTAATATGGGAATGCAACAATTAGTTCCATCTATGCAACAGCTACGGTACTCAGATACCTATACATGCCCAGCATATCTATGTCAGACCGATGCAACACTTGTGCTGTTACGCAAAACAGCACTAATACTTTTATGATATCCTACTGTATTCATATAGTTGTATCAATTTTCTTAGTCTTCACCAGTAAAAAAATGTTAGAAAGTAATGTAAACAATGATAATTTCATTATTTTAAAGTTGCACTAAAAAAGACCAGGATAGTTGCATCTGTATCCTGCATTTCTACAGTTGCAGAGTTGTATCCCCAATCCACTTATCTGTTTCCAGATCTCTGTCTGTATCTGGGCATCATATTCCAATAGATCTACAAACATTTTTCTTATGAGTTATCCAAAAGTGGGTGATAAATAGGATAAATGATTGGCATGAATTCAGATTACATATAATTGAACGCATGTGGTCAATTGCCCTAGCGCACCAACAAGGGGCATTAAAGTGGACAGCCCCTGCTTCCCCACCGGGCGGAGGAGAGATTTATAGAGGCCCATACCAGGAAAAGCACCCAACAAATGGACCTTAAAACCAGCTAGCTAATGGTGAATTCACTACCAAGGGAGAAAAGGTAAATTTGCCATTCCTGAGTGGGGCTTGGGGTTTGCCCCTACTTGGCTGCTTTGTTTCCCCGAACAGTGGTACCAAAAGAAATAGTTTATAGTTTGATTTTTTTTTTTTTTTTTTTCACTTGCAAGGAACAAAATCTTCACCAACTAGTTGGAAGGTGCAGGGATCAATCCCAGGGTCTTTAAGTTCAAAGCATCACTCAAAAAAAAAGAAATAGAACATTTCCCCCAGTTCTAACTACTGAATACTTTCTATACATAAGCCAAACAGAGGTTAAGTGAAATTGGGTTTCTTAAAGAAACCCCATTTTCACTTTCCCCGCAATCAAACAGCCCAAAATGCCACACACACACACACACAAAAAAAAAAAAAAGAGAGGGAAATTCGAAATTCTTACAACTCCTCCAAGTTTGTGAGCCTCGCAAGAACGTCCGGCAACTCTCCTGTGAAGTCATTTGAGGACATATAGCTAAAAAAAACAAAAACCACACATCGATCAACTGGAAATGAAATGTGCCAAAAATCAGATCTAAGAATGAAAATTAAAAAACGTTACAGTCTCAGTAGACTGGTCAGATTCCCAAGCTCCAGGGGAATAGGTCCAGACAAGTAATTGGCTTCGAAACCCCTGAAAGAATAGCGTCCATTAAAAACCATATGAAAATACACATCCTTGATGATATCTCTTTACATCCTTCAAAAGATACAATACATACAGTTCCAGCAAAGAAGAGAGGTTCCCGAGTTCTCTTGGGATTTTCCCAGATAAGCGATTTCCGCTGATCGAGCTGCAAACAACATCCGCACCAACATTAATTTCACAAAAACCATGCTCTCATTCCTGGCTAACCAATCCCAGAAAGTTTATTTATAAGCCGAGTCATTCTTATTGCTAGCTCTGATACCATGATAATAAATTGATAAATTTTTGAATGTTACATTGAACAAGATAACAAAAAACTTACATATTTGTTAATGGTAATCTGCCCCATTCGGCAGGTATTGTGCCGTTGAGAAAGTTGCGAGTGAGATCGCTGAGAAGAAGAAGAAGAAGAGGAGAGATTATAGTTTGTCATGCTATGCGCGGGAGAATGTAACGTGGGAGAGAAGACTGTAGTCTTACATTTGCTGTAGATAAGGAAGCTTTGCAAATTCCGGTGGAAGCGATCCAGTAAGGTTGTATTTCTTCAAAACACTGCAATACCGTGGAGAAAAGCTGGGGTTTCAGAGTGCTCGGAAACCCGTACGTGAGAAGTATGAGCACCTCCGAGTGCCGTCCGGAGATTGTAGGGGCCCACTTGCGGCAACTTTTCATCACTCACCCAGGCCTGTCAATGGATAGGCCGGCTGGGCTTGGTTCCGGATTCTCAAATTATTCAGAGGTATCTATCCGTTAAAGTCAGATCTAAGTTCTAATTTAGCCCGATGAGTAAACGACTTTGGATTCGGATCCTTGTTTGGATCCGTGATCTAAACAGGTCTAGGCTTATCTCAGTTATGACCATAGACTTAAAATCTAATATATTATATTAATTTTTAAGAAGCTACTCTAAAAGTTAGATTTTTTTTTCAATGTTATTTTCTACGGAGACCCGGACCATCTCATAAACTGTTCCGGTTCTTGTTCTTGTTCGGGATCCATCTTCTTCTTAAACAGTTCTGATTCTGGAGGAAAAAAGCTGGTTCCTAAACGATTTCAAATCCACCTTCTCATTAACAGTTTGGGTTCTGGATCTTAAAAGGTGAGTTCATTGCACCCATCGCACTACTTGATCAAAATCAAGAGGAATTTTCTCCTGGGGATGTTCCTGCATGCTGAGAAGGCATGGCTGTAGCAGTCAATGCCCTGAATGCAGGGTCCCCAGTGGCATGACTTTCTGAGGCAAAATATTGCTCAAAGCCCCATCTAAAAGAGCTGGATGAAGCTTACATGTTAGTCACATGGCAGACTGTATGGTTTTCATAACTGCAGTTGCATAGTAACTTCGTATTCTTATTCTCGTCGATGCCACCATTTTTGCAAGGATCTACATTGAAGTACCCAGCTACATCGCCAGTCGCACCCAGTTTTTGAGCAATTTCTTTCAGTGCAGCCGCTGATCGATCGCAATCACATGAAATCACATGTAACAAAATAAATAAACAATATATATATATATATATCTGATTAGAACAACATCTATTAGAATCAGCTGAAAGTAACGGGTGTAGCTCAGCTCCTGTAAGAATGGTTTCAACTGACCCATCAGAAAAAATGGCTTGAAGTAACCAAAAACGAAAAAAAACTGGGGTTTTGGACAATTTCGAACAAGCTTTTTTACCTTCATTATCGGGCAAAGTCACTCCGAATCCGAAGGTTATGAAGCCATCCGAAACAAGAAAAAGGAAGAGGCACAAGCTCCTGTAAGAACCCATGATGAGTAAAGAAATGTAGAAAAGTGGGAATGAGAAGAACTTATCTGGGAATGATAATTCTAGTTGGGTCTTCTACGTACCAAAAAACAAAAGTCTTGTTGGTTCTTGCTTTTGAGTATCCGTTTTCCTGTTCTGGATCAGAAAAATCCCCATCGCTTGGCTTTCACCGACAACATGTACTTGCAAGTAAGCATCAGTAAAGAACAGTCTAGCGATACGGGACATGCGGGTGGACCCCCCCTTCTACGTACCAAAAAACAAAGTCTTGTTGGTTCTTGCTTTTGAGTCTTCGTTTTCCTGTTCTGGATCAGAAAAATCCCCATCGCTTGGCTTTCACCGACAACATCTACTTGCAAGTAAGCATCAGTAAAGAAGAGTCTAGCGCTACGGGACATGCGGGCACCCCCCCCAACCCGATTTGCGGGTGGGCCCCACCCCCCAAACACCAGCCCCTCCAACCCGACATTCCCCATCCCCCCCCCCCAGCTAAGCACCTTGGTTCCCACTCCATTTAACTACTTTAGCATTATTTTGATAAATAATAATATATAGGTATTGTGTGTTGTAGTGGTTATTTAAAAAGCCAAAAGGTCATGAGATTAAATTTCCTGACATATATACAGTTTTTTAAATCTTTTACTATGGCGGCTCAATAAAAACAGTCTAAATGGATGGTCAAAATTGATTTCAATACATTTGGCTTTAATATATTATATTATAATTCCATTGATTAAATGTATAGTTTTTTTTATACACTCCCTTAGGCTTTATATAATTTGTAAATAGGCTCATATGGTTTCAATATTTGCATATACCTACCTTTTTCATTTTAATATTTTCCGTGTCTCCAAAATCAATAGTTAAAACGAGAATAGGCGACGAACAAAAGATTTTTGTTTATGTTTTTTTTTATAAAAATGACAACTTTGCCCTTAAATTCATTAAACAAAGATAAGTATGTCATTATTTATAAGAAAAAAAAAATACCATTATTTTATCCCATGTCTCAATTGTCTCTCTCAAATTCTCACATAAAGTCTAATGGTAATTAGGGGTGGCAATGGATCGGATTTAAATGGAGACCTGCCCTACTCCGCCCTACCCCACTCGCATTAGCAGCGGGTTTGGATTTTGTTGATGTAACCCGTCCCGCCTCATATATATGAATAAGGCTCTCTTAAACTAGAACTTATGATAAAATTTCGTAAGCTCATACTTGTGAGACCCACATTTAGTCCCTCCAAATAAACCAAACACATACCCCCTAAATTGCACATGTCCACAAACTTTCAGTCATATCCAAATATACTCAACCGTTGGATCGACTATGTATCAATCCGAATGAACTATTTATCATTAAACTCTTGGGCCCATATGGAAATGATAGAAATCACGATTGGGGCTAATTTTTTGCAAATAGCAGGGTCCCAGGGAGTCCTTGAAATCCTCTCAATTCCCATTCTCATGTGGGCCCCACTACACACTTGAGCTTACCTTATCCCAAGCTTGTGCTAAGGAGAGCTGCCATACACACTTATTTTTTACCAAATGTATAAATAAAGTTCATATAGTACAATTGGTGTTAGGGCATTAACTTAAATCATTTTTTTTAAATGAGATTGTTTGTTTGAATTCTACCACACTATTTCCCATGCATTTATATATTTGAAAGCTTTTAAGCTGATTTTACCTCTTATATAAAAAAGCTAATTTTACCTAACCCTTGCCCAATCACATGCCACTGAGACGAGGTGAGTTTGGTTTGGACGAGACAAACTTGAGACAGGGCGGGTTTGGCTTTGGGTTTATCCCAACCCGCCCTATTGCCATCCCTAATAGTAATTGTTAATGTCACAAGAAAAATAAATCCAAGCTTTCGAACATATGCTTATATAAACAAAGAGATGGGCAAAGGTATCATTTTACTGTAAAAACTTATGGTGATTGTAAGGCTACTAAATTTGAGACATGAAAGATATTAAAATAAAAGGGTGGGTGTATATATAGATATTGAAATCCTAGGGGCTTATTTAGGAATCATAGAAACATTAGGAGGTATATGCAAAAACCCTAAAGATAATAACTTAGAGATTTTGGATTTGGGTTTGAATTTGAATTTGAATAATTTTGGCTGTGTATAAGCTGGAGCCATTTGCTCAAATCAAAATTATGGTGGTTTTATGGGAATATATACTCCAAGAAAACAGACCTCTTGCGGCAGACTATTTGGCTTTTAACGGCAGTTTTTTGCCTTTTCACCATCAAAAGTAATTTTTTTGTGGAGGGGTTTTTCCCACAGCAATAACTGCGATTTATACTTGCTCATTCACTGTCTAAGACAATGCATCAGACATAAAGCAGAAAATGATTTTCACTCCAAAATAAGACCTTAGTGGTGCAATGGAAGAAAAAAAATCGCCGCTAAAGACAGTTGTTCGCAATTAAAAGCTTCTTTCTTTAAAGTTTATATAGCGTTAGAATTTCTTTAATCATATCGGAACCTGTCTGGTTTTACGCTTCTGCACAATTTTCATCGTCATTTTTTTCCTTTCAACAAATTAAACATCCTTTCTTATTCATTAAATTATCTAATAAGCCTTACAATCTCGCCATCTTCATCAAATTGCACCACATATCTTTCTGGGAAATGATCATGAGATTTGAGGGGTTGTCATATATAGAAAGATTAGGATTGAATTGAATAGATATAAGATATTTAAGATTTTAGGTTTGCATTTGAATTTGAATAATCTTGGTTGTTCATTATTATTGTTTACGAAAGCTACGGGGATTTTATGGTTGTTGTTTTCTTTTTTTAAGGGGGGTCGTGTGGCACCGTGGGTGGTCCGTTTTTGGCCTGGTTCTTCTTTTGATTTATTTTTCTGCATATTTTTAGTTGGCCTGGTTCTTCTTTTGATTTCTTTTTCTGCATTTTTTTAGTTCTGCACAATCATTATTATTCTTGAGATTTACTTACTTTTTATATAAACACCACCCAAAAAATTTAAAATCTAATTCGTTGTTTAATAGAGTATAATTTAAAACAATTTCGTGCATTATATAATTAATGTAGACTTTTTTATAGTTTTTTTTTTAATATTTTTGAAAACATGACTCTCCAAGTCACTATCAGTCTACTTCTTACCTTGCCGACTCAAGTTCGATTTAATAGTTGCAAGACATCACACAACCACCGTCAGCCAATTACACCTCTACAGAAGTACATACAATTCTTTACCCAAAAAAAAAAAGTACATACAATTATTACTTTTTACTCTTATTCTTCTATTTAGGTTTTGTCCGTAAAAGTGTCATTAATACCTAACTTTTACCAAAAAAATAAAAAACCTAACCCTTGCCTTAAAGCTATTTACATTTTAAAACTTCATGCAAAATGATTGATATGGTAAAAGACAATGCAAAAATGTTAAATTTTTTCTTAACGTGTGATATCACATGCTTGCAGGATAACCCATAATATATGATAGAATATTTGCAGATGTCCATACACCTGCATTTTATATATTTTTTAATCTTAATTCATATCATTTTTAGGACTGCCTACTTTCTTAGCAAAAGGTCGTTGGGTAATATCTATTTATGAGTCTCAGTCTCTTTCCAGCGCCCAATCAACACCGTGGTTTGTGTCACATCGATGTGTCAGCAATGGGATCATATAGTTTCCACACCAAGAAAAGTCCCCTCTCTGAGTCCCACATCTCACACGTACGTGTTAGTCAAAGTCGTCGCACGTACCAAGTACAATGGCGCAGTGGTAACTAATTCCCAGTAGCTTAACTTGGACCGTCTTATGTTGTATAACTCAGATTCGACTACTATAAACCATTTAGGATTTGAGTAGACCACATGATTTCTCTACACCCATCCCAGGTATAAAATTTAAAATTTTGGGATGCATTCTCTTTCTAATGGAAATTTCCATTAACTAGTCTTCCTCTACGTGTTCTTATGTAAACCTCAACTATTTTTCATAGAATTTACCATTTTAAATAATCCTATGTTTCCTCTAAACTGGCAAGCCATTTAGGTGGGGGTGCCTATGGAGATGTGGTTTCATTAATCATCAATATTTACCATTCCAACTGAATTACTAATTTTACTCTGCACACAGCCCAGGTATTATATTTTAAAATTTTATAAGCTTAAGGACAAGAGAAGAAGGGTAGCATAGACTTTCGATGATGATGATGGTGTGATGCTTATTTCTCCAAGTGCTCCATTTCCATAACATGAATTGTAAAAACATGATCTTATACCTACAAGGTTTAGAGCTACAAAAACTACAGAAAATATATCTTCCTGCACAAGACCAGCAAAGTCTGTGCACAACATGCATAAGTAGAAACCTCGATGAGAATATCCCCCCCCCCCCCCCCCCCCCCCAAAAAAAAAAAAAAAAAAACACACCTTGAAGGTTATACTTCCTTTGACAAGACCAGCGATGTCTAAGCACAACATGCACAAGTACAAACCAAGATGAGAATATCTAAGATAGCATTACAAAGTTTTTTTTTTTTTTATCATAAAATGTTCTTGTCAATATATATCATCCATTCAACCCAAAAAAGGGATGCCTTTTTCTGTCATTCTTCACAAACATTCTTGTGATGTCCCCTAGATAGACCAGATCATGACAAAAAATGAAGACAACATGATACGACATCAACATACAGGCAATCAGCATGATGCCAGCTCTGTAACACACAAAAATTCCTTACCATACAACTATAAACCTAATTAACTTTGATGTGCGCACGTACACAAAAACATGCACAGAGCTTGTCACCTAATACAATCTCTTCCTACAACCTGCTGCTCCACAGTAACATGGCATCTTCTTAATAGTTCCATCAGGCCCAGTAACACTATCAAGCGCGTAACCATAGTCATATGTAAGCTCCTACACATGTTTAGACTAGCAGTTTAATGATTTGAAAGTGATACCACAGATCCGGGAAAAAAAAAACAAACTTCAAAATTATAACAAAGTAATTAAACATGCAATATGAAAACGAAAGGCTCTTGTCTAATTGGCTATCATAAATATATGATTCAATTAAATGATTTATAATTAGTCAGTATGAACTATCCCCATCTTGGGACACGACAGATATTTACAAACTTTTCTTTTCTTATTGTCAATATAGGGATCTGTAGATCCTTATAGAGGAACCTGTCACAACTATATATATATATAAAATGCTGACTGCTATAGCGAGCAAATATTTAAGGAAGCTGGGGGGGGGGGGGGGGGGGGGGGGGGGGGAGGGGGAGAGGGGAGGGGGAGAGATACACGCAGGGCTTTATATCAAAATACTGTAGATAAGAGGAAAGTAGACAACCTAGTGTTGTGTTATATGATTATCAAGTATCCCATCAGTTAAAGGGCATCTTAAGATAGCGCTTTAAGTCTAAATGGAACTAAATGACGGGTAAGAAAACAATGCATATGATAATGAAATGCATCTGGTGAGATTGTGCTTTAAGTCAAAATAAATGAGACATATCATGGCAATACATACTTTTTTTTTTTTCCAAGTCCTAATCAGAGCAAAGTTTTTATGAAAAAAATATAAAATAAACGTTAAAACACCATAGATATTTTCATGTGCAGAATATCATTTCTATTATCACTTCTAAATACTAATAGCACCAATGCTAGTGTGAGAAATGATTTAACGTACCTATGTATGTAAAATACTTGACAACAAATAAACTATCCCATACACAAAGCATTATTGATGAGGGATTTCAAATGTTAATATCCATTGGAAATAATGGTGCAAAATAGGATATATCAAAATGAATCCGTGCAAACATCATGGAATAATTTTTGTTACGACAAAGAGAACTAAGTAATTCTACAATCTTTTGCTTTCACAATCAAAATTGTCAACAGACTGAAAGAAACTAAGTAAGAACGTTCTTAATACTGAAATGGATGGGCTGCCTAATCAACAGTACCACTTTTGAGTATCTTTCAAATTCACATTAAGGGAACTACTAATACAAATCACTGGCTTTGAACAGAAATGAAATCCACTTCAAAACTACAAACGATTACCCTTTTCGTCTACAGATCCTGAAAAACACATCGTTCAGGATAAAAATGGGTGTAGATCCAACCTGAAAGGGCTGATCTGCTACCCGAGGTTCTCCTTAAGCTTGGGTAATTTGTACACAGACCACAAGCAACATCAAAAGGAGGATAATTGGCACAAATCACGATGCAGTCCATGAACATGACATAAAGTCCAAATGCCCACGCCAAAACTCACATATTCATGTCCAAGGGACTTCCAAAGTGCAGAAGATGAAAAGCAAAGTCAATTGTGCCAGCCAGGTTCTATAATGCTATTACTAATATGTGGAGTTGCTAAGGTCCTGTTCATTTGTATACAATACAAATACTAGTGTTGATCCAAAAACTAATTTAGATGAGATATTGACTTTCCTGCTGGGATTTGAAATGCTAGGGTGATGGATGGGTATTCATGTCCAATCTTCGCTCAATTTTGTTGGGCTTATGTCTTGTGTTCCAGCTAACTGGATTTGGGTCAGTCAGGGGCCAGGTTTTGGGTCAAGGGTGTTTTGGTAATTCTACCAGGCCTTCAGGGGCCAAGAAAGACAGTTATAAATATGATGTAACTTGTAAACCCTAGACCTACAAGTGTAAAAAAGAAAGTGTAAGAAAGAGGAGACAGTTCTCTTTGTCCATGGACATAGGATCATCCCCGAACCACATAAATCTCGTGTGATTTCTCCCTGGTTTTACTTCTTGTCGTTTGATTGTCAATTGCAGGCTTCCTCATCCAGACGCATGCACAACGATTGGTACCAATGCTTGAGTAGTGCCTTGCGATCGAAGGATACATCAGTTAAAGAGGAGTAGATCTTGGATTCCATTGCTAGTGTGCTTGGATCTGAAAGAGGGGAAGGTTCTTCCCAGTACTGTTTCGGTGCCACAGAACAGGTCTATCAGTGAGGAAGCCTAGAAGAGAGAGGACCAAAAATAAATAAATAAATGAATGAAGGCCGCCCTTTGTTTTCTGCATTGGAGATCAAAGGAAGAGAAAACATTAAGGAGAGACAAGAATCTCTCTTAGTGGTATTAAACAAAACAGGAAGCGAGAAGTTCTGCTGAACCATCAGTTAGTTTGGAGGCTGAGACCTATGCCAGGACTTCCTTCTCTAAAATAGTCCAAGCCACCGTAGGCCACCTCCCTGTCCAACTCCATGTGTTGCCAGAAATGCAGCTTTACCGACATGCACTGATAATGACCGGATTTGTCTTTGCATCTGCCTACCTTGGACGCACAGGGGCCCAAAATACAGTCCATGGTCACATCCTACAATGGGGCAAGACATATAGGCAATGACACAGAGCCCATACTTCTTGAAACAAAAAAAGGGGGGGAAGGGGGGGGGGGGGGGGGGGGGGGGGGGGGGGGGGGGTGTGGTGTGTGTGTGTTGGAATGACATACAGCCCATGTCTAATCGCACCTTAGGCCAACACTATTTTCTTCCATCCAAGCGAATGCGTGTCTATCTTAAGGCCCTGATGGTAAAACTTTTTTTTTTTTAATGGTTACTTTGTTTAACAAAAGTAAACAATACAAGAGATGAGTACTGACAAGCAAAAACAGGAGAGCAGGAAAACAAAATAAAATCAAGGACCTAAAACCAACCATGTAAGGCCCTGCTTAAGAGAAGGCCAGCTCCTTCCATTGATACACTATTTGATTTATGGAGTACCCTTGAAAAGACGGGTTGATGAGGAGGGAATTATGGAGGACCCAACTAGAGTCAAACCACCCTACCACTGTCATCCAAATAGATTGAGCTGTTTTGCAATTTAGCATGAGATGGTCCACAAATTCCTCATGCCTCAAGCACAGAGGGCAGCCATTTACTTTAGTCATCCCTCTCCTTGTTAAAATATCCATGGTATGAATTCTTTTCTGGTGGGCTAGCCACCCAAAGACGATCACCCTTGGGGGAGCCTTCAGATTCCATATGTTGTATACTACACTCCTCTCCCTCGGATTGTTAAGAATAGTCTTGAAGAAAGCGGAAACTACAAAAGTCCCGTCTTTTGAGCCTTCCCACACCCTAGCGTCTTCCCCACTATCCGGGATGTTCATATCATTCAGGAGGTTTAAGAGTGATAGGAATTGGGATTCTTCATAGTCCTTCAGGTTCCTTCTAAAAGTAGGACCCCAAACCACTTGCCCTCCAATTCTATTCATACAAAAATTGACTTTTGCTTCCTTATCCTTCGCACACCTAAACAGATCCAGGAATTGAGTACTCATAATCCTTTCTCCAACACATCGATCTTTCCAAAAGAGGATCCTCTCCCCTTGTCCTATTTAGTATCTAATGTTCTCCATGAAGAGCTTCTTTACCGAGAGGATGCCTTTCCAAATTGTAGACGAGTTCGCTGGGGCCTCCTGGACTTCCCATCCATGTCTCGGAAGATTATATTTCCTTTCCAACACCTGTTTACAAAGACCATCTGTACCATCTCTTATCCTCCACAACCATTTGCCCAATAGGGCTTGATTCATTTGCCTAAGAGGACTGATTCCCAAACCCCCTTCTTCCTTTGGTTTACAAATGGAAGCCCAATCCACCAAGTGAAGCCTTTGAATGATGGGTACTATTTCCGTACCATCAGAAGTCTTTATGCAACCCTTTCGATCTCTTTATAACAAAGGCTGGGCATTTAAAAATGGAGAAGTAATAGACTATCAAATTCGATAACACTGATTTAATTAGGATGACTCTTCCTCCGATAGATAAATAATTTTCTTTCCAAGTAGACAACTTCCTCCTCTAAACACTTTCCACTACCGGGTTCCACAAAGATTTAGTTACCCGCCCTGAGCACAAAGGCATGCCTAAATACACAGTTGGCAACTTCCCAACCTTACATCCCAATAGCTCTGAATATTTAAGAAGCATTGTCTGCTCAGTTCTTAGCCCAATCACCTCACTCTTAAAGAAGTTAACTTTTAGACCTGATACCACTTCAAAACATAGGATCGTGGCTTTGACATTTTTAACCTGGTCTTCTTTAGCTCCACAAAAAATGAGGGTGTCATCTGCAAATTGCAAGTGGTTGATTACAGGGGAATTTCTAGTCACTTTAAAGCCTTCAAACAAACCCGCGCTCACTGCCTCTTTAATCATTCTACCCAATGCTTCTGCCACTATTACAAAGAGAAAAGGGGAGAGAGCTTCTTGAAAAACTACACGAATGAATGTAATGAGCTTCTCTTGAAAAAGAAACTAGATGAACGTATGTAATGAGCTCACTGCCCCTATTGTCCCATCTCATCCCTGTTACTATTTTAAGGAGAAGCTTATGGCCAAAAATCCATGGAAGTTCACTATCTGGACATGAAACTCAAAAGAAAATGTTGGCTTTGATGGACATTGTTGTTAAAATCCAAGGATACGTATACTATTGAATCCTAAGGAAAAAGATATGTATAAATGTAACGAATCCCATTATAGGTGAATCATAGAATTTAGATGCGAATCTTACAATTCGATACTTTTTTTATCAAATCTTATGATTCTAACAATTCATTTAGATAGGAATAGTATAGCCACAGTTGAATGGCTAATAATAGTTTTTTTTTTTTTTAACTTTTGTTAATAGTGTGCTATTTACAAATAAGGACCGGGCATGTAACTAGATTGTTCATTCCTATATTATTTTCTTTTATTTTTATATTTTGCATTCTCTTCATGAATGCTTCATTAACTTAAGAAGACATCCTAACCATGTAACATTGGTGATTTGGATTTTACTTTTATTTTATGATTTAAAGGCTGCAACCCATTTACTATTTGTCATTATATTGATCTTACTATGGACGGAAAATGGATGGATTATGGATAACTATTTTTTTCCTATTTTTAAAATGTTTTTACTATGCTATCATTTTTTTACAAGTATAAAACCCTTATGATTCATAATTCAATTCAATTGAATCCCTTTAGCAATATATAATGCGATAATGATTATTAGAACAATTTGATGGAGACAATAATATTGACCTAGTTGCATCACGATGTTGCCAAATATTTCAAGATGCAATTTTTCAATTGTCCAAGGGCTGCAAAGAATGGAGGGTTGCATAATGCCATTGCGAACGCATCTTGTTTCATTGTAGGATATGAAAATGAATTTCATTTAGGGACTAGTACTATGAACCCATAGAGGTAAAGACTCCATCCGTCATTGTAGATGGATATATATAAATGGCCCATTTTGTACCCACCAAGAAGACCTATGATGCCTCAAATATGGCCATGTTATATTTTTGGATGCCGTGAAACTTTGTGAAGTTGAGAAAAGCATTGCTTAACATGACGTAAATTTGCCAAGCATCTTTGACAAACTTAGGGAAAGATGTCGCATGCTAAACTATGCTCCAATACATCATCTGCAAACAAATGGCCAAACTGAAATGGTAAATACGAGTTTGGCCAACATACTTAAAGCTTAGGTGGGAGGGAAACCTAAAAGATGAGATGATGAGCTGGCGCATGTGACATCCCAAATGAGTCCTTTCAATATTATATATGGAGCTAATCCCACAAATATGACTGATCTAATTCCAATGCCGAAAATGGGAAAACTTGGAGATCATGTCAAAAACCTGATAGCTCATATCTAGAGGTTGCATAAGTGTGAGCCAAATGAAGAAGAGATATACAGCCTACCAACAAGCACCGAAAAAGAAAATGTAGTACAGTTGGAAGTTGCTCATTGCTGCAACTATAAGGTTGTGGATTCAAATCACATAACATGTCCCTGACTGCAGCTCAGATGGTTAGAGACATTAGTGCATGTGAGAGTGCAAGTTCAATTCCCTAATGTAGCAAAAGCAACAATCATTTACCTACATAAAGCAAAGAAAAAAGAGAGAAAAAAAAAAGAAGTAACCAAGTGACCGACTAGCATCAATTAAAGATGATCTTCAATGCTGGCAATCTAGTGTGGTCTACATGAGGAAGGAATGGTTTCCAATAGGTGCATATGACAAGCAAACGCAAACAAAGATGGCCCCATGTGAGATGTTAAAGAAAATAATGTCATTTCAAGTTGGATCTAAACAAATCGACCAGAAGGTTGAGATTAGAAGGATAAGTTAGCATCTTTGAATTTTAGAAGGATGAGTAAGCATTTTTGAATTCAAACAAATGCACATTCTTATTCTGAACTTCATTGGCTTACAAAGATGACAGCAAGATTGAAATTACAGATATCGTAAACAAGTTAAGGAATTTCAGGACATACATTTTTAAGTAAGCATCAAGCAAAGATGACCTAACAGCGGCTCCAAAACAACAACATTATTATCATTGAAGCTCAACCACACTCATCTGGTGCTTATGAATTATTACACATTTGAAAGATATCATCCACCTTATTTTGACTTGCCAACCCCAGATAGATAGAACAATACCTCTATTGTGATTATGCCATATCAATTCCTCTCACACAAAAAGGTTTCAAGAAATCATTAACAATCAGCAGAGTAGTGGATGCAGTAAACCACTTATATTTCACGGAAAACATGGCTGACAACATATAGTCAGTAGCTACACATCTGTAAGTCAAGTTCCATGACAAATGAGATGAAATCAAAATTATAGAACTTAAACTACATAATACACAGTAATATTTCCTTAAGCCTATACAAACTTTCGTGAGTTGTCCTTATTTTCCATTTTTGAACTTGTAACAAATGACGGAATTTGATTTTTTCAAGTTATATCCAAGGTTTTAAAAATCAAACTCAAGGGGCAACTTGGTCACTCTCAAGTCAAGTTATGACTCAGCCAAGTTGCACAGGAGACAGGACTTGGCCGAGTTGAACCTAGTCACATGTAGGCCCCATAACATTTTAAAAAAAAATCTAAAAAAGAAAAGGAAAATGTAGTTCTATGAATTTAGAATTTTAAGATCTGTTGTGTCTCTTTATTAATGCTAAATTTAAGTTGTAATGGGTAACCAAATTTATATTTCATACCGTTGGATGAATAGTAGCACCAATCTTCATATGCTTCTTGGATCTTTAAAAAGTTTTTTTTTTTTTTTAAGTGATTTTGATCTTCTGGAAATAAAGCCTCTCAACTGTTCTAATAGAAAAAAAAAGGAAATAAGTGCATCTATGGCTCAAAAACCTTAAGACTCAGCCAAGTAGGTGACTTGGTGGGATGCTTGACTCAGAAACAATCGAGTCCAAGTCAACTTGGAGTCAGGCTATTCTTAAAAACACGGTCATAGCTGATTTGGGAATCATATATATTTCAACAAATATCGAGTCTTCAAACCTCTTCCGACAAATCAATTTATGAAAGACCAATACAATAGCATGTACAAGCTATTCAATAAGCAGTAGGGAAACTGATGGAGAGAAACTAGACCAATTCATCACCTGTAAAGGAGGTATGTTGTCAGCTGCAAATAACAATATTCTAGCAAGTTTGATGTCATGGTGGGAGCTCAAAACGCACTGAACAAAGAGATTTGGCTCACAACTATGATTGATGAATCGGGCAATATTACCCACTGATCCAGCATCAATACAGAACTCTGGCACATCCAATTTCTTCTCATCTGTTTTCCCAAGAGCATCAGCATGTAGCAGTACGTCTCCCAGTCGTCGCTATCAAACAGAATGAAGAAAGACCACATTAGATTCAACACAAAGGCATTCCAAAATCATGAAATAAACCTGGATCAGACTGTTGAGCACCCCATTTGCACTAAATCATCAGCATTTCTGTCCTTGTACACACTGAGGCTAGTTAAGCCAGATGTGTACAACCAAAGGCCAGCACGATTTGGCTGTTTATCTAGGCCATGGGCTCAGCCCCACCCTGCAGGCTATGATGGCCAGATATAACATGGGTACGACAGGGACACGCCATAGACAACTGCAGGCTATGATGCCCCAGATACAGCATGGATACGGTAGGGACACGCCGTGAATATGGCAGGGACACACCATGGACAAATTTCAAGGACATGGATTTAACAAATAAAAAGTGAAGGACCGGATACAAAACGACACGATACATTGCCCATTTTGAAGTATCTGTGCATCACAGCTTGCAGGGACACTAATTTTATAAATAAAAAGTGGAGTATTGGATATGATACAATGCAATACGCTGCCCATTTTTAAGTATCTGTGCATCATACATGTTGAAACGCCACTAACAAAGGTCATTCACCTCCTTACTCAGAGAACTAACAATATCTATTAGGTGGAAAATAGGTGGGAAGGTAGTTCGTTAGCCACACCCTTCAGGCTAACAATACTATTATACACAACCTTTTAGCCTCCATCTAAAATTCTTTGCCCTTTCAATCCAAACCCCAAGATGGCTCCTTCATGGGTTGGGTACTCCCACAGAGATAACATCATAACAAACAAGTTCATCCTTCTCTTTAACTAGGAGGATCTCTATGTCTCCTAACGGGATTAATTACCACTTTCTGTTGAGGGGTGGGCTCCACTCGAGAGGGAGTATTGAAAAGTATTTATGATGCCTCTAACACCTCGAGGTTTTGGTAGGAATGACTAGCTAAGGAAGTTCTAGATGGTATCAAAGCCAACCGGTTGCGAGTTCGAATCCCAGGAGGAACAATTCGGCACAAAAAAAAAAAAAGTGTAGCCAAAAGTGCATTGACCGGGTTCCACCTGAGGGGGAGTGTTAAGGTGTCGGCTCCACTTGAGGGAGAGTATTGAAAAGTATTTATGCTAACTCTACTAACACGTCTGGGTTTTGGTAGGAATGGTTAGCTAAGGAAATCTAAGACTTTCATCAGCAGAAGTGATGATCAAATTATCCAAAACCAAATCGCTCTAGTATCTTCATCCAAAAGAATATTGTAATAAACTGAAACATCAATCAAATGCTCTAGATATGATGAACAATACACTCCAAAGGCGTCTTATAAAGTAAGTATCCTATTCCACCCTTGCACAACTAAATTAATGGGCTACATTAAAAATCTTAAAACTTCCACCACAAATAAATTAAGTAATTCCAAAATATAAAAATTACCAAAAAAACCTAGTGATAGTGATGTTGAAAAAAGAATCCAAAAAACAATAGTGAAGAATTCCATAAAAGTTTTTTACTTGAGCAACTAAAATAAAAAAGGTTAAACTAAAAATATATCACTCCATCCTAGCAAAAAAAGGATGATACGCTTATTTGCACATTTAAAGAAAATTCAACACAAGGAAATACATCATCAAAATGGCAAGCAGCAAACCACAATACACAATTAAAGGAATGGCATAAATACGATTTTTATTGAGGTAAAAAAATCACAAAATTTTTTTTTAAAAAAAATAATAAAGATAAAGCTTTCAATGACTAGAATAGCACCTCTCGTCCATCAAGCCCCTTCATAGTCTGAAGGCAGTCAATATCAAAGATGAAATTATTCTCAAAAACATAATCTAATTCATCCGTCCTCCTAATAATCCCTGTGTATTCACATATTGGTGCACCAGAAGGAATGGAATCCCAAGATCTTACAGCCCATCCTTTCTTTGGTGTACGAAAAACCTGTTATGTGATGCAAAAATTTAATTGAAACACTCCAAAAAATAAAGTTGACTGAGACACATTATAAGAAAATAAAACCATGGACAAACGGCACGCAATAATAACCTCAAGACGATACTTCATATCCTTCTGTGATATTCTGTTGATGCAATCAGGCCCACAGCCACAGTTAGGCCCACATTCAAACACAACATCTTTGGCTTTAACCAATCTGAGTAGAGCAGTGCATGCAGAAATTACTTTCAAGACAAAGTTAACTGAAACTCAAATAGAAGTGAGAGATAAATAAAATACTCAGCAAAAAATTCACCAAATCCTTGCCCAAAATCCAACACCCACAGAACCAAGCAATGAGAAATGAAGGAGAGATGGAGGATCCCTTTGTTATTTATGTGGTAGGATTATACCCCGGGCCCAGTCATAAGGGCTAGATTATTTCCTGATATTTTATATTTAATTTTTCTTAATTTTTTTGAATTATTAGGGCAACAAATATTATGTTCGGATTTAATTAGGAGATGCTGGAGGACCCATTTGTTATTTATGTGGTAGGACCCATAGTTTGATGGAGGATTTTGAGTGGGGCTTGTGTTGGTTATACCATAGACTCCTAGTAATGTTAGGAATAGGAATGGCATGTGAGAAGGAAGTAATAAAATTAGGAAGAGAACTTTGGGAAGGATTCTACCTCTAGGTTTTATATATTGATCGACCCCAAGCCTCTCTCACGCCATTCTCTCTCTTTCCACTTTCTTTTCCATCAAGCCAAAGCCTAGTTTAGTATTAGCCTTGAAGAATATAGGAGGAAGAACCAGTTCTAGTTAGCCATAACAGGTGAGTAAAGATTCTTATCAACTTGTGTATTATGCCAATTCTGGAATTCTGCCTTTGTATTCTGTCTTATTCTGTTTTGTGATGAGACCGGGGATATTAGGGATGATTCAATTGATTTTTTCATGCCATATATTACTGCTACAGTGCTTTCGAATTGCTGTTGACCAGAACACACCTTTCTTTGGGTTTCAAACCCTCTTTTCAACATCTAAAATTATTGAAAACTTGTGTATTAATGTTGATAGGATTGTTGGAGATTGGACTCAATTCAATCAACATGGGATCGGCGTCGAATCCCAGCCAGAGTGGGGTTTTCGCATACCCAGGTCATCTAGTATTGGTTTTCACGTTTTGGACTATGGGACCCAATTGTCCCACCTAATGATCGTGGATCCGGAAGTGGACCCATGGGTGACCCTATGGAGGCTGGACTCACACGGAACGGACCCCATCTGGCCCAACATCTGATGATTTCAAAAATATGGGGCGTGAGTTACTATTAAAGTATTTTGCTTGTATTTAATTAGGTTGTGGGACTCATTGGATGATCTGATCATGGATCAGGTCTGGTAATCCAGCCATACAGGGCTGGGCGACCATAGAAGCTAGATCTATCATGTGTTTTGATCAGTGGGGCCCATTGTCCAAACGTCCGTGATGCACCAGGCATGCAGAGTTCTGGAGGGGGGCGGCTTTGGACTGGCACATGAAATAATAAAAAAAAAAATGGAAGACAATGTTTAGATTATTTCATTTTAAGGACACTGCAGTTATTTCATTTTTTTATTAGACAATGTTACATTTGTTTATTAGACTTGGGTTTTAATAAAAGTTAGTTAAGTGGGTAAATGCCTAAATATTTACGTGATCTTTTATTTAACCTATGTGTGTGATGCGTACAAGTCGCAGCGCGGAATTTTAAGGGCCCCGGATTCAGGGTCGTTACAAATAAGAAAAGAAAAACAGCCACCATCATTACCAAAGCCTTGTCCCAACAATGTCGGGGTTGGCCAATATGAAAAGAAACACCAGCATTCAAAAATTTAAGTATAAAGTTCCATCTGCTGCTATGAAACAACGAGGAAGAAAGAGAAACTGAAAAGTGAACAATGTTTCAACCTCTAGATTTCTTAAACACTAGGTAGATCCACATTCATTTTCCTCAGTATTTGGCTGTTACCATTTCATAACGACCGTTACCGCTATGTTATTTACAATATCACAGTCATAACGGTCACGGTATCAAAAAAGAAAAATTTTCAAATAAGGCCTTAAGCTTTTCTCTAATTTCAAAAAAGAACACAAGTTTCAAAAGTTTTCAAATTAGTCCCCAAGTTTTCCAGGAAATTCTCAATTAACGACATCAGTCTAGTTAAATTTATGTTCAGATAACTTTTTCCCATAATTTTCTTTAAAATACCTAAACAACCCTTAATTGAAATAAAACCCTCCTTCACTTAATCTACATTCTTCTCATTTTCTTCACTAGCATCCTTACAATGATCAATGACAATCAGCGACCGCACGATGATTGGCTGCCGGAACCATGTCATGGCTTTTAATGAAGGGTAATTTGTGTATTTTACAAATTAAGAGAAAACAATGCAAGAAAATACCTTTCAATGGATGAACGCCCTTAATTGAAAACTTTCTAAAAATTTAGGGACTAATTTGAAATTTTTTAAAACTTGTGTCCCTTTCTTAAACAAGTCAAAAACTTAAGGCCTTGTTTGAAAATTTCCCTATAAAACAAACGGTGCATAACAGTCATGTCCGATATTTTGAAAATATCAGTCGACAATGATTTTCATTTTTTTAACTTTCTTTCTCCTTTCTTGTCATTTATTTCTCTCTCAAATCATTTGTGAAGCTTCTTATGACTATGGCAGAGCTTTCCAAGCTTCTTTTTTCACCAAAACTCAATTGGCTTGCAAGATTTGGGTGGGATTCTCATATGATGGCTTCTTCCTTCCTCAACCACAATACCCTTATGTTTATACTCCATTGTTTTAATTCATTAATTAATCTTGATGTAGTAGTAAATGTTACTTGAAAGTTGAAATTCATTCTTAATTTACTTGGTGATTGAGTAATTGAGTAATTGAGTATTGCACATATGCACTAGTACTACTAGTTTCTTGACTTTAAGTGTTTAACACTAATGATTAGCTCAAAATAATTGTTGCAATGCATAGTTCAAAATGGTTGCTAACCGCGATGCAACCCCAATGTCCACGATGATGACCGCGATTTTGAACCATGATATAAACCATGGTCGATTGTCTAAGACGATACCAATTTCTCCATCTCTTTTGTTCTGTGATACTTGTGAATTTGTCATTTTGTTAATGTTCTAGGACCTAAATGAAATGAGCACGACCCCGAACCTATTAAGTGTGTTTTTTTTGGATATCCACTGAATCAAAATGGCTAGAAGTGTCATGATCTTTCCACCAAGAAAATGTTTCTCTCTATGGATGATACATATTTTTGAGAATGTCCGTAGTTCCCATCAAAATGGGGATAATAGATCACGGGCTATGATGCACAGATACTTCAAGGATACAACAAGGACACGGATTTTACACATAAAAAGTGAAGTATTGGATACGATACGTTGCCCATTTTGAAGTATCCATGCATCATAGATCACAGGGGGAGGAACATGAAAAAAAAAAAAAAAAAAAGGAAAGGTTACGCAACCCACAGTTGCTACCCCTAGCCACTTTGAGTCTCCTAATTCGTTTGTCCCTCAACCAACTGATGAAACAGCTGAAATACCTTCAATCTCTCAATTAAGAGATAAAAAACCAGTTAAACCTCCAGTAGTTAGTTAAAACTTATTTTAGGTAAAGAAAGTTTAGCAAACATGATCTCCAAGAGCATGGTTCAAAAAATTTAGCAAACATAAATTAGCTTTGCAGAAGGAGCACTGCTGGAAAAACATAATTTGTGACCAAACAAAACGGAATTACAACCATTATCGTCTATGTTGACGATATCATTACAGGTGGTCTATCATGGACGGATACTTCAAAATGGGCAACGTATCGTGTTCTATCGTATCCAATACTTTGATTTTTATGTATAAAATCCGTGTCCTTGTCGTATCCATGCCGTATCTGGGCATTACAGTCGGTGGTGATAACATAGAAGAAATATCAAAGGTATTTGAAATTAAAGACTTCGGTCCTATCAAGTGGCTCCTTGTTATAGAGATAGCTCAGTCTCATAAAGGGATTACAATTTTCTAGAGTATGTTCTTGATTTGTCAAATGAAACAAGGCTACCTGGATGTAAATAGCTGATACTCCTATGGAAGTGAATCATGGTCGTTGTTTCACAGGAAAATTGATGGCTGACACAAGGCAATATCAAAGGTTAGTAGGGAGGCGCCATTTATACTACCATCTATAGGCCAGATACTGCCTATGATGTCAGTGTGGTAAGTCAACCCATGCATTCAACTCAAAAACCACATCTGAATGCAATTTATCAGATTTCGAAATATCAACAATCAGAACCAGGGAAAGGATTACCTGACCCCGATGTGACAATATTTATAGATACAGACTGGGCAAGCCGCAAGGATAACAGGAGATCCACAACATTTGTTGGAGGAAACCATGTCACATGGAAAAGTAAATAGCAACATGTGGTTGCAAGATCAAGTATTAAAGCAAAATGTAGAATAATGGCACAGAACTTGTGAAGCTTTGTGCTTGAGGTCCGTCTTAGATGATCTTGGGATAACAGTTAAAGTTCTGAAGTGTTTGTATGGTGACAATAAGGCAGCTTTATGTATTTTTTAAAACCCAGTGAACCAAACATATCAAGGTGGACTACCAAGTCATTCATGAGAAGATAACCTAAAAAAATCATTAGCGCATAGTTTCTAAAATCAGAAGATCAACTTGTAAATGCTCTTACCGAGTTGTTCGATTAGAAAAAATTATGTAACATACTTTGCGAGATAGGAATGCCTAGTATCTTTAGTGCAACTTGAGAGGGGTATTAGGAAATCTGAATGCAATGGTCCCAATTTGGTTTATATGTTATTCTGTAAAGGACCATATGGGCATTTTTGTCTTTTACCTTTGTAATGGCATTATTGGAAATTTCTCTCTTCTGGTCTATTACTAAATAGTTAGATACAAGAGTTGATTTGTGCACCGTAACGTCATCATCATCAAACTCTTCTCCCAACTACACTGAGCTGGCGACAAATCCCTCTCCCTACTGCCGCAAGCTTTCTCTTCTCCTCCCTCCTAAAACCCTAAATCCTCTTTCATCTTATTCTATTATCTTTTATACATGCTTCTAATTTTCAAGAAACATTTTGGAATATAACAGTAGTTTAAGGAAATTGCAGACAGACATGAGAAAGTCTACTGTAAAAGCAATCCTTACCTTCCACCGTCTCTATGCACATATGGAAAGTCAGAGCCATTGAGTCTTGCACAAGCACAAGTATTTGGACCAACACAATATCCCTTGCATTTGCACCCAGGGGCATCCATAGGGAGCTTCACTCCTTCAGAAACTTGGACAATCTTTGAATAGACATAACCTACATTTATAAAAAAAAATTAATGACTGTAAAAACTACAAGAATTTTCAAAGTTGCTAGAATGGATAAGTTGCATACTGAAGGGACTAATAACTCTAAGAGGTTTAGAGCCAACCAGCTGTTTAAGAAAAAAATAGCTTGAGATATTCCAATTTTGATGAAATGTGATGTCCATTGTAATACCGAGGCATGTGGGCCCTAGAATTGGCATTACTAGTATGGTCCAGGTGGGACCCTTAGCTATTGTTCCTTTTATTGGATAACTGAATTGGTAGAGTCCCACGAGAATTGGTGTTAGGATGCCCTAAGAGTTGTATATCAACTCCAATTGGTAGTCTTGCGTGTGACTTAGGTAATTAGGACTGTATGTCCAGCTAGAATGGGATTCAAAGAGTAATCTGGGATGAACTATGACTCTAGTATACATAAGTACACCATCGACCCTTAACTCTGTATTCCATTTTTTTCTCCTCTTTCTTTTTGAGAGAAAAATCTGAGAAGCATGTGGCTGGAAATTCAGGGGAAGAAGAAGGCAATCAGTAAGGGGACGATCAGCAGATGTCCTACTCGCGCCATCACATCGCGAACGCGGCCATCGTCTACCAGAGGTGAGTGAATCTTCCTAAACATCTAGATGCTTTAATCAGAAGACTGATGATGGTGTATGATACTATTGAATTGAAATACTGTATATACAGTAATGGTTTTTGTACCCATGGAATACATAGAAACTCTTTTGTGAGTCTTATAAATCTCGACTGTGAAGTGTATAACATTCAATGCAGTTGTTAACTCATGTTTCTCCTTGAGATGCTAAGTATATGTGCAAGACACATAACCCAGAAGCCTGTCTTCAATGACAAGGACTGACTTTAGGGGGTTGTGGGACCCCATGAACCGCCAGATGGAGGATCTAGTCCAGGGATCTAAGAGGGGACCCCTGTGCGAACCTTAGGGCAGTGGACCCATGAGGGGTGGCCCGGTGGGTCCCACCTAAGTATCCATCTATTTGCTTTGGCAACTAGAAGGTGTCAATTTCAGGATTTTGGGCTCTCTGTCAGCAGACCCTAATGGGACCCCCTGGCCCACCTGATCTGAGATCGGGTCCAGTCAAGGGACGGGACTGTTGGGCGACAGTGTTGGACTGGTCCATCTGGGTTTTGGACCAGTGGGGCCCACTGATCAATTTACTCAGAAAGGCCCAAGGCATTGGTTATTATTAGTAGAATAGCCTCGGGTTGTACTCTGTTTGATGAGTTTAAACAACTGTAGCAGCCCTGATGTATAATATACTTATTCAAGCCTCTGATGTGTAGTATAATTATTCTACTGTTTTAATAAATTGTATCTTCTGCAAAGAATATGATGTTTGGGCATTGGGAATAATTATATTAGGCAGTCTTCCTTGATTTGGTAGGCATATAAGGTGGATGTTTGAAATTTTATGGAATGAATTATGAAAACAAGGGTGGGGTCACCTCTACACCATCAACTACCAGTTATGTTTAGATGGGGGCAATGATCAATATGGATGGTGCTAAGGTTGGGCCCACACTGTTAAATAATGTGTGCTAAGTAATATCAGCTTCCGTTCAAGTTCTTGATTATGTAATGATGGTATCAGATTTTATAAGAAAGTATTACACTCTGAATTATGAGCACTCATGTGATGGTGCACATATTTTGGAGTCCCTTATGATTGGGGATCTGGGCCATGGAGGCCGCTGTATTGGTAAGTCCTTGGAGGACGTGGAAACTGGAATAATGCCAGGTTGGCATGTTGATTTGTATGTAGCCTTGGTGGTGTGGTAAGGTGCACAGGGCATGAAGATGTAATTGGATGGATTATTAATTGTATTTGTAACGGCCCACCCTTCACGTGTAACGCCCCACCCTTCACACATGCATGATATTGTCCGCTTTGGCCCGCGTACACGTGCGAGGACTTCCCAGGAGGTCACCCATCCTAGTACTGCTCCCGCTTGAGCACGCTTAACCTCGGAGTTTTTACCTTTTTCCGGAGCCGCACGGTTTTAAAAGGCCTCATGCAAGGTAAGGGTGTAGGCTCTACATATAATCCCATTCACTTTCCTCTCTATAGTCGATGTGGGACTCCGGGGCATCACAATCCACCCCCCTTAGGGATGCACGTCCCTGTGCAGTAGCCTGCCAGCCCTCTTGGCCCGCCCACATGGAGACCCGCCCACTTGCACCAGACCACGGCAGGGGACCCACACTCGAACTAGTTGAGAGTCGGCTCTGATACCATTTGTAACGCCCCACCCTTCACGCATGCATGACATTGTCCGCTTTGGCCCACGGGCCTCACGGTTTTGCTTCTGATGGGCCTCAACCCATCAAAAGGCCTCATGCAAGGTAAGGGTGTAGGCTCTACATATAACCCCATTCACTTTCCTCTCTATAGTCGATGTGGGACTCCGGGGCGTCACAATCCACCCCCCTTAGGGATGCACGTCCCTGTGCAGTAGCCTGCCAGCCCTCTTGGCCCGCCCACATGGAGACCCGCCCACTTGCACCAGACCACGGCAGGGGACCCACACTCGAACTAGTCGAGAGTCGGCTCTGATACCATTTGTAACGCCCCACCCTTCACGCATGCATGACATTGTCCGCTTTGGCCCACGGGCCTCACGGTTTTGCTTCTGATGGGCCTCAACCCATCAAAAGGCCTCATGCAAGGTAAGGGTGTAGGCTCTACATATAACCCCATTCGCTTTCCTCTCTATAGTCGATGTGGGACTCCGGCGTCACATTCCACCCCCCTTAGGGCTGCACGTCCCTGTGCAGTAGCCTGCCAGCCCTCTTGGCCCGCCCACATGGAGACCCGCCCACTTGCACCAGGCCACGGCAGGGGACCCACACTCGAACTAGTCGAGAGTCGGCTTTGATACCATTTGCAACGCCCCACCCTTCACACATGCATGATATTGTCCGCTTTGGCCCACGGGCCTCACGGTTTTGCTTCTGATGGGCCTCAACCGATCAAAAGGCCTCATGCAAGGTAAGGGTGTAAGCTCTTACATATAACCTCATTCACTTTCCTCTCTATAGTCGATGTGGGGCTCCGGCGTCACATTCCACCCCCCTTAGGGCTGCACGTCCCTGTGCAGTAGCCTGCCAGTCCCTGTAGCCTTCTAGCCCTCTTGGCCCGCCCACATGGAGACCCGCCCACTTGCACCAGGCCACGGCAGGGGACCCACACTCGAACTAGTCGAGAGTTGGCTCTGATACCATTTGTAACGCCCCACCCTTCACACATGCATGATATTGTCCGCTTTGGCCCACGGGCCTCACGATTTTGCTTCTGAAGGACCTCAACCCATCAAAAGGCCTCATGCAAGGTAAGGGTGTAGGCTCTTACATATAACCCCATTCACTTGCCTCTCTATGGTCAATGTGGGATTCCGGCGTCACAGTACTTGACTTGTTAATTTAAATTTACACGATTTATTTGATATTATGTTCGATGTTTCGTTGGTAATTAGGAAAATTCATTCACCAGTGTTACTGATGTTGTATTACCCCTTGAAGTAACCACATTGGGGGAGGGCCAGAGCAGAACGACGTTCAGCCTGTAGACTTCGGCATGTGTAGCTGAAGAAAGAGAGCAGGAAAACTCAGAATAGCTATTAGAGGGATTTGCCCTTCTTGTGGTGTTTTTATTTAATGTTTTAGGACATCATTGATTTGAGTCAGATCATGGGAATTTTATTTAATTTAGATATTATCGATGGTTATTTGATTTTTTTACAAGTTAATTGAAATTATAATTTGTTCTAAATGCCTAATTCCTTATGGAAATTATTTGATATATGGTTGGTGAATGTTGCCAAAGAATCACGATCCGGAATCCGACAAGGCTCCAAAATTTGGGTCGTAACAAAGTGGTATCAGAGCCTAGGTTTTTAGGCAATTAAAATAATTAGCAACCCATTGGTCACGTGGAGAGGACATCGGGGTGTCAACGGTAGAGATAAGAGTATGGTATATTGTTATTGATCTTTCGACTCACAATTTTCCTTCCGCAAAGAACTAAGGCAATGAATAATGCTATCGGGAACAAGAATGACAATAGCAATGCTCGGCCAAATGGTGGGACTATGGAAATGCAGGAGTACGCCCGACAAATGTCTGAGAGTTTTATGAAGGCATATACACAGGTCCAAGAGAAAATCTCCGCTATTCATCACCACCAAAGTGAGAATGGCGAAAGACACATCGACATCAGAGATGGCTCAGGCAGAGGCAGTAATAATGGGGGCAGAAATCGCGAGAGGGATACTCTATACAAGAGATTCAATGAGTTCCGGCCCAAGTGCTTTGAAGAAACTACTAACCCTTGGGATGCAAACAAATGGGTAGAACATATGGAAGGCATTTTCGAAGTCATGGGATGTTTGGAGCATTAAAAGGCTATACTCGTAGCATTTAAACTTGAAGGTGACGCAAAGGAATGGTGGAAGGCGGCTAAGAAGTCGTTCAATGAGCAAGAAACAGAGATCACATGGACTTTCTTCAAGCGGGAATTCATAAGTTTATACCGGACCATATCAAAGCCCAGAAGAAGAGAATTTGAAACTCTAGTGCAAGGTAATCTAACAGTTGCCACGTACGCCCTCAAGTTCACTGAACTGACACACTTTGTCGAAGCACTAGTAGCTACGGAAAGAGAAAGGCTGGAACGATTTGTTAATGACCATAGACCAGACATTAAGAAAGACGTGAAGCTACATGAGCCGACGACTTATGCAAAGGCCTTAAGGAAAGCTTTTGTCTCGAAAGAAACAATTGAGGATATAAAGAGAGATACCCAACTGGTGTCCGCAGAAGGTAAATCAGATAATTTCAAACATAGACATCTCATAAGAAACAGAAAACAGGAGCCAAACCAGTTTGTAACCACTGCGGGAGATCCCATGATACAAATCAATGTTGGAAGAGGCCAGGAGTGTGCTACGACTGCGGCAAGGAAGAACATTGGGTCAAGGATTGTCCTGAGGCCAAGGATAGGAATCAGGCCAAGCGGAAGAGTGCATCTTTTGGCAGCGGGCAATAAGGGCACCAAGTTTGAGACCGCCCCGGGAACCAGGGAAGGAATCAAACCCAGCCACAGGGACAACAACCAAGGTAAAATCAGAAGGACCGCCAGTAAGGGCGTCCACAAAGCCAGCATCCCTATAAACAGAATCAGACATAACAGCCCCAGGCAAATCAGCAAAACCCACCCCAGGGACAGCCTTATAATCATGGCAGGAACAATAAAGGAGGGAACCAAGTAGGAAAACAAAAGAATGGGAGAGTATGACCAACCAAGATGCGGAAGCGACCAACAATGTGGTCGAGGGTATGATTTTAATTTCCAATCATGAAGCTAGTACCTTATTTGATTTTGGTTCAACACACACTTTTGTTTCTCATACTTTCGTTGCTTAGGAAATTCCCCCTCCACACGGACTCAAGCATTAGTAGTGTCAACACCCACGGGCGAGCACATATGTATTAGAACCATATTTTATGACTAAATGTCAGAAATTGGGCAAGCCCGCATGCTAGTTGACATGGTGTTGTTACGTATGGACGACTTTGATGTTATATTAGGAATGGATTGGCTTGCTAGGTATCGGGCTATTTTAGATTGCTTTAACAAAGTAGTTCGGTTTAACTTGGAAGGATTTACTCATGTTAGTTTGGTGGGAAAAAGAGACTTGTTACGTCAATGGTTATCTCAACCATCAAAGGCGGTGAACTACTAAGGAGTGGTTACAAGGGCTTTCTAGCCACCATTACAGAGGATAAACAGAAATAAAGTTTAGAGGATATCCATGTTGTTAAAGAATTTCCCGATGTGTTTTTGGATGACTTGCCTGGGTTACCCCAAATTCAGGAGGTTGATTTTACAACTGAATTGATGCTGGGTACAGGCCCGATTTCTAAGGCACCTAATCGAATGGCCCCCGCAGAACTAAAGGAACTCAATGATCAATTGCAAGAATTATTGGACAACGGATTCATCCGCCCTAGCGTGTCTCCATGGGGAGCACCGGTTCTGTTTGTGAAGAAGGATGGAACCCTGAGAATGTATATTGATTATTGACACTTGAACCAGTGCTCAGAGAATTATAGACTTTATTTTTCTCATGAGAAAAAAAATTATGGAACGAAGGAAGAAACTTGTTGTAATGTCCAATATTTTATGTACTTTATATTATATTATATTATTTGAGGTTTGTATGTTGGGATAATTAATTAACTTATTTGGTATAATAATATTTTTAATATTTCAATTATGGGATGGGCTAGTACGCTTTGAGTTCAATTAAAAATTTGTTTGGCTAGATAGGACCCATTGGGTTAGGCCATATGTTTTATTTTAAGTGATGGGACCCTCATTACTTACTAATAAGTTATAACCTTATGAGAGGGTGCCCACAATGGTTGAAAGAGGGAGGGAGGTTGTGTGCACACACCTTGCGCATGCCTTCCAAAACCCATTTGGGTACTTGCGCAGGTTTCAACAAGGGCCCACTTGCTTTCATCGATTTTTGCTAAGCGGTCTTTCTTAGAAGCCCTAGTTACCCCATCATCTTTTCCCCTCTAAGCTTGGATCTCTTTCGAAGGAGCCCTAACCTAAAGCTTTGGACATCAAAGGAGAAAAGGAAAGAAGAGGGATTGGCCTTCAAATTGGATGTCCTTCAGCCTGCCACAAGTGATCAAAGCAACCAAGGTTTATACAGGGTAACTGGACAGTTCCAGTTAACTGTGATCTTTGGGTGCGATCTGATGTAACGAATTTAGTACTTGAAATCATTGTTGCTAGATGAAATACATGATAAAATAACACACAAAACTCTGCTGGTTGGCTAAAACATCATAGTGGTAAGGTTGGCCGATTAGGATTTCAGGTGATTTGGGTTGGCCAAGCCCTAGATCTTGAGACCTAGAGTTTGCCAAACCTAATGCAATGGGGAACCAGGCTGGTAGAACCACTGGCTAGGGGCAATTGATGTGTTACAGCCGTTTTGGTTCATTATTAAATCCCAACTACTGGCTGAGTACCTGACTTCCATGACAATAGAATTAAGGAAATAGGACATGGATCTAAAATTAGCATATTATAGATGACAGGTGCTAGCCAGTAATCCCAAAACCAAATGGAGATATGAAACTGCACGAACAACTACTTAAACCCCCCCCCCCCCCCCCCCCCCCCACAAAAAAAAAAAACCCGGGCAGGATGCCGCTTGGGTCCGAAGCAGACGCCCGCACAAAAACACAATGCGGCTCGAGACTTCTAGCTCTAATACCATGCAAAAGTTGCTAGCCAATAATCACATAACCAATTGGTGACAGGAAACTGCACAAACAACTATTTAACAATAGATAATAGGCCAATCTGATTGCCAGGTATTACCCAATTCCAGAATCTGAATGTATTCATACATGCAGAATTTTATCTGAATTTTTGTTTCTTGCAAATATAATTAAAGCATAAGATATACATACTCTTGATTATACAGTTTTGATGATTGTATCACTTCTGAATGTTCACATTTTAAAGTGACAATAGTTAAGTGAAATCAGAATATGTTGTAATAGTCATAATTACTATACTTCATTAATGGCTGGTGCTGTAATTTGTAACACACACACAAAGGCGACCCATTTCGGCATCGGTAAGGCTGACTGATAACCAGGGATGTGTGTTCAGATTGCAAAGACCCGACTACTAGTGGCCAGCTGGTGTTAAAATGGATGAAAATATCGGCAGTGGCGGTGGCTCCCGCCATGCTACATGGAAATTAGTGGGTATCGCACCCGTAGCGGCGCTACATGGCGGTGGGGTTTCCAGGCCACTCTATTTCACATGTCCTCTTCCTCTTCACTGCAATAAAACCTTCTAAGTGCTTCCTACCTCAAAAAATTCAAGATTTCACCTCAAGAAACATCAAATACAAGGATTTAACACAAGATCCAAGCTTCCATCTTCATCTAGGTATATATGTGTTACAGGGTTGTCAATCGTGTCCTGTAAACAAATTCGGGTTGCAGGTTAACGAATCCAAATTAGAATCACCTCAACCCGTACACGACCTATTAAATAAACGGGACCAAAAATCAAACACGAACACGGCACGATTGTTTAACGGGTTACATGACACGACCCGTTAAAAAATCATATCCATTTCGGACAATTTCAATTAACACACTTTTTTGTTGATGAAAGGAGAGTGAAGGAATTAGAAACGGAGCTTTTATGTGGGTTTTAGGGTTTCACTTCAACCTTTTCAAACTTACCAAAATACCCCTCATCCACTTTATAATTTAGGTCATTTATCATTTGGCAAGTTGTATCGGGTTCTTAATAGGTTACCAGTTTTATTCGTTAACGGCCCGCTAATTCAACTTGTTAACGGGTCCAACCCATTAACAACACGAACAAATTAAGAGGCCACCCAAACCCATTAATATCGTGTGGGTTCGTATCGTATGAATGGGTCCTTGACATTTTGACAGCCCGATATATATATATATATATTATTTTTTCTAACTTTGAGTTTAGCTCTTTCTAACCACTATGAATCACATGATAATGGCTTCATTGGCTTGTAATATTGTTAGATCCATGTTTCCCTTTAATCATGCACACATATTTTTGTGTCCTTTTATTTTTCTTCTATTTTTTATTTTATGAGTTTTTTTATTTTTTGAAAAAAAAATGTTATTACTCACGGAAAACCCATGAAACAACTTGAAAATGGATTGTAAATGATAGATCTATGTTTCCCATAGATCAATCCATCACATTTTGCAAGTTTATTAATTTTTTTATTATCGAATAGTTTTTTTATATTTTAAAAAATGTGATTACTCATGGACAACCCATTAAACCACTCGAAAATGGCTTGTAAATGATAGATCTATGTTTTCCATAGATCAATCCATCACATTTTGCATGTTTATTGAATTTTATTTTTTTTTCAGATTTTTTATTCTTAAAAAAAATATTTTGACTAATGGAATACTAATAAAATGTTTTGAAAATGACTCATAAATTTTAGATCTATGTTTCCCATCGATCAATCTTATTTTTTGTTTTTTTTATTTTTTTTTTATTTTCAGATTTTTTTAATTTTTGAAAAAAAAATATTTTTAATAATTGAATATCAATCAAATGTATTGAGGTAAGTTTCCTATAGATTAATCCACCACAATTTCATGTTTTTTTCTTTTTTTAATTTTGGTTTTTTATGTTCCAAATTTTTTTAAAAAACCTTAACTAATGGAATACCCATTACTGTCTTTAGAATAACTCCTAAATGTTAGATATATGTTTCCTCCCATATATTTTTGTATTTTTAAAATTTGTAAGACACTACTTTTTCATATTTTATAGTGATGCAGAATTCTATTGTTGTTATTAACATACTACTTTTTGTAATGAAGTATTTAGTATTTAAAATTTTAACATAGTACTTTTTTTTATGAAGTTATTAACTACCTAGGAAGCACGGACACCTCTCCGCAGGCCGGCATGTCTGTGTGGACACGTGTTCGACACACCAAAAATGGTGTCTTGCTTACTTTTTTATATTTTATTTTCCGCACCGTTGGGACACGCTGGCGATTTTAGTTGGAGAAAAGTATTAAAATTATAATAAAGAAAAGAGAAGGGGGCTGTTTGTAAAAAAATCTCTTTAGTTGGAAGAAAAAAAAAAGGAAGATAAGGCAAAGGCTTTAAATTAGAAAAAGAAAAAAGAAAAGGGCCTAAATGCAATTTTGTTAACTTAAATAAAAGAAATTTTCAATTTTGTATTGCTATTTGATAATTTGATATGTTTGTTAGTTGGTACAGTGGTACACTGGTACTTGAATTTTTATTTATTTAATTGCTAAATTGATTACAAAGTTAAAATGATTAGATATGTTGTTATTATTATTATTAAATATTGACCTATCTCCGACATGCCCATGTCCTACTTTTTTGAGAAATGCTGTGTCGGCGTGTCCATGACTTGTCGTGTCCGTGCTTCTTTGTTAACTATTATGTCATTTCTCGTTTGTTGTCGTGTCCGTGCTTTTTTTCTAATGAGCTTCTCAAGTCTTAAGCCTTTACTTCATGACATAGGTTTTTTTTTTTTTTTTTTTTTTTCTAATGAGCTTTTCATTAGTTTCTAAGTTAGCATAACGAAGCAACAAGAATACAAGTGGAGAAAATGAGGGGACCTCATAAATACAGCGCTACAGGACCTCATAAATGAGGGGACCATTACGCCCCCATATCTTACATACTTTTGCAAAAAAAAAAAAAAAAAAAAAAAAAAAAAAAAACATTTTCTATAATTTTACAATATTCTGGATTTTATGGATTTTTTTTCAGAATTTTTGGACGACTTTTTCAAAATGCACCGCTTCGCTACGTAGCACCTATTTCGTACCATTTTGGCGGCAGGCGTAGCTATTTTCACCCTCGGGTGTAAATAAACACTATTAGAAGTGCTATGTAAGGTTGTCTCCGTTTCTTTTAGTTTTCATCATTGTAAGTCCGTTGTGTTGTGAATATGAGTTGGAAAGGAAAATCTGGTTGTGTTTGTAAAATGGGTGGTTGAGGACGTGAAGGGATTGTGGTGGACATTATTTGTTGTGTTGCCTACTGGAGGTAGGAAATCATTTCTTGTGTTGTCAAAGGAATGTTGGACACCATTTGTTATGTTAGTGGTTTGATGAGACAGTTGTGGTATAGGAGCCTACTTTGTTGTGATGGGTGATAATTATGTTGTGATACTTGGTGTCTACGTGAAGAGCATTGTTGTGGACCTTGCTCGGGATGTGGAGGGGTAGCCATTTGTCGCTACATGAGCCTTTATAAGATTGTTTTAAATCTAAAATTTGATTTTTACTGCATTCTGAGGTATATTTTATTCTATATGTGAATTCACACACCCGATACACAATTATGTAGGAATTCCACTCATTCCGTATGCATTGATCCCTGGTTTTCCCTTGCCAGGCAACCAGATTGTAGAAGATTATGCAGGCTGTGATGATCAGGAGGTTAACTTCGACATTGGTAGCTGAGGGCGTATCAATAATTGATTTCCAGGATTAGCCTCGCTTAGTTTATTTTAAATCTAAACTTATGAATAACATGTGATAAGATCAAACTTATGAATTGCAGTTTGCTAGTTTTATTTAGCTTGTTTATTTTATTATTATGGGCTTCATGGTCCGGAATCCGAATGGGCCCCGAATTCGGGACATGACACTAGTGCCACAGGAATATTTGAAAAAACAGTAGTGGATCCAAAACTAATAATGAACTTTTCCAAGAGGATGCCACCAAAACTAGCACGATAAAAATATTTTAAAAAAAAAGTGCCAGCGGAAAAAAATATCAGTTGGATAGTTTAACTTGCCTGTTGGAGGAACAGGGGGATCATCGACGACATTGGTCGCGGGAATAGGAATATTTTCTTGACCTCCACTAATATCCTTGCATACCAACCTTGATCAATAAAACATTAATTTCAATCTAAACTTCTCTTACAAGTGAAATTAAGACTTGTGCATCTCTATGGAAGAATAGTCGGTTTACCCTCGAAGTTCCAAAAGAGACTTGGGTGCTTGTGCTCGAGAAAAGTGAACCTGTGATGAAAAGTCAGAAAATGATGAGCACGGTGCTAGAGAGAAAAGGACTACCATATCTTGTATCATTTAGGATGGCAATCCAGGATAGAACTGAGCAAAATCAACAATGATGATTCAAAAGCATGGCTAAAATACTTTTAACTGTCCTTCAATGCAATTTATTATATTTTCAACGGAAGTTTAAGTATTTCATGTTACATGTAAATGATAGTAGTGAGACTTGAGCAAGAGTTGGTTGAAACAACTTATGAAGAGATCTGAAGAAGTTATTGTAGGGAGTTAATGCTCCCAACCACTCTATTTATAAAGGAGTCTCATATTCAATATTGATAACGAGCTTATTTCATCATCATTATCAAAGCCTTGTCCTAACTATGTTGGAGTCAGCTACACGAATTCTGTATTTCCATTTCAAGCTATCTTGAGCCAAATTCTCAAATAAGCTACACTTCTTCATCTCTAATTTTACTACCTCCATCCACGGCCTCTTTGACCTATGGAGTAAAATGTTGACCAATAAAGAAGCAACATGTGCACAACATGGATGTAGCACGGATGAGAATATTGAGGTAGATGTATGGTAAAACAAGGAAGGATTAAAATAGAAATGAGCGCTTTCGAGAGCATTTAGGGTAGCCAAAGTAGAGGATAAAATTAGAGAAACCTGTTTGAAATTATTTGGGCATGTCCAACGTAGGCCGGCACCAACACCGGCAAGGAAAAGTTTTGACTATATAGGTTGGTGGCCTGAGCTTATTTGCATAAGTAAAATAAATTTTGACTAACCACTCGAATCAAAGAAAATGAATGGTATATGAGAGATAATAAAATACTAGAGATCCTCCAAAAACTATAGTAAGCAGAGGACCAAATGAAATTAAGTGTCTTCAACCCTTCCCCAAGCTCACAATGGGTAGCCAGTAGGATTGAGAGCTTGGACAGTAACTGTTGAAAATGAGTAGTAGGATGAGGCTTCGTGAATAGATCAACAAGCTGATGAGTGGAGATAGCATGAAGAATGACAGTGTGCTCACGAAGATAATATCACTAGAAAAAAGGACTTAATTCATAGTCCCCTGGATGTAGAGGAAAATCAATCCAATGAAGAGAAGTATGAGTGGAGACAAACTAACTAACTAATTTAACCGGATAAGCAATATCAGGCCAAGTAATAGTCAAGTAGGCAAGACAACCAACAACCTGCTGACAGCAAGTGAGATCAAAGATAGGAGTGTCATCGGAAGTAGAGAGCTTTTGGTTGAGTTTAAGGGGAATGGTAACTATTTTGGAATCAATTATCCCAGCTCGTTGAACAATTGTCTTCAACATACTTCATTTGCAAAGGAAGATAGCCCTGCATAAAGTAGGAAAATTCTATGCACAAGAAGTAGGATAGGGGACCAAGATCTTTAATGAAGCATATCTGGCAAGCGATCCAGTGCATCAACACAGTCCCTCCTTTGGTTCAAGACAACAACATCCAATAGTGATGCAGTACGGAATTCCAAAAGAGGCCATGGGCCCACATGATGGGCCCAGCCATCCAATCCAGCTGTTTGGGTGCATCCCATAGGCCCAAATTGGCTGAGAATGTTACTATGGAAATACTTCTAAATTCATCTTAGGATTGATTAGGAATTGTTGCTTATTTTGATGAGGATTAGTAGTTTCTATTTTCATTATAGTTTATTGTTTTAGTAGTCTTTATACATTATAAATAGAGTAGTCCTCTACTGTAATAGGTATGCTTTACAATTAATAATAGATTTCTTTGATGTTGCTCACGTGAGTTTTGGTTGATTATGGTTTTGTTTGAGCCCTAGTGGCTGGAATCCATCTTTGGATTCAATCAATCCTTTGGATAGTCGTGCCATAAATAAAATCACTGTAAAGTATCGATTCCCTATCCCTAGACTTGATGATATTCTTGATCTTATGACTAGTGCTTCTATTTATTCTAAGATTGATCTTCGCAGTGGTTATCATCAAATCAGAATTAGACCAGGTGATGAATGGAAGACGGCCTTTAAAACTAAAGTTGGTCTTTATGAATGGCTCGTCATGCCTTTTGGTCTTTCTAATGCTCCTAGCACATTCATGCGCGTTATGAATGAATTGCTGAAACCATTCATTGGAAGGTTTGTTGTTGTCTACTTCGATGATATCTTGATTTACAGCAAATCCAAACAGGAGCATCTTGCTCACTTGAAGAGCATATTTGAGCTCCTTCGCCGGGAACGCTTCTTTGCTAATCTGAAAAAGTGCACTTTTATGACCAATTCTGTGATTTTCCTTGGCTTTGTTGTCTCTTCTAACGGTATTGCAATGGACCCATCCAAGATTCAAGCTATCCTCGATTGGCCTATTCCGCAAACTCTCATTTAAGTTCGTAGTTTTCACGGACTTGCCACTTTCTATAAAAGGTTCATTCTAGATTTCAATAATATTATGGCTCCAATCACTAAATGTATGAAACAGGGTGAATTTAAATGGACAAGTGCAGCAACTAGAGCATTTGGAGAAATCAAGTGCAAGATCACGGAAGCTCCTGTCCTACGACTTCCACATTTTAACGAAGTCTTTGAAGTTGCATGTGATGCTTCTCAGATCGGCATTGGAGGTGTCCTTAGCCAAGAAGGTCACCCCATTGCATTTTTCAGCGAAAAGCTCTGAAGCCAAACACAGATATTCTATTTATGACCTAGAATTCTACGCCGTCGTGCAAGCATTGCGACATTGGCATCATTACTTGGTTGGCAACGACTTTGTCTTATATTCGATCACGAGGCTTTGAAGCATATACAGTCACAACAACATGTCAGTGATCGTCGCATTAAACGGAGCTCTTACCTTCAGCAATTCACATTTAGTCTCCATCATAAAGCTGGTAAAGAAAATCTGGTAGCTGATGCTTTAAGTCGCTAGAAACATCTCCTCACTACTATGGCAGTCATTGTCACAGGTTTTGAGCAAATAAAACAGGAATACACAAATGACAAGGATTTCGGCACAATCTACGCAGATTTTCTTAACGACGACACGGACAAGCACCCTCATTACAGCGCACATGATGGGTTCTTATTCCAAGGTAACAAACTTTGCCTCCCTGCTACTTCCATTTGAGAACATGTTGTTCGTGAATTGCATTCAGGAGGTTGTAGTGGTCATTTGGGATGTGACAAGACACTCGCTCTTCTGGATGATCGTTTCTATTGGCCGCATGAGAGTTAATGTTCTCAGCATATGTGAAAGATGTCGCACCTGTCAGTTGGCTAAAGGTAACAAGAAAAATACAGGTTTATATCAGCCTTTGCCTATTCCTCATGTCCCATGGGAAAATATCAGCATGGATTTTGTGTTAGGTCTTCCAAAGACTGCACGGAAAGTTGATTCCATCTTTGTTGTTGTTGATCGTTTTTCTAAAATGGCACATTTCATTCTATGTAACACCACATCAGATGCTTACACTAGCATGAATGCAATTCGCTAGGGTTTATACCTTTGGGTACAAGAGCCAGTCTCAATTAGATACATCTATCAAATTACCTTATTCCAATCTTACAATTATTTGAGCAGAGATTTCACATTTGGGTCAATCATCACCCCCCTAATTTAAGATCACAAGTTTAATACTAATATCCTTACACAAGAAATAGTGTTAGGGTCTTAAATTTCAATTGATACATATAAGTTTGTCATAATTGGGCCACTTTGGTGACAACCACACTGTTTAAAACTATGGATATCAATTGAATTAATAGCATTTATAAAGGAGTCTAATCAAGATTGGTTATAATGTCACTAGCAGTGCCACTAAAATTGGGTTAATCTTCATTTATATTTTATACGAGCATGTTATGGTTATGTTATGGTTATCTACTTAAGGTCTTAAGAAACTAATTCCTTATTGGTCATCAACCATGATATGCAAATCATCAAGATAGAGCAAAAGTATGCGACCACAGTGGAGAGGAAGACCAAAGTAGAGCCATGGAAGCTCTGGGAATAGCCAATAATGAAGATGGCATTGCAAAAGAGATCATACCAAGCACGAGGGGCTTGTTTGAGTCCATATAAAGATTCCAAGCAGCCAACAAACATAGTGTGGTGGATGAGGGTTTAGGAAGTCTTGGCAGTAGAGCCATGCAGATTTCTTCTGTAAGAATTGAAGAGGTTCTTGACATCCATTTGGAATAAGGGCAACTGACAAGAAGCAGCCGCTAAGATGGGAATACAAACAATGGTCATTTGGGCAACTAGAGAAAAGGCCACTTAATAATGAATGCCAAATTCCAACTACACAGCTTTGAAGCGCTCAATACTGCCAACGGACTGGGTTTGATTTATAAACTCATTTGCAAACAATAGCACACTGACTGGCAGAATATGAAAAAATCTCATGTATGAGTCTTATACAAAGCTTCTTGTTCTTTGATCATAGCAACTAGCAAGTGTGGAGAAGTGGATGCTTTTTTGCATGACAAGTTTAGTATAAGAGTGAAAAGCTACAAGAAACTATTTATAAGCTCGAGAAAAAAAGTGAAAAGCAATAAATCCATAACGATCAACAAGTTTTCAAATTTGAAGAGGACATCTATAAGGCGTCTCATCAACCAATGAAGCAGGGGTAGGTAATAAGTCTTGAAAACAATTAACACCAAAAGGTTAACCTATTAGTGACTGGCACAAGAGTTTATATCAACACCCCCATCAAACGAGAAATCGTTTGAATTCGAAACTCAATAAGTAGATAGGTGGAAGTAACATGCCTTCTAGGTGTTTCGAACCTGTGACCTCTGACCAATGTTGTGAAATTCGTATTTCAGTTTGCCCTCCAAACTGAATAATTTCAATTGATTCGGAATTTCAGTGAAATGTTTCGGAAAAACATAATATACATAATAAATATTAAAAATAGTGAAATTTGGTCGGGGTCTTTTTCCTATTAGAGTGAAATCTAATCAAGACCCTATTATTAAAGATTTTTTTTTTTTTTTGACAATTGCTAGCCAATAATCCCAAAATCAATTGGTGATAAGAAACTTCAAAAACAACTACTTAACACTTTTAGGGCCCACATAAGCCTGGTTTATTATAAATGGGTAGTGTTTAATATAAGAGATCAAGGTTCAACTCTCGAAACTGACCTTTATCTGCTTGTCTTATTAAAAGGGCGAAGAGGGTTTCATTTCACAACTTTTATTTGGACCGAACGAACAAATGAAATGAAATGAAAATTGAGATGGGCTAGGGAGAAAGAGCAAGATGAAAGAAGAAGACGAGGGGGATAGAGAAGGAATGGGGAGGGAAGAATGGAGAAGCAACAACGTGGCGGTGGCGACGATCGATAGTAGCAGCTGCATCAACTGGTAGAACTACTGATGCTGACCGAGAGGAGTGTCGCCGACCGAAAGAAGCAATGACGCCGACCGATAGTAGTAGTGGAGTCAACCTGTAATAGATAGCAGCAGCGATAACGATCGGTACAGGCACAAGTTCCTTCAGTCTTGGTATGTCATTCTTCTTCATCTTCATTTTCTTTTTGCTTTTCCTCTTTTTGTCCATGTTGAAGTAATCTTTCTTTTCCCGCTGCGACCTTCATTTACTTTTTTTGCACTTCTTCCTCTACTTTCAATCAAACAAAACAAGGCGATTAGGGTTTTTTCCTTTTTTAAATCTCAAAGGGGGATTAAAGGGATTTAGGGTTTTCTAATTATTTTTTTTCTAAAAAATGGCCAAACAAAGCATATTCGTATCTGTTCGACCGAAATCTAAGACTTCGGACTGAAACGGCCGAACAAGTCTGAATTTTAGGCCAAAATCCTCTGGGTGGTTGTTCGTTTTGGAATACTGACTAAACCGAAATTATTCAGAAAATTCATCCGAAACGAAACGAACTTCGTAACACTATCTCTGACTCTGATACCATCTTGACAATTAGTAACACCAAGAGGTCAACCTGCCAGTATACAACACAAGAACTGTCCCAATCTATAATGCCAAAGATGAAATGAAGATAGGCGATCTGTCGAAAGATTGGATGGATGAAGCAAGTGAAGGAAATCAAGGAAATACAAGATGCCTGATTTATGCCATGCCCCAATCTCGCTCTCGGTTGATGGATCCTACAGAAAACACCCAGATGAGAAGAATGCAATGATATATCCATCTTGGGCAAGTTGGCTTACCAAAAAAAGATTTAGAGATAGGTTAGGGGGGAAAAGGTACAAAGGAAATGGAAAGCAAACCAATGGTGAAAGTGAATATCTTGGTCATAGGGAGATGAGAACCATCAACAGTATAAATGAAATTAGAAGATGAGGGCGAAAAGGTGTGAGCAAGAAGCAAGGCATCACAGGTCATGTGACTAGAGGCACCGGAATCAAATAACCAAGGGATTCTTTGTTACCAGTGGGAAAGAAAGGGGCAATGGCGGGCAAGGTAGCTAAAGACAATGACACTAAAGATTCAAAGCCAAAAAATGGCATCATCAGTTGGGGTCGCTCAACAACATTAGATTGAATGTGCAGTGAGAATAGAAAAGGATACATGCTGAGAACATGTTTGTGTACAAAGCTGAGGGTGACCAGGTGGCTGAGGTGGAACTGTCGAACAAAGAGGACATTCCTTTTTCCTGTATCCTCTATGTTTTTAGTAGTTACAGATTTCAGAATATCCATCTGTTTGGCGAGGGCCAAGAAGTTCAGTTGAGACAGGAGATGCATATACAAGATAATTGTACATATCCATAGTTCTCTTAACAGCAAGAAAGGATAGCATTTGCTCCTCAGACAACAGTCCAGATAGAGTTATATCCATTAAGGCAGGGGAGATTGATGCAAAAGCATACTCCACACTTGCTCGAACACAAGGCCTAGTGTGAGGCCTCACCCCTTGTGGGCCCTCACTTTGATTTGAATAATAGTAATTATAGTATGTACTATCTAATGATACTATTTAGCAGGGATTAGTAAGGGTAGATAGGTATTTTCCAAGGCTCTTAGCCTCTTTTCTAGGAATTAGTCTCTTTGTGTTTCATAGGTACTATAGGGTGGCAATTGTAATTGGAGGAGTTTGTCAGTTAATTAGAGTCCCTAACTAGTAATTAGAACTAATAGGAGGGGTTCCACTTGAGAATGACCCAAAAGCCCTTGAGGTTATCCTCATTTTCAACTAACCAAGGAGGGGTATTCTGGACCTTTCCTTCCCATCACAAAACTATAAAACAACCTCCCTCATGCCAATCAACCTTCATCGCTCTCTCTCTCTCTCTCTCTCCTCTCTCATTTTCCCTCCAATTCCCTCATTTCCATCCCCTTCTCTCTCTAGAAACCCTAAATCTAGACTCCTAGCAAGAAGAAGGAGATCATCTACAAGTTTCAGCTACTATCTTCTCTACGGATCCCTTCTATTTATAGATCTCTCATCTGTCTACAATCAAGGTATTTCTCTTCTTCTAGTTCAATTTCCCAAAAATCTCTCTTTCTCTCACTAGATTCCCTTCCATATTGCAATTCTCTTGTGATTTTGGGATTAGGTGTTAGAGATCTCTTTAGGCCTAGATTTTGGGATTGATTGAGTGATTAGAAGACCTTAGTAGCTTATTTTCCACTTGGAGCTTTGATTTCTCGTCTTCTTGTCATTTTCCTTGTAAATTGGATTAGACGCAAGTGCAATATACTTATTTATCATAGATACATGTTTTCCTTCTGTTGATTCTGTAATTTCCATTCAATTGATGATTGATTGCCTAGATCTACCTTTTGAGCATGTTTTCATGGCTTTTGGCCATTGATGGATGGGATTTCTCATTTGGAAGATCAATGGCCCATTTGTGGATGGATTGAAGAGGATTGAAGTGTTTTTGTTGTTTATGAATGTTTCTATAATGGATGGACGAGATTGGATGGAGTTTTGATGGAAATTGAATTGGATGCAAAAAACTCCAGAATTCTGGAATTTGGATTCGCAGTGTACCCAGTCGACCGGCCCTTGCTGGGTGTCCACTAGATACAAAGGAAATCCAGAGATTTAACTGGGAGTTGAAATCTCCCACAGTCCCAAAAATCCAGTGTACTCGATCGACCAGCCCTTGAGGCTAAGTGGGCCATCATATGGCCTAAGAATGGATGGTTGTGATACCTTAGAATGAAAAGGCTGGATATTGTAGACTTTTGACGCATTTATGAATGGGAATGGACTGAATACTAATGGATTGAACTTGGATGTTATACTTGGACTGTTTTGGACTAAGGCCACGACATTGGTGGGCCTTAGCATGGATTTGATGGACTTGGACTTGGATTGTATTTATAGATTGGACATATACCTTAGACCTCAAATGGACATGATTCCGGTTTCGGTCTATTGACTGTGAGGGTGTTGATATTGATATCAATGTTGTTATTATTGGCGGGGCTTGTCGTCCCTTGCACCGTTACTTTATTTCCGCGTAGCGACTGTTTATAGTATGGGAGGGTTGCGGCATAATATCCTACGGTGTCCAGCTCGTGTGAATCTGCAACACTGATGTATGACTAGACTAGATACTTTACTTTCATTCTCATTCTATTTGTTATATCTTGCTCAATTGCCTAGCGTTTGTACTGTTGCTAATCTTATGATAATATGATCGTCTCTATTCTCTTTGATGCATGCATCCTATGTTCCTTGTATATTGTGCCTTGCCAGATCTTTGGATCTGACTCATCATTTGGTGCTTAGGTATGGACCCCGGTCCTGAGGACGGAGCGATCGTCGAGGTGCCCGTAGCTGGAGATTAAGGATAGGGACCAACTGACCAGGAGGTCGAGCTGGAGACTGGAGTGCTTGCATTTGGGGTTTGAGTGCATCTATTTTGAGGTTTGAGTGACTTTTGTTGTGAGCAAGGGGTTTTCATTCATCTGATATGTACAGACTATTTTCTTACTTTGAGATTAGTAGACAGATGTCCAATTACATTTGCTTTATGATTACGATTCCTGTTCTGGCTTCCGCTATTCTATGATTTTCCTTCCGCTATTCTTTATGTTTCCACAATTAACCATTGATCATTATATTGATTCAAAAGTTTTATATTGAAACTCACTGCGGACTATGATCTTGGAAGTTCTCAGATATTCCAGGAAGTGGAGCACCAATTTCAAGTGCCTTGCCGATAACCTCGGCATTTGGTATCCAGGCGTTACACCTAGAACCATAAAAAATTAGACCAACTTTGTCTTTTGACGATGAGTCTCAAAACTGGCAGAGTAAATGGCACAAGTGAACTGTGGCTCCATAAATGACAACTGATCTCATAGTGTTGTCAATTTAACATAAAAAGCATGCATTCCAAATTTAATAAACATATGAAGACAGTTTTGGGGCCCATTTAATCTTAAGACCACCTCTATACACATCTCATTCAAAAGAGTGCAAAAGGAGAAAAGATTGGTTGACCAATCTGTCTTCTTGATTCTAATCAATGGATGTAGGCTGATCTGCATCATCAAGGTTCAATTAATATGATTATGATAGTCAGCATTTGTATTTCCATGCTCTGTCTTACATGAAAGCAGGGCAGCGATTCAAAGAAAAGAGACTTATAACAACTAAAATACATGATAGGTCTATAAAGTAAAACAATTACAAAGGAAAAATATTTACACATCTTTCTACTACTAAATAATTAGGATTACAACGTAGAATGTAAGCCTTTTGTGAAAGCTGCATTCAAGCAATCATTGCCACCAAACAAAGCCAAAATACAAGAGAACTTAGATGTAATCAAAATCTACATAAAATCAAGCAAAGTTATTATACCTGATTAGTGGTCAAAATAGGCTGGCCTTCAAGCCGCGTCAATCGATACTTAAAGACTGTGAATCCAGAGACACCCAACTCAGCCCAATACCTAACAACCTAAATATATGGAGAATTCAATGTTGAGACATATATTAATGATATTGGAACACTCATGTATTTCACAAGAACATTTAGAATCATCATTTGATCCTAAATAAATCTATTTAATAGAAGAGTTGGTGAGAAGACAAGAAAGTGTGACTCTAGTCCCTCTCAATATATAATTAAATCACCCAATAAGTTCTTTGTACGATGCAGTCTATATGAGATCTATTTTGATTAATCTCTTTCTTAATTTAACCTTGTCCCAACTATGTTGGCTCAGTTACATAAAGTTTATTTCCTCAGAATTCATTTTCGAGTTGTGACAAGAATTTTACGCCAGCTGTCATAATTCTCAATCTCTTAATTTACTTTCAAAAGTAATAAGAATATAGAATGTACCATATGTCCTTAGTAGTTTATACACTTTCGGCCTAGTTCTCTAATTTGTTTCCCTTCTTTGTGGGCCCACATTACCGGTTTTATGCCAGTAAATCACAAAGCCCACCAGATGTCTATCACGAGTAGAAAAATAAAATAAATAGGGTTCAGTCAAATGAGCCAAGTTGACATGGTTTTCTTCAACCTAAATGCAAATGCATACAAGCTTAACTGTTTGAATCCAAATCCAAAACTAATCAAATTAAGAACACCACATGAATTAAGAGTCACGTGTACAATATTTCACCAAAACAGTCGTCAAAATGGGATAAACACAGTTAGGGTTAATGAGTATTGTTTAGAAACAAGTATTATATGAACATAATGACAAAAACATCCTCTAAACAAAGGGAAAGATTAAAATAAAGCAAAATAAACAGTTGTAAAGAAGCGGGCCTATGCAAGCCCTGCATATCTTGGCCCATACATTAATGAATCAATAACAGTTAACAGTAAAGCATTGTTAGATTATATGATCTCAATCCAGTGGATGATGTAATAAATTGATTTATTTCAATATAATCATGTTTTTATTTCCTGCTTGCACATGACCAATACGAATGATATAATGGTTCATGAGATAAACCGGAATCCGCAAGTATAATAGATGTAATACATGTAAATGGATAAGATTCACATACGAGAGACGTGTCACAAATCTTATACTTAAATAGCTTCACAACCAGTAATGAGATTGGGTATCTCATCAGACAAGGTTGCAGCATTATGATCACTATAAGATAGTGTGAGTTGTCTCCATCATCATAGTGTAGACTCTGGGCCATCATGCTAGTACATTGGATGTATTGAAGGACCATGAAAATCACCCTATGAAACACTGTCTTTACTTTAAGGTTTGCTCTCATACTTCCCTAGCAATAGGCTCATAATCCTGAGACATTAATAAACTCAAGTTTCTGTCTATTCATTTGCTTTGAGTCACCAATAAGTGAGGCCAATTGTAGGTCAACACTTCGGTGTCTTGGGTATGTGGTAGTAGGATTGTGGCAACATTCAATGGTCAAGATGGAATCTATCATCATTATCCCACTGTGCCAATTATGGATTTATCATTGGTAAGTGCGAACTCATCCCAATTAAGAATTAATTGAATAGGTACTGATGATCCCTGTAATTTATTGGGTCTCAAGGATAATAAGATATGGATATAAGTTGGGTGGACATGTTTAATCTAATTGATCCATAGATATAGATGGAGGGGCCTACTTGTGGTCATACAAAAGTTTAGGGTCTTAATGTAATGTATTCCTAAGATTGGAGTTCAGTTGCATTTATATAGTGGTGTTATTTGCAATTAACTATGGGCCCCAATTGCACATGAAATGTGGGGTCAGGGTGTCCCAGTTGGAGCCAGCTTTCTATAGAATCCATAGTGGTCCCCACAATAGCCCAATAATTAAATAGTTACAAATTCTACTTGAACTCAAAAGGAAAGGAAATAAAAAGTTACTAATTCTATTTGAAGTAAGACTTCTAATTGTGGTAAAGGAAAGAATAGAAAGTCACTAATTATTATGGAAGTTGGACTTCTAATTTTAATTAGTAAGTGGAGGTTGCTTACAGTTATAAATAGAGAGAGAAGGGGTTGGACGTGCACCCCATTGGAATTCACGCCCAAAGTGTGCAAGTTGTTGCACGCCCTCTCCTCCCTCTCCTCTCTCTTCTAGTTTCTCTTCCGGTTTCCCTTAGAGCTCCTAGTTGGTTTCTTTTGGAGAATCCACCATTCTCCTTGAGAATAGAGATTTGATACGGGTCATAGCGTGGAAGACAATTAGGTCTTGGAGATCCTAATTTGCTACAAAGAAAAGAGTTCTTCATCAAGCAAGTTGTCTTCTTCTCCATTAGAGCACTACCAAGCTCCTAAGGGCCAGTTTGGATGTATGGTGAATTGAAGTATGGTGAGGTGAAGCATCAAATCAAGAGATAATAAAATATAAGGTGTTATGATGGTGTTTTGTTTTTAGTTGTTTGGTATGAAATCTTTTTTATTTTTTGTATAGAAAAGTGGAGTTTTTTTGTCTTTTAGTGGAGAAAGGAGGTTGCTTTTTTTACTTTTTTTGAAAAAGATTGAGGGAATTTTGAAATTGTGTACTTTTGATATGACCTATTGTCTTTTCTTGTCTAGATAATGGAGGCTTTATCTCACCTCACTTCACTTCACCACACATCCAAACTCGCCCTAAGGTAATATCTACTTCCTTGTATGTTGTAGTATTTCGTGGTTGCTTGTTAGGTGTTGTTTCTATCTTCTAGAAAGAGCTTTCTGCTGATCATGGTTGATGAGCTTGAGGTCTTGGATCCTGGGATTGGGTTTGTAGCCTTATAGATACTTGATCCCTACGTAAAGTGGGTCAAAAGTTTTTGAAACCAATCCACGAGGCCCACCTGCTTCCAACAATCATATCTCCAGCTGTCAAGTGGGAGTATAGACATCAATACGCCCAATAAGTAAACAATAGCAGCAATTAGATGCTTAGGTAAGGCCTTTATAAATATGTTTGTCAAATGATTTATCCAGACTGTTCACCTGCTGAGCGCTTGCAGCTCATCCCAACATTATTAACATTTTTCAAATTCCTAGGAAAATGTAGAAGATGTTGTTGAATAGATGTTCTAGGAATGAGAACCATCTTGGAGAGAGATCATGGGACTTTGACACCATTTGTTCCCTTTAATTAAAAAATTAATTCATTTGGTTTTGTAACAAGACAATATCTGTGCTTTCTAAGTTTACTAAACATTAAAAACTAATTGACTAATTCTAATCCAAACTTACTAGATGAACTCACATCATAAAAATAAAGCAATTCAGGTTCCAGGGCGTGGCATAATTCTTAACACAACATGTTGAACTTCCACATGCATAATATACCAAAGCAGAAGCAAGTAATTTCCATAACAAGGCAAAGCAAGAAGCACAATTGTAATACCCCAGACCTAAAGTAGGGGGTCCAAATTTTGGTGCCTAGTTAAGATTTTATAAGATGCTCTTGCTTCTTGAGATTTGATTAATAAAATCTTTTATTTATACATGGTGTAAACATTATATTAATAACAATTAATTCCTTTCTCTATTGTGATTGGGTTTTAAGATCAGTTAGAAGACTATGGATGGGACTCTTTTTGTGGTACAACCACAGTTATTAATTTCGTTTCATTTCGGCCGAAATTTTTCGTTTCGGTCAAGTGGCCGAAACGAAATTCCGGCCAAAACCTTTTGGTTTGAATTTCGATCAATCTCGGCCGAAATTCGGGATTTCGGCCGAAATGGAATTTTACATAATTAATTTTTTTTTACTTTTTTTACACATATATTTTGTATTTATTATATTTTCACAAAATATAATTCCAAAAAAATTACTATAATGGATTAAATCTATATTTATTATTTTTTCTATTTTTTTACTTATATATGTATATATATTATGTTATATTTTCCCTGAAATGTAATTCCGAAAAGTTTCACCGAAATCCCAAATCGGCTAAAACTTTTCATTTTGATGGCCTGAGCAACATGAGGTCCGAAACGATATTAACAATTATGGGTACAACTATAGGACTTTTAGATTAGAGGAACTGAGGCCCAATTATAGTACCTAAGATGTACGCACAATCTCCTAGCCCCTTTGAGGACTTGTGAACGTTTTCTATTAAGTCTTTTTAGAAAGTTGACTTCCAATAGAACCCAGCTTTGGATTTCATAACCTATTGAAACCTAAAATCCGTTCAAAGTACTTATTCCCCTCAATCGACTAAGCTCTCTCTTAGCTCCTCTTATTTACTTGCAATCATGTTTCTCTAAACCCTAACTTTAGTAAAATCTACCAAAGACCAACGAAGAGAAGAGAAGACCAGCAATTGTGCATGTCTTACGTCTTCCCTAAAGTCAATAAAGCCACCATAAATCTAAATCTCCATGTGTATATGGATTTTTCTCCTGAATTGATGTGTTTAGAACTTAGGTTATTATGATGCATAATTTATGAGTAGGGATTTGACTATATAATGAAGATCAATGTGGAAGGCAAACCATTATAATGGTGCTTTGATGGTGAAAGACTGCCGACTGTTGTAATGCAATTGGGTTCATGAGACCTCAAGGTAGTTTAGGAATGTTGTAATGGTACTTTCATAGTAGGGTTCTTAAGTGTCTTGGAATTCGTGAGATGGCAGTGGTGGAATGATTGATCCCTATATTTGGATCTATATGATAAGGTGAACCAAATTATGAGTTTGGGCATCCAAATCAAACTCCTCTTTGGAGTTGGGTTGTGGCTGAACCCTTCTTAGGTTTTCAATATTGAATTGATGGCTTGGAACCCTAAATTTTTTATGTTGCCTGACGTCTACTTGATGTTGTGACAATCTATTGATGTAATGGTCATTTATTTTAGATTGCATACAAATATAGAATGAACATGGAACCTAGATGAATTCTATCTTGTGTTTCTTAATGGCCAAACCCCAAAATTGGAAGATTTAGGGTCAACCGAATCTAGACAACATGGTAGATGATGCAGTCTTCAAGGTTAGCGCTTGTGTGTAAGTTTCAAAGCACATGTCAGCAGACACTATACGAGATCTCCATAGAGATTTCTAAATGAGGATGCACCTCAATTGATAACACACGCACTCAATATTCTATTAAGTATCAAAGTCCGAGAAATTCTTCTCTACAATGCAATATAAATAGAAAAAGAAAACCTAGGGCCTAATAAAACCTAATTAAACTAGGAAAGCAGTAGAAACTACCCTAAATACAATTCTTTCAATAAAATTAGAAACCTACTAACAAATAATTAGGGAAATAAAAAGAAAATGAAAACGTTCCTAAACTATCTTGAGGTCCCACATGTGGACTTACCCGTTTTACATCATCCCCCCAGGTTGAAAGAATAGTTCAACCACAAACTCAGGTCTTCTTCATGTTGCCACTGTAGACAAGGTGTACCTGAAGAGCTTCATTTGTGACAATGGATCTTGTTCCTTTCTTTGGTGGTTATGGCTTCTTTGGATGGAGTGTGACTTACTTTCCACTATCCAGGAACGTGCACGTGTTGTTGCGCAGACCATAAGTCCCATTCTTGTCATACAACCATGGTCTTCCCAATAAATATCACCACAATCCATACGTAGCACAATGCACCAAATTGTATCTTTATAATTTTTGCCAATGGCAAAAGTAACTTGAGATGTATATCAAATTTTTACTTCATAGCTTGTCAAAAGCCATTTGACAAAATAGGGATGCTTTCAAAACTTCAGCTTTAAGCGATCCTCAAGAAATTGAGATATTATGTTTTGACAACTTCCTCCATCAATCAAAACTATGCAAGAGTGGCCATCTACTATACCAATTGAAAAAAAAAAAAAATTTCCGCAACCATTTCTTTCCAATAGTTGGTGTAGACTCCTTACGGACCATGAGAGTTGTGCCTTCAGTTGTACCATTCTTTTCAGCTTCTATTTCCTCCACTTCCTCTATTTCTTTGTCTTCAAGATTATCTTATGTTCGGTTCAACACATGCGCCTTCCATTAAGTTCATTCATTTTGAACATTCAAATGAACGATGCCCCTTTTGTTTACAATGAAAACATGTGATCCCATTATGATCTTTAGGCTAGGAGAGAAAAAAATTCGGAGGAACTACCACTTGGATTAGAATCCCGCTTTGACAGGGTGTCTTAAGCAACCCAATTAGATGCACTAATTTTTTGAATTTGGTAATTTGAATTGTCCTTGGCCTTGATGGCATTGTTGAATGATTTCATTGACATTTTCAAAATTCTTGAATGCAAGTATATGTCGTATGTATATTCACAAACCATGAAAGCATCGGCCAACATAAACCATAGTTCAAAATAGTAGCCGCTACATAGCGTAGTGGCCGCATTATCGGCTATAGCGGTTCAAGGCGCTACGCTATTTTGAAAATAGCGGCGCTACGGTCTAAAACCTAATATAGCTACCCTTTATGGTTCCAAATCACAAAAAAAAAATCCTAAAACTGGATGATGCACACGATTCAATTTGTTTTTACCATTTAAAAAATGCACACCATTATGCCGCTATGTATCACTGCAACTGCTATGCATCGCCATTGACATAGCATTTTGGCCACTATACTCTATGCCCACCGCAACCGCTATTTTGATCCTTGACTAAAACATTATCAACTTCATTTAAATACGAGATCTCCGTAGAGATTTGAACATGAAGACACACCTCAATGGATAAAACACGCACTAAAAATTCTACTAAATGTCATAGTCTGAGAATATCTTCTCTACAATGCAATATAAATATGGAAAGCAGAGTTATGGGCAAAAAAACCTCATCAAACTAGGAAAACAATAAAAACTACCCTATTTAAAATTCTTTCAAAAAAATTAGAAACCAACAAACAAAAAATTAAGGAAATAAAAATAAAATAAAAATATTCCTTAACTATCTTGGGGTCCCACACGTGGGCTTATCCGTTCTGTATTAGTAGATGACTTCCCCATTGGCCGCAATTCCAAATATGTGGTTGTGACGGTTGTTGGATCCATATAGAAGGAATATTTTGATGTGGAAGTGGAAGTATGTATGAATAACAAAAGAACTATCGCTGAAATTGGTTATTGACACAAGAACTTAATTGAATATCTAAGTAATGTTTCTGGCCATAGTTTTTCACGGATTCATATGCATTGCTGAAATTGGTTATTGACAGTTAAAGATTGATACATGACTTGGTCCTTAGTGCATGTAGTGACTTCAATTTCCAATCAAGATATGCATGTAGTTGCCAAGTGGCAATCCTAGAATTGAATCGATCATAGAATTACACTATGTGATACGATGTGTACATATGAGGTGATTATTTGTGATTCAATGATTTTCTCAAACCTAAAAGGAGTTTGTTATAAAATTGCCTTTACACAATCGGACACCAGTAACGACATGGTCTGGGGCAAATAAATCCAGAATTCGTGTAAGGGGCTGATTTCAAGCTACCTTGTTATAGGTGTTGACAAAAAAAGGAACTTTGTTTCAAAAATGGATTATGTTTATGAGATCTGTATGACTGAGATACCTTCTTCAATAACATGATTAACCTATAACGACCCATTGGACACCCCTAAACCACTAGCACATACCAAGGCCAATATATATGTTTTATTTCCAACTTACAAGGACAGTTATGTTACTATGCCTAGCTCTTGGGTTAGTTCCATTGTTTCCCTGACAATGGGTCAGCTATTTTCACTGACTATAGATCAAGCCTCTTGTATAATATGAGGCATTCGTTAGATATATGTTTTAAGGGCATGTGCTATCAGGTGGTTAGGCAGTTGTCTAGAGGTTAGTTTTAGGAAGCTTTGGTCAGACTTCAATAAGATGCATTTATGTTATTATTGCTACAGTATTATCTAGTTCTTATATTGATGTGCACATAGGTAGATTATCTCTATTCACTCTGTGTTTATATTGATTTGTGGATTTGCCCCAGTCCAGGTAATCAGAACATAGAGATTCAGGAGGGTCCTGATGATCAAGCAATGGGATTTGACATCTGCTGCTAAGCAATGGTGAGACTCACCAGCCTGTTTAAAGAATTAGTCATTAGTTCATTTTAGTTTATTTTATTTCAGACACTAAAAGACTTTCAGTTGGTTTTGTATGGTGACATTTTAGGATGGTTGGATTGATTCATTACTATTTGGATTCAAACTTTTACTTTAAGGATTTGATTTATTTAGGTAAATGCCTAAATTATTATGCTAACGTTGATTTGACTTATGAATGTGGAATTAGTGCTCATTGTTCATGATCCAGCATTCGATGGCCACGGATTTCGAGTCGTGACAACACTGCCCAACACACATTTAACTAAGCATGTGGTAACAGTCACAAGGCACGGTTACAATGAAAATTCTCTATCAAAATAAAGGGACTAACATGTAAACGTGTAAAGTTCAATTATAACTGAAATGGCTTATAAGTTGCAAAAATCTATGATCTAAATATTCACCTTGTATAGGCCATCATACGTGTAAACCTTGCCACAATAGCTATTTACAGATTCATGTCCACGTATCACTCTAACAGGGAGAGATTGTACCATATTATTCTGCAAATGGGGGTAGCGATTTTATCCAACAGTTAAACCAACTATTGAGAGAGAGAGAGAGAGAGATGGAAACCACAAAACAACCCATCGAAGAAACTCATGAGAAAAAATGTGCAAAATTAAATAAGGATCTCATTGTGTAAATATAAAATAGGATAAATATGCTCTATAAGAGGAGAATCTGCAGAGTAAAACTAGACCAAATAAGAAAAATATGCAAAATACAGAAGCAATAACACTCAATCAATCAAATAATCACAATAAATGTAGGCCACAAAGGTGTAAAAAAGCATTCATGAAATTATGTTGAAAATGGCAAACAAACATCAGAATGGACAAATATGGATTGTGATGAACTAATGAAATTCCATGTTGGACAAGAAATCTGACCATTCAGATGGTCAACCTCAACAAACCTATGATGGCTCATCATCATCGTCATCATCATCGTCATCATCATCATCATCATAATAATAATAACAATAATCAAAGCCTTGTCCCCACTATGTCGGGGTCGGCTACATGAATTATGTTCCCCCAGTTTGATCTATCCTGAGCCAAATCATCAGATAAGTTGCACTTCTCCAAATCTTCTATGGCTCAACACAGAAAATCAGCAACTATCAATGTGTAATATTCACTAAGAAACAGAAAGATGGAAGGAAGCAATAAAGAGGGGAAAATAGCACTGTAAATTCTGTTGACTTATGCTGGGAGCTTGAAAAACACATTAAAGGCACATTAAGAGTTTTATAGAAAACACCAAAAACCTACAATCAAGATCCTACAAAGATGTTACTTTACCTAATTTTTGTGATCTCGATTCTCGAGCCAGGTTAAAATCTTCAATCCACAGGCAGATAAAATAAGCAATGGGGCACACATTATACCCCATAACCGCCTCCCCCCTCCTGGGGCTCCCTCTTCTCTTTCCTCCTTCTTTCTCCTACTGGAATCCCTGTTTAAAATCCCGCAACGATGAACTGTTTGATCAATTGCAAGGAGCGAAATATTTTTCCAAGATAGATCTAAGGTCCGGCTACCATCAACTGAGAGTAAGGGAGGAAGACATTCCCAAGACGGCGTTTCGGACGCGGTATGGTCATTATGAGTTTCTAGTCATGTCTTTCGGATTGACCAATGCGCCAGCCGCCTTTATGGCACTGATGAACCAAGTTTTTCAACCCTATCTGGATAAATTTGTGGTGGTATTTATTGATGATATCCTCATCTACTCTAAGGAAAGGCAAGAACATGGCGAGCATTTGTGTACCTCATTGCAGCTCTTGAAGGACAACCAGCTTTATGCCAAGTTGAGTAAGTGTGATTTCTGGTTAGAGCAAGTAACCTTTTTTGGGCACATTATTTCCGGAGACGGATTATCTGTAGACCCTACAAAAATAGAAGCGGTTATGAATTGGAAGCGACCTTCAAATGTTTCAGAAGTTCGGAGCTTCTTAGGCCTGGCGGGTTATTATCGAAGGTTCGTACAAGGATTGTCTACGATTGCTGGACCGTTGACCAGACTCACAAGGAAGGATGTTCCATTCAGTTGGGACGAGAAATGTGAGGGTAGCTTTAGAACATTGAAAGGTAAACTGACATCAGCACCAATACTCGCCCTTCCGGCTAGGAGTGGGGGATTTGTTATCTACTGTGATGCGTCGTTGCAAGGGTTAGGGTGTGTTCTCACGCAGCATGGAAAAGTGATTGCGTATGCTTCCAGACAACTAAAGGTTCATGAACAAAATTATGCTACGCACGACCTTGAGTTGGCAGCTGTAGTTTTTGCATTGAAAATTTGGAGACACTACCTTTACGGTGAAGAATTTGAAGTTTATACAGATCACAAGAGCCTCAAATATGTATTTTCTCAAAAAGAATTGAACTTACGCCAAAGAAGATGGATGGAATTCTTGAAAGATTATAATTTCTCTATAATTTACCATCCAGGAAAAGCGAATGTTGTGGCCGACGCCTTAAGTAGGAAATCAGCACAGATGGCTTGTCTTACTGCTGAGTGGCGATTACTTGAAGAGATCAAGGACTTGGATGAAAATTTATGGCCTATTGGTGAAAAAGTACTATTGGGAAGTTTCAAGGTTCAACCTGAATTAATTCAGAGAATTAAAGATCATCAACGAGATGACAAGGCATTGGTGGAAATCTTCGACAAACCAAATAATAAACCGGACTTCTCCGTTGTTAATGGCGTGTTATACTTTCGAGGCAGACTTTGTGTCCCAAATATACGAGAAATTAAAGATGAAATTTTGAAGGAAGTACATCACACCAGATATACCATCCATCCGGGGAGCACCAAGATGTATCAGAACTTAAAAATCAAATTTTGGTGGATAGGTATGAAAAATGATGTTACTGAGTTTGTTGGACGGTGTTTTACTTGTCAACAAGTGAAGGCTGATCATAGGAAGCCGGGGGGATTGCTGCAGCCGCTACCTATCCCATAATGGAAGTGGGAACATATCACTATGGATTTCATTTTAGGATTTCCCAGGGCCTCAAGGCAAAATGAAATAATTTGGGTAATTGTGGATCGATTGACCAAGTCAGCGCACTTCATCCCGTTGAAAGGAAGAACTACCATGGAGCACCTGGCCAAAACATATGTTCGGGAGGTTGTGAGGTTGCATGGCGTTCCAACATCGATTGTATCAGACAGGGATACCATATTTGTTTCACAGTTTTGGAAGAGCTTACAGAAGGCTATGGGTACGAAATTGAATTTTAGCACGGTATATCACCCTCAGACTGATGGACGGACAGAGCGGACCAATCAAACTCTAGAAGACATGCTTCATGCTTGTGCTATAGATTTCAGTGACAGTTGGGATGAACAGTTACCGCTGGCAAACTTTTCTTATAACAATAGCTATCATTCGAGTATTCAGATGGCTCCTTTCGAGGCCCTGTACGGCAGGAGTTGCCGCTCTCCAATCTGTTGGGAAGAGGTGGGCGTTAGGCGGATTTTAGGCCCCGAATGGGTGCAAACCTCAACTGTGAATATTAAGAAAATCCGGGACAAATTGAAGACTACTCAGAGTCGCCAAAAGAGTTATGCAGATAAACGCCGACGAGAATTAGAATTTTTGGTAGGTGACTCGGTATTCCTCAAAGTTTCTCCGACGAAGGGAGTGATGCAATTCGGCAAGAAAGGAAAGCTAAGTCCGAGATACATTGGACCATTCCAAATTACAGGGCGTGTGAGCGATGGGAACGCTTACGAATTGGAATTACCACCGCAGTTAGTTGGAGTTCATAAGGTGTTTCATGTATCCATGTTGAAAAAGTATGAACCAGACCCGTCTCATGTGTTAGATTTCGAACCAATGAACTTACAACCAGATTTATCCTATGAAGAGAGCCCTGTTGCAATCGTAGACACCAAAGAGAGGGTGTTGCGGAGACGAACAGTCAGACTAGTCAAGGTGCTCTGGACACATCAGGATTCAAATGAAGCTACATGGGAGATCGAGGACGAGGTCCGAAAGAGGTATCCGCATCTTTTCACCACAGGTATGTTTTAAATTTGGAGGACCAAATTTCCCAAGGAGGGGAGTATGTAATATCCTGTAGTATATGGGCCCAGGATCAGTCTGGCCCAGGTATTACTTTGGGTTGTTTCCTTATTATGAAAATTTATTATGAAATTAGTAGTAATACTTAATAAGGAATTGAAATTGGGAAGTATCCCACGTTTGGGAATAGAGTTGTATAACAACTCTAGTAGAGGAAATAAGAGATATATTAGGATTAGGACTTGCCTTCTCTTTATATATACAAGTAAACCAAACAACAGTTGTTGTATTCTATTCCTTTGGAGAAGATTCTGAGAGAGAGAGTCTTGTGGTTGCAATCTAGGAGAAGGAGAGGAAGGTTGATTGATGTCCTATTCGCGTCCACACATTGCAAAAGCAACGATAGCATATCAAAGCTGAGTGGATCTTCTTAATTAACTAAACAAGATGATTGTTATTACGTTGTGATTCGAATATGTTGTGTTGATAGACTTACAGTTATTTGTATGGGTATAATGTAAGGAGATCTATGTTAATGAGATCTAAGGAAATTTGTTTTGGTCTAAGAATCATATATCAATGGATGTATGATGATACAAATTGATTAGAGTGCAAATTCATGAGAATTCATATGAAAATTTGCTGAAACAGAGGTTAGTGTCAATGGCAGGAATTGACGTTAAAAGGTTGTGGGACCCCCTGGGCCACTGTATGATAGATCTAAACCTGGGAGTGGGGGACCTACATCTAGTCGACCATGATGGTGCTGGTCCTAGGAGGATTGGATTTCGTTTGAGCTACCAGCCATTGGATTTTATGCATACATGCGTGAATTTGATGCAACGGAGCAATTTGGTCGATAAGCATACTGGGACCCACTACATGATCTAATAAAAAATCAGGACCCCACATCTGGAAGAGGATTGATTGGCGACCATAGTGTAGTTGAACATCTTGGATTAGGACCAATAGGACCCATTGATCAATGCATTCAATCACAGCCAGGCGTGATATAGATCAGAACCCAATAAAAGTCATTTCTGGCTTGTGGACCCCAGAACAGGATTTGATGATGGATCAAATCCATTAGGGTGGTAGCTTAGTAGTGGTCGACCATCACCTAGATGGCTGATCTTGATTTAGTTGAGTGGGGCCCACAGGATACTAATGTGGTGTGTTGCAGGCGTGAATGAGCAGTCTGATCGATAATGGTAGTGGGACCCACTAACTAAGCCAATCTTAGATTAGGACCCCACGTCTTGAAGTAGACTCAGAGACGATCCCAATGGTGGTGGTCCCATGTGGCCTGGTCTCCATCCGACCAGTTATCCAGGAACTTCAATTTTGTTAACCATAAGGGTTATTTATTAATTTATTGAGACTGCACGATGATTAACCAGAACCATGGGACTTAATGTAGGGCACTGGGTGACCATATAAATTAGGTTTGATCATGTATCATTCAAGTGGGGCCCATTGTTCCATATATGTATATTACACAGGTGTTTTATCAGAGTCTGGGAAGAGGCAGAGCTTTAAATAAGATCTGGACTTAATAATAAAATTACATAAATAGTCATGAGGCTTATCAGAACCTAGAATATGTGTATTATGAGTAATTATATGGATTAATTAGGCCATGATTAATTATACGGATCGTGATTAAGTGACTGTGATCAATTTAACTGTGATTCATTTAATGCATTAAGATTACTTAATGTTATATTATGTTTGTTTTATGGTGGACCAACCATACTCCAACAACACCAATTATGAGTTGGAGTGGGGCAATAAACACTGAACTTAGTAGGGTTGGGTCCACGCTGTTGATATGTATATGAGGAAAATTGGTAATAATATTGAGTTGTGGTTGTTATGAGATGGTGAGGTCCCAGATGTGGGATGTTGGACACTTGGACTTAGTGTACGAGCCGTATAGCGGCTGATCCATAGGGGACGTGTCCGATGAGACAGGGTCATAGTGACCGGTATACATGTATAGAATGGGCCTTTGAGGCGTGGTAAGGTGCATGGGCATGGATCTACATATATATATATGGATGTATTTTATGGCATTTAATATATTGATTCAAATATGTTAAAATCATGTAATATTATGTTTTATGCTGATTATGTAATTAGGAATATTCATTCACCAGTAATACTGATGTTGTGTTGCCCCCTTCAGGTAATCTTACTGCGGGTGGGATAAATCAAGATGGCGCTCAGCACGTAGATTTTGGCATGCGTGGATGAAGAGAGAAAACGAGAAATATTCATATGAGTGACAGAAGGATTAGCTTTTGTTTAGCAATGATTTAATGTTTAGTACATTATTAAATGGAGTTAGAATATAGGGATTTAGATTATTCAGATGTTTTTTATATTGTTTGACTTTATTTAAATTAATTTGAATTATAGTTGATTTATATGCAAAACCTCTTATGCGAATAATTTGATAAATGAATGGTAAACATTGCCAAGTTATCACGATCCGAATATCCGACAGGGCCCCGGAATTTGGGTCGTGACAGAAGCGCAGGGGCCCATCAGGCCGTCCTAGGTCCATGATCCAGGCCCACGCTGGATTCACTCTACTTTTGGCAATTTGACCTCATCTTTCTAGAAGGATATGGTCATTCACTAAATAGCCCAGCATTCTCTCTGTATAATACGTATTACATCACTGCTAACTTCATCATTATGTAATTATAGAAAGTTCGATATTATAAACAGAGAAGGATCCTTAAAGGAGGTCATTCAGTTCCTCTTAAATCTTTTGACCGAGTCTTGGCTCACATGGTATCAGAGCTTTCACAACGCAAGCAGTCTTGTGTTTCTTAAGGAGTCACAGTCAACTGTATAGATACAAGTTGACTTCCTGGTTATCAAAGAGATCTCTGATTTGGATCAATCCCATCAATTGTGGAATCTCTGAAGACGTAGATAGAGGGATTGCTTACCGTTGCTGCTGAACGATCATCTCAGACTGAAATTCTAGCATTTTGTTCATCTGATCACAAAGTGGGCCCCACTGCCATCAGTCGATTGCACAGGGAATCTTCCTCATTAGGGTCACCTAATATACCTGGGATTCCTGAACGATTTTTCAAGATTTTTGAAGCTCCAAAAGGCTGGTATCTTTCCTTCCTTCTGTTCGGCAGTTTTCTTAGAACAGTTTTCATCACAACCATTGATCTTTGAGATGAACCATCAGATCTGTAAGATCTATAGCATGCTATTAGAAGAATACTCTGGGAAAGGCCAGTTGTAAGCAGATTTCGATTTCTATCTTTCACTACAAGACCAGGCACATTCTAGTGACTGACAAGTGGGACACCCAAGTGCAGTTTCTGCACAAATTCTGTATTCTTTTTATTTTTCTGAATTCTGTCCTGTTTTCTCTCTAAATGGATGAGACTGAAATCATTCCAGTAAAACTTAATGGGAAAAATTACTCTGGATGGGCTTTCCACATCAAACATTTTGTTGAGGGAAAGGGAATTATGGGATATCTTGCTGGTACTACCGTCAAAGATGACAGGAACAAACTGGGAACAAAACAATTCCAAAGTCATTTCATGGATTTTAAACTCCATCGATACTTCCATCTCATTATCTCTACAGTCATATTACAACACTTCAGACATGTCGTCTCGTTCACAATCCCTCTACCATCAAGTCAATAAAGCAAGAAAATATTTTCTTGACTGTGAAATAGCCAAATATAATCAAGGAGACAAATCAGTTCACAATTATTACAGTGGGTTCCTTACTCTATGGAATGAAAGGGATTCTATGATCTCAGAGACGATAAAACTTGAATCTAGAGACGATGTCCTAGATTCAAGAAGAATCTCACCTCAGCCAGTTTTTAATGAACTTATGACCGGAATTTGAATCCGTTCGCTCAGCCCTTCCGAACAGGGAGATTTCTCCTGATTTGAAGACAAGTGTTCCAGAAGTTCTACGGGATGAAACCCGTATTATGACCCATCCAGTAGTATCTGAAGAAACGAAAGCCCATTCAAGCCCGCAATTAGAAAATCCTGCCCTTCTGACTTCCAAGTGAAATCAGGTACAATGCTTTCAATGCAAGGGCTATGGTCATGTAGCTTGACATTGCAAAACGGAACAATTTTTCAATTACTATCGCATCAATGGCCACCTCCTCTCCAAAAGCAGGTGCCAGCCTCAGAATCGCACAGAGACACAGCAACGTAACATGCCTCAACAGAGACATCAACAAAAGAATCAAACAGCTGCCCTCCAAGCTCAAGCAGATACTGAAGTGGACTCCGCTACTGATAGCAACACTATGCCTATTATTTCTGAACAGATTCAGAACATGATTCAGGCTTCAGTGAAGGAATCTATTACCTCTGCCTTTTCATCCATGGGTACTTCTGGTCAGTCCCTCTATTACAGCATTTTCTCCATTATCAATGTTTCCTTCTTCATAATGGTTCATTGATTCTAGGGCGTCAAACCATATGACATCAATTTGCTCAGATCCAACCTTATGTTGAACATGAACACATAACCGCAAATGGACAACACCTTCCAATCTTCAGCATTGGGTCAATTGATTTGACTACCCCACAGAATCAATCTATTTCCCATACCAATGTCTTCTTTGTGCCAAACTTCTCAGCAAATTTACTTTCTGTCGGACAATTGGTCTCTTGTAACATTTTCTTCCACTGGTTGTGTCATACAGGATCAACGGACTGGGAAGGTGATAGGGACCGGGCGTAAACATGGAAGACCATTTGTTTTTGACAATGAGCAGAGTTCTTTCTTCACTGCTTCTTTTCATAATAATGTTCAGACCTTACGGATGGCAGGAACGCTTGGGTCATTTGGATAATGATAGACTTTCCCTTATGTTTCGTACTGGCTGTTTAGAAAATTCCATGATAAAAAAAAGTCATCTATATTTTTAAATTTGAAATGACCCTCATGCTGTCAAAGTAAAAATCACATTTTACCTTTTCCTTTGCATAATTCAAGGGCAAAAGCAGCTTTTGATATTGTTCATACAGATGTTAGGGGTGTTGCACCTACATTAAGTAGATTTGGGTACAATTACTATGTTACCTTCATTGACGATCATAGTCATTATACTTGGATCTATTTTCTAAGCCAAAAATCTAAGGTGTTCCCTCCTTTTCAAGAGTTCTACAACTTGATAAAAACACAATTTGATAAATCCATTAAGTCCATTCGTTCAAATTCAGGCGGATAATACATTTCCAAAGAATTCTCTTGCTTTACATCTGAGAAAGGGATTCTCCATCAGAAATCCTGCCCTCAAACCCCTCAACAGAATGGTGTGGCTAAAAGGAAAAACAGATAACTTTGAGTGTGCCAGAGATTTACTTATTGAGTATCAAGTTCCAAGAACTTTTTGGTGTGAATCTGTTCATACAGCAGACTATTTGATTAATCGTCTTCCAGTAAAGTTATTAGATAAAATTTCTCCAAATCAAATTCTCTTTTGGTCCACCCCTTCATACTCCCACTTGAGGGTTTTTGGATGTCTTTGTTTTGTCCATCTTCCCATATATGAGAAAACAAAATTCTCGATTCAAGCGGCCATATATGTATTTGTTGGTTACGGTGAAGACCATAAAGGTTTCATATGATATGATCCAGAAGCAAGAAGAACAATGGTCTCTCGGACTGCCATTTTTCTCGAACATGTTCCTTCCTTCTCTATTTCGTCACCGATAAAAATCTCCAACATCTCTTTTCTTCCTCAATTTAAAGACTTGGAATCCTCTTCCCCACCATTGCAGGTCTGTAGTCAGAGACAGGCCAATGTGTAGAGGAAGAGCAAGCCCAGCAAACGCAACGACTCTAGGAGGGGCCTTGATCTTCCATAAAGATGACCAACTTCTTGAAGCAACTGAAGTGATCGATAAGGCAGAGAAGAAAGAAGAGACTGAAAATGAACCATCACGAGAAGGGAGGGATCCATAGCCCGCTATCTTGCCCTTCTCTAGAGCCGTCTATGCCATTAAGCACCTCGAGAAGATTGAAGAGATTAGCTTCTTCAGCCTCGGAAAGGTTCCTTGTGAAAATAGGCCACCACAATTGATTGTTAATGCTTGTGTCGAGATAATCTCTAATCTTAGCATTGCGGTTTCTGGCACATCTATAGAGATCAGGGAAGCTCTCAATTGCCAACGTGGTAGCAGATGGATTGTGTAAAAGAAGCCTTGGAACTGTATATCCCTTTCCAGAAGTATGAGCACCTTAAAGGAGGAGGAAAGATTTCCAGCCATTTCTACTCACTTTATATTTGGTTACCAAGATGCCTTTTCAAAGGCCTTCTAAGTCGTCTACAAGTCTACAAAGCCATTTACCCAACAAAGCCTGATTCATGATCCTTAAAGGTCTTATTCAAAGACCGCCAAAGTCTTTAGGGGAGCAAATTGTTTTCCAATTGACAACGTGAAATTTTTTAGAATCCTCACGGCCTTGCCTAAGGAAGTCTCTTTGAAGCTTCTCAATGCGGTCAATGATTGAAGCGGGGCACTTGAGGATGGACATGTAGTAGATAGGAAGGTTGGCAAGTCCAAATTGGATCAACGCAATTCTTCCTCCCAAGGATAAATACTTTGCTTTCCAGGAAGATTAGCGGATGGCAGAACAGCAGAAACACCTGTGGAGTTCAATCTTCATTTAAAGGAGGATGGTAATCCCCTTCCTGATGCAACATTGTATCATTGATTAGTTAGAAGTCTTATCTATTTGACAATGACAAGACCAAATATAGCTTATGCCATTCAGATTGTAAGTCAGTTTGCAAGCAATCCGCACCAAAATCATCTATCAGTTGTGCATCGTATTCTGCAGTATATAAATGGTACAAGAATTAAAGGATTATTTTATTCATCCACCTCACCATTGATACTAAAAGCATATGAAGATGCTGATTGGGCTGGATGCCAGGATACAGGGCGATCGACCACTAGATGGTGCATGATCTTGGGCACATGTCATGCCAGAGGCTCCCCTATAGAAGGGAGTTGGGTACGACGAGGATTGGGAATTAGTGGTGCATAAGTCCCACATCGGAAACAAGCTGGTCCAGATCTTGGGTACATGTGTGTGACCTAGCCCGTAACTCCACATGAGGCCTTTTAAAACCGTGAGGCAAGATTGGGTAGAACTCCCTTGAGCCAAAGCGAACAATATTATGTGGACAACGGGCCCGAGTCGTTACAGCACCTCTCATATATCATGGAAAATCAAGAAACAACCTACTGTCTCAAAATCTTCCACTGAAGCAGAATATCAGGCGACGTCAATAGCCGCAAGTAAAATTGTCTGGCTTCGACCTCTTCTTTCATAATTCGGGGTGTTCACTATACGACCCACCCCACTCTACGCAGATAACCTCAGTCCCATCAAGATAGCAAATAATCCAATTTTTCATGAGCGGACGAAACATCTTGAAGTTGACTGTCACATTGTTCGAGAAGATTTTTTGGCAAAATTGATCAGTGTACTACATTGCCTCTGACCGCCAGCTGGCAGATCTCTTCACCAAGTCTATGACTATGGCCTCTACAAGGTACGTTCTGCTCCTCATTAATTAAAGGGGGAGTGTAGAAGTGTAGAGGCGCATCAGGCCGTCCCAGGCCCATGATCCATGTCCACGCTGGGTTGCTCTTCTTTTGGCAATTTGACCTAATCTTCCTAGAAGGATATGGGCATTCACTTAACAGCCCAACATTCTATTTATGTATAATATGTATTATATCACTGCTTACTTCATCATTATGTAATTGTAGTAAGTTTGATATTATAAACAGATAATGGATCCTCAAAGGAAGTCATTCAGTTCCTCTCAAATCTTTTGACCATGTCTTGACTCACAATTTACGCTTGTCAATTTGTCCATGAAGTTTACATCTACGAAGGATCATCATCGTCATCATCATCATCAAAGCCTTGTCCTAAATATGTTAAGGTCAGCTACATGAATGTTATTGAGCTAAATCCCTTGATAGGTTGCACTTCTTCAGACCTATCCCCACTACTTCCATCCATGTAAACTTATGCCTTTACATTTATGAAGGATAATAACAGATGAAGAAAAGAGAAAAAAAATCAAGGGGGATTAAATTAATGTACATTCTTCTGTTAGTCCATGATTAAGACAGGCTTTACTAAACAATTCATGTGATGATACAGTGTTACGCATGATCAAAATATTCATGCTTTACCCCCACTACAATTAACTGCATAACTACATTAATTAGGTCAATAAATGAACATGCCAAAGAAATAATATCAATTGAGCATATTCAGATCCTCAGAAACTAAATGAGCACTACGATATAGAGAAAAAAAAAAAAGGACGCAGGAGAATAAGACAAAAATTCCTAAATGTGTACCTTCAAAGCCAAATTACCACGTAGCATTACTTGATCTTTAATTTGACGCTTATCACCAAGTAAATTATGCCCACCCTGCCCTGTGTAAACTATGTCCTCTGAATTATCAAGATCATCTTCATACATACCAGACATAACGATGGATACTGCAACTGGAAAAGTGTAATCCTTGTACTCCTCCTACAACATCGCAAAAATGACAAGCTTACTCTACTAGTGCAGTTGCAGCACAATGTGGACCCTTAAAAAAGTCAAATGAATATCATAATTCCAATTAAAAAAAGGAAAAAAAAAAGGCAGAAACTGAACAATTATATTATTGTAACCAATTTTTCTTAGATTGAAACATGCTAAATGATGTAGGAGCATTAAGAAATGCTTTAGCTTGTTCATGACTTATTATTTCATTTTATTTTATTTTCGTTTTTATGCTAAGTGACAAAATTATATTAGGGGTCCTTTGTCAATTTCACATGTGATATGAAAATTATCTACAATTCACATATGAAACATTTGCATTTGCATCTGAGTCACACATGAAATACATTCAACTGCTTGTCATTTTCACACCTCTTCACATGTGAATAAGAGTGGATCCAACGGTTCACCATTTTTCACGATTTTTCACAGGTATCTTAAAATATATGATCAATAATGCCTGAGACTTGACCCCCACCCAAAAAAGGCATTCTAAAGAGTTTGGATGATTTGGATAGTGAAAATGGGCCCCACAGAATACAGGATTTTAGATTTTTGTTTCTGTTACCATTTTGCAAATATGTAAAAATCCGTGCTGAGTTTAGACTTGAGATTTTGTCCCATGGCTGTTTTGGTCAATTTAAAGAGGATCACTGGTTCAAATCATTAATTTAGGGGCCACATGAATAGAAAAATCACAAAAATCAGACAGGGTTCAAGGAGGCTCCAACAATATGCAAAATTAGTATAAGTGATCCAACGATTCGGCATTTTTCTTAATTTTCTCAAGATCCATGAAGAATCAATGCACGAAATTTGTTCCCACAGCCTTTCTGGTCCTCTTGAAGAAGATTAACAGTTCGGATCATGAAAATGGATCCCACAGAAGTAGAAAACAGTACAACTAATAGTTTGGACTTTTTTTAATATATCTCAATATTTATGATGAATCAACAGCTGAAAATTGGTCCCATAGACATGTTTGACCTTTACAAGAGCCTGGACTGTTCCAATTGACATTTTGGGGCCCACAAATGTGTAAAAATTAAAGAAAAAATGACCTGTCCCAATTTTCGTAAGAATAAACCGTTTATCATGCATGGCAACAATGCCATGCGATTCAGTTTACCATCTCAGGAGGTGTGGAAGTGAAATGAATAAACCATACATATTTTCACACCAATGTCACACCTGGTGTGTGCATCACATGCATAAATGAGCGCAAACAAAAATGAAATCATTGTAATATCCAGAGTCACATGGGCCTCTATGGATGGGAATTATTAGTAGGGCCCATGTGGGACCCTTAGATGTTTATTTATTTTAATGTATTGGAAGAGTCGCACGTGAATTGGAATAAGGAAAGAGTTGTAAATCAACTCAAATTGGGTGTGATGTGCTTGTGACTTATGTGAGTAGGACTTTATGTCCAGTTTGAGTGGGACTCAACAAGTAGTTTGAGAAGAACTATGATTCTAGGGTGGGTGTATATAATAGACCATCGACCATTCTTTTTGGTATTCAATTCTCTTCTCCTTCTTGAGTAGGAGAAAAACCTGAGAGAGAGTTTTGTGGCTGGAATTCAGGGGAAGAAGAAGACAATCAGCAGAGGGACGATTAGCGGATGTCCTACTCGCACCCTCACATCGTGAACGCAACGATCGTCTACCGAAGGTGAGTGGATCTTCCTAGATACCCTAGATGATTTACTCGGATGATTGATAATATGGTATGTCTTAACTGTTGTGCAATGCTATTGTATTCAGTAATTCTCTTATAAATCTTGATTATCATAGGTATATGATCATCAGGTGTTTGTTTTCTGTTGAATCTCCAAATATTTTGAACTTCGATTTGGATTCATGAAAACAGACCCTGGACGTCAACAGAGGAATGGAGAGTTTGGGTTGTGGGAACCCATGGCCCACTGGATAGTAAATCTGGTCCATGGATCCTAAAATGGACCGATGGGCGACCATGGCAGTGCAGGACCCCATGTAGATTGAGCCCCGTTTGGGCCACCATCCAAGCACTTCAAAACTCAAAGGCGTGAGTGAAGAGGAAAATCAAGGTTTTGGTCAACAGCAGTTGTGGAACCACTGGGTCCACCTGATCTGGGATCAGGCCCCCACATCTTATAGGGGACCCAAGGACGACCTATTTGCTGCTCGTCCCATTTGGAGTGGGCCCCATCTGCCCCATCATCTAGAATCTTCAATTCTGGACAACACGTGATATATTCATGAATTTTCTGTAACTGTTAGGGCTGCAGGCCCCACTAAAGTTAATTGAATGTTAAATCTGAACCATGGAAGTTCATGTGGGAACTGGGGCGACCTTGGAGATCAAGTCCGATCTTGTAATAGGTCAGCGGGGCCCAATGTTTGTTGTACCCAAAATCTGGATGGTTGTTACTGTTCATTGGAAGAGTTCTATGTACTAAAGGTGTCTGATCTTGAGTTAATTACATAAAAACTCTGCTGGTCCATGTCAGAACCTTTATGTTAATTATGTGCATGTGTTGGAATTGTTCTTGGACCCAATTGTTTTATACTAACTAGAATCCTGAACATCTTATTAGTTCTGTAAGAATTCTGGATTAATGATGGACAGCTTGGGATCACCATTAACTATCAATTACGATAGATGGGGGCAATGGCAAATCCGGATGGTGTTGGGGCTGGGCCCATGCTGATATATATATATATATATATATATATATATATCTAGAGAAGTGCTCTTGTGAGATACACTCTCGCCTTATTATGAGAGATAAGGTAGGGGCCCTCACATCCATATCAAATGTCAACAACTCAAATGTGAGGGCCCCCACCTTTATCTCTCATAGTAAGGTAAGAGTGTCTCTCACAAGAGCACCTCCCATATATATATATATATATATATATATATATCTGTGTGTGTGTGTTGTGTGCTCAATTATATTATCTGCTATTCATGTAAAAGAAATCGGATTTGATAAGAAAGGTAATGCACTATGAATTACAAGCACACATGTGATGGTGGACTTGTATTCGGAGTCCCTTAGGGCCCGTTTGGTAACTCTACTAATTGAGTCAAGTGATGTAAAGTTGATTTTGAAGAAAGAATAAAATATAAGTGGGTTATGATGGTATTTTGTTTTTAGTTGTCTGTTGTAGAATCTTTTTGACTTTTTGCATGGAAAAGTGGAGTATGTATTGTATTTTAGTGGATAAAAGTAGTTGCTTTTTGACTTTTTGTATGAAAAAGATGGGGGGAGTTTTGAATAAAGTGCATTTGAAGTGATATCTTGTCTGGAAAATGGAGGCTTTACTTGACTTGTATTGCATTAGTAAAGTGCCAAACGGGTCCTTAAGGAAAACCTGCCCTAAACCTAAACTAACCTAACATCTGATACCAAGTTAAAATTTTCAGAAATACATCTTTACAAAGTTCATATGTAATTTCATTAAGAAAAGCCAGTGGCTAATATCTAAAGTACAGCCAAAGTTATTAACTCAAATTAGGAAACCTTAGTAGATCATAATAAGAAGTCATAATCACATCATAGCATTAGCCTAATATAACTAAATTTAATATAACCCTAAACTTAGATAAACTTATTCTCATAATACAATTAACCCATAATTATTAGATTATTATGGGTTAGTCCTAATTATTTCTTAACTTATATTTCTCTCTTAGTTAGGATTGCTCTAATACCAAGTTAAAGTTTGGAAGTTGAAGCAAAACCCCAATTTCTGAGGAAGACAAAAAGGCAAGAGAAAATTTGAAGAAAACAAGGGTTTTAGATAAAAAGAGTTGAAAGATCTATGGACAAAATAAAACATGTTGGAATGATTGCCACAAACAATCCTCATATTTCATTTTTTATATATTGGTAACAAGACTTGAAACCACAACCTCAAGGTTGCAATAGTAACCACCTTCCATTGTACCAACGGACTTGTCACAAAGCAAACCTCATATGGCAACTAGAGTTTCCAAAGTTCGCTGAACTATCACAAACCAATAGTCAATAATTGTTAAAATCTACATATATGTACCATTTTACTGTACCCTCCACCCATGAAATCAATTCCATTCAGCCAGTGGCTATGAAAACCTAGAGCAACCATTTCAGCCCGCGAAAAGAACTGATGTCCAACATCAATGCCTGACACCACAACAAGCACAAGTCAACAGTAATACCAATATAGTTCAACTTTTAACATAACTGCAATCCTAATTCATACATTTAAAAATCATACTGGTTATGTGGATCATGACGAAGATCAAGAAGATTAAGTCACGAGACAATTATTGACATTTTTGGAGGCATTTGATCACAGGCACCAAATTGGGTTTCAACAATGATTAGCATCCATAGACTGTTGGACAAACATAGACAGTTAATAGAAGCCTCAATAAAATTTTGCAAGCCCTGATTAAGGGTTTACCAGAGCAATAAGACGGATTGCTTTCACATACAAAGTTCGCTTATAATCGGCAACCCAAAAGAGTCAACTTTAGATTGTCTAGAGATGAACCCAACTAATGTAGTTGACCTCATTCTAGTGCTTAATACGATCTGGATTCGCTTATAATCGATAAAAACAGGACAACTCAAAAGAGTCAACTTTAGATTGTCTAGAGATGAACCCAACTAATGTAGTTGACCTCATTCTATGGCTTAATACGATATGGATTGGCGTGACAGGTTTGGCTGCACATATTCAATGTCCACGAGCAAGTGCACAGACACAGAAGAGCAACCCGATCTACAAAGAGACCGATGGCCGACAGTCATCAAGTTGTGTCTAACCCAGGAGACATTGTTCAGGAAGGAGAGGTTTCCTATCGCAGCGTATCACAAACAAAACAGACAAAGATCGAGCCACATAGTGAAGAAGATCAACAACAATGTCTATCACATAGAGCTCCTGTCCAACACGAATATTTCCAACCTCTTCTAAATAGGTCATCTAACTTATTTTGTAACACAAAAGAACATGCCAAAGTGCTGACATGGATGGGTAGGATGACGTAGATCACAATGCAGATCATGAAGAATATGTCATGAGCCAAGCACTGACATTTTTGGAGGCATTTGATAATGCACATGGGGATTGAACCCATGTGGAAAGGTTCAGATTTAATGAGAAACAAGGGTGAAACTAGGGGGCAAAGGGGAAACTTAACATTTTGGGGGGAAATCCATAAATTTTGGAGAAACAATAATTTATTGGAAATTTTAGCATCCCCCCACCCCACCCCTCCCACCCACCCAAATAAGAAAAAATAAAAAAAACCACCCTGCCAAAGTTAAAATTCCAAGTTTTGCCACTGTTGGAAACCCAAGACAGTTGATGAGGTCATCAATCCTAAGTAAACCAAGGCCTACTGGCGGCAGCACCGGAAGAAGAACAAAGCATATAGCTCACTTGTGGATGCATCAGCCTTTAATGGGCTTAATCCATCAATATCAAGAAGATCCACCGTTGGATCTGGTGTCCAACTTGCTGAAAGCCTCCCGTGGATCATGTATGGAAGAACCCATATCGGGATGGACTACAAGAGATGAGGTACTGAATATTTATAAGACTAAAGAATATGGGCCCCAAAAGGAAATAAAATAGAAAAACATGAAGGGGTCCAAGTCAAGGGGGCCCACAACTTAATCCCAAATGCATTGGGATTTGTGCGCACAAATCCCCATGCGCATCATCCCCCATGCGCGAGAGATGTTATTCCAAAGCTCTTTTGGTATTTTTCTTTCTTTTTTTATTTTATGTTAGGACTTTTCTTTATTTTATTTTATGTAATGCTTTAAGTGAGTCATTGGATGAGATCTAAATCCTGACCACTCATTGTTAGGTAATAGGGTTCTTGTATAACCTCTTCATACTTCTCTTTGAGAAGGGTTAATGAATGATATTGAATATGAATTTTCCCCAAAGGCCTTCTTGAGTCTACTCTAGCAAGATCCTCTTATGGCCTGCGAAGGGGAGTTTAGACTGAAGCTAATGCACAATTTCCACGTCTTCAAGGTATTCTTCTCATTACTCCTATTACCTTTCCTCAGCTAACCATTCATCGCAAAACATCAATGTGTTCGTAGAGGCTGCATAAATACTTTTCTATACTCCCCCACGGGTGGAGCCTACTCCTCAATACTCCCCCTCAAGAAGAACCTGATCGGCACACTTTTGGAGACATGCACATTTTCGCATCGAGTCGTTCCCCATGAGATTCGAACTCATGACCCGTTGGCTCAGATACCATATTAAGTTTCCTTAACTAACCATTCCTACCAAAACCTCGAGGTGTCGGTAGAGGCAGCATAGATAAATTTTCAATACTCCTAGGATGGAGCCCACTCCTCAGTACTTCTCGGGTGCAACCCGTTGGCGCACTTTTGGCGACACATGCAATTTCGCATTGAGTGTTCCTCTTGGGATTTGAACTATCGACCGATTGGCCTTGATACCATATTACTTTAGCTGCAATTCCTACAAAAATGTCAAGGTGTTTGTAGAAGTAACATAAATACTTTTTAATACTCCCCTTTGGGTGGAGCCCACTCCTCAACAACTCCATCTTAGATCTCTATCCAAATCTAGATCTAGATCCATCCCACCGTTGGAATCCTAGATCTAGCCCCAAACCACAACCCAAACCCTAATCCAAACCATCTAACCTTCTCAAATCCCATAACCAGCCCCTTCACCATTGGCTGACACCCCATCACCATCATTGAAACCCTAGATCTACCATCAACAGCCCTAGATCCACTTCATACAAGCCTAGATATAATCCCAACCCGCCATTAAAATCCCAAATCTACCCCCTAATATCCACATCTACACCATAAACCAGCCACCATCTCCTTTGACTGACTACCACCAGCCAACAAAACAGGATGGCCAAATTAGGCCCAGACCATGACAATTGAGTTGGCCCACTTTGGGGCTTCAATTCACCCTTTTCACCTTTATTTTGCCCATCAATTCTTTTATTTCACTTCTGAATTTCATTTTAAACCTTTATTTAGTTGTGGGAACTGCTATCATAATTCAATAATTTAAAGTTACAGTTTGTTGTTACATTAGTTCTCATTGCCCATTAATTTAACAATTTGAGCCTAGCCCTTTATCAAATCCTAAAAGGATCATGGCAATCAACGTGAGGTCGACGGATCCCTAGGCGAAGTGGAAGTTCTACCTTCCATTTGATCCATCTCTCAATCATTGAAAGGCCTAACTGCAAGACTGTGATAAGGTTTTGGATCTTTTAATACTAGCTTTAGTTCAATTAACAAGGAACGGCGTGCTAGGTTTATATTTTATTAATCCATTATAATTGTTGATTTGTTTCTATGATCTTAAATTACATCTTTTAGGTTAGTTTCCCTTCTGCCCAGCATCAACAATTCTTTCAATCGTGCCAAATAGAATAATTCTGCAAAACAGCCCCTGCCCAATCAATTGGCCCTGTTTTAGAGACCTTTTCAGCCCCTACAGTGTCAAAGGGCCCTTTTTGTTGAAGCCTATTGGACCACATTGAGGGGTCGACCAGCCCATTAGCTCAGCTCCTCCTTGAATTGCGCGAGATCTTTTCTCTTTCTGTCTTTGTGCTAGAAGTTCTTCAATGGCCGATATTATATTATCTTGTAAGGTTTTGTGTATGATGAAGGGTTTAGACAAGTTTTAGGGTTAAAGGTTATGAAGACAATGAATAAAAGTAATGCAATGCAGTTGGCAATCACATTCTGGACTGTGAACGACGTTTTCCAAGTAGACTTTACTTCCTTTGCCGAAAACAGCCCCTTGGGGGCTGGATATAGTAGATTATCTGGAGTTTTAGAGGATATTATTCCTTGTTTTTTCAATTATTTGTGATTGTAGCTTGCTGTTTTCCCATTCCTTCATCCGTTTTTATGTTGCCGACAAGAGCGGCTGGCTACAGATCTGCTGTTATAGCAGCCTAAAAGCACCGGGTTTCTAGACTTCTGTGACTGCTTCATGTGGACACTAATGCATATCACTCAAGCCTTTATTCTTGTTCAGAGGAAAGTTAAAACTAATGAGTAAGGGTTGCCATAACAAATTCTAACAGCCAGAAAAATACCAACACTGAACTGACCTGGAAGAGGGCCCAATTGTTTTGTCGAGTAGAGAACAGAACGAGTTTCCATCATCTGCAAAAACACAAACATTTTTTTTATAATGGCACAAGTGGAAAGTGATGTTACCTGAAAACCATCAATGGTTTTTTTTTTTTTTTTTTGAATAATAAATCATCCTTGTTTATAAGCATGAGAAAGCCTAACAAGATTTTATCTTCAGGGAATTTAGATGAACTTGCAAATAGGAAATAAAAATCATTTTGAAAGTTGGTGTTAGGCAACCAATCATGAGAGAAAATTGAAGAAAATTGTTTTTCCTCATAGAACATGCAACATGAGCAAATATCAACATTCCCAAAAGATAATAAAAATAAAGATGAGAATATGAAGTGGATAGACAGAGAGAGAGATCCTTTTCTTCTCAATTTCCTCATTTTGGAGAGGGTGGTTTGCAGCAAATCATTTGATGATACACAAATCATTGCCTGCAACAAAACTATGGAAACGGCATTTTTTTTTCTTTCCTTTTTTTCAATCCATTACAATAATGCAATAATAAAATCATTATATTCTAATAGAGGTCACATATCTGTGCAAAAAAGAAAAGAAGAAAAAGGAAGACACCAACCTTGGAAATTGCTTTTAAGTCAGGACGCTTGGCAGATCGCTTGATATCTTGAGCATTTGCTCCCTACATAGGTTGTAGCCTTTGTTAAAAGTTCAGAACCAAGAACCAGACAAAATTTCCGCAGTTCTTGCTTTATAGACACAATCAATAAAAAAAAAAAAAAAATTGCAGTCCAAGATATCAGGTTACAAAATTGAAGGAGATCATGCACCAGGTTATAGGATTGTTGGATGGCGCCTGTGTCAAAGAGGCAGCATGCAGATGCAAGTTTAGGTGAAATGCATCTTTATGCTAGAGGCAGATGAAAGCATATCATCATGCTGAATGGGAAGTACAGAGATTACATGAAAAGAAGAAAGAAGTAGGGAGAAGTTCAGAAAATGGATAATGGCAAGCATCAAATGAAGACATTGTGCTTTAATGTTGGTGAATGGCTCTTCATTTAAACCCCCCAAGCTGTTCAAAGGGTTAGGGGCTTTGAGAAAAGGGAATGCAGTGTCACCCTTCTTATTCACCATTGTAGATATCTTGGAAAGCTATTAGACAATGCAAGAAGAATTGATGTTTAAATTGTTTTCATCCGTCGACATTTGTGCCTTATCAGGTGCAGAAGTTAGAAATCATATTTAAAATGGAGAAAATTCAAACTCCTCAACAGTATCATAGGATTTTCTGAAGGACTTAAGATTAAAGGTAAACATGGAGGAAACCATGATGCTGGGATTTAGTGCTTTAGAATTGTAGTGGGGCCTAGTGTTTAAGGATAGAATTGTTGTAGCTCCTTTGGTGGGATGTAAGAACAACTTCTAATTCAATAACTAGGTCTCCTATTTGGTACCAAGCCAGGGACTAGAGGGATGTGGGATCAAAAGCTGTAGCTTGGAATTCAAAATACACACTTTCCTGCAGCAGCAGCAAGATAAACAACAGATGCTCTATATAGGATCATTTCTGGGAACGATATGAGGAAAAAAAGAAAATTATATGACTTTTTCATGAGAGAGAGTCAGAAACAAACCCAAATAGATAATAATATCACTTCAGTTTTCCCCTAAATTTTGTAGATTTTATGTTTTTGCCAATTTGAGGATCTAATGAATCTATCAGTTATTCAGTTTTTGGAGGACAATTCATATTTTATGTGATCATCTCCCCATGCTTTGTATATAATCCTAATCAGAGTGAAGCGATCATCCTCGCACCAGAAGGTAAGGGAAAGAATATTAGTACATCTTTTGCACTAAAAGATAAGGGAATCAATGTCAGTTCTATTCAAACTAATTTAGGTGTCCTAATCCCCAAAGTCTAGATGGTTGAGCCAAACTTGTTTAGGAATTTTTTCACATCGTTTCATTCTAAGAGAATGAATTATTGCCTCAAGCTACGGTGATTCATGGTGTTAGAGGTTTTATGATTACTTAGTCCTATGAAGATACAGAAATTGATCACATAATTCTACTTGCAGAAGGGTTATCAAAATAAATTATCACATAATTTATTTTGAAATGGTTTGAATGGCTTTCGGGCTTGAAAACCAATTATGGTAAGTGCGAGTTGATAGGTTGTCAGCTTACAGACAATCATGCGGTTTCTTTGGCAAATGCTTTTGAGTGTAGAGCTGGTGAGCTTCCTTCCAAGTATTTGGGATTGCCTCTCTGTGTGGGGTTACCCAAAAAAACATTTATGGGATGCTGTGGTGGAGCAGATAGACAAGAGGTTAAGTTATTGGAAAGGTCGCTATTTATCTTTGGGAGGGCGACTGACTTTAATTAAACTATTTCTTTCAAGTATTCCTGTTTATTATTTATCTTGCTTCAGGTGTCCAAAAAGTGTTGTGGATAGAATTGAAAAACTTCAACAAGACTTTCTGTGGAATGACTCTATAGAGAAAAAGAAGTATCATTTGGTCCGTTGGGCGACAGTTTGTAAACCATTAGCTCAAGGTGGTTTGAGGATTCGTTCTATTGTCAAAATGAACAAAGCTTTGTTGGGTAAGTGGTTATGGAGGGTGGCAGAGTTGGGCCATGGCTTGTGGAAGCAAATTTTAATTTGAAAATCTAAGCTTACCAATGATGGTTGGTATGTACCTAACCAGTTTTCCAAGCTCTCTGGTTTTTGGAAATCTATTCTTTCTATGAAGGAAGATTTTTTTCAGTGGATTCGGTACAAGGCTCAAAATGGAAGTTCGCATCAGATTTTGGCAAGACGAATGGTGTGGGCACAGTTCTCTGGCTTCTCAATTCTCTAATTTGTTCCTGTTAGATTGAAGGCAACATGCTTTCGTTTCAGATTGTTTTTGCCGTTTGGGTGGTAGAGTAGTATGGAATTTTTCTTTTCAAAGAAATCGGATGGACAGTGAGGTTACTGATTTCGCTTCGATGCTAGGTATGCTTACGAAGATTTATTTTTCTCCTGGAAAATTAGATGTTAGATTATGGAATCCTGATGTTAAAGGTCATTTCTCTGTCAAATCGTTTTATAATGTGTTAGTAGACAACAATGCAAGGGTGGGAGATTGGAAAAACTTTTGGATCAGCTCCATTCCACCTCGAGTTCTTGTTTTTTGTTGGATTGCTAGAAATCATAAAATCCTTACTATTGACCAGTTGAGGAAAAGGAACCATATTGTTGTTAATGGTTGTCCTTTCTGCTTGAATGATGAGGAAACGGTCCATCATTTGTTGATTCATTGTCCTTTTGCTCATGGTGTTTGGTTTGCTATCATTAACATGTTTGGAATCAATTGGGTTATGCCTGGAACTGTTGAAGATCTTTTCATTCAGTGGAGGTATAGATGCAAATTCTTTCGTGGAAGGATTTTATGGATAGCAGCTTTGTATGGTACCATTTGGAGGCTTTGGTTGGAAAGAAATAAAAGAGTTTTTTAAAACACTTGTAAATCAGTAAAAGAGGTGGTTGAGTCGATTGTATGGTCTGTCTCGGAATGGGTGGTGAAGCAAAAGTAGTTCTTTGGAGTCTATTTGGAAGATCTTTCTAGATCTTGGCCAGTTTTTTTCCAAGGGAGTCGCTAGGTTACTTTTGTTAAGAAAAATCTTAGGACAACTCCTCTCAACGGTGCTTTAAAATTAAACTTTGATGGCAGTTTTCTTCACTCTTCGCAAAGGGGTGGCATTAGAGGAGTTATCAGAGACAGGAAAGGTACAGTGTTAAGAAATTTCTCAAGACCTGTGGATTCTCTAAGTGTTAATGATGCAGAAGTTTATGCTTTTCTTATTGGTTGTCGTGAGTTGTTAACTTTAGAAAGCATCAATACTGTTATTGAAGGGGATTCTTATTCAGCTATTCAATGGGGTTCTGGGGAAGCTTCTATTCCATGGAGGTTGCTGGATTGGGTGGAGGTGCAAGATATCTCTAGTCGTTTGGGTGCTTCTTTTCACCATATCTTTCGAGAGGCTAATGTCAGGGCAGATGCTCTTGCAAAAGAGGGAGTGTTTCGTACTTCTATTCTTTTCGATGTTTAGTTGATTTTTTTCGTTTGTTGGGGGTTTCTTCTTGTAATCTTTTGTTCTCGAAAGAGTGAGTGTTTCGTACTTCTATTCTTTTCGATGTTTAGTTGATTTTTTTGGTTTGTTGGGGGGTTTCTTTTTGTTATCTTTTGTTCTCTTTCTTTTTTCAGCAATAAATTTTACCGTATTAAAAAAAAAAAGGGTTATCAAAAAATAATAATAATTCTACTGGCAGAAGTGTTTTGGATCATTAAGAAAGCTCCAAGGCCCACCAGTGTTTAATCAAGAATTAATTGAGATAAGAGTCCCAACCAGCACTAATTATTAAATAAAATTGAAGTCAGTATCACCTATGTTTTTTGTCATTGTGGCGAAGGCTTTGCAAGCTTTATTGGAGAGAGCTAATCAATTACGGCTTATTACTCCGTTTACTTGTGCGAATGATATGGATGAGGTAACCCATTTACAATTTGCAAACAATATTGTTATATTTTGTGATACTAACTCGGCGGAGGGGGGAAAATTGAAGAGCATTTTGAAGTGGTTTGAATTGCTCTCAGGTATAAAGATAAAATATAGCAAGTGCGAACTTGTGGGTATTCGCTTGGAAAAGAGTCATCTTGATTCTTTGGCTACAGCGTTTGGTTGCAATGTCGGGGAGTGACGGAGAAGATCTACACCTCCAACGGTGAGATCGAGCCCTAAGACTCAATACCCTAAGATCACTTAGGGGAAATAGACCAAGATAACTCACGAATCTAAATTGTAATAAAATTATGGCATGCATTACAATCAAGCATCTCTCTCTATTTATAATAGAGGAATGTTCTAAATAAAAAAACTACTTTTATTCAGTGATACCTAAAATCACTCCCTAAAATCTCTCACTAAAATATCAAATTACTAAACACGACGGGTGGACGTGGGCTGGTCGGGAGGGGAAGGGCTGGTGGTTTCTGTGATGGAGGGATGGGTTTCGGATGGTTGCAAGGGTGGGTTTTGTGGTTCGGGTAGGGCTAGGGTTTGGTGACTTGGGATTTTGCAGAGAGGTCGGCTGTGATGGGGAGGTTGAGGATGATGATGACCAAAGATGATGATAGGTGGGGATCTTAATGGATGGATAGAAAGTGGGAAGATGGAAAACGAGTTGACGGGATACCTCGGATCGGCGATCAAACCGGCGATCTGAGATGGATCGTCGGCTCTGATACCAATTAATAGAGAAGATCTACACCTCCGAATGTGAGATTGGGCCCTAAGACTCAAAACCTTAAAATCACTTAGGGGAAATAGACCAAGATAACTCACGAATCTAAATTGCATTAAGATTATGGCATGCATTACAATCAAGCATCCCTCTCTATTTATAATAAAGTAATGTTCTAAATAAAGAAACTACTATTATTCAGTGATTCCTAAAATCACTCCCTAAAATCTCTCACTAAAATCTATTAGTAAATCAAATCACTAAAATCTCATATTACTGAAATTACTATACTATTTAAAGAAGGTAAATCATTCTTGGCGAGGCCCATTAATGGGTCCTCTTCTTCTTGAATCTCACTGCATCAGGGAGTTTCCAATGAAGTATTTGGGGCTGCTTCACGCAATTGAACAATAGATCAATCTCCCGAAGGATTGATCGAATCCAATGTCACGACCCGAATTCCGGGGCCCTGTCGAATATTCGGATCGTGATAACTTGGCAATGTTTACCATTCATTTATCAAATTATTCGCATAAGAGATTTGGCATATAAATCAACTATAATTCTAATTAATTTAAATAAAGTCAAACAATATCAAAAATCTCTGAATAATCCAAATCCCTACGTTCTGACTCAATTTAATAATGTACTAAACATTAAATCAATTGCTAAACAAAAGCTAATCCTTCTGTCACTCATATAAATATTTCTCGTTCTCTCTCTTCAGCCAAGCATGCCAAAACCTACGTGCTGAGCGACATCCTAATTTATCCCACCCGCAATAAAATTACCTGAAGGGGGCAACACAACATCAGTATTACTGGTGAATGAATATTCCTAATTACATAAGCAACATAAAACATAATATTACATGATTTAACATATTTGAAACAATATATTAAATGCCATAAAAATACATCCATATATATATATATATATATATCCGTGCCCATGCACCTTATCACGCCTCAAAGGCCCATTGTATACATGTATACCGGTCACTATGACCCTGTCTCATCGGACACGTCCCCTATGGACCAGCCGCTGTAACGGCTCGGACACTAAGTCCAACATCCCACGTCTGGGACATCATCATCTCATAACAACCATAACTCAATATTATTAACAATTTTCCTCATTTACATATCAACAGTGTGGACCCAACCCCCCTAAGCTCACTGTTTATTGCCCAACTCCAACTCATAATTGGTATTGTTGGAGTATGGTTGGTCCACACTATAAAACAAACCATAATATAACATTAAGTAATCTTAATGCATGAAATTAATCACAGCTAAATTGATCACAGTTATTTACTCACAATTAATTGATCATCTAATCTTAAGTTATCTGTATATAAACTTTATATGATCATCTCCTACCAATCCTGGGCCAAGCCCAATTATACATGTCATACATCCATGAACAGAACCAAATACTGGTTTGTCTACGCATGATGGCACACTCATATAACATCCAGTGGGTCCCGCTGGTCTAAATCACGATCAGGTCTACTCTCTAGGGTTACCCAAGTATAGGCTTTACTCTTAATGGATTGGATTCACTATTAGATATTTTTACTGGCCCCACAAGATTAACAAATACAATTGGAATTCATAAATAATCCTTATTGTTAACAAAATTGAAGTTCCTTGTTAACTGGTCAGATGGAGACCAGGCCACATGGGACCACCACCATTGGGATCGTCTATGAGTCTACTTCAAGACGTGGGGTCCTAATCCATTATTGGCTTAGTTAGTGGGTCCCACTATTAGAATCGACCAGACTACCTCATTCACGCCTGCAGCACTCTCAATTTAATATCCAGTGGGTCCCACTCAACTAAATCAAGATTAGCCTCCTAGGTCATGGTCGCCCACTGCCAAACCATCAACCCAACGAATCTGATCCATCATCAGATCATGTTCTGGGGTCCACAAGCCAGAAACGACTTTTACTGCTTTCTGTTCTATGTCACGCCTGGCTCTGATTCAATGCATTGATCAGTGGGTCCCACTGATCCTAATCCAAGATGTTCCACTCCACTATGGTCGCCCATCACTCCTCTTCCAGATGTGGGGTCCTGATTTTTTATCAGGTCCACTGATGGGTCCTACTAACCCTCGATGTCAATATATTCCTTTGACGTCAAGCCCCTGCTTTCACCAATTTCACATCTATTCAATGGATGTTCATGAATTAGCACTCCAATCAATTGTAATATTCTTACAATCATTCTTACATCAATTACATGATTCCCTTACTCAAATTAGATTTTATGCCTACGGTATACATAGTAATACAGAAGAACTGAATCATGCTCTGTTATCAGCAATATTGCTTATCATGCTCTGTTATCAGTCATATTGATTAAATCATCTAGGTATTTAAGAAGATCCACTCACCTTTGATATGCTATCGTTGCTTTTGCAATGTGGGCGCGAATAGGACATCAATAGCCTTCCCTTCCTTCTCCTGATTAACAGCCACAAGACTCTCTATCTCAGAATTGTCTCCAGTGGAAAAGGAATACCATAATAGGGGTCGTTGGTTTGCTTATGTATATATAGATGGATGTGTTGTATAAACTTCCTAATCCTAATATATCTCTTATTTCCTCTACTATAGTTGCTATACAACTCCAGTCCCAAAACAAAACGTGGGACACTTTCCAACTTCTAATTCCTTAGTAAGTACTATTACTAATTTCATAATAAGAAAACCACTAAAGGACTACCTGGGCCAGACTAATCCTGAGCCCATATACTACAGGATATTACATCCAAAGATGGATTCATGCCACTAGGGCAACCTCATAAAAGGAGAAAACACCATAATTAAAGAGAAAACTCTCATAACTTAAAAAATTAGTTGATAATAAGCAGGTCTATTATAATGGATGGCTTCTCTATTTATAATGTAATAAGGACTCTAAAATAGAAAGCTACTAATCCTAAAACAATAAAACAAGAAACAATCCTAATTAAATAAACTTAAGATAAAAGTATTATGCCACAGTAGATTCTCAGCCAATTGGGCCTATGGGCTGAACCCAATGGACTGGGTTGGATGGCTGGGTCCATCATGTGGGCCTAGGGCCTTCCGTACTGCATCAATTCTCCCCCGCTTGAAAAAAACTCGACTCCAACGAGTTGATAACCTAATAAAAAGGGAGAAAATTCAATCACAAGTTCTGAAAAATGTCTGCCTAGGTCAAAAATTAATCGCACAAACACATGTTTCTTCTTTTGATCTCCATTCCCATGACATGGCTTGGAAGTTTGATGCAGTCTGTTGCTCCATTGAGAGGTAGATGGGAGGTTTTGTTTCAGATGATGTCTATATTGAGTTTGGATGAGTGATTTGACCAATAGAAGCGTAAGTTGTTGCCTTTGTACCGACAAAGCATGAACATTGACTAGCCATCGGTGATCGTCGAAAATGAAGTCAATGTGAGGAACTTCAATCACTTGATCTGCTTGTGAAACTACTGGAATAATGGACTTGATTTCTGATGGCCCAATTGGATTTTCTGGAAGTGGTATGATAATTGGAACCACCAGATGTTCAATCTTCTCACTAACTTATTCAGAGTATTCAATGTTTGCTTCTCCTTGTTCATCTTCAACCTTTTGCAGCTCTTGAGGAATAATAACTTGATCATCTTGCACTTGTTCCAAAGTTTCCATGAGATCAGCTTTGCCTTGACCTTGATCATCTATTCCACGCTTGATAGCTGCTGGCATGACTTGTATCTCTTGTGGTGCAATCATGACTTCAGTTTCAACTGTTTGCTCTTTTTGTGACTTTTATGTGGAAGGTGATGATGTAGACGAAGACCGGGCTATTGAATTCATTGGAAGGAGCATAACCATTTTTCCATTCCACAAAATGGTATATGTATTCGCCTCTTTGTCAAGGTGCAGTTTTCAATCAAACTCGAACTACACCAAAAAGCCATGGGCGTCCAAAAATAATATAAGCAATATTCATATGGATCACATCACACCAAATTCTGTCTTCATAATGGCCCATTTTGAATGATACCAAACATCTATGAGTGATGGGGATGACATGACCATTAGTCCATGTGACTAGGTAGGGCTTAGGAAACTTCTCAATTGGCCAATGAAGTTTGTCAATGACCCTCTTGCGCGACAAAATTCATTGCACTACCATTGTCAATATTCAAATTAGCGGATTTGTCTTCGACTCTTATCCGTGTGTGGAATTTCTGTACATGTCTCCATTCTTCTTCTTCCTTTTCACTTATATTGAGCTATCGGCAAATGACAATAGTGGGATTATCTTCTCCTAGGAAAAGTCTTTCCACAACATGAGCTCTCGATCTTTGCTGAATGTTTCTTTTTTAAGACTGAGATTGACTTATGTGAGATTTTTGAAACATGTGCTCAACACGAATAGCTTCCTTGTACGCTTCTGGAATGGTTTCACAAAAATTTACTTTTGCTCGTATGCTTAGCCTTAACCCTTTGACATATCGAGCTCCATCATTCTTATCTCTCTCCCATAAGCCACATAAAATTTCCAACTCTTGATATCGAGAGGTATATTCATCAACAGTTAATTTTCCTTGCTTCAAATTAATGTGCTGCTCAAATAGAACACTTTCCCATGGTAATGATTTCCATATTTGAACTCATACATAACAATTTCAATGTGTTTCATGTTGATATGGATAAAAATATATTGTTGCTTGAAGATGGACAATTGTCTAGCTAAATGGGCTGGATCAATGACACCCTAAAAGGGTCGAACTGAAAACATGCCCAACTGACTCGCACTACAAGATTCTCAAGTTTTTCTTTTTCTCTCTTCCTTTTATTATCTTTTTTTTTTAAGTTAGTGGGCTAGGTCGGGCCGGGACTCAAATCAAACCTAAACTGTAGGTCAGGCCCAAACTAGAAAGTGCAAATTCAGTATGCTGCAATTGGGCTGGATTTGGGCTTGGGTTCAAGTTGGACCTGAATTGTAGGTACGTTCCAGACCCAACCTAGATTTGACCTGCAATTGACTTCTGCCTGCTCGTTGTTGCTGTTGCGACGATTCCGAGGGGCAGTGGAGACGATCAGTGATCATGGTTTAAAAAACCGGCCGAGACCGGTTCTTCTCGGCCAAGATGAACCGGTCTCGGCCGAGACCGGGCCGATATCTCACTGAGATATCGGTCTCGGGCCATTTTCACCATTATCTCGGCCCATCTCGGCCGAGATGACCATTATATCGGTATTTTCAATATCTCGGCCGATATATCGGCCGAGATGTATAAAAAGCATTAAAACCCTAATTTTTAAGATTCTTCTCCATCTTCATCTTCTTCTCCTCTCTTCTCAAGGCCCTTACTAGCCATAGCAGCAGCCACCATCTCTCTTGCATATTTTCAAATCTCACTTCTATTTTTGGAAGGAAATAATATCTAAGGTAAGAGGAAATCAACTTAAAGCACATTATGTGTTTTTTTTTTTTTTTTTTATAGATGAAGCATAGAGGTTTGTCACTTACTCACTTGTGTAATTGTGTTGTTTTCTTCATTTAGAAGTTAGATCTATATACTTTCATGCTAGATGTACTCATAAACATGATTTTGAAATTTTTTTCCAATTTTTTTTATTTTCGGGTTTTTTAATATTTGAATTATAATATATCATTTTTTGGGGATTTCATCATAAATAAGTTGTTTTAATGATTCATGATCATTGTATGGTGTGTAAATGATAGATCTACATACTTTTATGTTAGATCTATATATTTAGGATTTTGAAAATGATTTTATTAAAAAAAAATTTCCAAAAAATAATTGTTGTTACTTGTTAGGATATTTGTGATACCAAAGGCTTATTAATAGTGTGTAGATGATAGATCTACATCTACTCATAGTCATAAACATGATTTAGATTTTTATTTTAATTATTTTATTTTCAGATTTTTTAATATTTGAATTATAATATATCATTTTTTGGGGATTTCATCATAAATATGTTGTTTTAATGATTAATGATCATTGTATGATGTGTAAATGATTGATCTACATACTTTCATGTTAGATCTATATATTTAGGATTTTGAAAATGATTTTATTAAAAAAAAAATTTCAAAAATTAATTGTTGTTACTTGTTAGAATATTTGTGATACCAAAGGCTTATTAATAGTGTGTAGATGATAGATCTACATCTACTCTTAGTCATAAACATGATTTAGATTTTTATTTTAATTATTTTATTTTCGGATTTTTTAATATTTGAATTATAATATATCATTTTTTGGGGATTTCATCATAAATATGTTCTTTTAATGATTCATGATCATTGTATGATGTGTAAATGATTGATCTACATACTTTTATGCTATATCTATATATTTAGGATTTTTGAAAATGATTTTATTAAATCTTAACTTTTCCTAAAAATAATTGTTCTTAAGAGTATTAGTGTATTACTATGGCATGAATTTCTTATTTTATAGGAACAAGATGGTACGTGAAATAGATCCGGCATGGAACCATGGTGAACCAGTTGGAAGCAAAAGTAGAGTGAAATGTAATTATTGTGGAAGAGTGCTCAATGGCGGGATTACTCGATTGAAACAACATTTGGGGCATGTGACATGACAAGTGATAAAATGTCATAAAGTGCCACCAAATGTAACTGCTGAAATGAAGGAGCTCCTAAATGCATCAGCAAAAAAAAAAGAGTTACAACAAAAAAGAAGAACTGAGGAAGTTGATGCATGTAGAGAAGAAGTATTCGGTTCCTCCGATGATGATGACGATGAAGACCCGGAAATGAGGACGGCTAGGAGAGAAAGTGTGAGGTCACTTCAAGAGGAGGAAGAGAGAAGAAGAATGCAATATGAAGCAGCCTCTAGAGGTAGCCAATATGAGCAGGGTGAGTCATCCGAACCTAGGGGAGCAAGTTTGCGTCGGGCATTTAGTCAAAAACAACCCCGTCGAGATCCAGACATTGAGGAGATTGAAAGAACTCCTACACGTGCACCTCAGCAAGTGGGGCCAACTGACCCATATGCTTATAGAAAACCAACATCAAAGCAGCCCAGCATTATGAAAGCATTAAAGGGCAGGCTTGATAAAGCAACAGAACATCTAGTGAGAGCTGCTGGGAAGTTTTTTTTGGACGGAGGCATTCCTCCCAACAAGGCATCATCTCCTTATTTCACCACCATGTTAGATGCAGCTGCAGAACATGGTCCAGGTATAAAGACACCTACCCCTTATGAGATTGGACATGTATGTGTTGAGAAAGAGTATGAAGAGGGGTGCAAACTTTCAAATGGGCATGGAAGGAAAGAGGTTGCACACTAATGTGCGATGGGTGGACGACCATCACACACCGTCATCTCTTGAATTTTCTAGTCTACTCGTATATGGGCACGGTGTTTATCAAATCAGTTGATGCAACTTATTACATTCAAGATGCAAAATATATTAATAAGTTATTGAATGAGGTGATTGAAGAAGTTGGGGCAGATTGGGTAGTTCAGGTTGTTACCGACAATGCTGTAAACATGAAGGCTGCAAGAACGATACTTATGAAACAAAGGCCAAGGATTTTCTGGTCTCCATGTGCAGCACATTGCTTGGATTTAATGCTTGAAGATATTGCAAAAGGAAAAGTCATGAAGTTTGTGATTGGTAAGATAAAGAAGATCACCAATTTTTTTTATCAATCATATAGACTCATTTCCATGATGAAAATGCATACAGACAACCATGAATTACTACGGCATGGCATCACTAGATTTGCCACCCACTTCATTGCTATCGAAAGTGTTTACAAGTATAGAGAAGGACTTCTCCGATTGATAAAATCAAATGAATTCATGAATTCAAAATGGGGAAAAAGGCCAAGTCCCATTACTGTTGAAGTATGTAAAACAATTGAGTCCAACAAGTTTTGGCCTCATGTGAAGGGTGTTTTAAATGTTTTTGAACCCCTAATAAAGGTTCTTCGATTGGTTGATGGCGATGATAAGCCAACAATGGGCTTCTTACATGAGGCCATGGAGAGATCAAAACTGGCTATTCACGGAGATTGTACATATTACAAAAAGTTTTGGAAGATCATCGACGATCGACATAATTTCTCTAATTTATTTTTCTACGTTAATATCTTCAGATTGACATATACAATGTACGGGCCGGAAGCTTTGGAACGACGACTGCACGGAGAGCTGTGACACGGACCTATCCTGGTATTGATTGTAATGTCATCTCTATATTATTTAAGGACTTATTATTTTTTTATTGACTCTAATATCATTTCTATTTTTTTTCAGCTGAATGGTGGTTGAATTATGGAGAGAGTGCTCCTGCACTAAGGATGATTCCTATTAAAGTCCTTAGTCAAACTACATCATCTTCCAATTGTGAAAGAAACTGGAGCACATTCTCATTTATCCACACAAGACCAAGAAATAGATTGACAATGCAAAAGCTAAATAAATTGGTCTACATTCACTACAACCTCAAACTCCGAAGTAGAAATAGAAGGAGAAGACAGTTTCAGGATCACCGGGATTAGTTCTGTCCAATTAATTTGCACTATATCTTTTCAGAAGAGGATACTGTGTTAGGTCAATGGTTGGAGGAACAAGAAGAACCGGTGTTAGACCAAGACCCAGAGTTTGAGCAATTGATAGAGGAATTGACTGGGGAAAGGCCTGAGCCAGTGAGGGCTGCAGAAAGGATAGAAGAAATAAACTTGACAATGCAGCAGGGGCGTGCACCTAATACAAGTGAGCCAAGGGGAAAGGAGGTGGATGAAGAGAGTGAGTCAAGTATTTCTACTTCTTCATCATCAGCAGGAATTCCACATGACTCTCCCGGGGATGAGGGTCATTATAGAGATGATGAGCCTGTCACTTATGAGACAGTTGAGCATTTTCCTCATGCTACTGAGTTAGATCCTCGTCGTGGCTATGTCAGACATGTTGGACAGACTGAGGCAGGGGGTAGTAGTAGTGCCGGCGCCGCTACTCATGGTCATCATGGAAGTTATGTTGGCCAAGGTGCCATGTATGGACAACATGGGGATTATGTTGGCCAACAAGGTGTCATGTATGGACAGCACGAGGGTTATTCATATGACCCTAATTGGGTACCCCCTGCACCAACACCGATTATTTCTATCGAACAGATGTTAATTGAGCAAGGAGGCTTCCCCCACCAGTTTCTCGACGACCTATTTATGCCCCTCATAACTATTTCATGCCATTTGATTACAACCAGCCATCTCAATCCACAGACACAGGGGATCAAGATAGTTCATCATCTTATCAAGAACAATCTGAATATGGTTATGGTTATGGATATTGTAGTGCTAGTGCTGCACAGCAGTATGGAGCATATCTTTTTAGCCAATACCGAAGAAATGATGATGATGATGATATCGAGCCAGGGCGACACTCCACTTGGTATTAGGCTGTCAATCTGTCATACACTCATACTCATCAGTCTCTCTCTAGTCTCTACTAGTACTCTCCACTAGTCCCCTCTAATTTCAGGTAAACCATGAACATTCCGGGGAGGTTCTGGGAGGAATGATTTGGGTTGCTGGGTTTCGGTAGTTGAGAGATGATAGAACGGAGCTGGATGGTTCAATGAGAGGAGAATTCCGGGAAGGACAGACATCTCCCCGACGATCGCTCTTCGGCTCTGATACCAATTGACGCAACCAAGATCCGCAATCGAATAATACATCAATCTCCCGAAGTATTGATCGAATCCAAAAATGGATTCGAGCCACTAGGCAACCTCATAAAAGGAGAAAACTCTCATAACTCAAAAGATTAAGTGATAATAAGCATGTCTATTACAATGGAGGGCTTCTCTATTTATAATGTAATAAGGACTCTAAAATAGAAAGCTACTAATCCTAAAACAATAAAACAAAAAACAATCCTAATTAAATAAACTTAAGATAAAAGTATTATGCTACGACTTCTCGGCCAATTGGGCCTATGGGCTAAATCCAATGGACAGGGTTGGATGGCTGGGCCCAGGGCCTTCTAATCCTAAAACAATAAAACAAGAAACAATCCTAAATAATAAACTTAAAATAAAAGTATTATGCCACAGTAACTTCTCTGCCAATTGGGCTTGTGGGCTGAACCCAATGGACTGGGTTGGATGGCTAGGTCCATCAAGTGGGCCCAGGGCCTTCCGTACTGCATCATTTTGTGTTTGATTATGCCAACGAAATCCTTATGGGATCCGGTGGTGGAGCGCATAGAGCGAAGACTTAGTCCTTGGAAGAGCAGGTAATCATCTTTGGGAGGTCATCTTACTCTTATTTAAGTCTTTTGTGGCAAGTATTCATACTTATTTTTTTATCTTATTTCAGATGCCCAAAAAGTGTGGTGCATAGGATTGAAAATTTTCACCATGATTTTCTTTGGAATGACACAATAGAGAAAAGAATATATCATTTGGTGAGGTGGAATATTGTTTCTAAGACGATTGCTCAAGGTGGTTTGGGTGTTCATTCCATTAACAAGGTTAATCTTGGTTTGTTAGGGAAGTAGTTGCAGAGACTAGGATTCTTAGCCATGTAACTGAACTCTTCAAGAGAAATTTTCTTGTTTCTAGAAATGAAGAAATAGAAAACACAACTCTTCATTCAATGGGAAGATGTGATCACATAACATCATTTACATATTAGAAGGAACATCTAATGATGACCTTTGCTTTATAAAAAAGAAAGCAGTAAAATCAAACATGCACCAAGAAAAGAAGCATTGTTTTCAACTCACCCAAAACTAAAAATAAGTACATGACCAAACATTGTACACAAAAAAAAAAATGTACTATAGTATCACCGTTGTAGGAAAATGTTAGAAAGGAGAAAGTTGAGGTATTCTCATGAACAAGTACAATCAGAAGGCATCCATATCAACACCGACAATGGCTAGTATAAGTAGACAAGCACCTTAAACTTTGAAGCTTGAGCAATCTTATAACTATTAGCTTCACTTCTCTTATTTAAATACAAGTCATGGAAAGAGAGTTCACTAAATAGCTGGAAAAAATGAATGAAAACCACCTAAAAACCAAGAAAGAATCGATACATGAATCAAACAAATAGTTTATGGCATATACAACATCTATAACATGTAGAAACAGAAGCAAGCCCATCTCTCAAGGCCCAGGCCCATGACTAAGAGATCCAAAACTTCAAACCCACGTATGGGATCTTTTTAAGACTTAGTCAACAGTGTACAGTTGTATGATATCAATCTCTTTATATTATTTCTTTCTTTGCTTATATTCACATGTAATTAGGATCAATCATAGGCTGTAATGAGTAATAGCTTGTCTATAAAATGTAACAGTCGATCCCCCTTTGGGATATGACAGATTCCATAATTTATCTTCTTTCTCTCTTATTCTTCTTCTTCTTCTTCAATACAAGGATCTGTTGATCCTCTACATGGTATCAGAGCTATAATCTATCATCATTGATCAATCACCATCGATCAATCTTCTTCTCTCATTGATCCACTGAGCCTCCCTGGCGTGGATTTTATTTCTGACGTGAGAACCTATCTGGAAGTGTCTGATCAATCAGTGGCCCACCACTGATCATCTTCATATACCCAAGAGAACTACACAGCTGTGATCGACCAGTCCTCAGGATATTTTTAAGGATTTTTGTGGATTTTTTCTTCTCCATTTGAGGTAGTTTCTATCACCTTCTTCCTCTGTCGACTTTGATATTGTTTCATCAGATAGTTCTCATCATAGCCGTCCAATTTTGTGGATCTGTTTCCGATCTTCATCAACCTTGGACTAGAGATAAAACTTTTGGACTTCTTCCAGATATTTCTATCTGATCTGTGAATAGATCAGATTGTGGGGTCCACGCACACCATCTGCCAACAGATTCAAGGTCGTCAGCCTTGTTTTACACCCATTTTTTGGTTTGTTTTTTTTTCTGTTCCTGCACCATCAACAGATCTGCACCAAAAATCAGATTTTTTGGGCTATTGCTTCTTGTCTCTGACTTCTTAGCAGTGCTGCTGCCCATCTCCATTCTTAGAAATCATCTTCTTAAATCAAATGGACAAGGTTGATGTTATTTCTGTTAAATTTAATGGTACCAATTATCTGTCTTGGGCATTTCAACTTAAGAACTTCATTGAAGGACAAGGGATGTTGGGGTATTTAGATGGGACAACTGTAAAACCAGTTGCTGATCCTAATGGCACAGAAGATAAAACAATTGCTACTTGGCATCAACGGAATGCTAAAGTTGTGACCTGGATTCTCAACTCTGTTGATCCCTCCTTCATGATGTCACTACAAGCTTTTACGAAAGCTTCCGATATGTGGACACACATGAAGAAAATATATCATCAACAGAATAAAGCCCGCAGATTCCATCTTGACACAGAATTGGCCAAATACTGCCAAAATGACAAGAATGTTCAGGAATACTACAATGGGTTTCTAGCTCTATGGACTGAAAGGGACCAAATGCTACTGCAGTCTGTCTCCACAGCATTCCTTCCTCAGGCTCTCAAACTTCAGGAAGAACTTCATGTCAGTCAATTCCTGATGAATCTCCGTGCAGAATTTGAACCAGTACGAGCAGCCCTCATGAATCGGGAAAACTCTCCTGATCTGGATACATGTGTTCAAGAGGTCCTTCGCAAAGAAACTCGTCTTTCTTCCCATTGTTCCCTTCCTGCAGAATCAAAGGTTTTCCTTACACAATCAGGATCATCTCAGACAGATGAGACAGCCTTTCTAACAGCTCGTGGTCAGAAACCTCAGTGTTTTGAATGTAAAAGGTATGGACATGTTGCACGGGACTGCCGGCAAAAATTATTTTGCAATTATTGCAAACGTAATGGACATGTTCTCTCAAACTGCACAAGAAGGCCTAATAAGAAACCTGATCAGCCTCAAATGCGCGGCACTACTGCACTTCAGGCTACGAATGCAACTTCGCTTGCTTCTGCTTTAGCCTCTTCTGGCACTTCTGACAATGATTCCATGACATTGACAACAGCTCAAATTCGCGACTTGATAAATTCATCTGTAGCATCTGCATTTACCTCTATGGGTATTAACGGTCTGTCTTCCTCTCCTAGTGCTTTGCCTGCATTTCATTCATCTACCTCCCCGTTTTTTTGTCACACCCACTTCTTGGTTCCTAGACTCAGGAGCCTCCAACCACATGACTTCTGTAGTCCAAAATTTGCACAACCATAAACCTTACCATGGTCATGACTCCATCACCACCGCAAATGGTGATCAATTACCAATTTCTGGTATTGGCAATATAACCATTGGTACTCTTTCCTTGCCTCATGTTTATTTTGTCCCAAATTTAGCTGCAAATCTTATTTCCATTGGACAACTTGTTGAATCTGGTTATCTAGTTAATTTCTCTCCTTCTGGTTGTGTCATACAAGACCGGCAAACTGGGAAGGTGATCGGGATGGGGAGTAAGCATGGCAGGCTATTTCTCTTGGACATAGGACAACAATCTTTTCTTACCTCATCTAGCAGTCTTTTCAATAATATGTGGACTACTTGGCATAGACGCCTTGGTCATTTGAATAATGCAAATTTGTCATCTCTGTTTAAACTTGGATATTTGAATAAAATGTCTAGTTCCATGGTTTCTCATTTTTCAAAATCGAAATGTGAATCTTGTTGTTTAAGCAAAAGTCATGTGTTACCATTCCCTATTCATTATTCACGTACTGCTAACACATTTGATGTAGTTCACACAGATGTTTGGGGGATTGCTCCTAACTTGAGTCGACTTGGATATAAATATTATGTTACCTTTATAGATGATCATTGCCGGTTTACATGGATCTATTTTTTGAAATCTAAATCTGAAGTTTTTTCCATGTTCCAAAAATTCTATCAAATGGTCAGTACCCAATTTCAAAAATCCATAAAGATTCTATGTTCAGATTCAGGGGGAGAGTATGCATCCACTAAGTTCAATAACTTTCTCGCAGAAAAAGGAATTATTCATCAAAAATCTTGCCCCCACACACCACAACAAAATGGAGTGGCAAAACGAAAGAATCGTCATCTCCTAGAAACTGTCCGAACTCTCCTTGTGGAATCTCTTGTTCCACCTCGATTCTGGTGTGAAGCAGCTCATACAGTTGTTCACATTATCAACAGGTTACCTAGCTCTGTCCTCGGTACAGTTTCCTCTTTTGAGTGCTTATTTGGTCATCCACCTTCTTACTCACACTTGCGGATTTTTGGTTGTCTCTGTTTTGTTCATCTCCCCTCTCTAGAGCGTACAAAACTGTCACCACAAGCTGCTCGATGCATGTTTCTTGGTTACAGTGATGAACACAAAGGTTTTCAGTGCTATGATTCCAAAGAACGCCGAATGAGGATTTCTCGAAATGTTGTTTTCTTGGAACACGTTCCTTTTTATTCACAGTCACCAAGTTCTTCTAATATCCAAGTATCTTACCTTCCTCATTTTTTATCCTCTACCCCCCCCCCCCCCCCCCCCCCCCTACAGTAACTCCCCCTCCTCCAGTTACACAGGTTTATACTCATCGTTCAAGGCAACTACCTCCTACTGCTCCTCCTACTGATCCACTTATCCAGCTGGTTCCTGCAAGCAATGATACTACTGAAGGTAACACTTCTGGACCTTTTCTACGACGCTCTAGTCGTACTTCGGTTCCACCTGATAGATATGGATTTTCAGCACTTCTTACCTCTTTGGATCCCATTCCTATTCCTACCTCTTATAAACAGGCCGCTAATATACCATGTTGGCAAGATGCAATGACAGATGAATTACTTGCTCTCGAAGTCAACAAAACTTGGGACTTAGTGCCGCTTCCAGCAAACACAACCATCATCGGAAGCAAATGGGTCTATTCCATTAAACATCGCTCTGATGGCAGTATTGATCGGTACAAGGCCCACCTAGTTGCCCAAGGTTATAAGCAGGAGTACGGCATTGACTATGAGGAAACCTTTGCCCCAGTCGCCAAAATGACTACAGTTCGGTGTTTACTTGCAGTTGCCGCATCTCGCAACTGGCCCCTCTGGCAGATGGATGTCAAGAACGCATTTTTACATGGGGATCTCAAGGAAATTGTGTATATGCGTCCGCCACCAGGGTATTCTTGCCCTCCACATCATGTCTGCAAGTTGACAAAGGCCTTATATGGGCTCAAACAAGCTCCTCGGGCGTGGTTTGAAAAGTTTCGATCTGCCATCCTTCAAGCCCGCTTCTATCAAAGCTCCAATGACAGCTCTCTCTTCATTCGGAGATCCTCTAGTGGCTATACAATTCTATTGATCTATGTTGATGATATGATAATTTGTGGGAATGATCATGATGGGATCACTGAACTTAAAACTCACCTCATGAGTAATTTCAAAATGAAGGATCTTGGTTCCTTAACCTACTTTCTGGGTCTGGAGGTTCAACGGAACAACGCTGGCATTCAAATCACTCAATCAAAATATGTTGATGACTAGATTCACTCTGTGCAACTTGATGATTCCAAAACTTTTCCCACTCCCATCGAGCTTAATGTCAAGCTTAGCAAAGAAGATGGACATCCTCTCCCAGATCCTACCATATTTCGTCGTTTGGTTGGTAGCCTGCTCTACTTAACCATGACGCGGCCCGATATCTCACATGATGTACAGACTGTTAGCCAGTTTATAGGCCATCCTCATAAACCACATTTTCAAGTTGTTTATCGAATTCTCAAATATGTCAAAGGTACTCGGGATCGTGGTTTATTTTACCCTTCCACATCTTCATTACAATTGACAGCATATGCTGATGCCGATTGGGCTGGATGTCCCGACACTCGTCGCTCGACGACTGGATGGTGCATGTTCTTGGGCCCATCTCTTATCTCTTGGAAAAGCAAGAAACAAGTCACAATTTCCAAATCGACGGCCGAGGCCGAATATCGTTCCATGTCTTCTGCCTGTAGCGAAGTCATATGGTTGCGTCGTCTTCTTCGAGATTTCGGCATCCTCACCAAAGACCCTACTCCGCTACATGGAGATAACACAAGTGCTATTCAAATTGCAAAGAATACGGTTTTCCATGAACGGACTAAGCACATTGAAATTGACTGTCACTTTATCCGTCAGCACTTTGTTTGTGAAGATATCAGCCTACCCTATATCTCTTCATTTGAACAACTGGCAGATGTGTTCACCAAGGGCTTGCCCCGTGATCGTCATGATTCCATTATTTCCAAATTGATGCTTCTTGGTACACCACCGCATCAATTTGAAGGGGAGTGTAGAAACAGAAGCAAGCCCATCTCTCAAGGCCCAGGCCCATGACTAAGAGATCCAAAACTTCAAACCCACATATGGGATCTTTTTAAGACTTAGTCAACAGTGTACAGTTGTATGATATCAATCTCTTTATATTCTTTCTTTCTTTGCTTATATTCACATGTAATTAGGATCAATCATAGGTTGTAATGAGTAATAGCTTGTCTATAAAATGTAACAGTCGATCCCCCTTTGGGATATGACAGATTCCATAATTTATCTTCTTTCTCTCTTATTCTTCTTCTTCTTCTTCAATACAAGGATCAATACAAGGATCTGTTGATCCTCTACATAACATTCTTCTTGCACAAAAAAAAACGGATCCATAAACAAATATAGCAACCACCTAATTGAGTCCATAACAGTGTAACTACCCAACGATCAACCAACCCATTTTAAAACCAAACCTAGTTGAACCTAACAGACCCCTAAAACTATACATTTTTCCAACTCAACCCTATCGCTGCATAGCATCCAATCGACACCCTATTACATAAAAAACCTCCATCTCATGCAAATTTCCATCTTCCCCAAATCCCAAATCCATCCTAAACCCCTAACCCATTTCAATCCCACCATTAAATCCCAAACTCGAAACCCTACAACAAAATCCCAAAAAAGAAAAGGACCCCAAACCCACAAATTCTTGAAACCTAAACCCCATTCCTTCTAAATTTCCCAAAACCTCAAACCTAGAAAATTCCGAATACTCCAAAAACCCTAAACCCTAATTCCATAAAATCCAGAGAGAGAGAGAGAGCAAGAAGAAGAAGAAGCAGCAGCGTCATCTCCATCACTAAAGCATCCACACTCCATTTTCTCTCTTTCATCACAAGATACTAAAAAATAAGTCTTGTCCCTTTCTTTATTCTCCTTCCTGTGCAACCTGAGAGAAAGAAAACGAACAAAGAGCCAGAGACAAGTGCAGAGCGGGAAAAAAGAGCTTTCAGTCCCCTTCTTCTTTCAAGCATGCAAAATGAGAAGGAAAAAAAAAAAAAAACCAAAAAAAGAGCAATTGTTGCTGATTGGCTTCTGCCTGTTCTTCTCTGCACATTAGGGCCTTACAAACCGGGTCAGGTGGACCCCGGTCCAAGATTGACCAACAAATTTGCTCTCTCAACCAAAGATCTTCATATTGCAATAGTTAAGACAACCAGGACTCCAATCAACGATCCGTCTTCATTGCATACTCTTATCAAGAAGATCTACTAACATAACAGTTGATGACTATACCTGCCAATTTGAAGAGAAGTAATATTTAATTACACTAAAGGAAAGCGAGATGCATGATTTAGCTCTTTATATTAAGAGGTTTGAGACCAAATATATTAGAGAACATATATTACTGTAAGACCATTCAAGAAGCATATTGAGAAGCAATCCATGTTGAGGACATGCTTAGACGGTGTCAAATGCGACAATTTAAGTCTTAAAAAGGAATGTTTCAGCCAAGATTGAAAGCCCATGTTGTGGAGATACATTTTGCCGGAGAGGAGAATCCTACATTCATCATACATCGACTTCCCACTACAAATGATAAGGAAGAAGAGTGGATACCGTCATTGTAATAGATTTGAAGCAGAATCAATAAAATGGTGAATTCAGTTCCCTTCTTAGGGACGACTGTGTTTTACATATTTAGAGGTTGAGTGCCCTAATTACAAATATCTCAGATCCTACACTGTAACTAACAAACTAAATGTTATCCTTTGACTAATTCTACAATACAATGACTGGGCCTAAATGGGCCTGCCCAAATTGGTCAACTATTGGAAGTGGTCCCGGTCAAATCAAATCCAGATCCAGGATTTTGGACAGTTGAGATGAAAACAAGTGGAAAAAACTGAATTTTCACAAAAATAGGTAGAAGACCTACCTCTGATGAGCAATAAATGTTGGAAAAATCTTCATAAACAAGAGAATATTCAGGCAACCAAGAGGGAAGAAGCCGCTGAGATGGTGCTGATGATCACAGGTGGGCCACACCTGATCTGAGATGATCAGGGATAATCAGAGAGTATCCAGCTGAAGAAGATGATCACAGATTGGCTTCCAAAGGCTAGGAAGATGACTCAGGAGACGATCACAAATGATCGATCAGGCTCTGATACCATGTCATTGTAATAGATTTGAAGCAGAATCAATAAAATGGTGAATTCAGTTCCCTTCTTAGGGACGACTGTGTTTTACATATATAGAGACTGAGTGCCCTCATTACAAATATCTCAAATCCTACACTATAGCTAACAAACTAAGTGTTATCCTTTGACTAATTCTACAATACAACAACTGGGCCTAAATGGGCCTGCCCAGATTGGGCTTGGATTGACAGATACAAACTAGGAAATTTCGAACACAGGAAAAGTAAGAAGGCAAGGTAGCTAATCAAGTTATTGACAATGGTAGTGCAATAAATTGTATTGCACAAGAGGTTACTAGCAAGCTTCATTGGCCACCTGAGAATCTACCGAAACCCTACATAGTCACAAGAGCTAATGATTATGTGATTCCCATGACTCATAGGTGTTTGGTGTCTTTTAAAATTGACAATTATGCCATTATATCATCATGATGTGGAAAATGCTTTCCTTCAAAGTCAAAACTGGGAGAAAGGGTAAATGGAAACTCCATGAGGATTGATGAACAAAGAGAGTCAGCTAGTATGACAATTCAAAAAAAAAAAAAATTCAAGCAATCACCATATGCTTGGCTCCAAAAATTTAGTTAAGGTTTATTAATGAAGGGACTCAAAAAAGTGGCAATCATAATTTGTCCCATACTTGAAGGATGCACCTCCATGAGGATTCATGACTGAGAGAGTCTGCTAGAGTGAGTCCATTCAAAAAAGTAAAAAATCAAGCAATCACCATATGCGTGGCTCCAAAATTTAGTAAAGGTTTATTAATAAAGGGACTCAAGAAAAAAGTGACAATCATAATTTGTTCTACATTTGAAGTATGCACCTCCATGAGGATTCATGACCCAAAAAGAGTCTGATAGAGTGTGTCAATTCAAAAGAAAAGAAAAAAAAAACAAGCAATCACCATATGCTTGGCTCCAAAGGTTTATTAAAGAAGGGACTCAAGAAAAAAAAGTGACAATCATAATTTGTTCTGCACTTGCAATATATGTGGATAATATAACTATGCCGCGTGGTTATCCACAATAGATAACAAGGGTGAAAAACTATCAAGCCAGTTAGTCTCTGTAAAACGGATGGACTAAGTTTCAGTTCTTGATGAACATTTGGATCTTGTACTAAATACTATAAGGTTGTTGATTTAATATGTACCCCTATTTAATTGTTGGATAACTTGCTCACTTCCCTCTCCCAAATGATGAAATCAATCTTCATAAAACTCATTTGGAATAGTTAATTTGATATAGGTGATCAGATTTCGCAGTAACTAAGATAAATGTGGTTCAACATCTTTGAATGCAAGGTCAGATTGTTGTTGGAACTTATTTAATTAGGATATGGCAAATGCTTGTCCTCCACTTGTTCTTCTATGCTCGTCCTCCGCTTATTCTTCTACAAATTCGCCCATCCATAGGAACTTCCTCTAAATCATCTATTAGCGTGCCATTATCACAATTCACAATTACCTACACATAAAACTTCTATTTGATCCAATTCGCTATTAATAAAAATATGAGTTTGTTACATCTCATGAAAGACTTGGCAATGGCCTTTAATGGATTTGCAACATCAGATTCACCATATTCCCAAGAAGATTAGTTTCTCCTTGAGGGGTCAATTTTTGGCAATGGAGAAGTCCAAAAAATATACCTAAAGAATCAAACTTGTTCTTGTACCAACGGATATAATCCAAGTTACCACCATGTAGACAAAAACACTCGATCATCATCATCATCACAGCCATGTCCCAGCTAAGTTAGAGTTGGCTACATGAATTTTGTTTCTACATTCCAATCTATCTTTCGTCAAATCCTCAAATAGGTTGCACTTCTTCATATTTAGTTGTACTACTTCCATCCATATCCTCTTCAACCTACTCCTTTTCCCTAGTAGGTTGAAGACTTTTCCTCACCAGCGTCATTGCTAGCCTATGATGGACACGCCCAAACCATCTCAAACGAGTCTCTTAATTCATAACCTATTAATGCTACTCTCAAATGCTCCCTAATGCCCTCATTTTTAATTTTATCTTTCATAATTTTACCGCACATCCATCTCAACATTCTCATCAGATGCAGGACAATAGGAGATCTACCCTAATATGATGAGATCAGATCTGAATTAACAATCAGAATCAAGTTATAAGCATGCCAATTAAAACAGGAACATTGGATATCAAGTAAGTAATAAATCAAAAGTCCAAGGTGATCTCACAGATCCCACAGTAAATACCTTTTAGCAAGAAAATGGTAGGATCTTAATGGAAGATAGAACTTCCAAGTTGCTTAGGACTGCTAATGTATTTCCAATGATTTATATGTGAGGTTTATTGCAATAAAGTCTTGTTCTAATGAAGTTCAGTTCTACAAAAGGTTCGGTTTCAATAACATTTCAGATCTGATAATTTTCAGATAAAAAAAAAAGGCTTATGACAGTAAAGGTCCAGATCTGAAGTTTGAAGATCTGTGGTGAGAAGAAGGTTCTAGATCTAGTTTAGGTTTAGTTGACAAAGATTCATAAAGCTCTTGGAATAGAAAAGTGAGATAGAAGATACCTTTATTGGGCTCTCACCAAACTCCGATCCGGAAGCTTTACAAAGATTCTCAAGAGAAGGTAGGCTCTAGAGATCCAAGGTGGAAGAAGAAATCTCCTTTCATTCAATATCCAAAACATAACATAACCAATAGGAATACAATGACACTCTTTTAAAACACCCTAATGAGATGATGACATCATCATAATTAAAAGAAACAAAAGAAAATAAAAAAAGGACCTGCGCAAGATGCTTGGAATTCATGCATAAGGGGTATATGCACGCATTCCAAGAACTAAACCCCTATTACTTAAGTTGTGGGTCCCCCTCTTCTTTACTACTTATGTTTATAACAAAAGGCATGGGCCCCTTTAAACTTGGACCCCTCTAACACTACTAAGACTCTTTTAAATAACTTGGACCCCTCTAAACTTTAAAAACCCTCTTATTTCAACCCATGTGGCACTTCCCAAAGTGGGGCCTTCTAGGTGATTGCACACATGGGGCCTTCTCTCCTTCAAATGATGGATCCGCTAAAATCCAACTGTCAGATATCATCATAGTGGTAATCCAACGGTGGATTTATGACATCTTGGCGAGCAACGTCATGATACACATCATCCATCCACATCATAGCTTTATCCGCCACCCTACGCTTCCTCCTCTGGTAGACCTTGAAGGAATTGGGGGAATTAGGCATGATGTCCCCATCATCATCTTTACTGCACTCAGTTTGTTTATGTGTTTCTTCTTGATTGGCCAACATCCTACTCCATAGGTCATAACTGGTCTAATTGTTGTTCTATAAAATTTAACATTCAATCTAGCTTATATCCACCAATCACAAAGCAATCCAAAACCAATTTTCCACTTAAACCATCCCACTCTTATTCTATGATCAGCACTTCCTCAATCTCTCCACCCTTACTAATTATCAAGTCAAGCTACCGAAATAAATCTCTTTGTAATATCTCATTATCTACAATCCTCACAAGACATCTCTATGCACATCCCTACTGAAGTTGCAAGTCATATATTGTCTTTGGATGACTTATTCTAAAGCCCTTGGATTCTAAATCCTCCCACCATCTCTCATGTTTCACTTTAACGTCATCTCTCGATCTATCCACGAACATAATATCGTCTACAAACAACATACACCGAGGTACCTCCTCTTGAATATGAGAAGTTAACTCCTCCATAATCAGTCCATGGAGGCCAAAACACTATGATTCCAAATTAACACAATCGAGCAATGTATTCCTAAGACTTGAAATATATTAACCTAAATAAGCACATGTGGAGGAGCCCTTGTACACACGTGAATTATTTCCAATTAGGGACTAGTTTATGTTTCCCATATTCAACCAATTTCAAATTGTAAATCTATCTATTATCATTAGCTGATCCCTTACAAATCTACAAACTTGAACTCTATTGTACAATAAAGAAAGCATGAAAAGTCATGGATCATGGATGTCACTTATATTTGAACTATATTTAGTAATCAATCCAAAAGAGAGAAGAACCACACAACAGCTCAGCTGTACACAGCATAGAGGAAGGCTTCACGCCTGCCAAATATTTAGTACTCAGGTCCAGCAAGCAAGAACTACGTTCCTAGAGAGGAGTGTCACACTCAAGTCAATATCAAAAACCTACTTAATAGCATAGTTAATAAAATCCGATGAATCGTATTCTCAATCCTGACTCATATCACAAATCTTAAGGAAAATAATTCATTTCTATATAACGAATCTCATTTATAACTGAATCATAGGATATATGCATTAATCTTACAATTTGATATTTGTTTCATCAAATCTTACGATTCAAGCGATTCGGCTGAGCGAGAATATATACAACCAATAAATTAATATTAATAATCTTTTAACCTTTTTCTTTCTTTGTTTTAACGTTTTTACTTTTAAATGTTATTTAGTAGTTAACAAAACCTCTTAAAAAACCTTCAGCTTTGGAGAAGTTTTAGAGATGAATAAAGAATGTGCATTTAATTAAAGTGTTCAACTATGCGTATGGTGCTTGTCTATATTTGATTTTTTTTTAATCTTTTTTTGGGTTTTTTCTTCAAGAACACTTTCTTATAAGAGATATCTTACTATGTAAGATTCATGGTTCGGATTTTAGTTTTTAGTTTTATATTTTAATTTAAAGATAACAAAGAATAAATATATGTTGATACCTTAAACTTATTTAACTATTTACACACATCATTTATTATATATTAATATATGTCATGTTCTTGATATGATTCTATGATGGACTTATTTGTCGTTGTATTTATACTGCTACAAATGGGATAGTGGAGGCTTTGAATAACTACTTTTTTTTCTTTTATTTTTTTTATTAGAAATATAAAAAAATCCTACGATTCGCAATACGATTCACGATTCGATTCGATTCATGGGTATAAACGATTTGTGATGCGAATCCAATTTTCAAAACTATGGTTAGTAGAAAGACCCAAAAAACTTCCTTCTTGATGACAACCCTACAATTGTTTAAATAGATTTCAAAAACAGAAGGTAGGAAAACCTACAGTCATCCTATCTCAGCCCTTGATTTTATTTAAAAATAATAAGTATAAACTTACCTTACTATTTATGCCAACAATAAAAGACTTTTATGTATAATAAAATCAGCAAGCATGGAAATCCCCCTATGGTCATTATATTTTTATATTTTTCTTCTTGCCACACCTTTATCGGTCGCATATGAGTCAACCGTCTTTTTTGCAGCTAAAACTTGCATCCATACTCACCTTACGCTTCGGACCCTTGGAAGTCTTCTTTTCATCAACTTCTATTCTCTTGCACCTTTGCTCTTCTTCCTATAAACAGGAAAAGAAATTAAGTAATATATGGCTTGAATTGGAAAAGGAGAAATTGTTCACAACAAAAGAAGCTATTATGTAGATAAATTCATAGCATGATTCTCATGAATGATAATCTTTAAATTCTACAAACTAATGGCAAATTGACATGTATGTGATATTTAAAATAGGAAGATGTTTGCCTACGAGAAAGTGCAAGTGCAGCCAGCACTATGGGGCCCACTTGAGACCACCTCTTTCATTGACATAGCCCCTTTGATACTAATTTACCCCATGATCCAACATCAGGCCTAATTTTACGATCACTGAACCTTCTCTCACCAATGGATTGAATTTCAAGAAAATATATGATTAAAGTGCCATTAAACATTAAAGTTGTTACATCAGGGGCTACAATAATCTGGTGAGGCCGATTTTTTAGATTCTCCTTGTCCATGAGGAGCCCTTTCCATTTACCCTCCTACCATTGATAAACTTACCTCTAAGTGGGCCCTGCGAGCCATGCAGGGCTTATTGCTAAAAGAACGGAGGCTAATCTTGAGGTGGCGCAACTTAAACAAGGCATAACCATTAAAGTGAAATGTCTAGTCATATGGCTCAAATTTCCCAACACCTCAAATAATACCTCATTGTTTAGTGACCACGACAATACATTTATGGACGAATTAATGACAGTATGGTATTACGTATTTACAAGGAAGAGGAAAATATAGAATGGGAAAAACCGCCTGCCAGACGAAAATATTTGTAAACTACTAAAAGTGAAGCAGTATTTTCTAACTTAATTTACAATATGTTGCACTTATCTTTGTCAACTGTCGCATCTTCAGAGCAATGGAAACTGAATAACAATAATAATAATAATAATAATTACATCCTCTATGTCTTCTTTCTTTTTTCTTTTCTTTTTTTCTTTTTTTTTTTTTTGCTTCCCCATTTCTTCTTTCATGAATGTATCAAATGAGTGAGGTTTTATTTTATTAGGCAGCTTATTTTCATGAGTCTAAAGAGTTAAATGTTCAAGGAACCAGTGCAATGAGCAAACCAATAAAGACTTTGAATGAAGCATTCAAAAAGAAAACATTGTAGATTGATAGAGATCATTGCTTTAAATAGGGTTGGGAGAAAGTAGAAATCATAATACAAAACCTATATAGATGTTGATCTCGGAAAGCCAACCCTAGAATTAGTGTTCCGCGATTTTTCAGTTCTCACTGCATGCAAAGACTAAAGGAACCACTAAAACCTAAAAAAAAAAAATCCAGAGCAATCGCATCTCATTATTTTGTAGAATGTACCTAGGGGCTAAGGGTATATACATGAGACCACAAAACAGGAAAAAAAAAAAAAAAGATTGGGGTGGGGGGGTGGGTGTGGGGACAAAATAAAGACTTCCTAATCATGCATTTCCAATTCTACATATTGTTTAACTTTTTTTCCTCTTTTATTCCATTTATAGCTTGCATTGCAAACTAGAACCAAATCACCAGAAATTAGGGATCCAATAAGCTCACCCGAGCAAAATGAAGGTAATAGTTGTTAAAGATCCTCAGTGTATCCTTCACCCTAGCATGAGCGCTCTTTCCAGTCATAGAATCCAAGACTACGCCCTCCTCGCTCGCAACCCCTTCCAGTCCGACCTCTTTCACACCTACATTCGCCACATCAGTAGAATCACATCCTTCACCAACACCCGTAGCAGCCTCGTCGCAGAGAGAAGAAGCTTGGGACGCTAGTTTCATATTCATCCTCGCTCTCTTCTTGTAAATGTCATCAAAAGAAGAAGAGATTCGAGACATTGGTTTTGCATCCAGTCTCGCTCTCTTCTTACTACTACTCGTCTTATCCACACTCGCTCCGGCTCCGGCTCCGGCTGCAGCTGCAGCTGCTCCCTTCGCCTTCTGATTACCGTAAAAGGGTTTTTCCTTCTTCAGCAATCGAGCACTGACCCTCCTCCCAACATCAAACCCCTTCGAGACAGTCTTCCCCACGAGCTGGGAGACATGCATTATGGAAGCCGATTTCGCTTCCACTCCTTCTTCCTTGAGCTGAAGAGATAGCTCTGATAGCTGATCTTTGGTTGCGGCATCACTCGAACAACCATTGAGAGGATTTTCGACGGATTCCAGAAGAGGGAGAGATTGAACCTCCATGGATTGCGCCTTGGAGGAGGAGGAGGAAATCTAGGGTTTTGGAATGTAGGTTTTTGTTTTCCCCTTTTTCGGACAGTGAAGAGAGAAGGTATGCTGGAAGCGAAGCTGCTCGTTATATTGTGGGGTTGGTGAACCGTTTTCCCTCATTTGTTTTTCGATCAATGAATCGTCGGCGGGAAAATGAAAACGTATTGGGTTTGGGCGGGTTTCTGGAGACAAATGCCACTGGAGTGGAGGGGAATTTCGTTGTGTACCACTTGGGTGGGATCTTAAGTATCTCATTAATGACAAGATTTGGTTACTTATTTAGGTTCCATAAGTAAACGGATTCGGATTTTTAAATGCCTCGGAAATCTTTCGTGTAGCTGAAATTTAAAAATGCTCTCTAGAAACATGGGATTTGTAAATGCTCAAAGAGATAAGATGTCACATCACATAAAATAAACAACTGACACATGGAATTCGTGTTAGAAACTCTAGAAAAGAAACAAGCCTTAAGCCCCGTTTCTTTACTAGAATTCCTGACAGGAATTCAAACTATATGTAAATTCATAATTCCTGTCATGAATTATGTGTTTCATTATCAGAATTCCTGGACATTTGAAATCCCAAAAAACTTAGCATTTGAAAAACCACTTTAACAAGAAAGATTTGGAAATCTCACTTGGCACACAAATTCCGAGAGAGGGACGACGGCATTCCAGGAAATCAAACAAGAATTCAAGCCATTAATGAAACAACGAATTTAGAATTCCAGAATTTGGCAGCATTTTAAATACTAGAATTTGAAATTCGCAAACAACCACCAGACATGAATTCTAGTAAAGAAACGGGCCCTTAAAGTTTATTTTTTTAGTGGAGTAGTTTAACATCGCTCTCCTAAAGTCAAACATGCTAACTCACTTAATGGTGCCACCATATAAATTAGGGTTGGCGAGATATTGATGATAATGTGAAAGGTATCACTTTCCAAGTCAAGTTTAGAACACATTGCCTCTTTGGTAACTTCATTAATAAAGCAAAGTGAGATAGAGGGTCAAATTATAGGGAAAAAACAACAGGGGTCAAATCAACAAGTGATGATTTTTTGTGTGTTTGTGAATTTATTAGTCGAGTTAAAAGCGAAGTAAAGCATCAATTACCTAGATAAGAAAAGAGTAAGGAGTCATATCAAAAGCACATAAATTCAAATTTCACTCTTTAAAAAAAAAGTAAAAAAGTAACCTCCTTTTCTCCACTAAATGTCAAAAACATATTTTTTTTTACACAAGAGTAAAAAAGATTCCCTATCAATCCACTAAAAATTAAAAAAAAACCATCATAAACCCTTATATTTTGTTCTCTCTTTATTTAATATTACACCTCAGTTTACATCAATTCACTGTCCATCAATGAAATGATAACGCAGCTTTTATACATTTTTTTTAAATGGTTTTTTATCTTATGAGAAAATAACTTTTTTACTATCTTTTTAATATAAGTATATGTGCTTTTTTAACCAATCCCTGCGAAGGACATTGTCATCATCTATTCTCTTTTTTACCAATCCTAGCAAATGACATCGCCACCATCGTCTATCCTTTTACCCTAACCACATCATCATCCCTATTTTCATCCCAGCTTAGATGACATCATCATCGCCTATTTTCATTCAGGCATTGTCATCGGCTACTTGCGTCACAGCCGACAACATCTTAGGATAACTATTTCCATCCCAGCGGATGACCGTTTTCTACCTTAACCACATCGATTTTTACCTCTTTTCTTTCTTCCTCGTTCCCTCTCATTGCCAAGGAGAAAACGGGATCAGACGAAGCAGGTTGGAACTTGGGCAGATGGAACTTGGAACAGAGTCTAGCTCAGGATCGGACGAAGCAGGCTGGAACTTGGGCAGATTCTCAAAAATGGGATGGTCCTCAGGAACCCCATATTTCTTCAACGCATCTCTACATCCCATTTTGAACAGTAGCGGGCTCAGATTCCTAATCTGAGCCACGTATTCTGCCGTCGCCCAGTCCACTCCGTCCTTGTAAGCACGAGCGACCTCAGTCCGAGAAGAGGATTCGGTCTCAGCATGCTCCTTCTTCAAGGATTCAAGCTCGGCTTCCTTCTTTGTCAGCTCGCCTTCCAGCTCGTGCACCCTCTTCACTTTGGCCTCGGCCGCACCCTTCAGCTACCTTGTTTCAACTCGTAGCTTAATGATCTCGGTCTTGGCCTCTTTGTTCTCCGCTGCGAGCTCGGCGTTCCTCCCCTCCGCCTTCTTCAAATTTTCAGTGTTGGCTTGCAGGGCCGCCCCCATCCTCCTCTTCTCATCATTCAACTCACCGAACCTTGCGACACTCTTGTCGACTCTCTCCACCACCACCTACAGCTGCTGCACGTTCTGTGAAAAAGGAAAACACGTTACTTAAAGAAATTTTGAAACTCACCTCAATCGACGCCTTTATTGACGACATAAGTAGACTCAGCTGGCCGACCTTATTGTGTTTCTCCTTATCTCTTGGGAGAGCACAGGCCCTGGAGAGCGCCGCAATGACTCCAGCGTTGGACCCTACCCGATCCTCTACATTTAGAAATCAGTTGGGCTAGAGCTGGAAGTCAAGCTTGAAGTGGGGTGGCCCGGCGTGTTGGCGCTCCAAGGCCGACCCAGAGGTCTGCTCCGACTGACCCTCCGCTCGGGCACTTTTTTCGGGTGGAGGCCTCTCCCCCTCCTTTCCAGTTTCGGCCGCCTGCTGCTGAGTCTCCTTGACTAGGTCCTCCGACCTGCTCATTTTCTCCTGATGCGGGCCCTGGGCGCTCTTCTTCCGGGCGGAGGATGAGGCCCCGGCTGCACCAGAAAAGACCGGAGGGAGAGCCGGCCGAGGACCCGGGAACGGTGCCGGACCCGCTGAAGGGGCACTTTGGAACGGGCGGACCTCGGCCTTTGAAGATGATGGGCGCCAGATCGGTGACAAGGGGTCGCTGCCCGTCCATTTCTTCTTCTTATTCTTCTCCTCCTTCTTCTAGGTTGGGGGAGGAAGAGTAGGCTTCAACGACCCTGATCGGATCAGAAGCCTCGGCGCACAAAGACACTCTCCCGTTAGTCTCGGCAAGAGCAAGCACCACCTCCCCTCTCGGCTTGGTAGGTAGCTCAGTCGTCTTCTTGGTGTAAGACTGGTACCTCGGCGTGTACCGGAGCAGGGAGAAGGCAGCTCTGTCGTTATGACCGTGGTAATTATATATCTTATGGAACCAGGCCTCGTTCCTTTTCCAGCAGTCTAGACCGACCTCTCTCATTCTTCGTTGAACGCTTGCACGGAAGACAAAGGAAAACATCAACTCGACAGAACAGTAGTAAAGCGAATATAGTACCCCAGAGAAAGTGAATATTTACTCGGAGGGGTCCCAGGTCTCCGAAGAACTTGAATTCTCTTTGCCGCCTCGGTCTCGGTCGGCCCGAACTCCCAATTCCCCTGAGACGAGTAAGCCATCGTCCCCAGCATATTTGCTTTAGTCCTCCAAAGCATTAATCAGGGGTCGACATTTCGCCTTCACCCGGAGATAGTACGAGTCCTCGCCCCCTGCAGACTTGTAGATGTCGTAGACATCCTCGATGTCATGCACACCAAGGGTTAATACCGAGGATTTCATTGAGCTTGGCGACACCCATGATTATCTTGAATCCATTGGGCATTAATTGAAAATGGTAGAGCCGCCAGGCGCTCAGGCACGATTGAAGGAGGGGATGGATAAGGAATCTAACCCCGCCTTCGATTATTGCTACCAAAGGAAAGGGCATCCAATTTTTGAAATAGGTATGGCCATCAAAACTACCATGGGGGTCACTTGACTTCACTAGAACGTCGTCTAGTATCTTGTATGCATTCCTAAGCCTAAGCCCCTCCAAAGCTTGGGGGTTCTCTACCCAGTGACTGTAAATACCCATTTCTAGAAACTAGAAGGGTCGGGAAGCACGGAAGGATGAGATTCAAAAACCCTAGAAGACAGAAACCCTAGACAAAGACGAAGGGAGCAAGGAAAAGATAAGGAAGAAGAAGACTCACAGGGAGGAAACAAGGGGTTCGAGAACGAGGATCTCCGGATTCGTTAAGTTCTGATCTTGACATAAAGTCTTATCAAACAGAGTTTTCTTGTAAGCGAAAGCAAAAGTAAGAAAAGGAAGAAGGGGCATCCCTATTTATAGAGGAAAAAGGCGCCTCTTAAAAGCACGCGAGCGAAGCGTTGCCTCTAACTCTTCACGCGTCGCTTCAGTACAAGCAGCAACCAGCCAGAAGATGACATGTGGCACCGCCAGTTTATCCCCCGCAATAACTCTGACACACTATTAGTCGCCTCGGGCATTTGAAGCGACGTCCGCGTGTTCAGGCAGACGAAATAATAATGACACGCCATTTATTGCCTCGGACAGACGAGGCGACATCATGATAAGGATCAGACGCCAGCGGACGTCAGCGATTAGCACCGAGATGGGATCTGAGCGCAAAATGTTCTCTCATTTTTAGCTCCCGACCTCAAAGAATATGAAAATTATAGGAGGTTAGGAGCTAGGGGCAATTGTGTGGGGGCGTTTCTTAATGCCAGGATAATTCTTGATCTCGGTCTTACCCAGCTCGGCGGAAGTGTCAGCCTGGAAAGATCCTACGACCCATCCAGTGAAAATACCTGCAGGGCGCACCTCGGTCTCGGTCATAGCCTGACCTCGGTCTCTGATGCCATTCAGCTATAAATGCGCTGCCATAGAGGTATGATGGCGAGTTGACAAGAAGGCTGGGCGCCGGACTTAGATAAGTAGCCAGCCTTATCTCATAGTTACGTCCGCAGCCATTGAGTCAGTCATTCACAACCACTGATGAAGGATTCCTCGAAAAGTTAAGGATTAGTAATCCTTTTTAGAAATCGAATGGATTCGGTCTTATACATACGCGAGGAAGGTAATCAAAAAAGAAAGAAGGTGAGTTCTTCTTTCTTTTATCACTTAGGAGCCGTGCGAGATGGACGGATAGGACAGTACCGTCACCTACCCCCACTCACGAGGCCAAATGCAGGTTGATAGGACTTCCCCTTTTTATCTATCTCCACTCAGGAAGGATCATATGAGATTTTACCCTAAGAGTCAACTCTCACGCCTATATATATGCATGAGGTAAAACCACCAAATGTATGCAAGAAGAGATATTCATATACTCTTTATTCTTCTCCATTTACTCCTCCTCATTTCAGTCACCAAAATAACTCAGGCATCGGAGTGCCTTCGGCTGCCTACAGTCAGGGGCTCTGACCTTTTTTCTTTACTTTCCCTTTCAGGTTTAAGGAGGATAATCCATTCCCAAATAATCAAATTGAGAGCTTAATCCTCTCATAATTAAGTCCGTAATTTTTAGGCACTTATAGAAAAAAAAAAATTCAACCCTCTGCCATGTGGGAAGGATAGAGTTCATTACCAGCCTCCTGCTATCCAATGGAGAGAATACACTGAACATCAGCATAACTATGATCTTCTTTAGGGAGATATATCGGCCTCAGAATCATTGCCACCTCTGGGAACCGTGTTGCTTCTCCTTTGTTACTAGTAATCAAATAATTACGAAAACTTCAAACCCTCAACAAGAAAGGTCCGCCTTTGTTGCTAGTAAATCTAAATCAAGGAAATTAAATGATAGCTTACACCAGAAGAAAATGATAAACTGATTTGTGATTACTGCGGAAAAAAAAAATTAAAAGAAGGAGACATGCTGAATTTGATTGGAAACTCCATAATTGGCAAAAAAAAAACAACAGCAGTGTGAAAAATTATACAATAAGCAGCCAATGTGGAAAGTAAAAGTGCTCATTCTCTTGCACACTTGGGACAAGTGTTTAGTGCCCCTAGAGTTGGAAGATCTTTGTTGTCTTCCTTCTTACAGTGAGAAATCACCATGTCCTGCCTAACTCCACTTGGGTCAGTCAGTCTGGCACACATGCATTAGCCAAAATCTCTGTTACATCATTACGTACCTTGGGTAATTGACTCATGTGCCACTAAACATGGCAGGTAAATCGTCTCGATAAAAGTCACAAAGAGTAAAATTTCTCGACATGCTCATGTTGGTCATGCACCTTTTTCAGTCTAAAAATTAGTTATTCTAGATATGTTTTTTTTGTAGATTCTTGAGTTACAATTTAATGTCCATCAGTTGGCAAAGCATTGCAAGCATTCTTTTCAACCTAGCACTAATAAAAGTGAAGTTCCCTTTTCAGTTATACGTCCAAAGGTGTGGGGGTCTGCCCCTAAAAAAAAAAAAACTGTGTTTGGATATGAATATTTTGAAAGTTTTGATAATGGATGCACCAGAATTACTAATTACCACTTACCATGCGTTTATCTTATGAAAAACAAAGATGAGGTTCCTAACATGCTCAAACTTTTTCAAAATAAGGTCAAAAGTTTGCACGTACAACACCAAAATTAGAATAGTACGTTCTGATAACGAAGGTGAATATACTTCAAAATGAAGACAATCCTATCTCTATGAGGAAGCAATTGAGTTTCAAAGCTCCTGTTCCTACGAACTTTCACATAATGGGATAGCTGAAAGAAAGAATAGGCATTCCTTGAGGGTTGGAGGGCTCTCTTATTTGGTATGAATGTTCCAAGGAAATACATGTCAAAATCTATTTTAATGGCAAGTATATCATTAAAAGACTTCCTACTCGTCTTTTTAGTGGGAAGTTCTTAGTCACAGACCCAGCTTTTTTAGTTCCCCTAGTGCACTTGTTTTGTGTTAACGGCCCATCAAGGTCCAAGTACAAGCCCATTTGTATAATAAAGAAACCCAGCTCATCTGTATAATAAAGATATGGTCAAAGATGACAATCATACACACCTTGTAGATACTATATTTGGAGATTCTCTTGATTACAATAGATTGTAATTAGCTGGTGATTATACTTAATTGTAGCCCAAGGGTTCGACGTCCACCTCTTCTCTCCCCTCTGGTTTCCTTCTAGAGTGCCTAGGTTTTTTCTTTGAGATCCTACCATTCTCTTTGAAAAGGTTCTCTAACAACAAGTTATAGTGTGGAAAAACACAAAGGCTAAGGATATTGAATCCGAGAAAAGGGTTTCGTAGAATCAAGAAATCAAAGTTCTCGATCTGTGCACAACCAAACTCCAGAGGTATAGATCTACAAACTATTTGTTTCAATTTGAAGTCTATCCCAAGGGGAAGAAAATGTGGGGATATGTCACGGGATCCATTCCAAAACCCAAATCCGAAGAAGAAGTCAAATTGGAAGATTGGGAAACTAAAGATTCCCAAATTATGATTTGGATTTTGGGCTATGTTGATCATCGTTTTTTTTTCTTCTTTTTTTTTTAATGAATCTCCGACCCTACAAAACAGCAAAGGATATGTGGGATTATCTTAAAAGCATTTATAATTAGGAAAATCCAGCGCGGTGATTTCAATTGGAACACGAGATTGCCTACCATAATCACGGTAATCTATCCATTTAAGACTATTACTTTGGATTCATGAGTCTGTGGATGGAATACACAGACATTGCTTATGCAAACATTACTTCTGACATTTTGTCCAGCATTCAAGGAATTCACAAAGTAAGCCAGCGTGATCAATTCTTAATGAAACTGAGACCTGGATATGAAACTGTTCGATCCAACCTAATGAGCTGAACACCTTCACCCTTCTTAGCAATTTGCCTAAATGAGTTATTGCGTGAGGAAAAAAGATAACTAACTCAGGTTGCCTTGACACATAATTCTTCAAGTGCACCACTTAAGTTGATAGGTGGAAGGCTCAAACAAGTATACAAAGCCCTGTCAAATCCATTACTTGCATGATGTGGGTTGTGGGACTTTCCCATTCCCAACAGGCTCCATACTGCAACACGCCAGGAGTACTTTAAAAAGTTCAAGATAATCTCCTTGAACAGATTCAAACTAGGAAGCAAACCATAATCTAATAAACATTATATAAATAAATACACACTGAATAGGATTCATAGAAGCTGCCAAGTTCTTATACAACAAAAATAGTAGATCCTGAATCTTTAATCTGGAACAACTAAGGGGAATAAGTCCAAGTGACGATGCTCCAAATAAAACATTGATTGCATAGTGATCGGGATTCAGGAGTAGATGTAAAAGTGCGAGTCCGTGACCCAGAAATATTATAAGTTCAAATGACTATATCAAACACACAAGTTAAACCGAGAGAATGTAAACAGTTGTTTCTGTTTCATTCTCTGTTATTCCAGTAATCTGAATCCATAATGATTGGGTAGAGATCAGAGGCAGATGCAGAGGAGACAGTCTGTGGCCCATCGATTGAGATACTTTGGCTTTGGCTCTGGTTCTGTTCCTGGCTATGGATTTGTTGATGGTGGCTCCTGAAATTTGGCACCGAAATATGGCTTTGGACGTCAGTACGACCTTCAAGCATGCTCACCACAGCAGACATGGTAGGCCTCAGTGTAGAAGAAGAATTAGTGCATAAAAGAGCGATAGTAATCATCCCAACTGCCTCTTCTTTGTTGAATTCTGATCCCAGCTTTGGATCAACCAGCTCTATCAGACTTCCTCTCTCTTGCAGAACATAAGCCTACAATGTCCATTTAAAAAAAAAAAAAGAATAGTACTGAGATTGCTTAGTTTAGTAGGAAAAAAGAATATGGTGTTTACTTAGGTCTTGGTGAGTTTTCATGTAGATGGTTTATAATGTTAGCTGGTCATCTAGAAGGCCCTACATTGACCATGGCCAAAGGTTGGACGATTAAATATGATTAAAGGACTATTTGAAGTAAAGAAAATGATGCAATATAACAAAAAAGACGACCAATGTGCCACTGAGCGTTCTTGGTTCTTTCAGGTAAAATCCTCCAGTTATTAGGGCTGAATCACCTAGTGACTATCATTTTTAGTCTAGAACTTCTACATTGTAGGGACCAAACAAATGGATCTACAAGGATGTGATCTATATCAGAGGATACAATCACCGCCAATGTTAAGGGAAAAAATTGTCTGGCTCTGTAGTATTACCTAAGTCATGTTAGTCCTGCTCAAATTATAGCGATAATAACAATAACATAAGTGGAAATCTAAAGTACCCAATCCAGAAGATAAACGCCCTCTGATTTCGGCTTGTAGCTTGTGTTGCTCTTCCCACTGACTATTTCCAAAGCAACAATCCCAAAGCTGTATACATCTGCTTTGTCAGTAAGATAACCACGCGTTGCATATTCCGGTGCCATATATCCTCTGCAAAAATCAAGATTATTATGGATTATGTGTGCTTGTAAATAATTACAATGAACCAATAATGTATGGGTGCTAAATACTTTTGCCAAAGGCAAGGGCACAATCAAGAATGCCTCTACTTATCCCATTATTGATACCAAAATGGATGGTTAGGAGTTTGGATATCTCCACAGAAAAAAAAAAGACATTAGTTAGAGAAAGAACTGGGAAGTTGTGAAATCATAGAAGTAACTCAGAAATTATTTTTGCACAAGGAAAATGAATAATGGATCAAAGAACCTGCATCTTTCCTTCTGGGGAAACAAGAAAACCTGTCTGTTTAAGTTAGAAATGCCCAATATATTCAACTTCTGGACTATGGCCCATGGACAATGAAGCACACTTGGTTTACAGTAAAGCCATATGACATGCTTTATATTGTGGGACGCTGACATTTGGCCTCTAAAGACCTTCACTTTATGGTATTTGTAGAACTCAAAATTTTCATTTTTGTCACCACTTATATCAACCTAAGACTTTCACTCTTCCCACTTCAGGACGATCCTTGCAAGAGCTCAGCGCAGGGGAAAAAACCTTGAAAGTTGCATAGGCATTAAAGTTAAAGGCCTGATTCGAATCATTTAAGGAAAAAAAAAAGGCTCTCCAATTTTGTGTTTACATTGAGAAGATTAATAAACTCAGAATATAATCCTGCTACTATTACATTGAGAAGATTAATAAACTTAGAATAAAATCCTGCTACTATTATGTTATAAATAAAATCCTTCTCTGTGGCAGGAAAAAAAAAAGAAGGGATAATAATATAATTTTCAACCAAAGATAACAGTAGGAAAACAAAAAGCACACTGACTCACATGGTTCCTGCTATTCGAGTGCTGATGTGGGTGTTCTCCTCTTCATCAAGTTTCGCCAAACCAAAGTCCGAGATCTTTGGATTAAGATCCTTATCCAGCAGTACGTTGGTAGCTTTGATGTCTCTATGAACAATTTTTAACCTTGACTCTTCGTGGAGATAAGCCAAACCTCTTGCTATTCCAATACATATGTGATGCCTAGTTGGCCAATCCAGTTTCAGTTGTTGTTCTTCCAAACCTATGAAACATCCAGTAATGACATCAGATGCTTTCTGCGTTATATTCATGGATTGCAGTCAATGGTACTGATCTTACCAAACAGAGCCCGAGCAAGGCTATTATTTTCCATATACTCATACACTAGCAATAATTGATTTCCTTCAATACAACATCCATATAGCTTTACGAGATTCGGGTGTTGCAAAGCAGAAATCATTCCTATCTCATTCACGAACTCACGGTTTCCTTGCTTTGATTTAGAAGAAAGTTGCTTGACTGCAATTATGGTGCCATCATATAATAGTCCCTGCATTAGAGTGATAATGTGAAGTTATACGTGACCATCAGAGTGAAAGACGAAGTTAGTTTGAATTTGATGGATAATAAGTTCATGCATATACTATATAATACCTTGTAAACAGGCCCAAAACCACCTTCTCCGATCTTGTTGGCAGCATCAAAGTTGTTTGTGGCAGCTTTAAGTTGTCTCAGGGTAAAAGAGCCAGTTTGCAGATCTAGACGTTTGAGGTCTATCAGAAGAAAAATTTGGATGATTTGTTGCTGTTATAAATTTTGAATTACTCATTTCATCACACAATGCATAAAAGGATTATACTGTTGATTAGCCCGCACCTTCGTACATTGAGCCTTTTTTACGGAAGCAGCCTTTCCACCAAAGGATTCCTATAATCAAGAAAATGACACAGAATACTGAAGCTACAATACCAATCACAGCACCAGCAGGTATCTTGTTGCCACCTGGAGGTGTGAAATCTGCAGAAAGAAAGAAAATAAACAACGTACTTTTATCAGATAAAATTGTTCAACTGACTGATGATAAAAAGAAACTAGTGCGTACTCATAATTACTCAAGCGTATATTTGTTATCCGAATTTCAGAACAGGATATATCGGCTAACTCAAATTTTACTATCTGAACAATAACAGAAACAGCAAAGCAGGCCATTCAGATTCAATTGCTTGAAATCACAGAGCATCTTCACTTTTTTTCAGAAAATAAAAGCATTTATATACAATTATCAAACATAATTTTTTCTCATTTAGGAAAAAAAAAAAAAACAGAAGTTTCACAAGTTTTGTTGTGCCTTTTATCATTTTTCTGCAACTGTCGTGTCGAGTGTAATCCACATCAACACTAGCTTGTCTCTCTAGCTCTAACTGAATACAAAAGCAATATAATTCTCACACAAGCAACGGTAAAAAAAAAAAAATATTTGTGTAATTTGAGATGGACTGAAGAAGGCTTGCCACAGCATGCAAAGTACCTGGTTCCACAGAAATGGCTGATATGAGAGGACCATAGGTTCCTCTATAGGGGAGGCTCTGTGTGCCTTTTCCAGCCCAATAGAAATGGATCTCCAGGGTGTGTGTTGTCACAACTGCAGTAAAATTCCTCACAACTGCTTTATGTGTCCCTCCTGCTTCAGCTTTGATATTGAAATCTTTCCATACCAATTCCCCCTGAGAAAAACTAGTTCAACTTGACCCGACTGTGAAAAGTTGGCAAATAAGTATAATCCTCAAAATGTACCTCATACCTGAATATAAATATCAAATATGCGCTCTCCGAGGCTGCTATATGATTTGTTATTTGAGAACATTATCTCTGCGAAGTGTAGTTTCACAGTGTAATTCCCATTTAGTAAACAGAGTCCATAATAAGTCAGGGAGAGAGGAGAAAGCCGTGCGCTCGTGTACAAATCAAAGTTGCTCATTGAGAGTCTGGATATATTTGATGCTATGTATGTGTCCGAATCACCATTGTCCATGAAGTTTCCTGTGCTGCTAAATGCCCAGTTTTGTCTACTCAAAAAGAATTTTGAAGCACTACCCGGTTCTCGATCTTCGCTAAATGTTGTCTTTCTACGGAATTCATCAACAGGGACAGTCACTTCTTTTCCTCCACAATTTATATGCAATGAAGAGAGTACTGTCATTGGGAGAAACAAAATTACTAATGCAAGTAATTAACTACAACCAAAAGGGAGAAGAACACGGGGCTGGTTCGTTTGACTAAGCATCAACATCAGTCTTGTTTTATATTTATAATTATATTTATATTTATATTTTTTTGTATGTTGAAGCTCCCTATCTGGCACGCATAGTTTTGTTTTAATTAATAGTTCAAAGTCTTTCTGTAATTTCAAAGGAACCAAAGTTAAACTTTTATATTCACACCGAATAATAACTTCCAACAAGTGATTAAGCTTTGGTGAACCAACAAGTGATAGTGCTTGGAACAAGTGCAGATTCAAATACAGAATGATCTCATCTTCACATCTATAGAAATATATCTTTATTTGTATACATGGGATTATATAAAACTGGAAGGGCCTTTATGGAATACTTAAAATGTAGTTATGAATAAATAAAAGGAGCTGCTATATGCACATCTGAAGTTGCTCAGTGCGCATATATGCTCTGTCCACATCCAACAACTATCGATATTTGCTCCGTGCACTTCCTCATCTTCCCAATTTGTCCAAGGCTCTTGCTCGGTGCACATCCCTTCTTTCCTCCCAAGTCACGGTTTGAAGCAGAATAAGATTGGAAAAGACGACACCTGAACTTCCTTCTTCCCTCCCTTTTCTTCTTCTTCTCCTTCCCCCATTCCCTCCCATTCCCATTCCCATTCCATAAACAGAGTCCAGCCCGTTTGGTAATTTTACCATAAAATAAAGATAAAGTAAAGCATCAAATCAAGAGAGAATAAAATATGAGTGAGTTATAATGGTATTTTATTTTTAGTTGTTTGGTATGAAATTTTTTTGACTTTCTGTATAGAAAAGTGGAGTTTTTTCATTTTTTGTAGAGAAAGGAGGTTGCTTTTTTACTTTCTTTTTAGAGGCGGAGGGAATTTTGAAAAGATATACTTTTGATGTGACCCTTGTCTAAAAAATGAAAGCTTTAGTTGACTTTTATTGAACCAGTAAAGTGCCAAAGGGCCCAAATAAGAGAGAGAGAGAGAGAGAGAGAGAGAGAGAGAGGAGAAAGCCGCACAACTTAGAGTCGGGCATTGTGAGTCTGGATATATTTTTTCCTACATAAATGTCTGGATCTCGTTTATCGTCTAAGAAATATCCTGCGCCGCTAAATGCCCAGTGTTCTCCATTCCGAACGTATTTTGAAGCGCCACCCCAATCTTGATCTTCTGTGAATGTGGCAATTCTATTGGTTCCATTGACAGGGGCATTCACTTATTTTCCTCCACAATTTATATAGAATTTAGAGAGTACTGTTATTGAGAGAAACAAAATTACTAATGTTAATTATCTGAAAGGTAGGGAAATTTTCTCTTGCAGATGTTCCCGCATTCAGATCTTTAAATTTAGGGGGGGTTCCGGTCTTTTGACTGCACCATGCCCCTTTGATTGTCCGATCTCACATCCGCATGCAGGAACGTCTGAAGGTGAAATCTCACCTGCAAGTCAACAATTGAAAGAAAAAGAGAAAAAATTTAGACCTAGTTGTTTTGGTTAGGCCTTGATATCAACCACCAGATCTCTTTCAGCATCTTTTGTGGTCTTATTTTAAGTAAACACAAATCTGGCACATATTAGTTTTGCTCTAGTTAATAGTTCACAAAGTCTTTCCGTAATTTAAAAGGATCCAATTCACATGAATTATATATTACTTCCAACTGAAGATGCTGCTTGGAACAAGTGCAGATTAATCACAGGATAATCTCATCCCTACATCCACCAAAACCCACAATTTATGGGTACATCCAAGCACAGACAAAAGATATTTATGCTCTATGCTAATAAAACTAGCGCTCTTACATGATTTCGGACAGTCGAAGTCCTTTAAGCAGCGAGGAACAGCTCCACTTCTAGATCAATATGAGGTCAAGAATGTGTCAGCACCAAAATATCATTTGTAAAGTGTTTTATGTGGACTTTAAAGTTAACCAAAGCATCTGGTCACAAAATCAAATTGTTACTTTCTATGCGAATTGCATAAAAAGAGAAGCGAAGATACTTACAAATTGTTCGCTGTAGGAGGGCTTCCAAATAAGTTTCTAACGAAACCCAAAAAATAAAAAATAAAAAAATCAGTTAGCATTATGAATAATAATCAACTACATGTAGCTGGAAAGCATAAAGAACCTTACACATTTCCATTTCCATCTTGACAATCCTTAGTGCTTGCCGGAGTAAAATTGTTGTATGAAAGGTCACTGCCACAACAATTCAAAGGAATAACAGATTTCAAGGAAGCAAGTGTCAACTTTATTAAGGAAATTAACTGGATTTCTTTTTAAAAAAAATTGACAAAAAGAAACTCATGAAGGAAAAAAACCCAAAGAAGACAACAAAAACGAGCCAATTAAGTAGAGAACTGGATGTTGGTTATCCATATTTGTTGCATTCTTCTTGATTGATTTTGTCTTTACCATTGTTTTGCTTCACATTTCCACTCTGGAAACCATAAAGAACTTGAATATGAATATAATAAATATCAACATGAAGAAAACAGAAAAAACATACACGTTAGTTGACACTTTCTTCAATCCCTCTGGTACAGATCCATTGAGCAAGTTGCTAGTTAAATATCTATCCAGAAGCCACAGGAACAATGCACTGGGTTTGAATAGTTGTTTGTAAATTGCAATAATACCATAATCAGAAAAAAAAAAAAAAGAGAAAAATATAATTAGATGTTAATCACTGACATGAAGTCAGCATCTTTTGGTATGCTGAAGGTGGGTAGAAGTTGTCCTTCCAACATGTTAAAGCTCAGGTCTCTGCCAACAAAAATCACAAGAAAAAAGGGGAAAAAACGACCTGGTTCAGCCCAAAAAGAGTGTATACTACTAAAATTATATCCGATAAACCTTTAGTTGGTTAGTAATACTTATAATTTTACATTGCTTATATTTGTCGTCCATACTTCGAGGAGAGTACACAATTTATGCAATCTCAAAACTTGTCATATGCAACTTGAATTATGGGCAATAAAAATCACAGAACATGCAATTTATAATTTCTACGAGACTGTTGAAAATATTCTCAGATGTAACGTGCTTCCAGACCTCCTGTATCGCGTATGCAAAGGTGAGTCCCATTTCTGGGACAGTCTGGATCTAAGTGCCCAGAGTGCGGGACGGAGCGCTAAATTTTAAAATAATTATATGTCGCATATACCACATAGTGCTTGTGGGTTTATAAATAATTAACTAATGGGCACAAATATATCTTATCCATATATTTAAGTATCAAGATGGAGAAAAAAAATTTAACTTTGCAATTTGATTACATAAAATAGACAATAATTTATAAGTCATAATAAGTTTCTTCATTCAAAAGATAAATGTCAATCTTACAGAAAAAGAAAATGCACAAAAATCCAAAGATTCTACGCGGTTTGCTCCATATTTGGTCAAACCGTGCTATGAGAATAGTTGAACCACGCTTCAAGGACGGATCCGCTTCGAAAACGCCAATTCGTGTTTTCAAAGTGGGATCGAGATCGAAGTCCGAGAGGAGGTTCCAAGCACTGAGGTCTAAATGAGCTATGTACAAGTGCTCTGTGCGTAGCTGAACGTTTTCCCAACTTACTGCTAATAAGAATATCAGCCGTGTAAACAGATTAATGCGGAATACCGCTTTTGCAGAACTGCTTTACTCAATTTATCCATCAACTTGGACAGTATCTTTACCCAAAAAAAAAAACTTGGACAATAGGATTCAATCACACAATATTACAACCATTTACAATAAATTTTCAAGAATTTCTTATTTTATGAAATTGCATGAAAATGTTGTAATTTTCGAGATACAATTGATTTATGTGACAATGCCGAATTATACTTGGTATCTTCTGAAACTAGGGGCAATAGACCTACATATACTGAAAACAAGATAAGACTAACACATAAGATTTCGTAGTTAGTTGATAATTATTCCAGACAGCTGATTAGGACTTGACTCAACATCACACAGTATTGCAGTCTGTCTCATTTACAACGAGCAAAAAAGGCCCCTAAGCTCAAGCCAAAAACTAAATGAGTTTTCTTATTAATTTTACAAAAACATTCAATTAGTTAAAATAATAAATATAGAAACAAATGTTACACACACATCTTGCTTTGTATACACTTTTATAGTTTGGATGGCACACATCAATTATCAAACGCAACATCACGTTGAATTCTTCAAAGTTTTTTTATATTACAAATTAAAGCGTTGTTCAATAGTTTTAAATTACTATTATTATTATTGCTGCTGTTGCTACTATTGCTATTCTAACTAAAATATTAAAATATTTATTACTTGAATATTTATAGTAAGATCTTAGGCACTATTTTTTTATTTGTGTTACTTTTATACCATTTAAAAAAAATCAGTAATTATACAAATTTAGTTGAGTATAATCCCATATCCACAAATTACGAATCCATGAAATTTACTCCCACAATTCCAAGGAAATGTGTTGCTAAAAAGGGTATGTTTATGTAACATGAGGATTTCACACTCCAAATTATTCCTTTCTATTGGAAGAATCATGCTTATCGAATTTTATTTCAATTCAGCTGAATTAACAGATGAAATTATTCAGTTTGTTAGATGTCTAATCAAACAATCCTGGTGTAAAAAAAAAAAAATGTTAGATAACTAACCTTTTGCCCTTTTGAATAACCAACTTAACTACTAAACCACACAGTACCAATACTTAATTCTTTATCAGGTAATTAGAAGGAGAGGGGACCCAAGCCATGTGCGTCATGCCTGTGCTTAGCGTGGTTTATTGTACTAGTAATTATTAAGGAAGCTAGGTCCGAAGTTCTTATACACGGTTGACATACATACTTATATAAAAACTGCTCTAAATAATATTAGTGTCTCATAAAAAATTATGGAAATGATATGATGCACATTTTCATGTACAACTACAACAAGAAATGGGTATTTCACCTCCGATGGACATAATGCTCTGCCCTGTAACTACTTTTTCACATTTTTCTTAACAAACATTTTATAAAAAAATTATGACGAGCAGAGGGTAGGACAACAGTTTAAAATTTTTAATAAGTCAGAGGTCGTGAGTTCAAATCTCTGTAAGTTACTTTTTTAACAGCGTGAGTTCAGTGGGCTCTAATGTATGTTACATATACACCCCAAGTCCCAATACATGTGGCCAAACAAGCACACCTCAGTTTAGGTTCTTACATACAACCACCAATCCCCACTCAAAATATCACCAACCAATTTTACCAGCAGTTATGACCAATTCCACTCAGTTTTGATTAAAAAACACTCAAAAGAACAAAGATGCTCTTGTGAGTAAAGCAAGCGTCTAGTCATTCAGAGCCTTTGTTAGAGAATAAGGAATGGGTAGGCATATTTTTAGGGGCGGCAAGACCATTTCAAGCTCAGGATGATCCCTCCTATAGGGCTTATTGGCCCCTCCTATAGTCAATCTAAGTACATCACACTCATTGTCTTATTGTGAAATAGAACTTGACCAAATTTGACACTTATCTAAGTTGTGTAGGCCCTCCAATTGTTCATGCATTTTGGCACCCATGGCATGCAAATTTTGGCACCCATGCCACATTATCTAACAGTCTCACTTGGGTAACATTCAGGCTAAACAGAATTGGTTGGGGCTTGGGGGATTTAACTTAATCCAGTGGCCAATAAGCTGTGGGTGAACTTGTTATCAATGTCATGTACAAGTGCTTGTGTTCTGATAAGCCCTTGTCCCAGTCTGTGTAATAAGTTATAAACTGGTAAGCTTCAACTGTGGCTTATAGAAGTGTCTATCAATTCATCATCTTCTTCTTCATTTTTTTTGTTTAAATATCAATTTGTCTTCAATTTTATTAGGCTCTCCTACATTTAATACAAAATTCTATTTGAAGCATTCCAACTTCATTAATCAATCACATTGTCGGTTTTACTTAATTCTACTAATTAGTGCTCTGCAATTTTCACATTTGGTTTCTGAATGGAAGAAACCAAGCAGCATGTTAAAATTCCTACTGAGTGGCTTATTCTAGTTGGACAAAGTTTTCCCTTTCTTCAACGTCCTTTTTGTTCTATAATCAACTTACAATACTCTTGCATGACATCATGTTCCAAAGGAATGGATTCTGCAGAAAGTCAGACTTGTTTAGTGGAACCTATTTCCATTTTTAAGGGAAGCTAGAAAGAAGTTAATGTCACATATAATATATCCTTTTTATCGAAAAGAATCAACTTACAAGGTTTTCAATTTTCTCATTGTCCATATATATAGAGGTATAGGTCCGGTAAGATTGCAATTTCTCAATATCCTGCATACAAAATAGAATGCATTCAGTTCAACAGGATTGGGATTGCAGTTCCTATAAAACGAGGAATATAAGCATTCAACTCACAATGTCCTAATGTTTGTCATTTTATCCAGAATTGGAAAAGGCGATGCTGTTCCATTAATGTCACTGATCCTCCTACAACATATACATACCACCAAGAATAGTTAACCATAAGAAAAAGGCATTCTACACATCAGTTAATAGTGGGTCCTCAGTTTAACAGTGGATCCTCCGCGCTTTTACTTACAGGTCAGTTAATTTTACCAATGAAGAAATCTCAGAAGGAATTGGTCCTTGCAAACTGGTTCCTTGTATTTCTCTGCAATTGATGAAATTTGTAAATGTTTAAGTCAAAGAAAATGGATAGAGAAAACTCAAATGTTTGAAAGAACAAATACTTACAATCTACCAAGCTCTGTCCACTTATTTATGAAACCAGGTATCCTTCCAGTAAAGTTGTTATCATTTATCCTACTGCATAGTGTGCAAAAATAAATATTCCACCTGCCACTTTCGATTGGAGAGAAAAAATTCTAGGTACGAAATATGCATTTATAAAACTCAAAAGAACTTACAAATCCTTCAAGCTTGTAAGGTTAGCAAGGCTCGTTGGTAGCTGTCCCGAAAATGCATTGGAAGAAATAAGACTGCTTTTACAGAAAAAAAAGGCAAAGAAATAATGTACTATCAAAATCCATTTAAAGATTAGAGAAGAAAAGATCATATATCCTATCAATCCCAAGATCTATATTCCAATACCAAGCAATTGTGATTGACAAACACTAAACCAAAGAAAAGAACAATTCTACTCAATCTAGATTCTAGAAGCTAAAACAATGAAAAAAGGAAGCTTTTACTATTAATAACCAGTAACACCAAAGACTCGAGCTATTAGTAAACGGCATAACAATGGATATCAACAGTTACATCCACCCATCATAGGATCATGTTAACAAATGTCTTGATTTTCAGAATCGGACTTACACATGGGTGATCAAGGTTCTAGCTAAAGTAGGTTCTCTTTCAGTTTTTAAAGAAGGATCTTGTTGGGAAAGTCCCACATCCTACATTATCCAAGTAATGAATTAGACGGGGCTCCATATGCCTATTTGGGCCTTCTCAACTTAAGTTTTGGATTAGTAAATGGTATCTTCTATGGTATCAGAGTCGGTACATGTTATATTAGAATACAAATGAGGTGGCTTTACATCTTGTTTATGCTGACAAGCTTCTCAATTCCTTCAAGAAGAGGACCCGATTCTCCAAGAGACATATTGTTGGCTTCCAGTTCCCTGAAAATTCAAATTCTTTCAAAATTCACCAATATCATAGACTAAAACGAAAAATCCCAAAATGAATTCAGACAACAAAATGGTAATTTGAAGGAGAATATCTATCCTTTAGCAAAAAAAAAAAAAAGGAGAATATTTATCCATATTTACAGTATTGTGAGAGTGGAAATATTCCAAAGTTCCTTTGGGATTGGCCCTGTTATGCGGTTTCCAATTAGAGAGCTGCACAACACCACTGTCTCTATTAGTTACTTGCTTTTACAGGATAAGTCTTAACACATATATGACGGTTGCTTACATTTTCACGAGTTGCATGGAACCCCATTTCGCAGGTATTGTGCCGCTGAGGTAGTTACGAGTCAAATCGCTGTCAATGAGAAGAATATTGACTACATTCAGTGTGGAAGCGTAGCATTGCATTGGTTTGAGGAATGCGTAAGTAAAGGAATTTATGCATGCAAAAGCTTACATTTCCTTGAGGTAAGGAAGGTGGGCTAACTCTGGTGGAAGCACTCCTTGAAGATCCTGACCTTTGAGAGCTCTGCAATTCCAAAGTCAACTCAGCAGTTGCATTTTACAGAATTGTGTTATATGATACTTGAGAAATAGATATAGAAATAGTTATATGGTGGTAGTTTGCTTACATGCTTTCAACGTGACGGAATGTGTCGTTTGTGATGCTGGTGCAATTTACAGCATTCTCATATTCGTCAGTGACTTTAGGGTCTGACCAGTCAGTGCAGGGGTTGGCGCTATAGTTCCAATTCTTCTTGCCCAATGTCTTGCCGATCTGTTGAAGGGCTTCCACTAATCACATTAAAAATAAAATGAAGCAAGTCAGTGGCAAAAACCATAACCATATTAAGGTTTGTTTCCAAAATTAAGAAATTCTCTCTGTGATTTTTTTTCTCTCTCTCTAAAATTTCAACGGCTTCCAAACTTCCATTTATCCAAAGAACATTATACAAAATCTTGGGTCGAAGCATTGATGAGAAGATTGACAAGGGAAGAATTTTAATTTTCTAGAGCGTTTTAACATATCCTAATTTTGTTAGGGACAAGTTAACTGGTAATAGTATGAGTTCCTGATATGCAATTTCTCCACCATTACAGATAAGGATCCCCTATATCTAATTTCTAAATAAACTGAAAAAAAATTTCACATGGGCTTGTTTCTTCCTTAGGACAATTTGTCATGTCAGGAATTTCTAACAAGGTACTCCTTGCGACAATTCTTCATGTCAAGAAATTCTAACAAGGTGTTGGTGGCTGTCCCTTGGACATTTCTGGATGCAACATTTTTTTTTTTTAGAATTCAGGATTTTGACCACCCAAAATTTCACAAATAATCTTTGAAAATTCTTGGAATTTCAACCTCCTTGGCACTTCAAAATTCTTCTATAGAGAGAAGGATTTGGGAATTATCCAAGTTAGGGACAACATTTGAAGAATTTGCAAATTTTCTAGACATGAATTCAGAATTCTATGATTTCTAGTAAAAAAAAAATAGAATCAAGGGATTTTCTTTTGAAAATTTCAAGATGGATGATTAAACCTTAAAACAAATTTTTTTATTTAGAATGTACATTGTATTGATCAAAGGGCAAAAACCGCCAAAAAGAATTACAAGCCCACAAAGGGCAGAGCCAAAAAATAAAACAGGCTATACGGATAACCCAAGCAGCAAAACTGCACAATTAAATGCCTACAGAGAAAAAAAAAGAAAAGAAAAAGAAACAAGAGGAGGGGACCGGTATTATCCTTTTTACATGCAGCCAGGGTGGAGAGAGGGTTTTCTTTGGCCCCACGAATGGTAGTGCTTGAATTGGGCCTCACATTTTCAAAAGCAAAGATGTGGAGGAGGCAAGGTGGTTTGAATGGGGCGTCAAATTTCCTAGATTTTGCCCATTTTGAGGTGGATAGGGTTTGAGGAGTGGAAAAGAGGATGATTGGGCTGGTAAAGGAGAGGGATTTACTATTGTAGGGTCTGATTGATTGACGAGCTTCGAAAGAAAGGAATTTTTTTTTTTTTTTTTTGCATGAGAAAAAAAAAGAGAAAACGTTGTTCGATGTTCTGCTATGAATTGCGATGTCACCGCTCAGGTCCTTTGCTGTCAATATGAAAATACGACGGCCTTTCTCATTCCTATGACATCTAAGAGGATTTTTCTTGTAAAATTCTCTTTATTTTAATGTATCTTGCCTATTTTTACTCCATATTTTTATTACTCCTTACCGGTAACTAAAAAATCTTACCTCATAAAAAACAAATAAGGTGGTTACTTTACACCCTCTCTCTTTCAAATTATCTTACTTCATGCAAAAGAAACACAAATTTTATTTGACCAGAAACTATACTTCCCATTTACTCAAACATGCATTTCCCATCGACTTACCATTTACTTTAATTTACAAGTAAATTAAACAAACATTCCACAATTGAGCATGAGATCGAGCCTAGTCGAGTCACTTCCAAGGACGGAGGGAGTGGGGTCGAGTGTGGGCAATTGCCCCCATTCAATTTTCTTTTCATCTTTGATAAACGAAAAAAAAAATAGAGTTGAATTTAGGAACTTTTTTATGCCATTTTGCCCCTCCTCAACTTTCTCTACTCTTTGAGAACTTTATAAAGCAACAAGGGTATATTCTTGTTTTTACGAGGGCATTGTTGACCTTTTCTTTTCTTAAAAGATAAAATCTTATGGTTCTCTCTCTCAAGCTTCATTCTCATCCATCCCAATATCCCATCCCACAATCAGCCATGTTTAGAGAGTATTAAATGAAAGTCTTGAGTGGAGCCCACGTAATAAAATTAAATAAGCTTGGAATGTGGGTGCTCCAAGGCCGATGCTCTTGAGGCGTACTTAAAAAAAAAAAAAAATTCTGTAAAATAAGTGCTCTAATTCTCTATGAAAAAAATGTAACTGAATATGATCTCTGCCCAAGACAAATTGATTTATACGAAAAAATCGAGTTTGTTTATAAAGTTCTATGGAACATTTTTCTAAAAGTTAACAATCTTAAGCTAGGTCATTTAAGTGAAATTTGATAAATATATCAAGAGGAGGTTGTTTTTCAACAATTTAGATATTTTATTTGTGTTTCTATTGTTGTAGAACTCATTTATCATGTTTTTTTTTTCTTTTTACTATCTCTACGGTATGGATGGCACCCATAGACATTGAAATCATCCTAGGTCTTGATTTAAAGTCTTAACACTATTTTCATACTAATTCCTCTCTCCTTTTCTTTTATGAGATCTAACCCAATAGTGAGTAAATGATGAAAGTGCCTGTTCAAAACTTGGCATGGTGCCAAATGAAGGTGGGCATATAAGTATGAAAGGAGTTAAATTGGTCAAAGGTTGGCCCATGTAGGCCCCATATAGTTGGACTTTACATGTGATCTATTTATAAGAGAAAATCTTCATTTTAAGTGAATCTTATGTAGAGAAGGGAATTGGCCATTTATTGAATGATTTAGGTTTTTCATAAGTGGGCCCACTAACATTATTGGTCGATCAACTTTGGCTTAAGAAAATCATGACTCAGTCCCTGTTCACTTCACTTCGTGAGCTACATGTGAGACGAACTTGGCTCAATAGGTGCTTCTTTTAGTTCTTTAAGCTTAGTTTGTTTTTCAAATAACCATGTAAAATAGGCTCGAGCCAAACCAAGCTGAACCGAAAAAGCTCACTAAGTACCAGCTCATCCTCATCACACAGGCAATCTTATATACACTTTATAGTTTGAAAACACAAATTTCTTATTATATCGGCCAAAGCCTAACACCTTCTTAATGTTGATTCACTGTCCTGCAGTAGTATCACAATTTCTAGGGTCTTTGCTAAAAGAAAACATTATTCAGGACTTTTTATGTCATCTTTTAGAGTGTTCTATGCTTAAACAAAATATAGAGGTGATGAGAATGGAATTCCAAAATATTTAAAGTTTCAGAGTCAATTCAGACTAGCACATGGTGCAATGGTTAGACATACCATCTTCCATTAAAGACATTTAAACAAAGAAAATGGGAATCAGGTGAGTTGATCTTACTTTCCCCCTGGGGAAGACTAGTTGCTCCAGATCCTGAAGCTGGAAAACAAGTAACTGTCAGAAGAAACAGGAAAACAACGTCTCGTCTTTGCATCAGCATCTTTGGGCAGGAAAGAGAAGCACTTGATGTAGAATGATTTGCTCTGAGTGCCCTTCACTCCCACTTATATTGGCTTGATCTGGTTGTGGACTTTTCCATTCTTGTAATTTCTGAGAAACGTGTATGGACGAGCGAAGGAGCGCAGAAATATCTCGAGAACCGATAAGGATTGGAATTGACACAGGAAACGAAAGGTTACAATGCATGCATATGCATGGATATAAAGACTTTCGGTCGTTGTCTTGGGCCCAAGCCAACTTTTTAGTGATTAGTCCTCGTTGACTTTTCAACTTAATCATATCAGTCAAGTTTGCACGTTTTGATGACTCGAGCGTAAATTCAATCATAACCCAAAAGTTTACCCCCCTGAGTAACTCATCTTTTATGGTCTGTTGTTTTTTTGTTGATAAATTGTCTATTTTCAGTCCACGAGTCTGTAAGATCTTACACTTTATTGAACAACGTGTATCTCGTGACTCGAACACCCGACCTACTAGGGTTTGATTCCATTTGTAGAATTTTACACTCCATTAAACTACCACTTATATTGACTTGATCTAGTTGTGGATTTTTTCATTGTTGTATTTTCTGAAAAACGCATGTACGAGCGAAGGAGGCAGAAATATCTAGAGGACTGACAAGGATTGTCGAGGGTGTTGAAGTGGACACAGGAAACGAACGAAAGGTTACAATGCATAGATATAAAGACTTTCGGTCGTCGTCTTGGGCCCAAGCCAACTGTTTAGTGATTAATATTCCTCGTTGATTTTTCAACTTAATCAGATGAGTCAAGTTCGCACGTTTTGATGACTCGAGCGTAAATTCATGGGTTCTGACGGTTAAAATCTCCTGGAAGTATTTTATGGGCCATGACCTGTCCATTGTGAGGGCACTCAGATTATTCTGACCTCCCCTAAAGTTGTGCTTTATGAGAAAATAAACACACACTGTATGCTTTAACATCATGTAATATTACTTTCCTGTTTTGCCTTATTTTCTGACAAATTTTGACTAATTGTTAAAACTTGTTTACAGTTCAGGGCCTAGTGGGTTAATACTTTGAGACCATAAATTCAATGATGAAGATAATTAGAGTATTTGCCGGATTTACAATCCACTTAATACTCTCTCACCATCAATGTGATTCGCACACTTATCTGGTGCATGATTATTAGAAGAGAACCCAAGTTCTCTATAGAGTTCCTTATGGCTCAAAACTAGCGACTGACCACCTGGTTAGGGCTTCAATCCAGTCCTAATTTTTAGATGATGGTTGGTGCAGGTAGGTTTAGAAAAATATTAAAACTTGGTCATGTTATTCTACATGATCATACTAAAATTGGTTCATGCATTGTAGTGTAATTTTATTGTTAAGTTTTCTCAGCTAACCATTCGTACTAAAATCCTTATTCATTAGTAGTGGCAGTATAAATGCTTTTCAATACTCCCTTATAGATGAAGCCCACTCCTCGACATGTTGGTAAAGTAAAGCCTACATCCCATGTTGCTTAAGTAATACATTTTGTAAAGTTTTATATGTACTTGTTTGGGCCTTCCATTTCTGAACTTAGACTTTTAAATTAATATATATCTTCTTACATTGCATCGGAGTGGGTTTCATGAGGGTTGATATTTCTTACACTTAACGCAGTTTCGGTCAATTGGAATTGTGGTCGCCAAGAAGGTCATAAAAGGAGGCTTTGTGGATTTTTTTTTATATTTGATAGTCGTGCCATCTGTAGACTGTGTAGCCATATCTGTGGACATGATTGGCTAGAAACATTTTCAGTCATGGTATCATGCAGTTGGTTGCCTAGAATTTTCATTTGACGTGGGCGAACAATGGCCCTATTGCTACTTTCTTCAATAGTTTATCGTTTGAAGGGGGTGTGGGCTAATTTCCTCATTATTTTTTTACGGGCGCATGAACGTGTTTTTTCCCCCTTTCTTTTGGGCCATTGCATGGGGGTGATTGCCCCTAAAACCCAATTCATGGGTTCACCAATCATAACAAGTGGTGCAGATGCAGGAATGAAATTATGGTTATCAAATTGTTATAGTGGATCTACAATTGCTCTTTGTAGATGAAATTTTACTTTTCTTGACCTATTGAGTATCTAGACACAGAGGATTGGGTTTTAGGGCTGAAACGTTGCTTGAATTTTCTAAAGGTGGGTCCCACCCATATATCTAACAAGGCCACTACACCTTAGTTCTGCCCCCACAGAAAAATCCTCTCTTTGGTCCCCACAACCGAACACATTTCGTCAAAGTCGTCACATGCGCCAAGCAGTATATCGAAGTCGTTATTATTTTTTACCATCCAATTACAGGTAGATTCAAAGTTCAAACATCAATCGACATCAATAGGAAAATGAGGAGCAATAGGTGATAGCTTTGCATGCATGACCGACTTTGAGATTAAGGGCCCGTTTCTTTATTAGAATTCATAGAATTCATGTCTGGTGCTTGTCTAGGAATTTCAAATGCTGGCATTCTAAATATTGCTGAATTCTGGAATCCTGAATTTCCTGTTTCATTCAAAGGCCTGAATTCCTGTATGAGAATTCTAAATTCCCTGACTCCACAAATTCCTTATTTCATAGCTAAAGAATTTCTACCTTGAATTAGAATCCTACATGTATTAGTACTGTACAAACTCGAGTGTAAATTGCCTACCTATATATATACAGATCTCCACATAATTTCAGAATTTAAGCATCTCAATAAAAATATATACAGATCCCCTCGGGAGTTTCAAGTTTTATTAATTTTTTGAGAACATTTTAGGTAATTTAAAAATATAGTTAATCTTTTGTGATAGGAGTTATTTAAAAATATGGGTTATCTTTGTGATAAGGGATGTACGTGTGGTGCATGAACTGAGCAACAACTGTTTCTGTGCCTATGGGGGAAAAAAATTGTGTTGTATGTTTCTCACTTTCTTGTCAATTCATTGTGGGGTTAATGAGCATGGACATCTCGTTTGTGACATGAAGACCATATTTAGGTCCAATTGCTGGACTTGGGTGGAATTGACAAAAAGAGAATCTAGGAAATCTACCATGTTGTGGGGCATAGTTGCTGCATCAGTTTAGCTTACCCTCACTGGGATCCACTTCAAGGGCAGTCAGATCACTAAATCATTGCCTGCAACTATTTGGCATCGGCCTCTCAGAACCAGAATCTATATATGTAAAAATACACGAGCTTTAATAAGGAATGAAGCAATGTTGTGTTGTGGCTACTATGGTGCTGGCCGCAGCTAGTACTAGATTTAACATGTGGACGAGTCCACCGTTGTTGATTAAAACTCCCGTCTCTAATGAGTTTTTCAAATCCTTGTTGCCCCTTTGGTATTCCAAATCCTACCTTTTTAGGGATTTCAAATACCTAAAATTTCAAAAGCCAGCGAATTCTGATAAAGAAACGTAGAATTCATGACAAGAATTCTAAATTCCAAGACACTTTGAATTCCTATCAGGAATTTTTCTAAAAGAACAGGGCCTAAGGGTGTAAATGGATTCCAATTTATTCGGATCTGACTTGACTCAACCCAAAAAAATAGGGTATAGGTCGGGCATGGTTCAAAATCTCGGTTCTCGGTCGCGGTATCGGCCGGGCCGAAAAACCGATATGATATCGGTATCGGTCGCGGATATCGGTCTGTCGCGGTCATTGCGGTATGAATTTTTTTTAATAAAAAAAATTCGCAAAAATATCCAAGAAATCCAGAATATTAGAAAATACTGGAAAACAATATTTGTTTCCATTAATAACAGCAATAAATCAAAATCTCGGTCACCTTAAGTTATGAGTCCAGTCTGTATCGCAGTTCACTGTCTTTTCCAGTATTTCATATAATACAACTATTATTGATGCTCATGATCAATTTATTAGTGTAAAATATAAGAAAGTAAAGATAACATATCAATCATCATTAATACTAATAATACTAACTCAATCATCAAATAAAGTTGTGAAATTCAAGACCTTGAAGATGACATATTAAAATCAGAAACATGATATTATTTTTGAACAACAACAATTATTTTTGGAAAACAAAAATTAATAAAATCATTTTCAAAATCCTAAATATATAGATATAACATAAAAGTATGTAGATCAATCATTTACTCCTAAATATATAGATATAACATAAAAGTATGTAGATCAATCATTTACACACCATACAATGATCATGAATCATTAAAAGAACATATTTATGATGAAATTCCTAAAAAATGATATATTATAATTCAAATATTAAAAAATCCGAAAATAAAATAAATTGAAAAAAAAGTTCAAAATCATGTGTATGAGTAGAGCTAGCATGAAAGTATGTAGATCTAACTTCTAAATGAAGAAAACAACACAAGTGACAAACCTCTATGCTTCATCTAAAAAAAAAAAACACATAATAAAAACTTTAAGTTGATTTTCTCTTACCTTTGATAATATTTTCTTCAAAAAATAGAAGTGGGAATTGAAAATATGCAAGAGGGATGTGTGATGGAGTGTGGCTGTTGCTATGGGGTAGTAAGGAGATGAGAAGAGAGGAAAAGAAGATGAAGATGAGAGAAAAAAATGAAAAAATTAGGGTTTTCACCCTTTTTGTCATATCTCGGCCGAGATATTGGTTCCGCCGATATAACCAAAATCTCGACCGATATAGGCCGAGATTTTGGCGATTTTTACCGAGACCGATATCTCAATGAGATATCGGCTCGGTATCAGCCGATTTTTTCAACCATGGGTATGGGTTTAAAGGCGCCGAATTACTTTTAGGTCTGAGTTTGGGTCTATTGTATTGTACCTGAACACATTTCAGGTCTATGTGTGTGGATCCATGCAGTTGCAGACCTATGTATAAATCATATATATTCCTACAATAACGTTAAAAAGGGAGTGCTGGCCTGGCTTTGTTAATTCCTTGAATTGCTGCTTCCACCATATTCAAATCAGATTTACATTGAAAACTTTATTTCAAACTCAAGGCAGCAAACTGAATCTGCAAGTACAGTCACAAAAAGAGAGAAGATTGAATTCCAATGGGAATCAATGCTGTCTCCAAACAGATCAATACTGAAGCATGTGGGGACCACCCCACGTATTCAAACTAGGACGCAAACTGTAATCAATTTATGCTAGATTTCATAAGAAATGTACAAATGCACACACATTCAATAGGATTCACAGAAGTTACCAAACTTCTTATACAGCAAAAACAGTGGCACTTGGGATCTTTAATCTGCAACAACTAAGGAGAACAAGACCAAATGACCACACTCAGAATATGCATTGATTGGATAGTGATAAGTATTATTCATTCAAATGACTGTATCAAACACCGAAGTTCAACCAAGAGAGTGTTAAGTTGTTTCATTCTCTGTGATTCTAGAAATCCAAATCCAAATCCAAATCCATAATGATTAAGCACAGATCAAAGGTGTATAAGACCTTATACCCAATTGAGCTACCACTTATTTTAAAACTAATTAGTAATGAAAAATGGTATAACAATGAATTTATGGTGAGGATTCATGCTCGACTACAATCATGACCGTTCAAAAATAAGGATGGACGTTGATCTGAACGATCCCTCTCTTAATGACATACCCGCTGCGATTCTCGCTATGCAACTTGCAATACGCGTATTTCGTTATTCAATCACTCGACGTCCTAACAAACTCCGATACGACTTGTAGAATCCGAAAAGATGCCGTTGGGCTGGAGATTCGAGAATACCGTCAAGAAGACCCAAGTTTTCAAGTCATCCCATATTCCCATCATCTTCACTTTCAAGTACAGTACGAAATAATCAAACAAAGGACAACATCTCTCTCGTAATAAGGGCAGTCTCCATCTCTCCTTATTTTATTAGAGACCGCTGTTTCAGCCAATCTCCAAACGCCACCAGTGTAAAATGCCAGAGCCCCAGATCACTATCAAGTGTTTTCTTAAAATGAGAAAAAAAGAAAAGGGTCATTTTTGCAAATAAAGAAAACTATCCCATCTTCTTCCTCTTCGTCTGATCTTCCATTAGAACTTCACCTCCGATCCCTGCAGCTTCTCCGGCGTCTTTTGCGACTCCAACTAGGTCGTCGCTCTCAAATCTCCCGCAACACATCAAAACCCCAACACCCTCCCATCCCCTACGTAAAATCCTCCGCCATCTTCACCAAACATTTCCTTTTCTCATCGAACAACCCTCTCAACTTCCAAAATCTCCTCTCTTCATCCTCCATTCACTCTTCAATCTCAACCGTTAAAACCCTAAACCCCCAAATCACCACCATCCAAAACCCCAAAAATGAGAGAGATCTGTAGTTGCTGCCGAACTTTCCAAGCTTGAAAATTTAAATGGTTTGAACTTTGACATATGGAGAAGAAAAATAGAGTATATTTTAATTCAAGATAGGATTCCATCTGTCCTACAATCAGAAAAACCAAAATTAAGTGCAAATCCTACTATAATTGAAGTTAAGAAATGGAAGAAATTTGAAGAAGATGATCAGATTGGATGAAGTACCTGACTAGTTTTTATGCAAAATGATTTGATTAAAATTTATGAAACATATACAACTACAAAAGAAATTATGGAGGCTCTCACACAAAAATGAGACACTACTTTTGACACTCATATTCAGTTACTTTCAGAACAATATAACTCCTGCAAAATGAAAGAGGGAGAGAGTGTCATAGATCTTGTCCATAAAATGTTTTAGTAACTCTGCTCCCTGCAGCACCCAGTGCCTTGCACCGTTTCACAACACCAGCGCACAGCCACACCCTTCCCCTCCATCTTCTTCCTTTTTTTTTCTTTCATTTTCCTTTCCATCACTCTCTCTCTCTTTCTCCTCGATGCTTCTGCCCTTCTCCCTCATCGTGCACCACTGAACCCCACACCTTCAACTACCTCGTTACGGCTTCAGTAATCCTCTCTCTCTGATTCTCCCTTGGTTTCTGCATTTTTTTTCATATTTTTTGGGGATCTATTTTGCTAATGAATCTGGGGTTGGTTGATTTGCAATTTTCTTGTTGCAGATGTCTTTTTTGCTGGTGAATATAGGTTCTGATTGGATTAGCGATTGGTTTAATGTTTGCATCTTCTTTTTTAGCCATCTGTGGCGCTATTGGATTAGAATTGTGTTTTGTTGGATTAGTGATCTGAGTCAATCTATGTGTCTCGGTGTCTGTTTGTTGAAAGATTTTCTTGTAGGTCTTGGAGATTATCTAGTATTAATCAGAGATTCTGACCATATATTTGGCAATGATGTAGAATTTTGTTATTAGTTCCAAGTCATCCCTGTGTAAATTGTAATAACACTATCCAAAGCTACAAAAAGAGAATATTTCCAAGTGATCCTACATTGTTCTAATAAATAAATAAATGGCACCCATGAAAATTTGAGAGAGGAAAAATGACTCACAAAAATAGAGGTTTTCTTAGATGAAGATACAAAATGTTTCAGGTCTCCGTACTCTTGCTTTTATATTTTCTTCTAGAATTCTTTCTTATTACTGTCATTGGAAAAATGGTAGGAGTGTTGGGAAAATATGAATGATCTTAAAATGTGTTCAGTTGAGGTGACACCTCTTAGGAAATTTGACCAGAGAAAATTCAACTGTCTGTGCTCCTAATGGAGTTTCTTCTGGATTATTTTACCTTGAATCTTCCTTTGGATAATGGAAGAAGTGAACTTAGGCAATTGAATGCTCTAAACAGGTGCAAGTGTATCACAAAATAGTATCGTTGTGATTTTGGACAAATTACAACCTATTTGGTCTTTTAACTTGTAGCATGCTTTGTGGTTTTTTTACCCTGCTTTTTTTTTTTGCCAGTTTGCTCTTCTTTTATTTATTTATTCATCTTTTGATTGATAACATGACTTGAACCTGTAACCCCGTGCTTTTGACAATGAGCAAAATTTGTTAGGGCTCATCTCTTGGTGTGTTCTTTCTCGTTTGATATTATTTTAATAGACATAATCCCATTATAATCTATCCTGTTGTTCATAAAAGAAGCTCATATAACTGATCCATTGCCCTATTGCTATTGTATACAGTGTTAATATATGTATGAGAGAGGGAGAGGGAGGGAACCTATAAGCCCATCACTCTTAGTACATGATCTATGGTACTTCGTCAAGTTGCACTTGCGGTGCATAAGAGTATAAGACATTGTTTATAGAAGATGCCCATAGAAGCTACATGTTTACTTGCAATGATGATGATATTTTATTTTGCTTGTACTGTGTTGATCTGTTCTAATGTTCCTTTCTTTGCAATAGGACAAATGGAAGATGGAGATCTATAGAATCAACAATCATCCCTAATTTTCATCTTCGTATACTTGCAGTGATGGTGATATTTAATTTTGGTTGTATTGTGTCAATCTGCAGAAGTGTTCTACGCTTTGAATTTGCTATTCAAGAAGCTCAAAGTCATTGGCTAAAGCCTGCAGGAGTCGTTGTGAACAACCTTTTTTATAATTCTCATTGGTATTTATGTATCTGCAAGGTGGCCTTCTTCAAAGAAAGAAAGGGATTTGTGCGGATAGCCATCCAGATGGGCCAGCCTCTTGTTCTAGTATTCAGCTTTGGTCAGGTATCAGTAATTCCATTCTGACATTCCTACTTATGCATGTGGGATGGTAGCCAAAGTGAAGTAGCTAACTTTTCTTCCCAATTATGCAATGTACAGAATGATGTTTAGAGGTGGTGGGAAGCCCAAATGCAGTTGGTGTTTCTGTCTCTATTGATTTTGCTTGTGTTTCTGAATTGGTTATTTGATTGGATTTGATTCTGGTTTGCATTTCTTTGTTCTTATGAACAGAGGTTATTGTGCCTGCTGTTGGTGGGCATGATGGAATAACGATTCTGCCTCTCCTCACAAGTGCTTGTAATTTCTGTGTGTTTTTATCTGAAGATGAAAAGTTTTATGAATGCAGTCTCCTATTTTGATGGTTTCTTTGATTTCCGCTCTATAGGCAATGCCATAATTCTTTCATTTTCTTGTCCTCTAATTAGTGGCATAAATGAATCATTTGACAATATATCCTATAGTAGAGGTACCTAGGTAAGTGAAGGTCCTTTTTAAATGGTCCTTTGGAAGTTTCTTACTGCAATGGTGCCTTTTTTTTGTATGGTCTGATGGTCCCTTTCTGCATGCAAGCATGGTGCATTGGTGTGAGATTTGATTTAGTGATTGGTATGCCTATTATTTGTCCCAATCGATTATTTTGCTGTGGATGCTTCACCAAAAGATAGGTGGAGGGTTGGCCCTAGACAGGTGGTGGTGAGCCATAAAACTTGCCAAAACCTATTTTAGTCGATTCTATGTCAGAGGTAGTGCTTGACTCAGTACCTACTCAGAACTTCTTGGAATGCTTCTCATTGAGAACTTCTCGTAAGGGTCTTTGGCTTGAGGATTCTGTTTCAAGGCACATCAAATATAAATGGAAAATCTTGTGTAATGCAGGTCTGAAATCATAAAAATGTCTATTTTTCCAAGAGGCCATTGCATTTAGGTTTTCTTCTGTTTGATGTGAGTGTTAAACGTTTTTGGTCATAATGCCTGATTACCACTGTAACCCTATTAAAGTTACATTTTTTGTCAATAGAAACATGAATTTTGTCACTGAGATGTTCGCCTCGGACTCTCAGTGATTTCTTAATTTTCTCTTTTTTACCTTGTCCATTTGCTTTAGATTGTAGAGAAGTATTGTTTGTTTGGGTTGTATTTCTCATTTGATCCTTCTTGTTCTAGGTATGGGCAAAAGCCCAAGAGAGTTAATGTATATAAGGGCAGTGAAGCATTGGTGTAGGCAACAACACCTCCGATCTGTCTTCTGTCTGCACCGATCCCGTACACTCTCTAGCCTCGAGAGAGCGGGAGCCCAGATCTCCTGTCTGCTGCAACCAGAAACTCTTATTCTGCTGCGATCCAACTGGCCCACAGTTGATATCAGCCAAGCCCGATCTCCACTGCTCCTCTCTGGCTTGATCCACGGTATCTTTCTCCAAGGATTTTGGGTAAGATGCTTTCCTTCTTCTCTTACTTCAATTTTTCTTTCTTTTTTGCTTGCTTTGGTATTATGCACACCTTTCTCCTCTGTGTAGTTCTATTTTATCATCTTACATAGTTGTGTGGTATGACTCGTGTGGGGAACTTTCTTTTATTTTATCATCTTACATAGTTGTGTGAATGGTGGGTTTCTGACTTGAACCCTTGAACACTTGAACCAACAACAACAATAACAACAAAAGAAAAATACCAAGTTGGCCTGAAGCCAGAGAGTAAGGAAACCCACCCACCCACCCACCCAGGTATTATCCCTTGGTGGGACTGTTGGGTGTGGGTGTGCTATCCACAACACCCACTATCATAGAATTTAATAGTGTTATTCATCGGAATGCTTATGCAAGGATAGTCGGTTTAACAACAATAGCCTATCTAGTTCTATTCCTATGTCTTTAACAAATATCAGCGCACTGCAAGTTCTGTAAGTAAATCTTTCCTTTTCATGCTTGAAGCTGGTTCTCTTTTACATTATGTATTTGTCTGCATATATTCAGACAGGTTGCCTTTCTTATCTCACCATGAAACATTTATCATTTGAATTGTAGGGATTTATCCAACAACAGGCTAACAGGAGAAGTTCCAGCAAATGGCTCCTTTTCACTGTTTACTCCCATAAGGTCTCTTGCTGACCAAATCTATGAACAGCATGATCCAAGGAATTGACGGGCCCTGAGCCACACTGAATTGTGCATTACTTGATCCCTGACTTCCTTACATGTGGGGACCATTGTTGTTGATACCGTTGATTATGACAAATCCCATGGAGGATGGTGATTCCTTTAAAATGTCCTAGAGAAGAAGATCATAGCCCTTGAATTAATTAGTGTCTTACATGGAAGGTTAGAAGTGATTGAATACCTGAACAATAATAGCTTGGTATTTTCATCTTCCAATCCTTGATTGTTTTGGGGTGCCTCCTAGTCCTATCTACTTTGTGTCCATATTTATGGAATTGACAACTAGAGCAATTGTACATTTGTTGAGGCTCAGGACCCTATATCTCATCCGGCATGAGTTTTATTTAGCTCCAATTGCAACCATAGCTAATTGCTACTTCATCATTTTGCAGTTTTGCCAATAACGACCTATGTGGTCCAGTTACATTGAAGCCTTGCCCACGATCTCCTCCATTTTCTCCACCTCCGCCATTTGTTCTGCCACCGCCAGTCTCTACCTAAGGTTAGTGTGTTACCCTCTTCTTCTTCTTCTTTTTTTTTTCCAGTTATTGTTTATGTCATGGAGATATCATGCTGCCCCAAATTTTCTTGATTTCTCTGGACAAGCTGTGATTAGATTTGTTTCGCTCAGCCTAACTAATGTTGAAATCAGCATTTATTTTCTTTTATCTTTGTGAAACAACTTCAATTTGCATTCTCCTCTTGCTTTGCTTACAAAATGTTGGTATCAGTGCTTAATTTCTTTTTCTGTTTTGAGACACCTTCATTTTGCGTTCACCTTAGATGCAACCTCATGAGTAAACATGGTACATTGTTAAAGAAAAATTTGACTTGTGATTGTATACTTAATTGACCAAAGATTGTAACTCATTATATTCACTTGAAGCCTCTATAATATTTGCATGGTTATGCTCTCTCTGTGCGCACGCGCACACGCTGAGATGGACATGCTGATTGTACAGTTTCCATTGTACACATGGGTATGGTTCATTTCCAAAATTTCATGTGCGGAATGCTGATCAAGTTCATGAGCATATTTCTGTTTGGTTAGGGAATTATGACAGTTGGCCTTCCTCCGTTACTGAACCTTGCTACTCTGTTCCCCAAATCTGCCATTGAATAATGTTCACTTGATTACGATAGCTTCATATGCCATTTCATGCTTAAAGATGCCTTTTACTATCTTCTAGTTAGGTTCTTGCCTGTGAGGAAAGTACCATTTCCTTATCTTAGTTGCTTAATTGTCATTTTAGGGGGAAATAGTTGTTGTGCGCGTGTATGCAGAAACGTGAATTAATGCGATCGAGCAAACAATCAACTACACAAGAACAAGCAATCACACAAGAGAATTACGTGGTTCGGAAAACTTGCTTACATCTACAGAAAAGAAACTCGACTCCTTGGGTTCACTCTTTGTATGATCAGTTGTGTTACAGTACATCACATAGGTTACACATTACATCATATATATATATAATGCTTTCTTTCTTATCCCCCAATAAACCCTATCTTAGTTAATAAGAAAGTCCTGATACAATTACCAAAATACCCATGACCCTGAACCCAATTGGTCTGGACCTACTAGGCCAACAATCTCCCCCTCTAGACCATGGGGAAGACGCCTCTGAACCCCCTTACTAGGAGTCTAGTCCACCTAACTCTGAACACAGCTCCGGCTTGCCCTTAGACACGACCTTAGTCATCATGTCGGAGGGATTCTTTTCAGTATGAATATTCTCCAGCTTCATGAGATTCTTTTCGATGACCTCAGGGCCCGTTTGGTAATTTTACTAATAAAGTCAAGTTAAGTTAAACATCCCATCAAAAACACTTTTTACAAAAATTCCCTCCATCTTTTAAAAAAAAAGTCAAAAAGCAACTACATTTACTCACTAAAAGACAAAAAATCTACATTTCCCCATACAAAAAGTCAAAAATATTCCATTCCAAACAACTAAAAACAAAATATCATCATAACTCACTTATATTTTATTCATTCTTTTCTTTTCACTTCACTCTACTTTATTTTAAAAGTAAATTACCAAACGGGCCCGTGCGGGCATGGTATGTAGCGTTCTTACTAAGATCCATAGCACTCTGACTATCACAGTAGACTGTATACTCTCCTTGCTTCAAACCCAGTTCTTGAAAAAATTTCTTCAACCAAATCATCTCCTTCCCTGCTTCATTAGCAGCTATGCATTCTGTTTCGATTGTAGACAATACTGTACACTTCTGCAACTTAGACTGTCAGGAAATAGCTTCCCTTGTAAAAGTAAATAAGTACTCAGAAGTAGACAACCGACGATCAAGATCGCTTGCAAAATCAACATCTGTAAAGCCTTCAAGTACTGGTTTTAAGCCTCCGAAACACAAACAAAAATCTGGTGTACCTCTCAAATATTTGAAGATCCACTTCACTGCTTCAAGTACTGGTTTTAAGCCTCCGAAACACAAACAAAAATCTGGTGTACCTCTCAAATATTTGAAGATCCACTTCACTGCTTCCCAATGCTCTTTCCCAGGGTCAGAAAGAAATCTACTCGCTAAACCCACTGCATGAGCAATGTTTGGCCGTGTACACACCATGGCATACATAATGCTCCCAACTGATGAGGAGTATGGAACAGATGTCATCCGTTCCTTTTCTTCATCTGTAGTAGGACATAATCTCTTACTTAGCTTAAAGTGATTGGCTAAAGGCATGCTAACTAGCTTAGCATCTTTCATGTTGAACTTTGCTAGCAACCGTTCAACATATTTTTCTTGTGACAACCACAAATTTTTTGGCATTCCTGTCACAGCGTATTTGCATTCCTAAAATTTGTCGTGCGGGACCCAAGTCTTTCATGTCAAAAGTTTTTGACCTGTCCCTTTTCATCCTGTCAATCATCTTACTATCCTGTCCAACTATCAACATATCATCTACATAAAAGAAGGATGATAAATTTGCCATTACCAAACTTACGAACATAAACACAGTGATCTGCAGCCGTCCTCCGGTACCTGTGACTCACCATGAATGAATCAAACTTCTTGTACCATTGCCTCGGCGCTTGTTTTAACCCGTAGAGACTCTTTTTTAACCTGCAAACCAATTGTTCTTTTCATTCTACCTTAAACCCTTCCGGCTTAGTCATGTAAATCTCTTCTTTCAGATCATCGTGAAGAAATGCAGTTTTCACATACATCTGTTCAAGTTCAAGGTCTATGTTGGCGACTAGACCCAAGACAACTCATATAGAAGTCATCTTCACAATTGGAGAAAAGATTTCATCGAAGTCAATACCCTTCGCCTGCGCAAAGCCTTTAACCACTAGCCGTGCTTTGTGCTTTATTAGTTTTCCACTGTCATCTCTCTTCAGCTTAAACACCCATTTGTTCTTCAAAACCTTCCTGCCTTTTGGAAGTTCCACCATTTCATAAGTATTGTTCTTCTTCAAAGAACTCATCTCATCCTACATAGCCTTCATCCACTCATCTTTATCTGCATGAGTTTTTACTTCTGGGTAGCTCTCTGGCTCTCCCTCATCAGTAAGCAAAATATAATTTGCTGCAGGATATCTTGTTGATGGTTGACGCTTTTGAGTAGACCTCCTAACCTGAGGTTCCGTGGTTTCTGACTGAGGAGACTGTTCCCCCTGCTCAACACCCTGTTCATCTGGCAACCCCTGCACCTCATCACTATCCAGATCGTTTTGTCTACCTTCTCCACCTGTAGTCTGCACTGGAGAATGAGTCGGTGTAGACTTTTTCACTTGTAGCCAAACTCAGCTCCACCATAGCCAAGAAAAATGCAACATACTGCCTTATCATCTAGCTTTGAACGCTGCTCCTTTGGTACATGTACAAAAGCCTTGCACCCAAACACCTTCAAATGAGAATAAGAAACATCTTTACCTGTCCATTTCCTCTTCGGAAGGTCAAAATCCAAAGGAACTGAGGGAGACCTGTTAATCAGGTAAACGACAGTCAGGACAGCTTCACCCCAAAATGTCTTGGGTAGCTGTGCCACTCTAATCATGCATCTTATCTTTTCAAGAATAGTGCGGTTCATTCTCTCTGCCACACCATTGTGCTGTGGAGTACCAAGAACTGTTCTTTCATGTCGAATACCATGCTTCGAGCAATAGCCTTTAAACTGGTTGGATGTGTACTCACCACCATTATCTGTGCGGAGACATTTCAAGGGTTTTCCTGTTTCTCTTTCAACCATGACATGAAACTGTTGAAATACCTGGAACACCTGATCTTTGGATTTCAACGCATAAATCCAGACTTTCCTGGATGCATCATTAATAAATGTGACAAAAAACTTATTGCCACTCAATGACTCCACCTCCATGGGACCATAAACATCAGAATATACCAAATCCAACATATTAGATTTTATTGTTGATGTTTTAGAGAAAGATACCCTGTGTTGTTTACCAAACAAGTAATAATCACAGGGGTCAAGGGATGTACATTTGGAGTAATGAATTCGATATTTCTTTGCCAATAACTGCAGTCCTTTCTTACCTATATGTCCTAGTTTCTTGTGCCGTAGATTTGTAGAGGATTTGTCTTCAACAGCATTCAACACACCTTTGCATAGCTTCACATGTGTCTTGTACAGCGTATTACACGCCTTTCCTCTCGCAATAATAAGAGACCCTTTAGTGAGTTTCCACCTGCTATTCCCGAAGTAACTCTCATAACCTGCACGGTCCAATGAAGTTCCGGAAATCAGATTCAACCGCATATCAGGAATATGTCGCATTTCTTTCAGCGTCATTGTGTAACCAATATTGGTTTGAATGCAGACATCACCGATCCTAACAATATCCGAATGACTTGTGTTGCCCATCTTCACAGTGCCAAAGTCCCTTACTTTGTACGTCGTGAATATCTCCTTAGAAGGAGTAGCATGGTAGGATGCTGTTGTGTCAACAACCAACTCAACCTGATTATTTGCAACACTCAAACACTCTTCATCTTCACTGGCCAGTACCACTACTTCATTATCTAAAGTAGCTGTAGTGTCAGTGTCATTCTTCTGTTCATTGTTGGCTTCTTTCTTTTCCTTCATGGCAAAACAATTCTTCTTAATGCAGCCCTCCTTGGCACAATGAAAGCATTTTCCAGACTTTTTCTTAGACTATGATCCACCTCTAGATTTGTCACAACCCCCCTTTGGTCCCCTACTCTTACTCCTCCCCCTTTTCTCAGTAACAAAGGCATGTGTGTTATTTGTCCCTGTAGTTTTCCTTCTTGTTTCTTCATTTAACAATAGTGCTGCACATGGGCGGTTCGGATCGGTTTAACACTAAAACCAATAACCAAACCGAACCTGTCGGTTTTTCAATTAACTGATCCAATCCGACGATGGAGAGGGTTTAAACCAAACCAAACCAAACCAAACGGTTCGGTTCGGTTCGGTCGGTTAAACCGTTGTTTTTTATTTCATTTTTTTGAAAATTAGACATTGGAAATTTTAAAATGATGATACCCCATCCTTTGCATTTGTTCCAATGTTTGGTGCAAACATAAAAATCCAACAATCCATACTGGACTAAATGCATATAAAAAATAGTTTCACTAAAAAAAAAAAGAGTTTGGACTAAACACAAGCACACAAAAAAAAAAAAAAAAAAAAAAAAAAAACCCAGCTTGTAGTGAAACATTCATTCCACATGATGCCCTCTGACTCTGAGGTAGTACTCGCAATTGAATTTATGTGAGAATGAAGTTGTCGACTCTAACTATGAAAGTAGTAAAAAATGAAATCCTAAGACTAAAATAGTAAAAAAATAATATTTAAGTTACCGCATACGGTCGGTTCGGTTTAAGCGGTTAACCGTGGGTTCAAACCAATAACCGACCAATGTAAGCGGTTTTTATGATTTTCAAACCGTTAACCGAACCGATCCACTATAAACCGATCCGAACCGACCGGTTCGGTCGGTTCGGTTCGGTTTTGCGGTGATACCGGATTTTTTGTGCAGCCCTATTTAACAAGCTACTAGTAATCTGACTCATTGATAACACACCATTTGGAGTAGAAATGCTAACAAAAACAACTAATGTTTCCCATGTATCTGGTAAAGAGCTTAGAAGAAATAAAGCCTCCATCTCATCATCAAGGACCATCTTCATTAGGGATGACATTTTTAACCCGCCCCGCCCCTCCCCGTATGGGTTTTCCCCGCCTCGACTCTTAGATGGGGCGGGGATGGGGCAAAAAAACATACCCCGAATCCAGGGCGGGGCGGGGATGAGTCTGTTTCTTACCCCGCCCCGTTGCCCTGTCCCATGCCCCGCCCCGAAATTAATAATCCTCTAATATATATATATTTTAGATTTCTTTTATAATAAATAAACATATTTATATGTAAATGTATATATTGATTTTATGTTGTTATTAAGGGTTCAGTAGATTGATTGAAGACTTTTTTTAAAGTTAAACATGTAATTGAATGAACCCTAGACATTATAAAAGCATATAATATGATCCCATTCCCTCTAATTCAAATTTAATGAAATTAAAGTTGTTAAAAAAATCTATCTAAGCTTATTTGACTTTAATCATATATAATGTTAAATTGCGACATGATAAATCATATTAAATAAAACGAATATAATAAATGATAGATCATGCTTTAAGCTTATAATAACATATATGATTAGAGATAGCAAGGTAAATTATAATTGGTATGATTCTAATCATACTAATAACAATATAAATTATACTAATTTGATATAACATTACAAGATATATCATGCTATACGCTTATAATAACTTATATGATTAGAAATACCAAGGTAAATTATAGTTAGTAACTCAATATGATTCTAATCATACCAACAACACTATAAATTATACTAATTTTAATTATATGTAATCAACCTCTTTATTAGTGAGTGGAGTTCAATACCAGAAATGAAGTGAAACCATGTATTGATGGAGTATTTGATATTTGAGAGAGATATTGTCGTTTTTATAAAGAATGTCTCAAAGCATATATGATATTTTCAAGTGTATGTTAGTGGCCTTCAAGGGCTTAGAGAAAATCTTATAAGAATAAATCTCACTTTAAATAGGTAAAATTTCAGGAAAAGGAAAATTTATAATATTAATATTAGATAATTTTAAAAAATTTAAACAATCTAACAGTGCCCCACACTTATAAAATATTTATGCGGGGAGATCTTTTATTCTATTTTGGGAAAAACATCATGGTCCCTAGGAATACTGATGTTTTGAGAGGGGCCTGAATTTCGGGCAAATAAGTCAGCATGGTTGAGGGTTTTTTTTAATATTATTAAAGGCATGGAGACAACATAGATGAATTATTCATCTGCTTCTTACCATGTAAATAAATGAATTTACCTTTTTCTTTATAGTCAATTTAAAATTTAATTTATTATGTTTGTGGTTGCACCATATCGGACCGGGGCCTCGCGGGGCATGTCGGGGTTGGGACGAGGTATATAACATACCCCGAATTGCGGGGCGGGGCGGGGACGGGACAGGGAGGTGTGGGGGCAGGGACGGGGCAACCCAATTCTTCCCCCGACCCGCCCCGTTGCCATCCCTAATCTTCATTGTAGCCAGCTCATTCATAATACATTGGAAATCATTTATGTGATCTTCAATTTTACCACCCTCCTTGAATTTCATGTTCACAAGCCTTCTAATCACAAAATTTTTGTTAACTGCATTTTTCTTCTCATATCTTTCCTTTAACTTCTTCCAAAGGGTATTTGCATTGGTTTCATTAGACACGTGATGAAATATGCTGTTATCCACCCACTGTCTGATGTGACCAATGGTCTTTCTATGCATCTTTTTCCAATCTGGATCAGAAATCTTTTTTGGTCGGGCTTTATCCCCTTCAATAGGATCATAGAGGTCTTTGCAATAGAGTATATCCTCCATCTTAATTAGGTTTCCAAGTCAATCAATTGGTATAGTTGAGTTTGATCATGGTAGTGTTCATAGTGTTGTTCTCCATCTCAATTAAATAATCAAGAAAAATAAACAACCTTCACTAACCTTAATTTCTGCACCAATCTACAGATCTAGAAATCCGACTCTGGATGGCTTCGGTATCGCAAAAATAATTTTTTGGGCTCCGATGAGTCAAACTTTCCTGTTGACCGTCAAACTGCTAATCTTCTTCCACAGTTACGTAAATCTGCTCCCAATGAGTCTGTAGGCGCAAACAGATCTCTGATCAGACACTGAATGATCAAGATATTGCGAGAACAATTCTCAGCCGTCAATCTGGTCAAACCCATGCTGACCTACTGTTTGCTGATGTGGTGATGACGTCAGCAGTTGCTGGAATGGGCTTCCCGCTTCACGGGTCAGGCTGAACTCACCCAAATCGAACCTGATCTGGTCTGGGTTGTGGGCTGGGCTTCATGGGTCAGGTCAGGTCAGAACCGACCTGGAACAAACCCACTCTGGACCTCCTCCTCCTTCTTCGTGTTCTATTCTGCAACCAGAAACTGATGGAAACACTGCTCCTTCCTTCTTCCACTCCGGCGATGGTGCAGCGTAAGCTGGACGGCGGCGAGCAGCAGCGGCAACGAACCGATGACTCACGGTGAACGGCAGCCTTCTTCTTCCCAGGCGATCAAAACTAGTGACTACGATTTCTGCAACCAGAATCGAAGATAGCACTGCTGCCTTCTCCTTTGGCCACGGCACGGAGATGCGGCACTTGTGGCGTAGTCCTCCTTCTTCGACGACATTGGCGAGGTTCCGACGACGCGCAGACGACGTCAATAGAGTCACAAATCATCTCCTTTGTTTCGCTGCAATTCTGGCAGCAATCCGAGAACTAGTAGGAACCCCTCTGCAACTCTTCTTCGAGATCTCCCCTGAACAGAAAACCTTGATCAGTGTGGCCCTCTCAAGATTGAAATCGATCTCTCTCCTATTTCTTCAACGAAGAACCACGTGCAGAAGTCTGGATCAAAAACCTTGATCCAATCCGTCGATCTCAACGTAGCACAATTCAATCCTAGAAAAATTATGCTCTGATACCACTTGTTGTGTGCGTGTATGCGGAAACATGAATTAATGCGATCAAGCAAACAATCAACCACACAAGAACAAGAAAACACACACAAGAGAATTACATGGTTCGGCAAACTTGCCTACATCCACGGGAAAGAAATTCGACTCTCCTTGGGTTCACTCTCTATACGATCAATTGTGTTACAATGCTCTCTTTCTTATCCCCCAAGAAACCCTATCTTAGTCAATAAGAAAGTTCATGTACAATTACCAAAATACCCATGACCCTGAACCCAATTGGTCTAGACCCACTAGGCCAACAATAGTATCTCTAGCACTGGAGCGATTACTGGGGGAGTGGCTGAAGAGGATCCAGAAGTTCAGCTGGGCCATCTTAAAAGGTTTTCTTTGCGAGAATTAAAAGTGGTAACTGACTGTTTGAGCAATAAGAACATTCTGGGCAGAGGTGGGTTTGGTAAGGTTTACAAAGGACGCCTAACGGATGGCTCACTTGTGGATGTGAAACGGCTAAAAGAAGAGCGTACGTCTGGTGGGGAACTACAGTTTCAGACAGAGATGGAGATGATCAGCATGGCCATGCATCGTAATCTCCTTAGGCTACGCAGTTTTTGCATGACCCCCACTAAACGCTTGCTCGTTTATCCCCCTATATGGCTGATGGAAGTGTTGCATCATTTTTAAGCGGTACTTGCCATCATCCTCATACTTGCCATGCTTTCTATGTGCTTTTAATGATATTCTTTCCAACTGCCTTGGTTATTACTAAAAGTTTCTCGTGCTCTTTTTTTTTTCCTGAAATGTTTTTGTTTCTATTTATTGGTTGGTTGAAGTTTGAATTAGTGATGAAACTGAATTAGAACTTAGGGTACCTGTGTCTATTTGGCTCATGTGTGCCAATGCTCTTAAAGAAAGTCTTTATGGTTTGTTTTAGAGCGTCCAACAGGGGATCACCCCCTAGATTGGCCGACAAGGAAGTGGATTGAACCCTTGAACACTTGAACCAACAACAACAATAAGAACAAAAGAAAAATGCCAAGTTGGCATGAAGCCAGAGAGTAAGGAAACCCACCCACCCAGGTATCAATCCCTGGGTGGGACTGTTGGGTGTGGGTGTGCTATCCACAACATCCATCCTGTGATTCCAAGCACAATGTTTCAGTTTTTATCAATTCCATTGTATCCATATTTTATTGATAATATTCAATTAATGTGGTGGATTAGAATATATAAGGCTTCTTTTTCTTCAACATTAATTGATTGTTGGATAAATCTCTTTAATGGGTTTTGATAAATGGGTGTGTTCTTTCTTGCCTAAATAGTGAATTTATCCCTTGAGCATTTTGGGTTTTGCTTACTTCTAAAAATTTTGAGCCTGAAAGTTTCAATTTTGGGTGGAGCTTACCAATGGTTTAATCCTTTGAAAGATTTATGTTGATATTTCTGACTCTTCGGGTGGAAGTGCTTTGCTTCAAGTGGTTGGTTTCAGTTAATTTATAATGACTCTTCGGATTTTTTTTTTGATAAAAATGACTAAAGATTACATTTGAGTCCTCTCTTTTTCACTGTTCTTAATATGTACGTCATATGGAAGCAAATACTAATTGAGTAGAGGATTGATGTGTTTGGGCAATGAGGATTCTTTCATCTATCATCTTATTGGTTATAAATCTTCTACGTTGCAGTTCTGATAATAAACATAAACTTGTGTAGGATATTTTATTTGAACGCGACCAGTGTTGAGGGAGAGAGAGAGAGATGACAAGTATTGCATGATCATGTACCATTTTCTATTTGAGGACCTCGTGCCATTTGAATATGTTTAAGTATTTAGATTTGAAATGCTCTAATTATGAGCAAAATTTGTTAAGCATTGATTATGTACAAGAAACAGGTTAATATAAATGAAATGTATTTGATATTTGATGTATGTGTTTTTTTTTTTTTTGAAAAAAAATACTGCTTTTACCGGGGGCCATATGACCGCTACTAAAAGCAGTATTTTTTCAAAAGACAATCACTACTAGAAATTTAGGCATTCGCGGTTGGAAAAGCGGGCGACTGCTTTACTGCGGTCGCTAAAGCCCCTAAATTTGCTTCCCACGTTTTTTTTTCCTCTTTTCCCTTTCCCCTTTTCCCCTCCCGCCCTGCGCTCCATCTGCTCTCCCGCCGCACCAGCGACGATTCCGCCGGAGCCCACCTGCGCCGGAGATCTCTCCCTCTCCCTCTCCCTCTCTCTGCACTGTGCCGCCCTCCCGCGGGCCGGAGCCCCCACCGGCTCTCTCCCTCGCTCCCTCTCCCTCTCCCTCTCGCTCTCTCTGCATTGTGCCGCCCTCCCGCACGCCGGAGCCGCCACCGGTTCTCTCCGCCATTAAAACCCTGAAGACGAACAACAGCTTCTTTCCCTACGCTCTGCATCAAAATCATTTCCAGGTACGTTAATGATCCATTGATTCCATTCCCACTTTCCAGTTCTTTCCAGATCTTGCATTTTTTTTCCAGATTCCATCCCTTTTTCTATCTTCTATCATTTTCTTTTTCTAGGGTTTCGGTTTCGTCCCTGTTCTTGTAAAAGCAATTGACTTTTTTTTTAGCTGATTCCATCACCGATTTCCCTGTTATTAGATTAGAACCTTCTTCTGTTCTACTTCAGACTTGTGTTTTTGTGTTGATATCTTGAATGAAGATTACTCTTGTACATCATGCAGTATCAGTTTTCATGTGAATTTTGTTAAAATTGGAGCAATTCCTCTTCCATTTGTAATTGAGTTTTCTACTGTTAGCAAATGAAGTCTACAGATATAGAATATCTCTGTTGATATGTTTGGATTTGGCCATCTTTGATGAGAATTTTCTCTTTCTCTATCGGGTCGAGATGGAAGACGATTTAATGGCTCAAGAAATGAGGATTTTCGCTAAGGGTTGAATATTTACTGGATTTTGCTGTCCTTAAAATTTATTTTATGTGAATTTGATATGAAGAACATGGGTGTAAACTTGTTGTACTGCTGTGGAAAGTGTTCAATCATGATACATATTACATATGCATTTCAATCATATCCATTTCTACACTTCTTCTCATGAATTGGGGTTCTCTTCCAAGTGATCGTCATTGCAATTGATCTAGTCAAGCGCTTTGATTTTTCTCTCCTTTTCAGAAATCACTTCCAAATATGAGATCTTCTGAGCTGTGATCCTCAATTTTTTTTTAGGATCTTCACTTTATGACTGGATCTTACATTGTGAATTCGTTTTGTCTATGAAATCGATGGAAGTTTAATTTGGTTTTGTAAATGTGGTCGCATTGGATGGGAATAGCAATGGGAGATTTTAGGGATGTTTAGATGACTGTCTCCTTAGAGCTTTTTAAGGATACAAAAGTATTCTACCAAAAAAAAAAAAAAAAAAGGGATACAAAAGTAAGAGCCTATAGAACAGATCCTACGCACATGAATTTCAGGTTTTCATATCACTGGCACAATGGTGAGTAGGGTTTTTCTGATTTGCTTAGTTCTGGATTCTTTAGTAGTCTTTTGGTGAATAGATGAATTTGAATGCTTTATTTTCCCTTCTTTTTTTTTTTTTTTTGCCTTTGGTGATGGATCTGATCAGGGAAATTCCGTCCATTTGTTAAAGCAAAAGGAGACAGCTTGTTCTCTATACCCCTGTCTGTGGATTATTTTATTCTGATAAAGCTAAAATTTGTTCTGGGTTTCTAAAGATAATCATGACTCAGGGAGCCTAAATTATGGGTCTCTTGATTTTTTTTTCTCAAAATCTCTTGGTTCTTTTTCATGATTTGTGTATATTGTTGATTCTGATTGCAAAGAATTGTTTGATGTTCTGTTCTTGATTTTTGTATTATCTCTGTTTTATTTATGGACACTGCATTTCTTCAAGGTTGGATTTTAATCGTTTCATTCAGTTATCTCTGTTGTTGATTTCTTTGTTTGACATTAAGGCAACAATTTCTTAACCATGAGTAAGAAAGAGTGACAAATGAAAAAAAAAAAAAACACACCTAAACAAGGCTATAAACATTCTGTAAGTAATTGGAAATATTTGGAACTTGAAATTCCTGAAAATTATATTATTGAATTTTCTTTTCGCTTGATATGGATTGTTTGCTTGTGACCGATGATACCACATGGATCAAAGGCAGTTCTTAAATGGCTTGGACTCTGTCTAGTTTTTCTACCATTTTTTGAACTTGTGTACTAGCCTGGGTGGCTAGCTAGACCCTAGGAGCAGCTCACATGGGAGTGGGCCTTAGCACACATTGGGGAGAAAACCATCTGTACATATGAAGGAGATGACTACTTGCACATGTAAAGGAGATGATCTAAAAATTGAAGACCGAGCAATTGGGTGAGCAATTGTGTCACTCTACACTGGTTGTTCCATGGTGGTGGACCTATTCTATTAACCTTTTCCCAAAAAAGAAAGTAGATGAAACCCTTGTTTAAGAAGGGGGAAAAAAACCGTCACTTCACCATGCTTATTTTTTCAAATGTAGAGTTATGTCATCTGAGTGGTCCATTGTCCACATTTAGTCACAGGAGTGATTTTCATGAGCCCACATGCGCTCCACTACTGAGCTGTTTCAAATTGAGTATGATCTGTAATATCCCGTAGGTCAAGCATTTGAATATATATAAAGTTTCTATAGTGAACTAAACATATGTTTAGAGCCGGTTTGTTTTGATCAGAATTCACTAGAGGATCACGAGTATTGGAGATTCTGATGCTGGTTTCAGGTCATGTCTTTAGAGCATTTGAAATTCTCCATTTTTAGCGCTGGAGTTTCGATAACCAACTGCCTGGAAAGCTGCTTTTCGCCTTTGAAATTCTTTAGAATTTAAGATTGTACTTTGAGCATTTTGGAGGACTGCTTTTGAACAATGTACATTTGAAGAACTCATAATTCTCACTGTATAAGAATTCTAACAATCATTCTATCCTTAGAAGGGTTACATCCTTAATCTCATGGCAAATGGTTATTGACTGAATGTTCTAATTATGAAGGGAATTGTTTAGGATTGTGATTCTGACACACCAATTTTGGTACCTGAAGCACCACACCTGGCTGTTCTAATCATAAGAGCATTTTGGGGAATAAAATTTACTTGACATCATTGGGGAGATCTTACCATGGTATCCAAATCATTTCCTTAAATAGTACTATCCACAAGCCCTTCAAGTGGGCATGCACACACTCAAGTGATGCACACATGCTTTCCGTGAAGTTGCATTGTTTCTACTCATGAACAATCAGTGTAATCAATTGATCTTTTGCTGATTTCTCTCTCACATGAGCTCAATCCCTAAATCTATGCTAACCAAAAGTCGCACCGCAGATAGGGACAAAACCCACACCATTGGGAGGTGTGTGAGGGGAGCTGGTGGGCCATCCATGTGCACCCCTCTCACATGGGTTCCATACCCAAGATTTGCTAAGATTGTATCATTCAAGTACAGAAGGTGACGTTTTAGTGGGACCCACCTCAGGATGGTATGGCATATCTATTCTATTTTATGGGATATCTTTCATTGCATGTTATGATGATATGTTCTGATGCCTGATGCATAGACTCTTATTACTGAAACTCTAATATGTTACTTCTCTGGATCTTTGTTGCTTCATTGTAGTGAGATTTGATTTCTATTCTATGGAATCAAAGTTAGAATTCCACTTATGTTTTACTTTCTCTACTTGTTTTACCCAAATGTTTTGGGTTATACTAGTTTGACTTGGCCAACTCAATTGAAAACTCTCTTAACAAAATAGTCTTTTAGAGTTTTATACCATTTTACATCCATGAGCTACATCTTTTCTCTTAAATATTAAATTTCCACCTTCTTAATCAAATAAATTCTTATTGTTTATAGATAATGTCAATGATCACTCAAATTGTGGTTTTGCCACTTACTACTAAATTAGGATCTTTAGGACTTAAAGATTGTAAGCAACCTTAATCTATTACACTGGCATGATCTTTCACTCTTTCAACTCCTTTGATAAGCTCTCATTCAACAAATTATTGGATCATGTTTGTTGTGCTTCTTTTGGGGTATTTATAGATGAGATAAAAATGAGCAATTCAACTTTATTTTTTTACTTTTTTTTCTCTCTTTTACTTGTCTCCTTCTTGTATTTGTAACTTCTTCCTTTAATTGAGTTATTCTTCTTGTATTTTTAACTTCTTCCTTGAATCTGAGTATGTTGTGTAATTTTGTAGTGTGGTATGAGAAAATGATGAGAGCTTCTTGGGGTTGAATAGAATCAATAGTTAGATTTTAAGCTAAGATATTTTTCAAAGCAACAGTATATTTTTTGGTGTCTGCTTTTGTTGGAGCGTGCTTTCCTTTCATTAACCTATTGAGCTTGAAATGATGTGGGGAGATTATATTTAAGTTATTATAATTGCAGCTTAGTTATCATGTTTTCTTTCATTTTTTGACTTTCTGGGAGAGAATATTTTGTGATTTATCAGTGTAACCCACTAACATGCCCTCTGTGTTTGCTTCTTTTAATTGGAAATTAGATTGAAGCAGAGTAAGTTGAATTTATAGTAAGAATACTTCACTGATTTAGTTATGCTGGCAGCAGTGAACTTCATTGCAGGGCCAGAATGCTTTACTATGTATGTATGAAATAACCTCTTTAATTATTCGAAGATAAAAAATAAAAAATAACCACTTTATCATCATCATTGTGCTATGCATATATTCACAATTCATGGCGAATTATGTGCATGAAAATAGGCCATTGAATCTGGTTTAACCAAAGAGGAATTTTCTTGCCCAAGGGTGTGTGTCAAGGATCCTAACAAGGATCTAGTTCTTCAAGCACGAGGGCGCCACAGAGTACACACCATCATCACCGAAGGAGTAAAAGGATGATCGTGCCAGTGATGAAACCAATTTTTAGAGAATGGATCTGTCTATGGAATATTTTTAGAGAAATATGTTTAAAAATGTTCAATTGGGTTCGGGAAACCATTGAAGGAGATACAGTTGACTTACATGACCAATGAACGGTTGGGAACTAATTCACTAATGTTAAATAGTGCATAAAAGAAGAAGAGAGTTTCACGAATTGCTGGCGGAGGACTTCGTCAATTCAGTTTGATAGGTTAGTATCATTCAATGAGATTCATTTAATGCGCTTTTACCATTAGATTTAGCAACACTGTGCTGCCCTTTCATTGTGTTTTTTAAGTAAATGTCTATGTGCCACTCTGTCTATTGATCTTTTGTACGTCTTTGTTTCATCTGATGACATATCTGTTTGCCAAGAAATTTCGTCTTAACAGCAGATTCATTTTACCACTCGTCTTGGACAAGAAATTTCGTCATAACAACAGATTCTTTTTACCACTTGTCTTGGAATGATTTGTATTATTCTAACTTTGGCAATTTTAAAGCCTTGTAATGATTATCATGTGCTCATCCCATCTAAAATTTCAGTTATCCTATTTGATGGACTCTTTGCTTGAAGCTTAGCTCACCGAGCTTTTTTCTTTTTGTTCTTTATTCAGTTTGCAAGAAGCTTGAGATGAAGGGAAGGACCACATACAGTGAGGTAATATTTGATGGCCAGTTTGTCATTTTTTAAATTCGGAAGATTAAGTATGGTATGGAGTGAAATGGCACTTCTGTTAGGGGTTTCTGGCTAAAGAAGTGTTAGTTGAATGCTTGGAGCATTTTAAAGGGTAATAGTTTAATTACAGGGGATCTTCGTTCTTTAAGAGGGCCCAAAATAGTGGTATATAATAAAAAAAGGACTGTATGGTAGGTCTATAGCAGTCAAATAAGACTGTGGACAGCCATATTACTAAACAAAGTAAAAGATTACAAGTTCTGAAGAAGAAGAATGTAGCTGATACATAATAAAACCATAATTAGCTACAACATTGTCTGGTATGTACAGATTAATCTGGATGATGGGAAGTGACCATACTGTATAACCTGTTTTTCTTGTTCATCTCTTTCGGAAGTTTAGTTTTGTGGTGTTGAGTGGAATGGGTCTTTGGTTTCATGTTGTAGATGAGAAACTTGACGGGCACAGGCCCCTAGTCATTCATGACTTGCAGGAACTGACGGAACGAGATTCCGACTGCTGGTTTGATCGTACAGTTGAAACGTAGGTTTAAGTTAGAACGTTAACTTAAAACTTAGAAAACGAGCATCCGGGCGCCCAAAATGAGTAAACGCGGTCCGTTGCCCGTGAAACTTGATGGGCACGGGCCCCTAGTCATTCATGACTTGTAGGAACTGACGGAACGAGATTTCGACTCCCGGATTGCTCGTACAGTTCAAACGTAGGTTTAAGTTAGAACGTTAACTTAAAACTTAGAAAACAAACCTCCGGGCGCCCAAAATGAGCAAACAAGGTCCGTTGCTCGTGAAACTTGACGGGCACGGGCCCCTAGTCATTCATGACTTACAGGAATTGACGGAACGAGATTCCGACTCCCGGATTGACCGTACAGTTGAAACGTAGGTTTAAGTTAGAACGTTAACTTAAAACTTAGAAAACGAGCCTCCGGGCGCCCAAAATGAGCAAACGGGGTCCGTTGCTCGTGAAACTTGACGGGCACGGGCCCGTAGTCATTCATGACTTGCTGGAATTGACGGAACGAGATTCTAACTCCCGGATTGATCGTACAGTTGAAACGTAGGTTTAAGTTAGAACGTTAACTTAAAACTTAGAAAACGAGCATCCGGGTGCCCAAAATGAGCAAACGGTGTCCGTTGCTCGTGAAACTTGACGGGCACGGGCCCCTACTTATTCATGACTTGCAGGAACTGACGGAACGAGATTCTGACTCCCGGATTGATCGTATAGTTGAAACGTATGTTTAAATTAGAACGATAACTTAAAACTTAGAAAACGAGCTTCCGGGCGCTCAAAACGAGCAAACAGGCTCCGTTGCCTGTAAAACTTGACAGGCACGTGCCCGTAGTCATTCATGACTTGCAAGAACTATCGGGACGAGATTCCGACTCCTGGATTGCTCGTAATGTTGAAACGTACGTTAAAATTTTAATTTTAATTCTTAATTTTTTTATATTTAGTATAAATTGCCAATTTTTATACTTATCTTTTAATATTTATTTTTCTTTTTCTGTTCAGGTTTGAGAGCATCGGATATACCACGGCACCCGGCACGGAAAATTTTTCTTTTTCCTGTAATTGTAATGGATATATTTTATTAAAACTTTTGTAATGTTTTGAATGCAATTAATATAAGACTTTCTTTTTTTATTTGTAATTTTAATTGATGGTAGTAGTTGTATATATTTAGGCTTTGTTATTTGTAATTTTAATTGATGGCAGTAGTTGTATATACTCAGGTACAGGTATAAAAAAAGGGAAAAATTTGAGAAAATAAGGAAATTTTATTAAAAGTAAATAAAAGCTTTAGCGGCCGCCAGTGGCGGTCGCTAAAAGTACTATTAGCAGTCGCTAATAGTTTCAAAAATTAAAAAAAAAACAAAAAAAAAAAAAAAACAATGTATTAGCGACCGCCAGATGAGTATTAGCGACCGCTAATACTTAAAAAAATAAAAATAAAAAAAGAAAATTCAAAAAAATGAGGCATTAGCGACCGCCATGGCGGTCGCTAAAAGTCCAATTTTTTTTTTTTTTAAATTTATTTGCGACCGCCATGTAGCGGTCGCTAATACCTTTAGCGACGAGGTTTTCGCGGCTGGCGCTCGGCGGTCGCTAAAGAGTATTAGCGACCGCCAATCGACTTTTAGCGACGGCAAGTGGCGGCCGCTAAAAGTCAATTTTCTAGTAGTGAATGCTTTCGTCGCTACAAAAGACAAGCCCCCTCCCATCCACCTGTTCTCGCGCGAAGGGCAATCCACAACATATTAGATGTACCGAAGGACCATGAGTAGCACCTTATGCAAATTTGTCTTTGATTAATGATTGCTGTCATAATTCCCAATCAATAGGCTATAATCCCAAGTGATTAATGGACTCAAGTTTCTACTATGCATTTACTTTGAGTTACCAATGAGTGAGGCCAACTGTAGGTAAACACCACGGCATCTTGGGTTCGTGGTAGTGGGACTGTGGGAATATATATAATTCTCACAATGGAATCTATCATCTTAGAGAAAAATATCTGCTTGTACCAATTAATGAATTTATCATTGATAAGTGCGCACCCATGTCAATTAATAGTTAATTGGACAATAATGATGATTACTGTGATTAATTGGGTCATAAGGATAATAAGATATAGATCAAATTTGGTTGGACAAATTTATTTGAATAGATCCATGGATTTAATTGATAGAGGGGCCTACTTGCAATAATTGAGAAGATTAGGGTCTTCTTGTAAATATTCATAAGACTGTAGTACAATTACATTTATTTAGTGGAGTTATTTGCAATTAATTGTGGGTCCGGAGTTCACATGAGATATGGGGTCCATATGTTCAGTTGGAGCCAGATTCTAAGGAATCCCTAGTAATCCCCATGTTAACCCTAAGAAGAGAAGTTTCTATACCTATTGGAACTCTCAAGGAAAAAGGAGTAAGACACTTATCAGAAATAGAAGTGAGACTTCTAATTTTAATCCAAGAGGATGTGTGCCCATAACTATATGTAAGAGGGGAGGGTGGACATCCAAGGTATTGCACGCCCAAGGGTTGGACGTCCACCTCTTTTCTCCCCTCTTTCTTCCTATTCTCTCTCCTCTGGTTTCTTTCTAGAGTGCCTAGGGTTTCTGCTTATTTGAGATCCCACGATTCTCTTTTAAGAAGTTCTCTAACAAGAGGGTTATAACATGGAAGAACACAAAGGATAAGTAGATCAAATCCATGAAAAGGGTTTCATAGAAACAAGAAATCAAAGTTCTCGATCTGTGCACAACCAAGCTCCAAATGTATAAATCTACAACCTATTTGTTTTAGTAGATCTTATGCTTGTTTGTTTTTCTTGATAGATCTTTGATTTTAACATATGAGATTAGGATTTTAGATATTGGGATTGAGTTCTTGGGCTTGGTGTTTGATCCCTGCTTTAAGTGGGTCAAAAGTTTTGTAAACTTATCTAGAAGGCCCACTTACTTCCAATAACATCATCATTTATTCACTATTAGGATCTGGTTATTTTCCTTCAATTCTCTTATTATGGACAAATTAGAAGCAAATCTCATTCGTTTCACGGGAAAAAATTATATTTCTTGGGCATTGCAGTTTCAGTTCTATCTCCAGGGGAAGAAAATGTGGGGATATGTTACGGGATCCTTTCCAAATCCCAAATCCGAAGAAGAAGTCAAACTGGAAGACTAAACTAAAGATGCCCAAATTATGATTTGGATTTTGGGCTCTGTTGATCTTTTTTTTATTTTTTATTTTTATGAATCTCCGACCCTACAAAATAGCAAAGGATATGTGGGATTATCTTAAAAGCATTTATAATCAGGAAAATCCAGCGGGGCGATTTCAATTGGAACACGAGATTGCCTACCATAATCAGGGTAATCTATCCATTCAATACTATTACTTCGGATTCATGATTCTGTGGATGGAATACATAGACATTGCTTATGCAAACATTACTTCTGACATTTTGTCCGCCATTCAAGGAATTCACAAAGTAAACCAGCGTGATCAATTCTTAATGAAACTGAGACCCAAATATGAAACTGTTCACTCTAACCTAATGAGCTGAACACCTTCACTCTCCTTAGCAATTTGCCTAAATAAGTTATTGTGTGTGGAAAAAAGATAACTATCTCAAGTTGCCTTGACACAGAATTCTTCAAGTGCACCACTTAAGCTGATAGTTGAAAGGCCTAAACAAGTATATGAAGCCCTGTCAAATCCATTACTTGCGCGATGTGGGTTGTGGGACTTTCCTAACCGGCTCCATACTGCAACACGCCAAGAGTACTTTAAAAAATTCAAGATAATCTCCTTGAACACATTCAAACTAGGAAGCAAACCATAATATAATGAACATTATATAAATCAATACACACTGAATAGGATTCTTAGAAGCTGCCAAGTTCTTATACAACAAAAATAGTAGATCTTGGATCTTTAATCTGGAACAACTAAGGGGAATAAGTCCAAGTGACCATGCTCCGAATATACATTGATTGCATAGTGATCAGGATTCAGGAGTAGATGTAAAAGTGCGAGTCCGTGACCCAGAAATATTATAAGTTCGAATGACTCTGTATCAAACACACAAGTTTAACCAAGATAATGTAAGTTGTTTCATTCTCTGTTATTCCAGTAATCCGAATCCATAATGATTGGGTAGAGATCAGAGGCAGATGCAGAGGAGACAGTCTGTGGCCTATCGATTGAGATACTTTGGCTTTGGCTCAGGTTCTGTTCCTGGCTATGGATTTGTTGATGGTGGCTCCTGATGTCTTTAATGTCCAAATCATCACTCGAGAGATTTGGCTCCGAAATATGGTTTTGGACGTCAGTACGACCTTCAAGCATGCTCACGACAGCAGACATGGTAGGCCTAAGTGTTGAAGAAGTATTAGTGCATAAAAGAGCGATGGTAATCATCCCAATTGCCTCTTCTTTGTTGAATTCTGATCCCAGCTTTGGATCAACCAGCTCTATCAGACTTCCTCTCTCTTGCAGAACATAAGCCTACAATGTCCATTTAAAAAAAAATAGTAATGAGATTGCTTAACTTAGTTTAGTAGGAAAAAAGAATATGGTGTTTATTTAGGTCTTGGTGAGTTTTCATGTAGATGGTTTATAATGTTAGCTGGTCATCTACTAGGCCCTACATTGATCATGGCCAAAGGTTGGACAATTAAATATGATTAAACGAGTATTTAAAGTTACGAAAATGATGCAATATACAAAAAAAGACAACCAATGTGCCATTGAGCGTTCTTGGCTCAAATCCTCCAGCTATTAGGGCTGAATCGCCTAGTGACTATCATTTTTAGTCTATCACTGATACATTGTAGGGAGCAAACAAATGGATCTACAAGGATGTGATCTATATCAGATGATACAATCACTGCCAACGTAAAGAGAAAAACTTGTCTGGCTCTGTTCTGTAGTATTACCGAAGTCATGTTAATCCTGCTCAAATTATAGCGATAATAACAATAACATAAGTGACAATCTGAAGTACCCAATCCAGAAGATAAATGCCTTCTGATTTCGGCTTGTAGCTTGTGTTACTCTTCCCACTGACTATTTCCAAAGCAACAATCCCAAAGCTGTAGACATCTGCTTTGTCGGTGAGATAACCACGCAGTGCATATTCCGGTGCCATATATCCTCTGCAAAAATCAAGATTATTATGGATTATGTGTGCGTGTAAATAATTACAATGGACCTATAATGTATGGGCACTAATTACTTTTGCCAAAGGCAAGGGCACAATCAAGAATGTATCTACTTATTCCATTAAAGATACCAAAATGGATGGTTAGGAGTTTGGATATCTTCACAGAAAATTTGAAAAAAAGATATTAATTGGAGGAAGAACTGGGAAGTTCAATAATTATAGAAGTAACTCAGAAATTATTTTTGCACAAGGAAAATGAATAATGGATTAAAGAACCTGTATGTTTCTTTCTGGGAAACAAGAAAACCTGTCTGTTTAAGTTAGAAATGCCTAATATATTCGACTTTTGGACTATGGCCCATGCAAAATGAAGCACACTTGGTTTGCAGTAAAGCCATATGACATTGTAAGTATTTTATGTTGGCTAATTCATGGGTTGGACAAAACTATGGGTCCATTGAGTTGTATTTTCTATTTTATTTTACAATGGACTATAGTTGTGCCACTGAAAGAGTTGAATCGGAGAAAAGAGAAGACCGGGCGAATCTCCCAGGCCCGATCTATCAGCGCCTCTGTCCGATTGATCTAACAGTAGAAGCGCCCCAGTTATTTGAGTGGCCCGATCGATCGGAGCCATTGTCCAATAGATCGAACAAGCACTAACAAAACGAGAAATTCTCCTAAAATACTACTAAGTTGTTTCCTTTTGAGATTTTGTTTCCCAATTTGAGTCCTACTTGTGCACTAAGTCTAAGGTACGAATTTGAGGCTATATATAGGGTATTGCTCTCTACCCTAAAAACCACTCTCATTAACATGAGTCACAGATATCTTAGAAAGAGATTATTCTCTAGAGCCATTAAGAGATTATTTTGAAGGCTGCTCTAGAAGGTCATTGTTGCTTCTGCTTTCTTGTAGAATATAGTTTATCTTAACTGACAATGTGCGATGAGATCAAGTAAGGAGAACAGAGCACGATGGATGTCGTGTTAGTAGATTCTTTGCAAGAACAACTACAGTCCTTTGGTCTAGGTACATACTGAAGTAAAGGAGGTTATGCATATATCTTGTACTTGTTCATGAGCTCTTAATTTCTGGTTCGTGGTTTTCTCCCTGGATAGGGTTTCCACACTAAATACTTTGTCTGCCTTCTTGTGGTGTGTGATTGGTAGATTGTTAGTTCTATATTGTCTGATTGGTTATTTCCGCTGTATTGATCAGTTAAATTAGAATAGACGCTGACATTTGGCCTCTAAAGACCTTCACTTTACACTATTTGTAGAACTCAAAATTTTCATTTTTGTCACCACTTATATAAACCTAAGACTTTCACTCTTCCCATTTCAGGATGAACCTTGCAAGAGCTCAGCACAGGGGAAAAAAACTTGAAAGATGCATAGGCATTAAAGTTAAAGTCCTGATTTGAAACATTTAAGGGAAAAAAAAGGCTCTCTAATTTTGTGTTTACATTGAGAAGAGTAATAAACTTAGAAAAAAATCCTGCTCCGATTATGTTATAAATAAAATCCTTCTCTGCGGGAGGAAAAAAATAAAAGGGATAATAATATAATTTTTAACCAAAGATAACAGTAGGAAAAGAAAAGCACACTGACTCACATGGTTCCCGCTATTCGAGTGCTGATGTGGGTGTTCTCCTCTTCATCAAGTTTCGCCATACCAAAGTCCGAGATCTTAGGATTAAGATCCTTACCCAGCAGTACATTGGTTGCTTTGATGTCTCTATGAACAATTTTTAACCTTGACTCTTCATGGAGATAAGCCAAACCTCTTGCTATTCCAACACATATGCAATGCCTAGTGGGCCAATCCAGTTTCAGTTGTTGTTCTTCTAGACCTATGAACCATCCAATAATGACATTAGATTCTTTCTGTGTTATATTCATGGATTGCAGTCAATGGTACTGATCTTACCAAACAGAGCACGAGCAAGGCTATTATTTTCCATATACTCATACACTAGCAATAATTGATTTCCTTCCATACAACATCCATATAGCTTTACGAGATTTGGGTGTTGCAAAGCAGAAATCATTCCTATCTCATTCACGAACTCACGATTTCCTTGCTTTGATTTAGAAGAAAGTTGCTTGACTGCAATTATGGTACCATCATATAATAGTCCCTGCATTAGAGTGATAATGTGAAGTTATACATCATCAGAGTGAAAGACGAAGTTATTTTGAATTTGATGGATAAGAAGTTCATGTATATACTATATAATACCTTGTAAACAGGCCCAAAACCACCTTCTCCGATCTTGTTGGCAACGTCAAAGTTATTGGTGGCAGCTTTAAGTTGTCTTAGGGTAAAGGAACCAGTTTGGAGATCTAGACGTTTGAGATCTGGCAGAAGAAAATTTTAGATGATTTGTTGCTGTTATAAATTTTGAATTACTCATTTCATCATACAATTCATAAAAGGATTATATTGTCGATTAGTTCGCACCTTCGTACATTGAGCTTTTTTTATGGAAGCAGCATTTCCACCAAAGGATTCCTATAATCAAGAAAATGACACAGAATACTGAAGCTACAATACCAATCACAGCACCAGCAGATATCTTGTTGCCACCTGGAGGTGTGAAATCTGCATAAATGAAGAAAATAAAGTGTTAGGATTCTATTTGTGTTGGCTAATTCATGAGTTGGACCAAACTCTGGGTCCATTGAGTTGTATTTTCTATTTTATTTTAGAATGAACTATGGTTGTGATGATAGCCTAAAAATACTATTTAGGCCCCTCAACAAGGACTTTGTTATGCGTACAAATGATTTTAATCAGCTTAATTATGTTATTTTAATGTTTACAGGTGTCTTAGGTGGAATGAGAACGAAATCGAAGAAAATGGCAAGAAATAAGAAGCACCGGAGTGACCCGAGGCATTCTGCCTCCGGGAGTCCGAACGCCAGACCCCACAAGTGAAACCGGAGGTTCTGCCTCCTGGTGTCCGGACACTCGACCCAAGATGACTCCGCCTCCTAGCACAATTAGAAGAGATTTTTTGGCCAAAAGCTATATAAGGGGAGCCAATCTCGTTTTTTATTCATTCACATCTTGGGAGAAGATCTGGAGGTCGTCAATTTCTCTCCATGTGTAACTAAATCTCTATCTTAGGGTTGTGATGAAGCCTTAGTTTTGTGTTTATAGTGACGTATAGATTCTAGGATTTTATTTTGGATGCTTTGATTATATGATATGAATGCTATCCATGTATTGAATTTATTTAGTAATGTAAGATCTAGTTTTGGTATTTTATTCTTGTAGTTTGGAATACCAGTCATATAATGGTGATTGAATGTGTGTGGAGTTAAAACTCGGATAATCTATGCCATTGAGATAGGTTATGCCCAGATCTAAATCCGTACAATTTATTTGGTAACTCTGTGGAGGTTTGTACGAGCGGACCCATGTTAAGGGCATTGGGGGCAGTGAACCCCATTGGGATTTGAAAAATCCAGAGAGTTTCAATGGGCTGCTGGTCCATGCCCCCGTCGACCCATCACACGTGCCCCTACCCCTTTTATTCCGAAACCCTTCGCCTTCCCCTTCCTCTTCCTCAAACCCCAAATCCTCTCCAAGGGCTCTTGCAATCCCAGCCCTCCCTTTCAAGCTCTGACGCTCCGGCTCCGACACTCCGGCATAGAAAGGAGGTGTGGTTTGAAGCTTACACCATCTCAGACTCTCAATCAGCAGAGCATCTGGAACCAAAGAGCAGTACTTGCAAACATGACCTTACACATAACACGTCTTTCTTGGGCTTCTTTCACTGCAATATTTGTTGTGCATTTTTCAAAATCTGGATCTTGTTCCTATTTGAATGAATTTCTTTGCATGCTTTGATGTTTGATCAGATGGTTGAGCTTTGTCTTGTCTAATCAAATTATTCTTTTGCAACGAATAGCAGTACATATGAGATTTCCGCTGGATCATCCGAAAATCTGATTTCCATCATCAAGTGTGCAGCATTGACCATCTCGTTTCCCCTATCAGGTGCAGCCCATTTAATTGTGTGGCCTACCAGATGGCAAATCAAATCCAAACAGAGAAGTTGCCCCTCTCTTGATTGAGCAAAATCAAATGTATAAGCTTGGAAAGCAGGAAATATCAGCAATTATCCTGGTAAAGAAAGCTCAAATCCATCAATGTGAACCAAAATCTCATATTTTTTCAGTGGTTCTACTTCACATTCTCAATTACAAGAACTATTAGCTTGAGAATTCCTAGAGTGTACTCTCAACTGATGGATATTAAAGTTTCCTAAATTAATTCCCAATGGGAATTCAAATACTTAAATGGTTTTCATCACATCGACTTTGCATAGGGAATGGCTACTGTTCTGCTTTGCATTTGTGGAGTACAAAAATTCTGGAACTGGAATACATGGCTTATTGTTTTCCCTCAAAACAATATTCTCTATATTTTGAATCTGAACTAAAATGTACTGATTAAGGCTTTCACACAAAAGTTTCCAACATTTGGAAAAAATCTGATAATCCAAGCACAATAATAGGCATAAGAAACAGAGCAAGTAGGCATTAGAAAAGTTAAGCACATCAATGTATGTGGAAGCCTCCATTAGCCGTATAGGCACTATTAGATCAATTTTAACCCTCTCCAGGTAACTACAAGTTGAACTATAAAAAAAGTGAAATTAATAGAGATGAACAGGGATCTAAAGGGACCAAATTGGGACAAGTTATTTTGATTCAAAAGCTCTTATTGCATACCGATTCATCAATTTTGCCAAGCTTCATCGTCCAATCATGACCAGGGAATGGGATCAACTAGTTCCACCCGTTTTATTTTATATTCCTTTAGTTCCAATGTTTGCTTGTAGTTCTATAATAGTAGCAGTAGTGGTTATTTTTATAGTTTTGTTATATGCATTATTTTCTTTCATGCTGCAATGGCTTTCAAAACATGAACAGCTGTCGAGGGCAATTGTAAAAAATTTCTTTTAGAATTGTGATATGACTTTTGATAGAGAATGTTAGTTGCTTGATGTATTAATTAAATATTTATATCTATTTAAATGCAAGACATTCTCACTTTTGCCATTGATAATGTGAATACATAACAACAAAATAATGTTTGAAATCTTCAATGGATCATCATATGCCCCCCTCGAACGAAAATCCTGGGTCCGCCACTGTTTGTAACCAAAATGAATCTTTAAAGAATTGATAGTGAAACCCGAGGTCTATATTCGCCATTGCATGAGGGTAAGGTGGATTAGTACCCTAAGACTTTTCTCTAATTGGATCAAACTTTGTTTTTAATTCGTTAATTTAGGAATCATACACCCCACATCAATATTTCGTTATATAATAGAATTAATTTAGGAATTTGGGAACAACTCAACTTAGCATTTTTGTCTCAATGGATACGACACCCGGTTAACATCTTTACTCTCACGAGTAGAGATATTAGCTAGGTATAAATTATATTTGCAAACCTTATTTCTTGACGATTAGGTTGTCTCGCCGAAAGAGCTATAGCTAAGCAAAAGCAGAAAAAAAAGAAATTCGGAAGACACTATCCACGAGGCCCAATCGATCGGACAGAGGATCTGTCGGGTCAACAGGTCCGATCGATCGGTCCTTGGGAAAGTTTCCCGATCTGAGGACGAAATTATTTCCTTTTAAGACTATGTTTCCCACTTTGAGTCCTATTTTTGTTCTTACTCTAAGGCACAAATTTGAGACTATATATATAGGGTGTTTCTCTCAATCCTAAGACAGAAGACAAGAAGTTAATTATCTCTCTTGATTTAAAGTTAGAATATCCTAAGAGAGATTTCCTTATTTCTCTAGAGCCATTGAGAGATTGTTCTGAAAGGCTGCTCTAAAAGTTTTGTTGCTTCGACTCTAGAAGGTTTTGTTACTTCGACTCTCTTTGTAGAAGTTGTGCATCTTGATCTCAAGGTGTTGAAGGAGTTTCAAGCACAAGGAGCGGTGCATGGCGGGGAAGTCGTGACAACAAGAGAAGTTGTGTAAGAACAACGACAGTCCTTAAGTCAACGTACTGATTGAGATAAAGGAGCTGTGAGTATATCTTATAACTGTTCAATAGTGATTGATTTTTTTGGATTGTGGTTTTTCTCCCAGTAAGGATTTCGACATTAAAAATTGTGCGTGCCTTCTTCTTGTAGTGTGTGATCGGTAGATTAGTTTTGCTTGATTGCTTCTGCTACATTGGTTTGTTGGAACTAGCACTCATTCCAGTAAGTTTGCGAACATTGATAAACCATGTACTTTTATCAGATAAAATTGTTCGACTGACTGATGATAAAAAGAAACGAGTGCTTACTCTTAATCACTCAAAACGTATATTGGTTATCCGAATTTCAGAACCGGATATATCGGCTGACTCAAATTTTACTGTCTGAACAATGACAGAAACAGCAAAGCAGGCCATTCAGATTCAATTGCTTGAAATCACAGACCATCTTCACTGTTTTCAGAAAATAAAAGCATTTATATTAAATTATCAAACATAATTTTTTTCTCTCATTTAGGAAAAAAAAAACAGAAGTTTCACAAGTTTTATTGTGCCTTTTATCACTCTTTCGCAACTGAGCCTGGCTCTCTAGCAACGTTACCAAAAAAAAAATTTGTGTAATTTGAATTGGACTGAAGAAGACTTGCCACAGCATTTGAAGTACCTGATTCCACAGAAATGGCTGATATGAGAGGACCATAGGTTCCTTTATCGGGGAGACTCTGTGTGCCTTTTCCAGCCCAATAGAAACGGATCTCCAGGGTGTTAGTTGTCACATTTGCAGTAAAATTCCTCACAACTGCTTTATGTGTCCCTCCTGCTTCAGCTACGATATTGAAATCTTTCCATACCAATTTCCCCTGAGAAAAACTAGTTTAACTTGACCTGACTGTGAAAAGTTGGCAAATAAGTATAATCCTCAAAATGCAACTCATACCTGAATATAAATATCAAATATGCGCTTTCCGAGGCTGCTATATGATTTGTTATCTGAGAACATTATCTCTGCGAAATGTAGTTTCACTGTATAACTCCCATTCCATAAACAGAGTCCATAATAAGTCAGAGAGAGAGGAGAAAGCCGTGCTGTCATGTACAACTTAGAGTCAGGCATTGTGAGTCCGGATATATTTTTTACTGTATAAATGTATTCATCTACTTTATTGTCGTCTAAGAAATTTCCTGTGCTGCTAAATGCCCAGCGTTCTCTACTCGGAAAGTATTTTGAAGCGCCGCCCGAATCTTTATCTTCTGTGAATGTGGTAGCTCTATGGGTTCCATTGACATGGACAGTCACTTCTTCTCCTCCACAATTTATATAGAATTTAGAGAGTACTGTCATTGAGAGAAACAAAATTACTAATGTTAATTATCTGAAAGGTAGGGAAATTTTCTCCTGCAGAAGTTCCCGCATTCAGATGTGACAGTTGTCGTGGTTGGAAGCTGTAAATCTATTGGGGGCTCAAGTCTTTTGGCCGCACCATGCCTCTTTGATTGTCGGATCTCACGTCCACATGCAGGAACATCTGAAGGTGTAAATCTCACCTGCAAGTCAACAATTGAAAGAAAAAGAGAAAACATGCAGAGCTAGTTGTTTTGGTTAGGCTCTTTCAGCATCTTTTGGGGTCTTATTTTAAGGAAACACAAATCTGGCACATAGGAGTAAACACAAATCTGGCACATAGGAGTAATTTAAAAGGAAGCAATTCACATGAGTTATTGCTTCCAACCGGTGTGCTGCTTTGAACAAGTGCAGATTAATCACGGGATGATCTCATCCCTACATCCACCAAACCCACAATTTATGGGTACATCCAAGCACAGACAAAAGACATTTACGCTCTATGCTAATAAAACTTGCGCTCTTACATGATTTCGGACAGGCGAAGTCCTTTAAGCAGGGAGGAACAGCTTCACTTCTAGATCAATATGAGGTCAAGAATGTGTCAGCAGTAAAATATCATTTGTAAAGTGTTTATGTGAGACTTTAAAGTTAGCCAAAGCATCTGGTCACAAAATCATATTGTTACTTTCTATGCGAATGGCATAAAAAGAGAAGCGAAGACACTTACAAATTGTTCGCTCTAGGAGGGCTTCCAAATAAGTTACTAAAGAAACCCAAAAAAAATTCAATCAGCAGTAGGTATAATAATCAACTACTTGTAGCTGAAAAGCATAAAGAACCTTACAAATTTCCATCTTGACAATCCGCAGTGCTCGCCGAAGTAAAATTGTTGTACGAAAGGTCACTGCCACAACAATGCTTTGAAATATGACCCACCCACACAATTCAAAGGAATAACAGATTTCAAGGAAGCAATTGGCAACTTAAATTAACTGGATTTCTTTTTAAAAAAAATTGATAGAAAGAAATTCATGAAGCATAAAAACACAAAGACGACAACAAAAGCAAGTCAATTAAGCAGAACTGGAGTTGGTTATCCATGTTTCTTGCATTTTTCTTTATTGATTTTGTCTTTTCCATTTTTTGCTTCACATTTGCACTCTGGAAACCAGGGGCGGATCCAGGAATTCTAATTTGGGGGGGGGGGGGGGGGGGCTGCACTCAGTGGTGGATCTAGGATTTAAAATCATTGAGGGCACGATTAAGTAGTAGAGGGTCCAGGGGCAACGGCCCCGGAAATTTTTTTTGGGTTATTTATATGATTGCAAATGATTTTTTCTTCTTTTTTTCTTCATGCTTGGGAAAAAACAATACACAAAAAAAGTAGTGGACCTTTTACATACATTATCAGTAACTAATACACAGAAATGTGTATTCAAAGACAGGTAGTTTGTAGATTTCCACTGCATTGCAAATCATGCCTAGCAAGGACAAACAGTGTGCAGATTTACCCCAAACCTTTTATATGGAACAAATATAATATAATAATTTCAAGCAATAAAACAAGACATATTTATTTATCACAACTGTTCTCTACGAGTTTTCATTGGAGGGCCTGGTTCAATGTCACTGGCGGCCTAATTGATTTGGGCCTAACTTAGTATACATAATTTTTTTTTTCCAAAAAGTCAGTTAAACTAAGATGTCATTTAATATTAATTTGTAAATAAAAATAATCTTGGTCTATAATTTTAGAAAACTTAAGGACCCACCTAAGATATTTTTCAAATCAATTCTTTATAAAATAAACTAAGAGGTGTAATTTAAATTTATCAAAAGCTAAGGGTCTCCATTTTATAATTCAAGAAACTAATGAAGTGTTATGAGTCAAAGGTTACAGAACTCATCCATACTTTCTTTCCTTTTTTTTTTCTTTTATATTCTAATGGCAAGTGTTAAAGCCCATCTGATGTCATCCTGTCCCCCACACGCCATCATCATCCCATTCTCCTTATCCATAGGCCATAGCAACCCCAGGTCAAAACCCATTATCAATTTATCATTCTCTCTCCTATCCCCATATACACATGTCACCACCCATTTAATTCCCCCATTCCCACACACATCACCTCCCGTCATCTCTTTCTACTCAAGCCCACACGTCATCACCATCAACAGTTTCTTCCCATCCCAGAACAAACAGGTTCTGTAATGGAGTCGAGTCTAGCGTCTCAGCTTCTGGGCACTTGGGATAGCCGCCCACTGATCGAAAGGCCCACGATCAGCCTACATCCACAAGGTCGCCCAGGCCCACTCTTCAAGATGTAGGGACCCGATCAAGATTTAATGGTCTAGGTGGGTCCCACAGTCCCAAAACAAACCATAGAAGAAGAACAAAAAATTAGAAAATATGAAAAACTAGTTTTTTTTTTTTTTTTTGGCTGAAAGCTGGGGTGGCTGCAGCCACCCCAGGCCCCCCCCTAGATCCGCCCCTGCTGGAAACCATAAAGAACTTGAATATGAATATAATAAATATCAACATGAAGAGAACAGACATACACGTTATCTACTTTCTTCAATCCCTCTGGTACAAGTCCATTGAGCAAGTTGCTAGTTAAATATCTATCCAGAAGCCACAGTAACAATGCATTGGGTTTGAATAGTTGTGTGTAAATTGTAATAATACCATAATCAGAAAATTTAAAAAAAAATAAAAATATATTTAGATGTTAATCACTCACATGAATTCAGCATTATCTAGTTCGCTGAGGGTGGTTGGACTGAGGGTGGGTGGAAGATGGCCTTGCAACTTGTTAAAGCTAAGGTCTCTGCAACAAAAATTACAAGAAAAAAGGACCTGGTTCAGCCCAAAAAGAGCGTGTACTACTAAAAGTATATCCAGCCCAAAAAGAGCGTGTACTACTAAAAGTATATCCAGCCCAAAAAGAGTGTGTACTACTAAAAGTATATCCAATAAACCTTTAGTTGGTTAGTAATACTTAGAAATTTACATTGCTTACATTGTCGTGCATGCTTTGAGGAGAGTAAACAGTTTAAGCAATCTCAAAACTTGTCATATGCAAATTGAATTATGGGCAGTAAAAATCAGAAAACATGAAATTTATAATTTCTATGAAAATGAGGAAAAATTCTCCAATGCAATGTGCTTCCAGACCTCCCGTCTCATGTATGCAAAGGTGAGTCCCATCTCTGGGACAGTCTGGATCTAAGTGCCCTAGAGTGCGGGACAGGAGCGTTAAAACGCTAAATTGTAAAATAATTATACGTCGCCTATACAACATAGTGCTCGTGGGTTTATAAATAATTAACTAATGGGCATAAATATATTTTATCCATATATTTAAGTATCAAAATGGAGAAAAAAAATTTAACTTAGCAATTTGATCACATTAAATAGACAATAATTCATAAGTCAGAATAACTTTCTTTATTCAAAAGATAATTGTCAAGCTTACAGAACAAGAAAATGCACAAAAAACCAAAGTTTCTATGTGGTTTGCTCCATATTTCGTCGAACCGTGCTCCAAGAATGGTCGAACCACGCTCCGACGACGGATCCACTATGAAAAGGCCGATTCGTGTTTTCGGAGCGGGATCGAGAGGCTGAGAGGAGGTTCCGTGCACTAAGATTTGGATGAACTATGCACAAGTGCTCTGTGCATAGCTGAATGTTTTCCCAACTTACTGCTACTAAAAATATCTGCCATGTAAACAGATTAATGCAGAATACCACTTTTGCAGAACTGCTTTACTCAATTTATCTATCAACTAGGACAATATCTTTACCAAAAAAAAAAAACTTGGACAATAGGATTTAGTCACACAATATTACAACCATTTACAATAAATTTTCAAGAAATTCTTATTTTATGAAATTCCATGAAAATGTTGGAATTTTCGAGATACAATTGATTCTCATGACAATGCCGATCGAATTATACTCAGTATCTTCTGAAACTAGGGCAATAGACCTACATATATTGAAAAAAAGATAAGACTAACACATAAAATTTAGTAGTTAGGTGATAATTATTCCAGACAACTAATCAGGACTTGAATCAACATCACACAGTATTCGTGCAATCCGCCTCATTTACAACTAGCAAAAAAGGCCCCTAAGCACTAATGAGTTTTCTTATTAATTTTGAAAAAAAATTAAATTAATTAAAATAATAAATGTAGAAACAAATGATACACATATATATATATATATATATATATTGCTTGGTATACACTTTTATAGTTTGGATGGCACATATCACTTATCAAACGCAACATCACGTTGAATTATTCAAGGTTTTTTTTATTACAAATTAAAACGATGTTCTATACTTTCAAATTATTATTATTATTATTATGATTATTATTGTTGCTACTACTATTGCTACATGTTTATTCAAACTAAAATATGAAAATATTTATTACTTGAATATTTTTATTAAGATTTAGGCACTTATTTTTTTATTTGTGTTACTTTTATACCATTTTAAATAAATTCAATAATTATGTAAATTTAGTTGTGTATAATCCCATATCCACAAATTACGAGTCCATGCAATTTAGTTCCACAATTCCAAGGAAATGAGTTGCTAAAGAGGGTATGTTTATGTAACATGAGGATTTCACGCTCCAAAATATTCCTTTCTATTGGAAGCATCAACTTTATCGCATTTTAGTTCAATTTCGCTCAAACAGATGAAATTATTCAGTTTGTTAGATGTCTAATCAAACAATCCTGGTGTAAAAAAAATTATGTAAGATAAATAACCTTTTGCCTTTTTAAATAACCAACCTAACTACTAAACCACACGGTACCAATATATAATTATTTATCAGAGAAATGTCAAAAGTAGTTAGAAGGATGGGGACCGGAGCCATGTGGGTCATTCCTGTGCTTAGCATGGGTTATGTGCTGGTAGCAATTAAGGAACCTAGGTTTCAAGTTCTTATACACTGTTGACATACATACTTATATAAAAAAATGCTCTAAATATTAATAGGCGCGGCTCATAAAAAGTTATTCAAATGATATGATGCATATTTTCATGTACAACTATAACAAGGAATGGATCTTTCATCGCCGATAGATATAATGCTCTGCCCTGTAACTACTTTTGAAATTTTCCTTAACTAACATTTTATAAAAAAAAAATTATGTCGAGCAGTAGGTAGGACTGCAGTTTAAAATTTTTAGTAAGTCGGAGGTCGCGAGTTCAAATATCAATAAGTTACTTTTTAACAACATGAGTTCAGTGGGCTCTAATGTATGTTACATATACACACCCAAGTCCCAACACATGTGGCAAAACGAGCACACCTCAGTTTAGGTTCTTACATACAACCACCAATCCCCACTCAAAATATCACCAACCAATTTCACCAGCAGATATGACCAATTCCACTCAGTTTTGATTAAGAATCACTCAAAAGAACAAAGATGCCCTTATGAGTAAAGCAAGCGTCTAAGGCATTCAGAGCCTTTGGTAGAGAATAAGGAATGGGTAGGTATATTTTTAGGGGCGGCCAGACCATTCCAAGCTCAGGATGGTCCATCCTATAGGGCTAATTGCCCCCTCCTATAGTCAATCTACGTACATCACACTCATTGTCCTATTGTGAAATAGAACTTGACCATATTTGACATTCATCTAAGTTGTGTAGGCCCTCCAATTGTTCATGCTAATTTTGACACCCATGCCATGCAAATTCTGGCACCCATGCCACATCATCTAACAGTCTCACTTGGGTAACATTCAGGCTATACATAATTGGTTGGGGCCCGAGGGGTTTAACTTAATCCAGTGGCCATTAAACTGCAGGTGAACATGTTATCAATGTCAAGTACAAGTGCTTGTGTTCTGATAAGCCCTTGTCCCATTGTGTGCAATAAGTTATACACTGGTAAGCTTCAAGTGTGGCTTATAGAAGTGTCTATCATTTCATCATCTTCTTCTTCTTCTTCTTTTTTTTTTTTTTTTTTGTTTAAATATCAATTTGTCTTCAATTTCACAAGGCTCTCCTACATTTGCTACAAAATTCTATTTGAAGCATTCCAACTTCATTAATCACCCACATTGTCGATGTTACTTAATTCTACTAATTAGTGTTCTGTGTTATGAGATATGGATCATGGGTACCCGCATAAGGTGAGTTAGGATTAGAATCTTATTTTAATTAGGGTTTCTCAATTAGGAGGTTACTGTACCTATAAATAGGCATCCTCCATTGTATTTGTATATACTTGAGATAATTGAAAACTCTATCTCTCTATTCTCCCTCTAATCTTCTTGTTCTAAGTTTTCTTATTTTCTAACACGTTATCAGCACGAAGCTCTAAGGGGACGTTTGGTAACCATCCTCAGCAAGGATTCCTTGCATGTTTTCTGTGATTCTGTGGAAAATCCACATTTGACAGTGCAAGGAAAATTGCATCAAAGAATCCATGCATCCATGCTCTCATGCATAACCCAGGTCAAACCTCCCCCCCTCTGAAAGACAAAATCCACAAACCCACTGAAAGGCGGAGCTACAGTGCATCGCACGGTAGTATAGGGATGTCCGTTTATCTGAAAAATTGACATTTTCTGGGCCTCACAAGTAGGATATGAACCGATGATCTTGTTTAAAATGCCCAACACGGCTAGGGCGTCAAATATAAACCTTTGATTGTTCACAAATTTTGAGATATTTATAAAAAAGTCCAGACCGTTGGATGACAATTTCTGAAATTCTATGGGGCCCATTTGTGAAATCTGAACGGCCCAATCTCTTCAGAATGCCTAAAACGGCTAAGCGTTCAAATTTGGCAGCCTGATTCATCATGGATCATGAGATATTGGCCAAAAACAATCTGATCGTTGATTTCACATAATGCAAAAAACGGGATGTAAAACAGTGTGTTTTTTTTTTCAAATTTTTGGTTCCTGTGGGGCCCATAATCATGATCTAAACCGAGAGATATCTCTAGAAGGTCAAAAACGGCTAGTTGATCAAATTTCAGTCGTTGATCATGTCTAGATATCGAGATATTTACAAAAACGTCCTGAGTCTAAAATATTAATTTTTTATTTTTGTGGGGACCTCCGCACGATCCGAACCGTTCAAATACTCTAGATGGCCCAAATTGACTTTGAGTAAAAAATTGAGGTCTTGATTCTTCATAGATTTTGAGTTATTTCCAAAAAGCTTACAACTATTGTATCATATAGTTTATTAACGGTGGGAATCCTCTTTCAATGCCAAACTTGGAACTCTCTTTACAAATTCTATATGAGGATGGCTTGATTCCATTGGAACAAAGGAATCATCAGAAGCATAGAATCCCCTCCCTACCATGGATGCTTACCAAACGTGCCCTAAGAGAAGGAAGAAAACATGGTCTTCTTACCCAAAGAGAATAGAAATCCTTCCCAGCGCAGATTTCCATCGCGGATTCCCTGCACAGATTCCTCCCTATTGCTGATTTCCATCGCAGATTCCTTTCCAGTGTGGATTTCGATTGCGGATTCCCTGTGCGGATTCCTTCCCAGCGCGGATTTCCATTGCAAAATCCTTTCTAGTGTGGATTTCAGAAAATGGTAATATTTTTCTTCAAATACAGTAAGTAGTATCTGAGCCATCATCAAAATCAATTTATTAGAATGCACGCAACTAGTTTATAATGCTTGTTTTACAGTAATCATGGTACTTGTGTACTGCTCATTATCTTGTTTGCTTTATTTTTTGGATGCTGTTTATGTGAATGGATCACAATACAGAACAGAAGTTCTAAATTTGAACCCGAAGTTAACCGATCTATGGGTCAGCAGTCCTAGAAGTTGGAATACTAATACAAACATGTAGATTCGGATCCATAAATCAAAACCTGGATTTTTTGGTTCAAACCCAAATAAATTATAAGGCCATGAAACTAAACTTGAAGATTTGATAGAATCTGCAGTTCTAATTTCATGTATTATGAACTTGAAGTTCTAAATCAAGCGTGAAGTCTTGAAAGAACCAGCAGTTCTAATTAACAAAGTTAAGAACCTGATGTTCCAACTTTTCATTGGCCAACTTATTTGTCCATGCTTAAAATATTGTTAGAACCAGAAGTTCTACTTCTAACTTAAAGATTTAGCAGAACTGGAAGTTCCTCTTCAAATTGAAAGTGTGAGGCCCCACTCCTTGTGGACCCTCAATTTTGGATTTGAATACTAATTATATCCTATAGTAGCTAATTATACTAATTAATAGGGGTTAGTAAGGGCAGATATGTATTTTCCCTAAGTTTTAGTTTAATTAGTCCTTTTGTGTATTTTGTAGGCTTCATAGGGTGTCTTTTATAATTGTTAAAGTTAGTTAGTTATCTAGAGGCCCTATCTAGTTATTAGGATTTATAAGAGGGGTTTTCCACTTGAAAAGCTTCTAAAATCCCTACCCAAAGACCCAACTACCCATGGCCTTATCCCCAATCATATGTTAACTAAAAGGGTATTTTAGTACCTAGCCAACCCCAACCTATATAAACTACACCCATCCCATCTCATACATAAGTTACTCATCTCAACTCACATTTCCCTCTATTTTTCTCTCTTCTCTCTCATTTTCCCTCCAATTCTCTCATCTCCCTCCCTTCTCTCTAAACCATAGATCTAGAACTCTAAGAAGAAGAAGGAGACTATCATCTACAACAAGATCAGCTACAACTTCTCCTAAGGATCTCTCTCTTATCTTATATATCTCATATCTCTCTTCTAATCAAGGTACTCTTCCGCTTCTAGTTCAATTCCCTTAGAATTTCCTCTTTCTCTCACTAGATTTTCCTTCCTTATAGTAATTATCTTGTGGATTTGGGTATAGGTGTTAGAGATCTCTCTAGATCTGTGTTTTGGGCTAGTTTGTATGATTGGAAGACCATAGGAGCTGGGACTTTTATTTTTGAGCTTGGATCTCTCTTTTCTCTCCATTTCATTGCTATTGGATTGAGGCAAGTGCAATATACATATTTAGCATAAAATGTATGTTTTCTTTCATTTTGATTCTGCAATTTCAATTCAATTGATGTATGAATGTCGATCTACCTTTTGAGCTTGTTTTCATGATTTTTGGCCATTGATGGATGAGTTGATCTCATTTGGAAGATCAATGGCCCATGTGCGGATGGTTGGATGTATATTGAAGTGCTTTTGATGATTGATGATGTTTCCATGATGAATGGACGAGATTGGATGGGTTTTGAATGGAAATTGGGTTAAAGGAGGAGAATTCCGGAAATCCGAATTTTTGTAGCTGACCAGTGTACTCGGTCGACCGACCTGTAATGCGGTCGACCGGCGACACTGCGAATGGAGAAGATCCAAGTCCCATTTATTTTTTTGCTGAACTTTCAGTCATGTGTACTCGGTCTACCGGACCTTGTGCTCAGTTGACTGAAGGCACATGATTTGCAGGAAATTAGCTGAGAGCTGGAAATTTTCCCAGACTCGGGAAACCAGTGTGCGGAGTTGACCGGCCCCGGTGTTAGGTCGACCGGATACACTAAAAAAGACAGGGACTGAGAAATGGACTGTGTTCTATTTTATCCTGGTGGACCTGTGTACCAAGTCGATCGGCTTGCCACCAAGTCGACCGGGTACATTGGAAATTTTTCAGGACACAGGCCAGGTTTCAGTTCTGACTTCTGTGTAGCAGGTCAACTCGACCCTAGCCAGGTCGACCTACCACACTGCAAACAGTGAGATCCTGAGTTCAATTGATATTTGATGTTATAATCGATTGTGGGGCCCATTGACCATCCAAATAGACTTCCATCGATGTGCCAAGCCTGAGTCAATTGTGTGGCTCAATCTTAACTCGTGGGGACCACCAAATAAGGTCTAGGTTGTGGATTCGACGATGATTCGATCCTTAAACGTCGTCAAAGATGCCCGTAACTTCTGGAGCACCAACACAGTATCCATTGGCATCTGAGACTTCATTTAGAGATCAAATTAACTGAGATGGACCTAGACCTAAATGTGGACCATTACTTAGGATGAACTTTCGATATTTCCCGTTGATTCTATTACTTAAAGGTTTATTTCACTTAGTACATTACTGTCACTCTTATGTCCTTACTATTGTTTATAACTGTTAATTAAATGAAAAATGGATGACCTGAACCTAGGATTACTTAGAGGTAACTTGGTGATGTGATTGGGTGAATATTAACCCGTGTCTGTGGCTAGGCGGGCCCTTTTATGGCCTAAGTATGGATGTATGATACCCTAGGATGGAGATGTTGATTATGATGGACTTATAACTCAATATGGATAAGAATGGACTATTTATTATTAGAAATGGACTTGTTACCTCATTTGGACTGTTTTAGACCATGCCATGTATTTGGTGGGCCTTGGTATGGATCCAATGATTGGACTTGGACTTGGACTATGTTTCATGGATTGAATTGGTAGTTAGACCTCTTAGGAACTTTGTTAGGACATTTTTCACACAAGGCAAAGCCTAGACAGACACAGACCTTTATTGTTTCCTTGAGTCGGCATTAATATTCACTCAGTTGTTCTAAGCTCAGCCTTTTAACTGATCATCAATGGTAGGAGCTATTATGAGTGTTGAGTGATAAGTGGGCTATCATGATGAGCTATGTTTTAGACGGACGGTGTGATACCGGGTCCAGTCTTCTGAGTGATGAGTGATGAGTGTGGTGAGGCATGAGTGTTATTTGTGGGGCTCGTCATTCCCCAGCACTTGTGAGTTTTCCCCACCGCGATTGTGTTTAGTATGGGAGGGCCGCGGTAAAATATCTCGCGGTATCCAGCTTGTGTGAATGTGCCACTTTGATGTCTAGAATAGATTACTTAATTATCCTGATTTTGATTATTATCATGCTCAACTGCCTAGATTATGTACCATTGTTATTACCATTAACTTTATGATCGCCTCTATTCTTTTATGCATACATCCTATGTTATTTGTATACTGTAATTTGCCAGATCTTTGGACCTGACCCATTCTTGGTGCTTAGGTTTTGACCCCGACTACGAGGACGATGCGCTCGCGCTCGTTGAGGCGCTCGTAGCTGGTGACTACGGTTAGGGACTAGCCAACCAGGAGGTCGAGCTGGATGATGGAGTACCTGCATCGGGGACATGAGTGTACATCTTTATTTTGGGATTTGAGCGATTTTGTTGTGAGCAAGGAGGTAGTCAGATATGTATAAACAGTTGATAATCACACTTTGATATTTTAGGCTGGACTTCAGCCTTGCGACATCTGATTTAGTTTATGATACATTTCAGTTGCTTCCGCTATTATCACTTTGCTTCCGCTATGTTTTACATGCTTCTGCAATTTAACCATTGATATCATATTGTTCAAAAAGTTTTAAATTGGACCTCACTACGGACCTACGATCTTGGAAGTCCTCAGATTTTCTGGGGAGTAGCGCGCCAACTTTGAGTACCTTGACGGTTTTCTCGGTGTTCGAAATTGGGGCGTTACATAAAGCTTCAATATAACCTGCAATTCTAATTAATGTGTTATGAACCTGAAGTTCTAAATCAAGCAGAACCATCCATTTTGATTCTTAAAGTTGAGAACCTGATGTTTCAACTTTTCATTGGCCAACCTATCCCGCATGATCAATCAAGCCCAGGGATCCAAAGATGGACCTATGGGGGACCTTATGGGTACTGGACTCACAACACGGAACGGATCCCATATGTCCAAACTGCCTCAAGATCTGGGGGTGTGAGTCATGTCGACAACGTCGATCAACCCAGAATCTTGGCCTGATGACTAAAGATCCACTCACTGATGGTGGATGATGATGGAATTGTTCCCTTTATGAATAAGGTGACTTAGAGGAAGTGGATTACTTGGGTGAAGGAGAATCCAATAGAAAAAATCAAACTAGAATGGAGTTCTAGTTGTCTTCCTCATCAAAACCTAGTCATGGCCGATAAGAGTGGTGGGCCCCATGCCCCACTTCGCTGATCAATCTGATCCTTGGATCTAAAAGGGGGCCCTGGACGACTTCAATGATGATGGACCCATGAGGATTGAGTCCCATCTGGCCCACCATCCCCATTCTTCAAACACTTGAGGCGTGAGACTTGCTTTGGGATTTTTCTCACATAAATATAGGTTGTGGGGCCCAGTGGGACATCTGATCAACGATCAGTCCCAGGGATCTTGGATTATACCCCAGGGCGACCTTGGAAGGTAGGTCCATGAAGGATTTTGCATAGTGGACCCCACCATCTATTATGCCCAAAGGCCAGAGGGGAGAATAATCTATTTTTGTTAAACACATTGTGGGTAAAAACCTGGACCTTGCATGTGTAAGGCATATGACACGTTTTGAATGAGACAGAACATCTCATTGTGCTATAATAAACACAGTGGACCCTTTATATCTTTTGGTGTCATGTGATACTACATGAATTACATGACTACCCATTATGTATAGTAGGTACAAGTGAAGCCCTTTAGCTATTTATGAAAACCTCTACCTTTAATGATCATGTGAAATCATAGGGGTAACCTTAGAAAGTTTGGACCAGCACTTTACTTTATATCCCAATAAAGTGTATGAACTAATTATCTGATATTGGTCAAGTAATTGTGCATTAAGTATTTAAATGATTTTTAGCAACTAATGAGGATAGCCAACCTCTGAATAATGAGGCATTTATATTGGGAGCACCCCCGGCATGGTCTAGAAGACCAATAACTCTTTAAACTTCACAAAACTTTTTTTTTAATTCCTTTAAGATGCATAGTTTTAGACTTATGGTTTATGTTGGATTTTTATTTAATTGATGTTCTATTTTATGGTGAATGATTTGATCTTTATCATGTGGTTGCATAGTTATATTAGTTTATTATTTTGTTTAAGGTCTGGATCGTGGAATTGAGGACAATCTCTGTCTAGAAGACAGTGCCACAACACACACCATTCTGAAAAATTAGAAGTTTTTATCAGAATTGGTGTTCAATTCCACGAAAGGTATCCACCATAGCTGGACCTGTGTAAATAATTGAAGGCTCCAGAAGAGGCCATATGATGTTACCTAATGGTACCCATCTATTCATTAAAGATGCATTGTTCTCAAGAAGTTTCTGAAGAAACTTGATTAGTTTCAAGGATATCAGAATGAATGGTATCACATTGAGACTATGAGTGAAGGTAACAAAGAATATTTCTGCATCGTTACTAGTATTGGAAGCCAGAAGCAAATACTAGAAAAACTAAGTGCACTCTCCTCAGGGTTATATTGCATGGCAATCTCCAATGTCGAATTACATTCGATTATGAGCAAAACAACAAAGTCAAGCCCGAACCTTAAACTAAGCCCGAAGCTTAGTGATCCTAAGACTTTAAAGCTTTGGCATGATAGGATCTCTAAGCGTACTAAGATGAGACCACAACGTAGATTGGGAATCTATGAATGTTTTGACTCTCCCTTGATTATTGGATATCTAGAACCAATGACAAGAGATATCTTCACTGCTCGTTTTTTCGATTGTTAATTCGATAAGACAATATTCCTGCCATTTGGGGGAGAAAAATAGTTCCTGAAGAACGTATTAATCCTATAGAACAACCCGTTCCTAAAGAACGGCGAGAACTACATGAAATGAAGTACGGAGAATTACTTACAAAAAATTACAAACAAATTACCTAATGCATATAACGATGCAGCAAAGGTGACAAAGTCATATGTACCAGCTATGAATGCACTTGCCAGGATTCATGTTCCTGTAGGACAAAGTCAAAATACATCAGTAAAAGAATCTGCAATACGCCAGAAGCGTGACAACCTATAGGTTCAAAGGACTCAGCTCCATGGAAAAGGAGAAATAAGTAATCATTATCATGTCCTCTCGAAGTGGTACGTAACGCTCTTGAAGAGGTTCCTCCCGAAGAGGCTCGTAACTCTCCTGAAGAAGTTTCTCCCGAAGAGGCACATAACACTCCTGAAGAGGTTATGGTAAAATCCATTCTATCTAGAATAATGAAAGTCCCTAATGAGACTTGGCACCGGTACCGGATAATGAAGAGATATCTATACTTTACAATTGTTCAAGAGAGAGACGGAATAGAAATGAAATTGTCATCGATGACGCATTTGCATATGCAGTAGCTACACAAATATCAAAGAAAAATGATGATAATGATTGGAACACAGAACCACGTGCTATAAATGAATGTCGACAAAGAAATGATTGGCCAAAATGGGAAAGTGCCATGAAGTAGAGTTAGAGTCTCTCAATAAATGTGGTGTGTTTGGACCTATAGTACAAACCCCAAAAGATGTTAACCATGTAGGTTACAAGTGGGTGTTTAGAAAAATTAATGAACTAATGAAATTACCAGATATAAGGTACGATTAACGGCATAAGGTTTCCTGCAGAAACCTGTGATTGATTATGAGGAAACATACTCCCCTGTTATGGATACAACAACATATGGATATATGATAAGTTTAGCAGTTTCTCAAAATCTAGAAATGAGACTAATGGATGTTGTAACTGCTTACTTGTATGGGGACTTAGACACAGAAATTTACATGAAAGTCCTAGGAGGATTTCCTTTGCCTGAAGCAAAGCCAAGGAGTACGTACTCAATTCAATTAAGACGATCATTGTATGGCTTGAAGCAATCCAGAAGAATGTGGTACAATCGTCTTAGTGAATACTTGTCTAAAAAGGGGTATGAAAATAATCATATTTGCACGTGTCTATTTATAAAGAAATTCTTGAAGGGATTTGCAATAGTAGCAGTTTATGTGGATGATACAAATTTGATAGGGACTCCAAAAGAGCTCGAAGAAACTGCTAATTATTTAAAGAAAGAATTTGAAATGAAAGACCTTGAAAACCGAGATTCTGTCTAAGCTTGCAGATCGAGAGAAATTCTAGTGGGATGTTGGTCCAGCAATCTAATTATACCGAGAAAGTTTTAAAACGATTTGGTATGGACAATGCACATCTATTGCACCCCCATGGTCGTCCGGTCTCTAGATATAAAGAAAGATCAATACCGTCTCATTGCGGAAAATGAAAAAGTATTGGGTCTCGAAGTACCATACTTAAGTATTGTTGGAGCCCTGATGTACTTGCACAATGCACTGGACCTGCAATTTCATTTTATGTGAACCTACTTGCTAGATATAGCTCCGCACCAACTCAAAGGCACTGGATTGGTATTAAACACATCCTACGATATTTGCATTGAACAATTGATTTGGGAATATTTTATTCTTATAATTGTAGAGATCCCAGTTTTGTAGGATATGTTGATTCGGGATATCTCTCTGATTCTCATAACAGTCAATCACAGACAGGCTATGTGTTTCTTAATTGTAATGCCGTCATTTGTTGGCGTTCTACGAAATAGACTTTGGTAGCTGCTTTGGCTCTTTATGAAGCTTGTAGGGAATGTGTATGGCTGAAATCCTTGATTCAACATGTTCTTAGTTCTTGTCAATTACCTTCTACTGCACGTATCCTAAACATTATCTATGAAGATAATGAATCATGCATAAAATAGATTCGAAAGGGTTTCATTAAAGGAGACAAGACTAAGCATATATCACTGAAGTTCTTCTTTCACTTATGAACTTCAGAAGAACAATGAAATTGAAGTCAAGTAAATTTGTTCGAGTAACAACTTGACTGATCTGTTTACCAAATTTTTGCCAAAATCAGTATTCTAGAAGTTTGTATATGAGATTGGCATGCGTAGAGTTCATCATCAGACTATGTGAATGGTTGCTATCATCAGGGGGAGTAGTTAATCAGGGGGGCATCTTGAAGTATGCTACCCAGGACATTTGTACGTTGTATTCTTTTTCCTTTTCTAGGTTTTATCCCACTGGGTTTTCTTAGTTAAAGTTTTAACAAGGCAGCATGATGCACGTCTAACACTAGTTCAATGATCTTGCAAAATGTTATACTTTCTTTCCCTTCGCTTTGGTTTTTTCATATTGGATTTTTCCTTAACAAGGTTTTTAATGAGGCAACTATCATTGAATGGTGGTCATCCAAGGGGGAGTGTTATGAGATATGGATCATGGGTGGATGCCCACATAAGATGAGTTAGAGTTAGAATCTTATTGTAATTATGGTTTCTTAATAAGAATGTTACTTTGCCTATAAATAGGCATCCTCCCTTGTATTTGTATATACTTGAGATAATAGAAAACTCTATCTCTCTCTTCTCCCTCTGATCTTCCTTCTCTAAGTTTTCTCCTTTTCTAACACGACATGTTGAATATTCTACTGAGTGGCTTATTCTAGTTGGACAAAATTTTCCCTTTCTTCAACGTCTTTTTGTTCTACAATCAATGTACAATACTCTTGCATGACATCATGTTCCAAAGGAATGGATTCTATAGAAAGTCAGACTTGCTTAGTGGAACCTATTTCCATTTTTAAGGGAAGCAAGAAAGAAGTTAATGTCACATATAATATATCATTTTTATCGAAAAGAATCAACTTACAAGGATTTCAAATTTAACATTGTCCATATGTAGTTTGGGATAGATCCGGTAAGATTGCAATTCCTCAATATCCTGCATACAAAATAGAATGCATTCAGTTCAACAGGATGTGGATGGTAGTTCCTATAAAACAAGAGGAATATAAGCATCCAACTCACAATGTCTTAATGCGTGTCATTTTTTCCAGTTTTGGAAAAGGCGACGCTGTTCCATTAATGTCACTGATCCTCCTACAACATATACATCCCACCAAGAATAGTTAGTGGAAGTTCATATACCCTTAACTTGTTTTCCTTGATTCACAACCATTTGGAAAAGGAATTCTATACATCAGTTAATAGTGGATTCTCAGTTAACAGTGGATCCGAAGTGCTTTCACTTACAGGTGAATTAAATTTACCAATGACGAAATCTCAGAAGGAATTGGTCCTTGCAAACCGGTTCCTTGCATGTCTCTGCGATTGATGAAATTTGTAAATGTTTAAGTTAAAGAAAATGGATAGGGAAAACTCAAATGTTTGAAAGAACAAATACTTACAATCTCTCGAGCTTTATCCAATTCTTTATGAAATCAGGTATCCTTCCAGTAAAGTTGTTATCATTTATCCTACTGCATAGTGTGATATTTAAATATCTACCTCCCTCTTCGGTTTGGAGAGAAAACGTTTTAGGTACGAAATATGCATCTATAAAACTCAAAAGAACTTACAAATCCGTCAAGTTTGTAAGGTTAATAAGGCTCGTTGGCAGCTGTCCCGAAAATGCATTGGAAGAAAGACGACTGCTTTTACAAAAAAAAAAAAAGGCAAAAAAAAGTACTATCAAAATCCATTAAAAGATTAGAGAAGAAAAGATCATATATCCTATCAATCCAAGATCTATTCCAACACTGAGCGAATATGATTGACAAACATTGAACCAAAGAAAAGAACAATTCTACTAAATCTAGATTCTAGAAGCTAAAACAAAGAAAAAACAGGAAGCTTTTACTATTATTAACCAGTAACACCAAAGTCTCGAGCGATTAGTGAACGGCATAACAATGGACATCAACCGTTACATCCAGCCAACATAGGATCATGTTAGCAAATGTCTTGATTTTCAGAATCGGACCTACATATGGGGGATCATGGTTCTAGCAAAAGTAGGTTCTCTTTCAGTTTTTAAAGAAGGATCTTGTTGGGAAAGTCCCACATCCTACATTGTCCAAGTAATGGTTAGACAGGGCTCCATATACTTGTTTGGGCCTTCTCAACTTAGGTTTTGGATTAGTACATGGTATCTTATATGGTATTGGAATTAGTACATGTTATATTACAATACAAATGAGGTGGCTTTACATTTTCTTTATGCTGACAAGCTTCTCAATTCCTTCGAGAAGAGGACCAGATTCTCCAAAAGACATATTGTTGGCTTCGAGTTCCCTGAAAATTAAAATTCTTTCCAAATTCACCAATATCATAGGCTAAAACGAAAAAACCCAAAATGAATCCAGACAGCAAAATGGTAATTTGAAGGAGAAAATTTATCCCTTAGCAAAAGAAAAAAGAAAAAAAAAGAAAAAGAAAAAGAAAAAGAAGGAGAATATTTATCCAGATTTACAATTTTGTGAGAGTGGAAATATTCCAAAGTTCCTTTGGGATTGGCCCTGTTATGCGGTTTCCAATTAGAGAGCTGCACAACACCACTGTCTCTATTAGGACACTTGCTTTCACAGGATAAGTCTTAACACATATATGACGGTTGATAAAAGCTTACATGTTCACAAGTTGCATGGAACCCCATTCTGCAGGTATTGTGCCGCTGAGGTAGTTACGAGTCAAATCGCTGTCAATGAGAAGAATATTGACTATAGTAAGTGTGGAAGCCGAGCATTGCATTGGTTTGAGGAATACGTAAGTCAAGGAATGCATGCAAAAGCTTACATTTGCTGGAGGTAAGGAAGCTTGGCTAACTCTAGTGGAAGCACTCCTTGAAGATCCTGACCTTTGAGAACTCTGCAATTCCAAAGCAAACTCAACAGGGGCAAAGATAAATGAAAATTCTCAAAAAAAGTCTCTGTTCTTTTCATGATTTTTGAAAAAAAGACAACAAGAATCGATTATTTCATCAATTCACTCCTTTCACTATAGGGGCGGGCCTGGTCAACCCCTACCGTATCCTCACATATAGGGGCAGGGCCTAGGTGGAGTCAAGGCCCTTAGCATTCTTGGCAGTCCTATATAATTAATATCCTGACCCTTATCTTACCCTCAAGGGCCCTAGGGCCAAAACAAAAGAATACAACCACACAGTAAAATTACTCATCATGAGAATCATGTTGATACGTACCTATTATTTAATTTTTATAAATATCTATTTATCTAATATTTAGTAAAGATAATTAATAGTCTTTTGTAATTATTTTATTATTTATTACAATGTTTTATTTAGGAATTAGTTTTATTAGGATTCTTAATTGTATTTAAAATAGTAGGCTTTATGTACTTGGACCAGGGCTGCATCTAAAACTTGAGCCCTTTAATAATTGGGCTGCACTTGGATTAAGCGATTGAAAGCACGAAGCCCCGCACAGGCCCAAAAAAATGGTGCTTGTAAGTTGGTGACTGATTTGCCCCACCAAATAATTGAAAGCTTGGCCGGGGGAAGCTTGGCCTGATTGACTAAATGGGCAGTCTTGGGCCTGAACAAGGTTGAGGTGGAAGAGGCTCGGGCCCAGCCGTTACGACCTGCGTTGGGCTTAGGCCAGATATGGGCTAGTGCTTCTAAAGCCAGGCAGGGCCTAGATATGACTCAGCCTAGCCCAACTCAGCCCATGAAAATCCCTATGTGAAACTAATGGACAACTGCCCCAGTTCCATTCAACCACATCCAGGGAAAAGAAGAGTCAGAGAGAGTGCGAAACCCAGGAACAGAGCTCTATCAGTTGAATATACATGTCCTACTTGTTTAATCACTTCCTTTCCGGCCTCATTTTTTTGAATTAGGGAGCTAAACCCCAAGATATATCATAAATGAGCACTTCATATCAGAGGGGCCACCTCTACTGATCAGACAATCATCCACATTTAGAATGGCATGTGTGAAGGATCTGATCAATTCATTGGGCAAAAGCAGAGATTTTTCTTTCCTTTTTCTTCAACTGATCATCACCCTATCCCACTTCCATAGCCCATTTGATCCGTGGCCCAGCGTTTTTGGGGACACAGGACTTTCATGTGTGCTAGCGCACCTGTGCAACGGCCCAGATGTCACATCTGACATGGATCCTCTTGCCGCAAGTCCTCGGCCAGGAAACGTCAAGAGAGGAAGGGGTTACATTACATACTTGGTGAGGGCTGACCCAACCTAAATTTCAGATTGGATCAGTTGAGTGTGGGCCCACACGTTGAACCCCTAACTAAGATCCTGATGGATTGCTCAATGATAGAGGAACCTCTAGGGGCAGATAGTTTGAGGGTAAGGGCCGGATGGGCATCATTTGGGAATGTTTCATTCTGAGAATAGATAGAGAAAAACTTGTTTGGAAGGGTATTTTTTGTGACAAACGAGAGAAAGAGAGTTTCATATAGGTGGAGAAAGGAGAGGAAAAACCTGCAAAACAAGCTTTTCTTCTTTCATTTTCAGAATGAAATATTTTCAAAATGAGGTCAATAGGCCGACTCAATTCTAAAATCTAAACCGCCCAAAATAAAGTCCCCTTATGATCACAATATACCAATTTCACTCAAATTAGAGTTAGGTTCATCGTTAGACTTATCAAATGCAAACAAGAGGACAACAAGGGGTTGTTCAGTTGATTGACAACCTTACATGGCATCATGACTGGGCTCTCCTCATGGTGGAGCTTCCTCTTCCAACTTTTGTTGGCTCTCTTCGGTCCTAACACCCTAGACTACGATAAAAAAAAGGTCATTATCTAGTGTTGGTCCCACCGAACCAGGGTCATACCAGAGTCCATATTGGACAGCACACTTGATTCAGCATCTTTGGACAGCACTTTATATAAAAATGTCGTCTTGGGCCCAAGCCAGCTGTTTAGTGATTAATCCTCGTTGATTTTTCAACTTAATCATATCATTGAAGTTCGCAAGTTTTGATGACTCGAGCGTGTGAGCAATCCAAGCCCATCATTAGTATCAGTCATGTCTCTTGAAATGTGAATTGAGAACATGATTCCTCGTTGAAGGTTTGTATGGCTAAGGATGTCACATCATTATGGATGCATCCAGGTCAAAAAAATTGATTTTAGCGCTCAAATTTATAAAAGCGAAGATTTTTGAATCCAATAGAGGGGGAATGAGCTAGTAGTCCTTATTTATTTAGTCCAAATCCTTGAAAATTTACCAATGTCAACCATGAAATTTTCACAACTCGTTAACAATTGGAAGTCTCTTCCATGTCCTTAACCTTAGTTGGACACTTCACATGACTTCACGCTTTTGTATAGGTTGGGTTAATGGTACATCCTTGCATGGGTAGGTATGTGAGATGAGACGCCCCTTCCCATTTGGTTCTGTCGTGTTTTCTCAAAATAGCGCGCTTTGGAATAGAAAACAGTTTAGGAATTTGTGGCTGAAAAACCTTCAGGATTATTGTTTTGGTGCAGTGGTAAAAGTCATTTTTATTTGGGTGAAGCAGAAAATAGTCAACTGAAAAAGTCAAAATCAACACTAAATAGCAATAATTTCCACTTATTTTTATGTTTTTGGCAAATTAAATATAAATAACTCATATCTTATGGTGGGGCGACAACTTTGTTAGAATGGGGTATGGCCATAGGCCATTTTGGATTGGACCTAGCTTAAGCTGATAGAGAATAGTGTCCTTCATGGAAATTATACCCTCCGTGGAGGAATACATGGCACAACAACCTAGGAACTTTGAACACTCGACCTACCGATCTGATACCATATTGACAACTACTTACTCTAAAAGCTTAAGCTAATTGAGAACGGTGTAACAATGCATATCAAGCTTACAACATTATGTAGGTCCGCCCCGCGCGGATTGATCCTTGATTTTTTTTTTTTGAAAGAACGTGCCTCACTGCTGATGAGTGATGAGCTACTAGTGGACTGGCGATTGGGCATGCATTTGAAAAGTAAATATAGCAATATAATGGCAGTTTGCTTACATGCTTACAACGTGACAGACGGTGTTGTCTTGGTAGGTGCAGTTGCAGGTGACATTATTCTCATATTCTTCTTTTGTGGCTGAATTGATTAACCAGCCCCCCTCTCCAATGCATGGGTCGACTCTGAAGTCCCCGTCATCTTTGCCCAACTTCTTGCCTATTTGTTTGAGAGCTTCGACTGATCATATTCACAAAATGAAGGACGTCAGGGACCTAAACCATAACTATTTCTACATCCCACCCCCCCCCCCCCCCCCCCCGCGATTCCCATCCAGAGATGTCTACCTTAACTCATATTATTACTCACTTGCCTCTGAACCAGGAATTTTGGTTAGGGGGCAGAGGAAAAAAAAAAAAAAAACCCTCTATACCTTAACTCATATTATTACTCACTTGCCTCTGAACCAGGAATTTTGGTTAGGGGGCCAGAGGAAAAAAAAAAAAAAACCCTCTAAACAAAACTGTAAAATTTTAGTAATACGAGAGAGGAAGAGAAGAAAGAAAAATTATTTGTATTTTTTTAAATAAATTTAATTGAATTTCTGACAAAAATACTTGAGTTTTTGCCATATTTTTCGCTAATTTGGAAAATTTGGTTATCTTAGTTTTGGAAAATGTATTTGCGTTTTTTTAATTTATTTACTTTTTTTAATTTTATTTACGTCTTTTGAAATTTATTTGCATCTTTTGAAATTTATTTACATTTTTTTTAAATTTATTTGGATATTTTGAAATTGATTTTCATCTTTTGAAATTGATTTATATTTTTTGAAATTTATTTAGATCTTTTGAAATTTATTTGCGTCTTTTTAAATTTATCGCGTTCTTTTGAAATTTATTGTTTTTCTTTAAATTTATTGCGTTTTTTGAAATTATTGTGTTTTTTGAAATTTATTTACATTATTTTGAAATTTATTTGTGTGTTTTTAGAATTTATTTGAAAATCCTTATTAATGAGATTCCATTGATCGTGGTCAATTAAATGATAGTTGACCATTATTAATTGGATATCCCATTAATCATGGGATATGATTTAAAGAAATGGTAAATTAGACATAAAAGATATGAGAATCTATTAAAGTACTTTTGGTTGAATGACTCTTTTTTTAATGTTTGTAATAATATCATACTTTGAGGGACCTCCGATTGAATGCCCTGTTTTTTTAATGGAAAAAAAAAAAATTCTACGCTGTGATGTCCCCACCCCACTCAATTACTCTTTATACCCTCATCCTCCTCTTCTTCTTGTCATCATTCTATCCATGGATTCTAGGCTTCTATCCATGGATTTCTCTGATATGCCACCCTCGATCCCTTGATCTTCCATTCTTCTCAAACGAATCTAATGACTCCTGATTCAGATCGGGTCTTGTACGGTTGTGTTTAGTGGCGGACCTAAGATTTTCGTTTGAGGGGTGCGAATGGTAGTTTTGTTTTGGGAGCAAACCATGGATTTTGAGGGTGGGCCCACAATTTTAATTGGATTTTTTTAAGCGTGCCGTGGTTTAACGGGTGCGACTGCACCCACATGGCTGTGCCTGGGTCCGCCACTTGTGTTCCCAGTAAAACTACGATATTGCAGATTTCATCTTCGGTGATAGCGATCTCAAAACCCTAGTGCCGTAAAATGCATCCTTTACACCTCCTTCCCACCTCCTTTACTCCTACACCACTGGGAAGCAGATCTACTATTTATTATACCTCCTTTACTCCTACACCACTGGGAAGCAGATCTACTATTTATTATTATTATTTTTATATCGACGATTCATTCCTCTTTTCCGCCATCATCTTCAAAGGATATGAAGCGAAAGTTCTCCGAAAAGATGCTGAACCTGCCGATGATCCTAGGAAGCGGTATTACATAGAGAGGGATATGGATTTGGGCGAGGCAAGGTGTTCTCTGGAAAACATACAGGAGTCGTTGCCTCCTTTGAACAGAGAATCATCAAGTTTGCTAGATTTGGAAATTTTGAGGTGGATAGGGTTTCACTTAACTACTTCGAGTGGAAGATAGGATGTTTCGGTTGGTAAAGGAGAGGGATGTAGTAGAATCGTCTTTATTTTAATATACCTTATTTTGACATGGAAACACATCTGCCATCAAGTTTATTCCAATCCACCGTAATTTACAAACTCCTTTCTTTTTAGTAAGAAAAGAAGCGAGTGGTGGAGTAAAAGTTTTTTGCCTTCATTCTTTTCATCCAAACATAACGAAGTAAAAAATAAATAAAAAATAAAAAACATTATATCATATCTCTATTTTTATTCCACTTTTTTTTTAAGTCTTTGTGTGAAACAAACAGGGGTAGACACCTTTTATATGATAAAGTAAAACCTGTAGTAAAGTAATCTTAGCTTCCAAAACTTTTACTTTACCCATATTTAGTTGGTCACAACAAGGGGGAAAGAAAAGTTCCATCTGTCAATACTTTACTTTTATGGAATTTTACTTTTATTTTATTAGAAATGGCGAAATCTTATCTCATAAAAAACAAGTAAAGTGTTTACTTTACACACTCACTCTCTCTTAAATTACTTTACCTCATGCAAAAGAATTACAAATTTTACTTCACTAGAAACTATACTTCCCATTTACTCCACTAGGCCTTTTTCCATCAATTTAACATTTACTTTAATTTACCGGTATATTAAACAAACATTCCATAGTGGAGCATGAGGTTGAGCTTAGTCGAGTCATGACTTCCTGTTCGTGAGCTACATGTGAGACAAACTTAGCTCAGTAGATCATTCTTTAAGCTTAGCTTCTTTTAAAAGTATGAGGATTTGACATTTCAATACCCCTTAAGCACTCAATCTCCAATTTTTTTTACTAAAAGTCTCTAAATGTCACCACAGTCTTTTGACTCTGGTACACTTGTTTTTTTTTTTTTTACCTTTTTGCCCTGGATCCCATGATATCATGGGATCTAGGTAGATTTTCAACTTTTAACATTTGCATTCATGATATCATGGGTTTTTAAAACTCCCATGATATCATTGGATCGAGGGCAAAAAAGAAAAAAATAAAAATTTCAAAGTCAAACGACTCCAGTGACATTTAGGGGACATTGAAATGTCAAATCCCCTAAAATTAATAGCCTTGTTCTTGGTTCAAGCTAGAGGGCCAAACCAAGCTGAACTCAAAAAGCTGATCACTAAGTACTAGTTCATCCCCAACTCACAGGCTTATAGTTTAAAAACACAGTTTTCTTATTATATCGGCCAAAACCTAACACCTTCTTAATGTTGATTCACCTTCCTGCAGTAGTATCACAATTTCTAGGGTCTTTGCTGAAAGAAAACATTATTCAGGACTTTTTTTTGTCACCTTTTAGAGTGTTCTATGCTTAAACAAAATATAGAGGTGATGAGAATGAAATTTCAAAATATTCAAAGTTTCAGATTAGCTAGCACATGGTGCAATGGTTAATTAGACATAACATCTTCCATTAAAGACATTTTTCAAGAAAGAAAATGGGAATCATTGATCTTACTTTCATCCTGGGGAAGAGTTGCTCCAGATCCAAAAGTTGTTGGAAAACAAGTAACTGTCAGAAGAAATAGGAAAACTACGTCTCGTCTTTGCATCAGAGTCTTTGGACAGGAAAGAAAAGCACTTGATGTACGATGATTAACTCTGAGCGCCCTTCACTCCCACTTATATTGGCTTGATCTGGTTGTGGACTTTTCCATTGTTGTATTTTCTGAGAAATGTATGGACGAGCGAAGGAGCACTGAAATATCTTGAGAATCAACACGGATTGTACCAGCTAAAGACTTCCGGCCTTTGTCTTGGGCCCAAGCCAACTGTTTAGTGAATAATCCTCGTTGATTTTCAACTTAACCCAAAAGTTTTGCCCCACCAGAGTAACTTATCTTCTAAAATTATGGTCTGTTGTTTTCATGTTGAATGCGGATCATTCTATAAATTGTCTATTTTCAGCCACCATTCTAACGGTTAAAATCACCTTGAAGTATTTTATGGGGCATGACCTGTCCATTGTGAGGGCACTCAGATTATTCAGACCTCCCCTAAAGTTGTGCTTAATGAGAAAATAAACACACACTGTATGCTTTACATCATATAATACTACTTTCCTATTTTGCCTTATTTTCTGACAAATTTTGACTAATTGTTAAAACTTGTTTACAGTTCAAGGCCTGGTGGGTTATACTTTGAAACCATTTTTTTTTGTAAGGTAAGTTTGTATTAAGAGGAAAGAAAGAATAGAATACAGAGAACAATTAGCTCCCAAGAAGAGGAAACAGGGCAACAAGCCAATCAGAAAACAAAAACAGAGACACAAGGCCCTCTAACAGCAAAGGCCACAGAAATGCATTAGGAGAGGACTTTGAAGAAAGAGAGGATAGGGTGACTAGAGTATTTGCGACCATAAATTCAATGATGAAGATAACTAGAGTATTTGCTGGATCTACAGTCCACTTAATACTCTCTCACCATCAATGTGGTTCGCACACTTATCTGGTGCATGCTTATTAGATGCGAACCCAAGTTCTCTATAGAGCTCTTTATGGCTCAAAACTTGCAACTGGCCACCTGGTTAGCTCAAGTTGGGCTTCAATCCAGTCCTAATTTTTAGATGATGGATGGTGCAAGTAGGTTTAGAAAAGTATTAAAAAACGATTGTGATATTATCACATTATTGCTTTGTTATAAAATTATCATGATATTAATGATTTACTAACATCCTAGGATAATCTTGCTTCTATTGTGTTATGTGCAAAATACCTAATAACTGTCTCTATATCTCCTCTAGAGATTTAAAAGCCCAAGCAGCCTAAGGAGAAGGCAAATCCTACCTAATCTTTTCTCTAAGTTACATCACAAACTTGGTCATGTTATTCTACATGATACTAAAATTGGTTCATGCATTGTAGTGTAATCTTATTATTAAGTTTCCCGAACTAACCATTTGCACTAAAACCTTGATGCATTAGTAGTGGCAGCATAAATACTTTTCAATACTCCCCTTTAGGTGAAGCCTTCTCCTCAACATGTAGGTAAAGTAAAGCCTACATCTCACGCTACTTAAGTAATGCCTTTGGCAAAGCTTTATATATTTGTTTGGGTGTCCACTTATGAGCTTAAGCTTTTGAATTGATATATGACTTCTTACATGATATTGGAATGTGTTTTACGAGGGTTGGTATTTCTTTAGACCGTGTGACCATCTGTGGACGTGATTGGCTAGAAACATTTTCAGTCGTAGTATCATGCAGTCGGTTGCCTAGAATTTTCATTCAACGTGGGCGAACAATGGCCCTATTGATTGCTACTTTCTTCCATGGTTTATCGTTTGAACGGGGTGTCGGCTAGTTCTGCCCCCATAGAAAAATCCTCTCCTTGGTCCCCACAACTGAACACATTTCAGTCAAAGTCGTCGCATGTGCCAAGCATATCACAGTCGTTATAATTGTTTCCCAGCCAATTACAGGTAGATTCAAACAATTACAGGTAGATTCAAACATCAATAGGAAAGTGAGGAGCAATAGGTGATAGCTTTGCATGCATGACCTGACCTTGACTCAACACATAAAAATAGGGTGTAAATGGATTCCAATTTATTCGGATCTGACTTGACTCAACCCATAAAAATAGGGTATGGGTTTAAAGCCGAATAACTTTTAGGTCTGGGTTTGGGTCTATTTGTATTGCACCTGAACACATTTCAGGTCTGTGTGTGGATCCATGCAGTTGCAGACCTATGGATAAATCATATATATTCCTGCAATAACGTTAAAAAGGGCACGCTGACCTGGCTTTGTTAATTCCTTGAATTGCAGCTTCCACCATATTCAAGTCAGATTTACATTGAAAACTTTATTTCAAACTCAAGGCAGCAAACTGAAACTGCAAGTACAGTCACAAAAAGAGAGAAGATTGAATTCCAATGGGAATCACTGCTGTCTCCAAACAGATCAATACTGAAGCATGTGGGGACTACCCCACGTATTCAAACTAGGACGAAAACTGTAATCAATTTATGCAAGATTTCATAAGAAATGTACAAATGCGCACACATTCAATAGGATTCATAGAAGTTACCAAACTTCTTATACAGCAAAAACAGTTGCACTTGGGATCTTTAATCTGCAACAACTAAGGGGAACTAGACCAAATGACCACACTCTGAATATGCATTGATTGGATAGTGATAAGTAGTATGCATTCAAATGACCGTATCAAACACACAAGCTCAACCAAGAGAGTGTTAAGTTGTTTCATTCTCTGCGATTCTAGAAATCTGAATCCATAATGATTGGGCAGAGATCAGAAGTGTAGGATCTTATACCCCATTGAGCTACCGCTAATTTCAAAACCAATTAAGTGATGGAAAACGGTACAACAATGATTTTATGGTGAGGGTTTGGGCCCAACCACAATCGAGCAAGGGTAAACGTTGACCTCAATAACTCTTGTTGCGCAACTCGTAAAAAGTGTATCTCGTTGTTCAAACACTCAACTATTAGACTCTGATACCACTTTGTAGAATCCAAAAAGAAGCCGCTGGGCTAGAGATCCGAAAAGACCTCCGAGAAGACCCAAGTTTCAAAACATCCCATCATCTTTGGAGATGGATCCCCTATTTAGTCCAAACACCCACTTACCCTCTTTTTGGGAAGGGGGGAAAATGGGAGGGAGGAAAAAAAAAGAGGGGGGAAAGTGGGGGGAAAAAAATTTTAGAGGGTGTTTGGGAAAGGGGGGAGGGAAAATGGGGGTGGGGGGGGGAGGGGAAAATGTGTGAAAAAATTTCCCTCCCAAAACATGGGGGAAAATGGGGGGAAAGGAGGAGAAAAAGTGAAAATTTACAAAACTGTCATTTGTCTATAAAATATAATTTTGAAGATTTTATAAAAATAAGGACAAAATAGTAATTTTCTCTCTAACTCACAAACAAACAAAATCCTACTTTTTCACTTTTCTTCCCCCTACTTTTTGACAAGGTAAAATTAATTTTTCCTCCCCTTCCCTTTATTTTCTTTCCTCCTCAAATTTTCTCTCCCCTCCCCTCAAACATAGGGTTAGGGGTTGGAGAGATGTATAATCTATGGCATCTTATCTCCTCCATATAAAATTTTCTTTTTCTTTTCCTTTCGTGCACCCCGACTGATCCAAACAGATAAAATCCTTTTCAAGGGATCAATTTCCACCATCTTCACTTTCAAGTACAATACGAAATAGTCAAACCAAGGACACCCATATCTCTCGTAATAAAGGCAGTCTCCATCTCTCCTTACTTTATTATTATTTTCTCCACTTTTGCTTGAAGAGTCACATCTCCATTTGGCTTGAAACACAAGCAAAAGAATCAACAACAATGCTACATGGACCGAATTTGGGGACCGGGCGCCCAAATTCGGTCTGAGTAGATTTTTTGAAGAACCAACCGTGCTAGGTAGCCCCATTTTGGGGACCGGGCCAGAATCCGGTCCCCAAAATGGGGCCAAGTGGACTTCCCCTAAAACAACAACCGTGCTACCCATGCTATTCGGCCCGACTTTGGGGACCGGGCCAGCACTCGGTCCCCAAAGTCGGGCCAGCCAGACTTTTTCTTATCTAATATAAAGGATCAAGAAAGGTCACGCTTTTTCACATATCTACAATTAACAGTACTGATTATTCACACCATCTGAGTTTACCCATCTCTGCGTAAATAAATAAATCTACATAACCTTTTCTGGTTCAATTTTTTTTCTATTTTCCCATTTACTATTGCTAGACAACACTTTGAGCCAATGATTTAAACAATTTGTTTATATTAGCTGGTTGTGTATTGCTCGGTTGTTTGTTGGATTTCATGAATATTCCATTATTGACTAATTGCTAGTCCAAAAAAAATATTTGCTACAAGTGCTTGTCTGATTTCTCTAACTATTATTTAAAAATATATTTTAGATATATATTATATTGTATTTTGAACCATATGGCTAGATCTGTAGTTGCTGCTGAACTTTCCAACATTTAAAAATTAAATGGTTTGAACTTTGACATATGGAGAAGAAAAATAGAGTATAATTTAATTCAAGATATGATTCCATATGTCCTACAATTAGAAAAACCAATATTAAGTGCAAATCCTACTATAATTGAAGTTAAGAAATGAAAGAAATTTGAAGAAGATGATCAGATTGGACAAAGAACCTTACTAGTTTTTATGCAAAATGATATAATTAAAATTTATAAAAAAATATACAACTACAAAAGAAATTATGGAGGCTCTCACACAAAAATAAGACAAATACTTTTGACACTCATGTTCAATTACTTTTAGAACAATATAACTCCTCCAAAATGAAAGAGGGAGAGAGTGTTATAGATCATGTCAATAAATTGTTAGAAACTCTGCTCCCTGCAACACCAAGTGCCTTGCACCGTTCCTCCAAAATGTGGCTCACTAAAAGAGGTAGTATTGATTTCATAGGTTGATAGTCTCAGTTGACTAGGCCCTGCGCCGCCCTTGGTCTACTGCATTAAAAGTGGATTTGGTTTGGGTGTATTGGGGCTTGGGGATGATATTATATATGGAGGCTATAAGCCTTTGTGATGTAACATTCGAAGTGCATAGAGGAAAACTCTCTCTGTCTTCTCCAATTTACGTAGGTCAAGAGCCGAACCAAATAAATCTTGTCTCTTTGTGGTGTGTGTTTGATCTCTGTGTTTCTTAGGCCCTAGATCACAACAATATATGTTCCAGCAACAATGTTAAAAGGGGCAGTCTGGCCTGGTTTTGCTATTTCCTTGAATTGCTTCTTCCACCATATTCAAATCAGATTTAATTCAAAAAAGGTGATCTGCATAATACACAGAAAGGTTTCTTTCAAACTCAAGGAACAGATCTATGTAAATACTGCAGAAACAGCCCCGAAAAGAGAAGATTGAAGCCCATTAGGAGAACAAAAAGTCTGTTCGGCCCGAATTTGGGGACCGGGCCAGCACCCGGTCCCCAAATTCGGGCCAAGTAGTCTGGCTCTTAGGAGAAACTGCCATTTCTAAATGGGCTCCATAGTGCAGCACGCCGGGAGTACTTTCAAAAAATAAAGATAATCTCCTTGCACATATTCAAACTAGGAAGCAAACCATAATCTCATAAACATTGTATAAATAAATACACACTGAATAGGATTCATAGAAGTTGCCAACTTTCTATACAACAAAAATAGTAGATATTGGGATCTTTAATCTGGAACAACTAGGGGGAATAAGTCCAAGTGACGATGCTCCGAATATACATTGATTGCATAGTGATCCGGATTCAGGAGTAGATGAAAAAGTGCGAGTCCATGACCCAGAAGTATTATAAGTTCAAATGACTCTGTATCAAATAAGGATGACATTTTTAACCCGCCCCGCCCCAACCCGGAATGCCCGCCCCCGCCCCGTATGGGTTTTCCCGCCTCGACTCTTAGACGGGGCGGGGACGGGGCAAAAAACATACCCCGAATACGGGGCGGGGCGGGGATGGGTCTGTTTCTTACCCTGCCCCGCCCCGCCCCGTTGCCCTGCTCCGAAATTAATAATCCTCTAAACAATATATATTTTAGAATTCTTTTATATTAAATAAACATATTTATATGTAAATGTATATATTGATTTTATGTTGTTATTTAGAATTAAGTAGATTTATTGAAGACTTTTTTTAAAGTTAAACATATAATTGAATGAACCCTAAACATTATAAAAGCATATAATATGATCTCATTCCCTCTAATTCAAATTTAATGAAATTAAAATTATTAAAAAATCTATCTAAGCTTATTTGACTTTAATCATATCTAATGTTAAACATAATTTAATTTATTATGTTTGTGGTTGCACCACATCGGGGCGGGGCCCCGCGGGGCATGTAAGGGCGGGGACGGGATATATGACATACCCCGAATTGCGGGGCGTGGCGGGGATGAGGTGTGGATAGGGAGGTGCGGGGCGGGGACGGGGCAACCCCATTCCGCCCCTGACTCGCCCCGTTGCCATCCCTAGACTTTCAAGAGAATGTAAACAGTCGTTTCATTATCTGCTATTCCAGTAATCCGAATCCATAATGATTGGGTAGAGATCAGAGGCAGATGCAGAGGAGACAGTTTGTGGCCCATCGATTGAGATACTTTGGCTTTGGCTCTGGTTCTGTTCCTGGCTATGGATTTGTTGATGGTGGCTCCTAAGGGCTTTAATGTCCAAATCATCACTCGAGAGATTTGGCACTGAAATATGGCTTTGGGCATCAGTATGACGTTCAAGCATGCTCACCACAGCAGACATGGTAGGCCTAAGTGTTGAAGAAGAATTAGTGCATAAAAGAGTGATGGTAATCGTCCCAATTGCCTCTTCTATGTTGAATTCTGATCACAGCTTTGGATCAACCAGCTCTATCAGACTCTGTATAGAATTTTAGTTGGCTAATTCATAGGATTATGGACAAAACAAGTTTCTTAAAATTGTATTTGATTTAGAGAAGGACTGCTTATGATATCTTGTAAAGAAATTGAGAAGACAAAAATTCTAGAAACTGGAAGTTGACAGAGGTCGCTCGAGCGAAGTCCAATTTGCTCGAGCGAACCCTTCACAAAGAGCTCTTCGCTTGACCCAAACTATTACTCGCTCGAGCCATCAACACACTGCACTGAACTTTTGAAGACAGAGACCAGTTCGCTCGAGCGAACTCCCCTGTCTGCTTGAGCGAACCTGAGAAATTTTAATTTAATCCGGAAACCTCTTCCTATTTTCTCTCAAGCTAATTCTCCTATCCTAATTCGATCATAAGACTTGAGACACGAGTATAAGGCTATTTAAAGCCATTCTCTCTCTCTCTCTCTCTCTTCCAAGCACCTCTGATCAAGAATACATCCCTAGTGAAGATTTTGAGAGATCCATTCAGTTTCCCCAAGGCTTCAAGTTCTGTTGCGCTGAAGATCAAGTTTTGAGTTTGATTCCATCATGCTTTCTTGAAGGCGGTTTTGCTCAAGCACGGTTGTAACGCCCCAATTCCAGATACCGAGAAAACCGTCAAGATATTCGAAGTTGGCACGCTACTTTTCGGAAAATCCGAGAACCTCCAAGATCATAGGTCCGCAGTGAGGTCCAACTTAAAACTTTTTAAACGATATAAGATCAATAGTTAATAATGTGGAAACATGTGAATATAGCGGAAGCAATGATAAGGTATCATAAGTCTGTAACAAATATAGCAGGGCTGAAATCCAGCCTAAAGTGTCAAAGTTATAAGGATTATTACAATTTCTAACAATTACCCTGCTCACTATAAGAATCACTCAAAATTCCAAAATAAAGAACTCTCACACCCCAGGTGCCGGCTCTCCAACTTCCAGCTCGACCTCATGGTCTGCTGGTCCCCATCCGTAATCCCCTACTACGGGTGCCTCAACTAGCGCGAGCGCGCTGTCCTCGGGATCGGGGTCGAAACCTAAGCACCAAGAATGGGTCAGATCTAAAGATCTGGCAAGTCACACTATACAAGTAACATATGATATATGTATCAAAAGAGTAAACACAGTTACACAGTTAAAGAGAATATCAAAATACATGATCTAAGCAGTTAAGCAAGATAAGCATTTAGAACCAGGATAAACATAATATCTAGTCTGACACAATACGACACATTCAAACGAGCTAGATACCGCGGGATATTATGCCACGGCCCTCTCATACTGGACACAGTTGTGGCGGGGAATCTCACCAGTACTGGGGAATGACTAGCCCCGCAAATCATACTCAACAGTCTCACCACACTCATCACTTGGGGAAACTGGACTCGGCATCACACCGTCCGTCTAAAACATAGCTCATCATGATAGCTCACTCAACACTCATAAATAGCTCCTACTAGTGATGATCAGTCCAAAGGCTGAGCTTAGAACAACTGAGTGAATGTCTATGCCGACTCGAGGAAACATTAAAAGTCTATGTCTATCCAGGCTTTGTCTTGCGTGAACAAGATCCTAACAAGGTCTCTAAGACGTTCAAGTATCAATTCAGTCCATGGATCACAATCCAAGTCCAAGTCCACTTGTTGGATCCATACCAAGGCCCATCAGGTACATGGCTTGGTCTAAAATAGTCCCAACGAGGTAACAAGTCCATTCCCAATGATAAACAGTTCATTCTCATCTAAAATGAGTTATAAGTCTAATATAATCCACCTCTCCAATCTAAGGATATACACATCCATACTTAGGCCATAAAAAGGGTCCGCCTAGCAACAGACACGGGTCAGTATTCTCTCAATCACATCATCAGGTCACCTCTAAGAAGTCCTAGGTTCAGGTCCTTCATTTTTCATTTAATTAACATGTTTATAACAAGAACAAGGATATGAGAGAAGTACAATGTATAATAACCTCCAAGCAATAGAATTAAATGGAATAAAGCAAAGGTCCAACCTAGGTTTGTCCACTATCAGGTTCAGGGCCTCATCAGATAATTGGATCCTTAACTGCAGTCTCGGATGCCAAAAATATTGTATTTGGTGCTCCTGAAGTTATGTGCATCTTTGACTACATTTAAGGGTCGAATCACTAATAATTCAAATCCCTAAACCTACTTGGTGGTCCTCACGAGTCAAGGTTGAGTCACACCATTGACTCGGGTTTGGCACATCAATAGAGGTCCACTTGGATGGTCAATGGGCCTCACAAACGATCACAACCTAAAAATGTGAAAACTTAAAAATCACTGAATGCAGTGTCCTCGGTCGACCCGACACAGGGCTTGGTCGACCGAGTTCACTAGTCTGTCAAGATGTTGACTCCCAGGTCGACCTCTGCGCAGTGTGCTCAGCTGACCTCTTGGCCTGGTCGGTCGACCGAGTACTATGGAAAAATAGGGTCAAGCACCTGGCAGGCAATGTCTTGATCTCAGGAATTCCACGTGTGTCCGGTCAACCTCCTAGCCTGGGTGGTCGACCGCATACACAGGAAAACCTAGAAAAGATGTCCCAGCTTTCAGTCATTTTTCACTACAAATTCTGTGTGCTCAGTCGACCCGGGACAGGGCTCGGTCGACCGAGAACACAGAGTTTCTGTGTCTGAGGAAAAATCCTGTAGGATCTATGTGTTCGGTTGACCGAGAGCAGGGTCCAGTCGATCGAATACACTGGACTTGCAAAACTTGTAAAAATTAACTGAGACTTTTTTTTATGGTATTCCAGTGTGCTCGGTCAACCCGACTGCAGGTCGGTCGACCGAGTACACGTAACCTGCAGAATTCCAGATTTCTGGAATTTCTTCTCCTTCAATCCAATTTCCATCAAAACTTATCAAATCTCGTCCAAACATCATAAGATCATCATGGAACATGAAAAGTACTTCAATACACAACCATCCAACATCAAATGGGCCATTGATCTTCCAAATGAGAGAACTCATCCATCAATGGCCAATAATCCATAAAACTAAGCTCAAATGGTAGATCTAACATAATTACAACAATTGAATTGAAATTACAGAATCAAAAGAAGAGAAAACATGTATTCTATGCTAAATAGGTACATTGCACTTGCCTTGATCCAATTGTAAGAAGGTAGAGAGAGAAAAGAGAGATCCAAGCTATAAAATGCAATCCAAAGCTACTATAGTCTCCAAACACACAAACCAGCCCCAAAACTCAGATCTAGAGAGATCTCTAACTCCTACACCTACAACCACAAGAGAATTCCTATAAGGAAGGAGATCTACAGAGAGAAAAGAAGAAATCTAAGGAAATAGAAGTAGATGATGAAAAGTACCTTGATTAGAAGGAAGAGAAGAGATTAGTAAGAAGAAAGAGCTCCTTAAGATAGATGGTGGTTGTAGCTTGTAGTAGATAATCTTTTTCTTCTTGTTTGGGTTCTAGATCTAGGGTTTTAGAGAGAGAGAAGAGATGAGAGAATTGGAGGGAATACGAGAGATAGAATTGGGGGGAAATGAGAGACGGAATTGTAGCTAGAGTATGAGATGGGATGAGTGTAGTATATATAGGTTGGGGTTTGGGCTAGGTACAAGAATATCCTTTTAGTTAACATTGGATTAGGGTTAGATTCATGGGTAGTTTGGTCTTTAGGTAGAAATCTAGAAGCTTCTCAAGTGGAATAACCCCTATAGTAAATACTAATTACTGGCTAGGGCCTCTAACCAACTAACTAACTCAAAAATTATAAAAGGCACCATACAAACTCTATAAATTACAATAAGGGCCTAATTAGGAAAAATACCTATCTACGCTTACTAATCCCTAATAAATAGTATAATTAGCTATTACTGGCTATTAAATAGTATTCAATCCAAAAGTGAGGGTCCACAAGGGGTGGGGCCTCACAACGGTGAAGGTTGACGACGGGTTGTCGACAAGATCAAAGCAGTCCTTAGGTTGAGTCACCAACTGGGAAAGGGTTATAAGTACTCTTGTAATCTTCGTTTTCATATAGTGCTTGGTTGTCTGTTGGCCTAGACGGTAAGGCCCGTGGTTTTTTCCCGAGTAGGATTTTCCACGTAAAAATCGATTGTCCTTCTCTCTTTGTGGTTTGATTGATTTTTAATTGGAATTAGGGCTAATTATTAGTTTAAACACGTGAGATTGATATTTAATAGAGATTTGGTAATTGGGACCTCTGCCTGTGTTAAGGTAGGTTTTTTAATTGGTATCAAAGCTGGTTGCACTAATCTTTGTGTGATCTATTTACTATTCTCTAATGGATATCAATAGAGAAGGAACATCTACCAATAACCTCCCTCTTCTAAATATATATTTTTGACCGTTGATGACTTTTCTAGACTAACTTGGGTTCAATTCTTGCATGATAAGTCTGAAACTTTTACTGTTTTTAATGACTTGTGGTCTTTGCTCATTGCAGATAAAGGACAAGAATTTGGAGGTGTTTCCAGAATACGCTCAGACTATGGATCTGAATTTCAGAATTCTAATTTCTCTACTTTTTGCATCCAATATGGCATCAAACATGAATTTTCTACACTAAAAACACCACAACAAAATGGAGTGGTTGAAAGGAAAAATCGTGTGGTACAAGAGATGGCACGGGTTATGTTGCACAGCAAAATATTCCTCAACTGTTTTGGGCTGAAGCCGTAAACACAGTTGTTTATGTTATTAACCGTGTCTATCTTCGTCCTGGCACAAAAACCACTCCATATGAAATATGGCCTGGACTCAAGCACAATATTAAATATTTTAGAACTTTTGGCAACAAGTGTTATATTCTTCGAGATAGAGAACACTTATCTAAATTCGACTCCAGGAGTGACGAAGGAATTTTCCTCGGTTACTCATTGACAAGTAAAGCCTATCGGGTGTTTCATCTTAAAAACTCTGTCGTCATGGAATCCATAAATGTGGTTGTGGATGATGCAGGAACATCTGATTATTTTTCTGATGATGATGATGGCATGACTTTTTCTCCTTCTCCTGAACAGGTTATGCATAAGGAAATTGAAAGTCGGGCAGAACCTGATTCCGAAAATGAAAAGAAAAAGGAAACGATTGCAACTGCATAATCTGAAAGCCAAAAGAAATCTTCTGCAGAATCTATTGTGCCAGATATCATTCGTCAATTTGAAGAGAGAAGTGCATCTCCAAAAGTTGTACATCCACGATCTCAAAAAGGACAAGTATTGAAAGATCATCCTCTGGATACGGTTATTGGTGAGATCTCTGCTCCTTCGAAAACCAGGAAACATATACGTGATGAGGTAAGTCATGTATGTTATGCTTCTATTTTAGAACAAAAAAAATGTCAAAGATGCTCTTGTTGATGATTGCTGGATTATTGTTATGTATGAGGAACTTGCTCAATTTGAAAGAAATCGTGTTTGGAAGCTTGTTCCTAGACCCTATCACACAAACGTCATCGGTACAAAATAGATTTTCAAAAACAAACCGATGATTCTGGACAAGTGATAAGGAACAAAGCACGTCTAGTTGCTCAGGGGTATACCCAAGTCGAAGGTATTGATTTTGATGAAACATTTGCCCCTGTTGCTAGACTTGAATCGGTACATTTGTTGCTAGCTGTGGCTTGTTATTTGAACATCAAATTAAATCAAATGGATGTGAAAAGTATTTTTCTGAATAGTTTTTTAAATGACGAAATCTATGTCGAACAACCTAGAGGATTTGAAGATCCTCATTTCCCGAATCATGTTTTCAAATTGAGAAAAACCCTTTATGGTCTGAAACAACCACCAAGAGCTTGGTATGAAAGATTGACAGTATTTCTGGTTGAGCATGGTTTTCAAAGAGAAAGTGTTGACAAGACCTTGTTCACCAAACGAGACAAGAAGAACATTGTTATTGCACAGGTTTATGTCGATGATATCATTTTTGGTTCGACATTTGAACTCTTGTCAAACAAATTTGCTGAAAGAATGGCTAGTGAGTTTGAAATGAGTATGGTTGGTGAGCTTTCATTTTTTTTGGGATTACAAATCAAGAAGACTCCTTTTGGTATCTTCATCTCCCAACCAAAATATGCTAGCTAGAGAGTTACTGAAAAAGTTTGGCATGCAATCGTCGAAACACGCAAGGACTCCCATGAGCACAACTGCAAAAATCAATCTCGATACTGATGGAATGGACATCAATGAAAAACTCTACAGGAGTATGATAGGTATTCTTCTGTACTTTACTGCTAGTCGTCCTAACATTGCTTACTGTGTTGGTGTTTGTGCGAGATATCAGTCCAAACCAAAACTTTCTCATGTTCAAGCGGCAAAAAGAATCTTTAAATACATAAGTGGAACTGTTGAATATGGAATCTTGATGTCTAAAGATACCAACGCTACCATTGTTGGGTTTTTTTTATGCTGATTGGGCTAGATGTGTTGACGATCGTAAGAGTACTTCTGGTGGCTGTTTCTTTGTTGGAAATAATTTGGTGGCCTGGCATAGTAAAAAGCAGACTTCAACATCTTTGTTGACCGCTGAAGCTGAATACATTGCTGCAGGAAGCTGTTGTACACGGCTTTTATGGATGAAACAAATGCTGCAGGACTATGAAATTGAGCAAGAAACAATGAATGTCTTTTGTGACAATCAGGGTGCTATTGATATTTCCAAAAATCCAGTCCAACACTCTCGAACCAAACACATAGACATTAGACATCATTTTATCCGTGATCTTGTCGAGGAGGGAACAATTTCCTTGCATCATATTCCTACTGAAGCCCAATTTGCGGATATTTTCACTAAACCTTTGGAAGCAATGCGGTTTGAATCTCTACGTAAATCTTTAGGGATTTCTATTATTCCCTAATCTCCATAATTTTTTGTTTATTTAAGTGCACATTCACACTTTCACATGACCATTTTTTTTTTTTTTTTTGCACTACACAAATCGATTTCAATTCTCTCACATCTATCTCTGACTTTATTCTTTGAGAGATGTTAGGCAATCAGGTAAAACCGGAGGAAGATGGCTACCTAAGAATGTGTGTGAAAGATTCCACTTGATTGAAAAGTTTCATTTGGAGAAGGCTAACATAGTCATTAGTGTGAAAGTCACCCATGATGGTTTAACCCGTCCTCAAGTTGATATAAAAAAAATCGAACGATTCTACAAAAAAAAAAGGAATCAAATAATTCTACAAAAAAAAAGGAGGAAACTATTTTGTCTAACTTTTTGTTGATGGGTGTGCTCCCTATGCAACAATTTTGTTCATCTCAAGGAGATTTAAGGGGAGTGGATCACACTATTTTTATTCATTTTAATTTTTTTTGGGTTTTTAATTGGTCATATTGTTCACTTTTATCACTGTGTGCTTAAATTTATGAAAATTTTTACAGTAACAAGTTTTAAATTGTTCATGGAGTGATTTGACCGAACAATAGATGTTAGAGAATTTTTGCCGCGCTGCACTCAAAGTTTTCAAACCTTTGGCACTTCGCTCGAGCGACCATATAAGTTCGCTCGAGTGAACCCACAACATTTATATTTCGCACGATTCCCGTTTTTCTTTTCTTCTTACTCATTCCGCCTGCTCTTCCTCCAAGCCCTAGTGTCCTTGTTCATTCGTCCCTCTTCTTCTAGGCCGTGCTCATTTAGATCCATCATAAGGGTTTTTTGTTTCATCAAACCCTTGCATGTAGATTTATTTTTCCTCTCCTAAAATCGTTAGTGTGTAGAGTTTCATGTTTACTAGATTCATGGCATCTAGGGTTTTCGTTGGTTTTATCTCCATTGATGTTAGATTTCAATTCATTTCATAATCCTTCTTATCATCATTGTTGCCATTCCATCTCTTGATTATATGTCTTCTGTGATTTAGCTTTGGGAATGTTGTTTGGATTGAAGACTCATCTATGTTTTTTTCATGGATTATTGGAATGATTTGAACTTTTTTCATGAATGTCTCTGGTTAATCCTTGTTTACTCCTCAATTACTTATCTTGGAAATTGTCAGTGTTTGGTTGTGTTTGGTGGAATGTGGTTGTTGGAAATTATTTGTGAACTTCTGTCTGGCTTCTAGAGATTTTCTGTGGTGCTTGTGGCTGAATGAGAAGTGGAGCTGGCTGGATGTGAAATTGTTTTGAAAATTTATTGTGGAGATGGGTGGTTATACCCAACTTTTTTCTGCAGGGATTTGACTTGATATGCTATTCTACTGAGTTCCCTTGTCTTCATTGACATGAAAATTTGGTTGATGTTTTCTTTAGACTAATGGCACCAAAGAAGAGAACTCACGCTGAGTCTTCCTCTTCTCAACCTCAATATGATCGTCATCGCTTTCTTTCTCTTAACAAATCAATTCTCTTTCACGAACAGTTCATGGAACGAACCATTGAGTCTAAAAAGGAAGTTGATGATGCTCTTCTTGGCAAAGTTGTATGTTGAAGTATTGTAAATAGAAACTAGGATTCCCTTCTTAAATTTAACATCAGAGAGATCTACCCTGATTGGGTTCGGGAATTCTACTGCAACATGGAGCCTGTTTCTTCTGACTATCCTGATACTGCTGGTTATTTGAAGACTTTTGTTAGAGGGAAATGGCTTAACATTACAGCCACTGAAATTTTGGAATTCCTAAACATTCCGATAACAGTGGGAGCTGATTATCTTCTTCCTAAACACTTTGATGTGATTGAAACTATATTGTGTGGGGAAGACACTCCTTGGCCGAGTGGTATTATACTTCATGGAAATCTGACTGAAGAATATCGATTTTTAAATCGATTTGTTTGCCACAACCTAGAGCAAAGAGGACACACCTCAGATGTCCGCTATAAGAATGGATTCCTTCCGTATTGCATTGGCACAGGGAAGCAATTAAACATTCCACAAGTGATTTTGAATTTCTTCTTCCGGATGCTGTCTGCCAAACGCAATTTCATTCTACCTTTTGCAGTACTCATCAGTGAATTTCTCTTATAGAAAGAAGTTCCAAAAGGACAAAATGAGCTAACTCAACGGATTAGGAATCCAATCAATGCCCGCACTCTTGCTCAATCGTCTATTCACATTCCTCCAGTCATTCAAGGAGAAGAAGTAAAAGTGGAAGATGAGGCTGCACCTGCACAAGTTCAGGGGGAGCAACCGCAGCAAATGGACAGAATTGATTAGCTTGCTGCCCAAGTGCAGGGGTTGAGTGCGTGACTTGATGCGGGCCTTGGTGAAGTGGCTGGAAGATTCAACTCATTGATCAAGCTCCTGCTGAAATCCTTGCCAGACTGGGACAGGGACATCACTGAAGGATTCTTTGCTTTGCATCCATTAATGAATTTCTTTTGCTCACTCTAACTTGCTGGAATTGTAGTTGTTTTTGTTACATTTTGTTTTGGAAACTCTATTTATTGATCTCATTTTTTTTGTTTAAATTATACTCTCCACTTCATTTGCCTTTGCCAATTAATGTCCAAAAAGGGGGAGTATTATAAGTTTTTGACTGTGCTGAATGTTTAATGTTCATTTTTATAATTGTGCTATGATCATCCTTTCTTCTATGATAATGGACTCGATCTAGTGAAAATGATTTGTAGGGTTTCCAAGAACAAGACAAGTTGGAAGAGTTCTCTCCGGATTCGTTTTAGATTTTTAGGTTGGGTAGATTTTTGTGTAAATAGGTGTTTTGTCCATGAATTGCCAAAGGGGGAGATTATAAAGAATTTTAGTTGGCTAATTAATAGTATTATGGACAAAAAACGGGTTTCTTAAAATTGTATTTGATATAGAAAAGGACTGCTTATGATCTCTTGCAAAGAAACTGAGAAAGACAAAAATTCTGGAAACTGGAAGTTGACAGAGGTCGATCGCTCGAGCGAAGTCCAATTCGTTCAAGCGAACCCTTCACAAAGAGCTCTTCGCTCGACCCAAACTGTTACTCGCTCGAGCCATTAACACACTGCGCTGAACTTCTGAAGACAGAGACTAGTTCGCTTGAGCGAACTCCCCTGTCCGCTCGAGCGAACCTGGGAAATTTTAATTCAATCCGGAAACCTCTTCCTATTTTCTCTCAAGCAAATTCTCCTATCCTAACTCGATCTTAAGACTTGAGACATAAGTATAGGGCTATTTAAAGCCATTCTCTCTCTCTTCCAAGCACCTCTGATCAAGAATACATCCTTAGTGAAGATTTTGAGAGATCTATTCAGTTCCCCCAAGACTTTAAGTTCTACTGCGCTGAAGATCAAGTTTTGGGTTTGATTCCATCCTGCTTTCTTGAAGGCGGTTTTGCTCAAGCACGGTAAAGGTTAACGACGGGTTGTTGACAAGATCAAAGCAATCCTTAGGTTGAGTCACCAACTGGGAAAGGGTTGTAAGTACTCTTGTAATCTTCGTTTTCATATAGTGCTTTTGTGGTTTGATTGATTTTTAATTGGAATTAGGGCTAATTATTAGTTTAAACACGTGAGATTGATATTTAATAGAGATTTGGTAATTGGGACCTCTGCCTGTGTTAAGGTAGGTTTTTCAGACTCCCTTTCTTGCAGAACATAAGCCTATAACGTCCATTTAAAAAAAATAGTAATGAGACTGCTTAACTTAGTTTAGTAGGAAAAACAGAATATGGTGTTTACTTAGGTCTTGGTGACTTTTCATGTAGATGTTTTATAATGTTAGCTGGTCATCTAGCAGGCCCTACATTGACCATGTCCAAAGGTTGTACAATTTAATACGATTGGAGAACTATTAAAGTTACGAAAATGAAGCCATATACAAAAAAAGACAACCAATGTGCCACTGAGCGTTCTTGGTTCTTTCAGGTAAAATCCTCCAGTTATTAGGGCTAAATCGCATAGTGACTATCATTTTCAGTCTATAACTGATACATTGTAGGGACCAAACAAATGGATCTACAAGGATGTGATCTATATCAGATGATACAATCACTGCCAATGTTAAGGGAAAAAATTCTCTGGCTCTGTTCTCTTGTATTACCTAAGTCATGTTAATCCTGCTCAAATTATAGCGATAATAACACTAACATAAGTGGAAATCTGAAGTACCCAATCCAGAAGATAAATGCCTTCTGATTTCGGCTTGTAGTTTGTGTTGCTCTTCCCACTGAGTATTTCCAAAGCAACAATCCCAAAGCTGTATACATCTGCTTTGTTAGTAAGATAACCAAGCGTTGCATATTCCGGTGCCACATATCCTCTACAGAAATCAAGATTGTTATGAATTGTGTGTGCTTGTAAATAATTACAATGAACCAATAATGAATGGGCACTAAATACTTTTACCAAAGGCAAGGGCACAATCAAGAATGCCTCTACTTATTCCATTAAAGATACCAAAATGGATGGTTAGGAGTTTGGATATCTTCAAAGAAAATAAAAAAAAAAGAAATTAGTTAGGGGAAGAACTGGGAAGTTAAAAAATTATAGATGCAACTCAGAAATTATTTTTGCACAAGGAAAATGAACAATGGATCAAAGAACGTGTATGTTTCTTTCTGGTAAACAAGAAAACCTGTCTGTTTTTGTTAGAAATGCCCAATATATTCAACTTCTGGACTATGGCCCATGCAAAATGAAGCACACTTGGTTTGCAGTAAACCCATGTGACATGCTTTGTATTATCGGACGCTGACATTTGGCCTCTAAAGACCTTCACTTTATGGTATTTGTAGAACTCAGATTTTTCATTTTTGTCGCCACTGATATAGACCTGAGACTTTCACTCTTCCCACTTCGGGATGAACCTTGCAAGAGCTCAGCACAGGGAAAAAAAACTTGAAAGATGCATAGGCATTAAAGTTAAAAGTCCTGATTTGAAACATTTAAGGAAAAAAAAAAGCTCTCTAACTTTGTGTTTACATTGAGAAGAATCCTGATTGACAGTTGAACTTTATTTTATCATATTGCTTTTTTATCCAGACGTGGTAAATTACATATAAATTAAAATATTTAATAAAAAAATATTCTAATAATGTAATCTACTTTAATCATATAGCACGGGGAAGCTCTACCCAAATAGTTTGCCATCGCTCATGTTCCCGAGCCTTCTCCCTGAGAATGTTGTCGGCATCTGCAACCTAGCGAATTAGAGTCCCCTCCCTAGCACGAGCCGTGTAAGTCCGGGGATCCGAACCCTAGAGGGGGGGGTGAATAGGGTGAGCTTCAATTTATGACCAATTTTAATCAAATTTAACTTCTTTAAATTAAACTAGTCACAAGTGATGATTATCAAACAAAATGCGAAAGCTTAATAAAAACAATCACCACAAAGCAAGCACCATCACACAAAGATTTATAGTGGTTCGGCCTCAATGCCTATATCCACTACCGGCTTGTGATTCAACACCCCACCGGATTTCCACTATTTATGCTTTTCAATAGGCTAAGCAATAACCTTTACAATATGTTTTTCAAAGCTAAGCAATAACCTCTACAATGATGTTTTTCAAGGCTTAACATCAACCTATTCATTATGCTTTTCTTAGGCTAAGCAATAACCTCTTCAACCAATGGTTGGTTATCTCTCTAAGTAGTGTCTAAAATACACTTGATGGAGATACAATTTAGCTCATTACAATGTCTCTTAATTAGGCGGATATGGAAGTGAAAAACTAATTCATACACACACACTATGAATGCAAAGATGAATGCTCAATGTGTATGTATGATGTCCTCAATCATTTTTAAAATGAAAGCTCATAAATGTATGCCTAAGGCTTTTGAAAGTTTTAGCTCATAAAAACATTTATGATTGAGGAAAGAATGCAAGTCAGATGTTAAAAATAACTTGTAAAAGATATACATTTGTATCCTAAACAAGTTGTGAAATTCTAAGTACAAAACATGTGATGCATAGGGATGTCAATCAAATTAACAATGTAGCCCAAAACATAAAAAAGACTTGATTGAAATTAGGGGACAAATCATATGTAATTATAAAATCAACTTGAAAATGATATACCTATCAAAGCAATGCAAGTTGTGAAACTTTAAAACAAAAGTACATATGATTTGTAAAGATGTTGAATCCAAAACATAAGATATATTTGAAAGAGATTTTCTTATGATGAAAAACAACAACCATAGATTCAACCAAGTATAGGAATCATGTTACATATAATTTCAAAGATTCTTTCATTAACGTGATCTACTTAGATTTACCAATTAAAGTACTACTTGGATTGAATCAAGGTGATGCATCCAAAACAATAGATCAATTCAAAACATAAACATGTTAAGGACACAACAAATCATAGTTTATCATGCTAGAAAAGATTTACCAATAATTAAAGCAAAGCATGAAAACATATGATTAAGAAAAGTAAAGCTTACTTAAAGATTTAACTTCATTAATCCAAGCTTTAGCTTTCCTAATGACCCCTTTCATCCCTTAGCTCATTCCCCTTTGATTTGCCTCAAAACCTCTTAAGGAAGGCCTAAAAATCCCTAACTTTTGGCAAATGAATGAACTAGTATTTATAGCCAAAAAGTGTCCAACGGCTCTTCCCCGGTCAACCTGGCTCATCCCCGGTCGACCTGGCCTTAAACGGTCATAAAACTGACCGTTTGAAAAGAGCACAACAGCTCTTTGCCCGGTCGACCGCGCAGTGTGGCCGGTCGACTGGCCACACTGCGCGGTCGACCCGGGCCTGGGACCAAAATTCCCTAAAAATTGCATTTTACAAAGTATTTCTTGAGGGAACTTTTGGGCCATTAAATCAAGCTTGGAATCATGATTTAAATCAAACTAAGAGGCTTAAAATCATGAAATACAAAAATCCTAAAAAGATTTAAAAGATTTAAAACATAGGCTTGCTTGATTTCTAAAACTTCTTTTTCAAATGAAAATGCATCCAAGTTAAAAATCAAAACATGCATAAATCAATATTTCTACCAATGCATGTGTAAATCAAGATTTCAAGATTTTCTAAATCAATGCATATGTTTGTAAATCAAATGATGCTAAAATGTTAATGCATCCATCAAATTGTAATACACAAAATTCCTAACAAGCCGTTGCTATGGCAATCCACTTGGCTGCAACATGCGCCTCTAGTTGCTCAAAACACTGCCTGGCTTCGATGACCTCCCCATCAAGGTGATCAATGTCTTGCCTCAGCTCAATGATAGCGCACTCGGTGATGTTCCTCTCTCTCGAATGAACTACTTCCTAGGCCGCGAGATCCCATCCATTGCAGATTTGGCTTTGGTGGAAGGCTTCAGAAACATTTCCCCGAAGAAGATCACCATTTGGAAAACTCTTGGTCGCTTAACTTAACATAGTGAAGCTTTCTATAAGTAATATGATTTAGTGGTAGTCCCTCTTCCTATATTTGAAATTTTTTTCCATGGATGAACATGTGGACACCACGAAATATGCTGCAAAATGTCATTTCATTTTCTTACTGACTAAATATATGGGCTTGTATGTTCGCATTGAATTGAATTTGTATAAATTCATAGCAAAGTGGGTTTTATTACACAAACACATGTTTGTGTGCGTGAAATTGAACTCCTAGGTATCAATGTAAAATAAGCCTCTATAGAATTATTAAAGAAGGGGATATAAGGCGGAGATATAGATGAGACACTCAAATTTATGAATGATGCCCGAGTATCCTTTTCCATCTCCCTTGAATTCATTTCCATTTAAAGGAGAGATTATTTTCTTCAATTCTACACACTACAGGAATACAACTACTAACTTTAGAATTCTTGTTAGAGGTAAGCTAGATTCCATGTTTTGTTCACTGCTCAATGTGCTCACTGCATTATGAAGACATGTCTCTTGGCTCTATGTAGCATCATTGTATCTTGGGTATTCTATGTGTCTTTTGGTTTATTCATGCATTTTCATAATTAATTTGTTGCTTAGAAAATTATAAGGAATTAATTACAGTTCAATCTCGGTTTAGAAGTGAAGTCTATAAGCAGAGTGATGTATTCTCTTTGATATGAAGAAGTCAGAGTGAAATCTTAAGGTTGCATACTTGGTCTTCTATTAGTCTTCTTTTATTGTTATATAAGATCAAGAGGACAAGTTTCTTCTCTTGACTCTCCATACTTCGGTTTTATTGAGAGAAAGAAGTTTCAACAAATTAAGTAATTTATGTTTTCACCGTAACCTCAGTATTTCATTTTGTCAACCTTAGTGCACAGAACCTGTCACATCCCGGTCCCCAATCACTCTGGCCTAGGGTAATCCCCGAGGTGTGGCACACGTACTCCCGAATGTTGTACCTGTCTCGAGCCAAATACAACACACGAAGGAGAGAAAACCAACTATTCCACATGTGAGTCTAGCTCACTAACACAATGAATGACATTTAAATATAGCGGAAGTTGTAATTCATCTACAGAAAGTATCATTTCCCATTCTATTCAATTAAGCATTTAAGTTTAATACAAAAGAATTATACAAGTATAAACATTAGTTTCCAAAAGAGGGATTAATGAAAGAACCCTATACAACCACTACCAAAATATATTTAAAAGAACCACGTGTGACCACACAAAAAGGGCTAGTCACACGAACTATGTTATCCTCAAAATTTAACACGCACTCCGAGGGAAGTAGAATCTAAGCTGACCCTTGTTCTGGCCACTCTTCTAATCTTGGAGGTACCTTCTGGGTAACTTCTTCTCCCTCCGGGACCTCTTCAGGACTAGGAGCTGCACCTGCATCCGTGACACCAATGTAGTATCTCAATACGACGATTTAGCAAGTATAGGCAAGAATAAGGGATTACATAATGTTGCAATTTGAATTTAAGACATTTAAATCAGTAGATGTCAATTATGAGTATCAACTGTGCAGATTGTGCAAAGATCGAATAATTATGCTGGTGAATCAATTAATAAGAAACAGACTAATTTGGCTACTACATTAAGCTCATCCTCTCAAAGAGAGCAAATCTAGTTGGGATGTCACCAGCTGCCCGGCCAAAGGCTAACTGGCTACCCGATTCTCGAGTTTCGGTGCTCCAAACGACTTACTGCAGTAGTCTCTAATAAATTAAACCAAGTTCAAACCCCGTCGGGTATCACAAGGTCGGAGCTAAGTAGTGTCGACTCAATCGAATCAAAATAATCGAAATAATAAGTGGATTTCAGCGAGTTTGTATTTCAAACTGTTTATAATCAAAATCAATGCTAATCATGTATCACCATGTACTTACTCGATCCACATTTCCAATAAATACTAAATCGATATGCAATACTTGAAGAATTACGGAAGAAATGTAATAATTAGACCTCAAAGAATATTGATGCTACAATAAATCCACTAATTATGATTGATATACAAAAATGAAAGTGTAATTCAATATGAAATGCAATAATTTAAGGAATCAAGGAATTTACTAGCCAGTCTAGTCTAATCCTCTATTGTTTCTTCACCATCCAATTCGACATACATTTAAGAAACTTCTACTTAGTGTCACATTTTAATAAAAGGTTCATTAAATTAATATCCATGGCATGGTGATAAAGTCCTGATTCTTAGGGCTACTCAAGTTCCTAGGGTTTCAATTAGGCAACTAAGAGGTTAGGGTACTAATTTATGGCTCTAAGAGGGCTTTTGAAATAATAAAAGAAAATAGGAATTCTGGGAAGTCGGTCAACTGGAGGTGGCCTGGCGGTTAGCCGCCTGTAGAACAGTCGGCTAGCCGCCAAGTAACCGCCTGGTGACCGTGGTTTCCTAACAGAATTGTCAATTACTGGAAATGTAACCGCCTGAAGTTCGGCTAACTGCCTGGCCTGCGGCAGTGCTTATGAATTGTGCATTTTTTCCAAATCTGAAGCTCTCTCTCTTCTCTTCCATTTCCACACTTCTTCTTACATGAAACCTATAAAAATGGAGCCTCCTTGCTCCCATTTACAACACATAATCATTCCATAACTTAATTGCATAGAGAAATCACATCCATTCATTGATTAAACACTAAGAGTAATATAGCAAAGGTTTCATGGAATCAATGGAATAACAAGAATGTAAATCCATATTATGCTTATACTTGCCTCAATGTAGCTTTCCAAAACCTCTTTTACACTCTTGGCTTAAAAAACCCTAAACCCCCAAATATTCAAACCCTAGACACAAATACCCATCAAAACACCAATCAATGTCTATACATGCTTATAAGAGGGTCTTTTGACTCTAATGCAACTCAAAAATCCAAACAAGAAGAGTTTGAAGCCTACCTCTTGTACTGATTCCGATTTTGAAGGAAATGGAAGATGATGGGGTGTGTTTTTCTTGCTAACAAAGAAGAGAGGAAGATGAAGAAGAAGAAGAGGATGAAGAGATCTCCACTTCTTGCCTTCAATGCACTCACAATCACTTCCACTTGGTGATGAGGAAGAGGATGAGATGAAGAAGAAGAAGAGTAGAGAGAAAGGAATGGAAAGGAAATGAAAAGAAAAGGGTAAAGTAGCTTATAAGTGATAAGGATGCCCCTTTTGCAAGAAAACCCACTAAAGTTTGATATTTTCAATTTGAGTCAAATGGAGGTTCACTAGTTCAACGGTTGGTCTAATGAGGTAGAGCCCAATACAAAAATTAACGTGGTCGTAAAAATACACGCGTTGACGCCAAGATGACGAGCAAATGATGCGAAATATAAAAATCTATAATTACGAAAAAGTCCTTACTCTACCCAAGTGAGTCAACTCGGTTCTAACTCACCTATCCAAGGCTCAAGACTCAACTAACTCAGTCTATGAAGACTAATGAGTACAAATTTTGATGATTAACAACTAAGCACAATTAATTAAGCTAAATCCTCATTAATTAGCACTAATTAAGTTTAATTCTAGGTTGGGGTGTAACATTTCTCCCCCACTAGGACTCATTCGGTCCTCCGAATGATCTTACATGCACGAAGAGTTCGGGGTAGTGTCGTGCAACTTGCTCCTCGAGTTCCCACGTGGCTTCTTCGGGTCCATGGTGATCCCAAAGTAGTTTCACCCATCGGATGGTCCTTGTCCGCAACACTTGCTCTTTTTAATCGATGATTCGAAGTGGACGCTCGATGTATGTTGAATCAGGCTTAATCTGAACTTCCTCATACTGAATAACGTGAGACGGATCGCGGACATACTTGCGAAGCATAGAAACGTGAAATACATCATGTACTCCTGCGAATTCGGGTGGAAGTTTCAATCTATAAGCCACATCACCTATTCGGCTCTTGATCTCGAACAGTCTTACATATCTTGGGGAGAGTTTTCCTTTTTGTCCGAACCGAATGGTGCCTTTCATCAGAGATGTCTTCAAAAATACCCAATCTCCAACTTGGAATTCAAGTTTCCTTATTCTATTGTCCGCGTAGCTTTTCTGTCTCGATTGTGCAGTCTTCAAGCTTTCTCTAACTTAGAGGACTTTCTCAGCTGTATCTGCAATAATAGTAGGTCCATGAAAACTCCTGGTGCCGACTTCTTCCCAACAAACCGGAGTTCTGCAACTATGACCGTAAAGAGCTTCAAAAGGAGGTATTCCAATGGTCCAATGAAAATTGTTGTTTTGTGCGAACTCACATAGAGCCAAATGCTCATCCCACTCACCACCAAAATCAAGAACGCTAGCTCGGAGCATGTCTTCTAAAGTCTGAATGGTGCGTTCGGACTGTCCATCTGTTTGCGGATGGTAAGCAGTACTGAAGCTGAGTTTGGTGCCCATAGACTGCTGAAAGGACTACCAAAATGAAGAAACAAACCTCGTATCTCTATCGGAGACTATCGAAACTGGGGTGCCATGCAATCGAACGATCTCTTTCACAAAAAGTTTTGCCATCTCATTGAATTTCATACCCTTCTTAAAAGGGAGAAAGTGAGCTAATTTCGTCAACCGGTCAACTATCACCCAAATTACGTTGTTCTTCCGGCTAGTCAATGGTAAATGATCGACACTTAGATGTGTAACGCTTAACCGCAAGACTACGATGTCGTCAAGTAGTAAAGGACTAAAGTCTGGATTATCGATCCCACGAGGAGAGGATGGAACAAGCAATGAATCCAATTAATGTAGAATTGAACTAAGATAAAGCTAATTTAGACAAATGAAGCGAATAATTAAAACTAATAAACTATGCAATGTAAACAACTAATTAACAATTTAAAATAAGAAATTAATGAGATCTAACAAACTACACTAAACTAGTGGATGAGTGGTGGTGGGAATGGAAGATTTAAGGTGAAGATGTGGTGTGATATGTGTGGATTTTAAAACAAGTTATGTGAAATGTAGATCTAACAATCTAAAAAGTAAAATAACAAATCAAACAAGGATTTAAATTAACAATGATAAAAGAAGAGATTAGGCAATCCAAAATCCACTAAGTATGAAATTAATTCAACCAATGCATGTTCTAATTCAACTCCCAAATCTACAATCCAATTAGCAATCTCTTGCCTAATTGGGTTGAATGATATAACATTGAAGATCAAAGTAAAGAAAACAAAAGGTCAAGATTCTAAATCATAACCTAACTACCCTAACAATTAATCATCAAAATCAAGTTACAAAAGATCAAAGATAAGGGCTCTAGAGCATGCTATGTGAGAGAACTTAATCCAACTACAAAGCATCAATTGATATTATCCAAGCATCAAGTGTAGAGATAGAGCATGAAAAATGAGAGAGATTAGTACAATTAGATCTAAGATCTATTAATCAATGAATGCAAAAGTAAGGAATTTGAACTAAAACATGCATATAATTGAACTATTCACATTACTTAGCTTCAAAAGGAGAGCCTAATCCAAGAGCCTTAGCCACTAAACATCAAGAAAGAGCTCCAAATCTTCATTAATGACGTTTAATTACACTCTCGCTCTAGATTAGTTACAAAGAAGCTCCTAATTACAATCTAAAAGTAAAAACAAAATTGCAAGAAGACTTACTTGTCCAAAAATCCCCCTTCACTCTACAAAAACAATCTAATTTATAGGAACATTGAAGACATTTGATTGGCTCATTTCATTTCACAAGGATTGCTTCCATTTGATTAGTTGCAACTTGAAGGCTTTTGATTGGCTCATTTGCTTTCACATGGATTGCTTGAATTCAACTTGGAGGCTTTTCATTGGCTCTTTTGTTTTCACATGGATAGCTTCAATTTGATTGGTTGCAACAAACTTTCATTCCAAAAGCATATGTGCCTTTTGCTTTATGTGGTCCTTCAACTTGGAGGCTTTTGATTGGCTCATATCCTTTCACATGGATTTGTGTCATGGTAAGCTTTAATTGGCTCATATCCTTTCACATGGATATGTGAGTTGGATGGAAAAAAATAATAATAATAATATGCAATTGTTAGGATTTGAACCCATAACCTATTCCATATCAACCCAAGCTCCAACCAATACACCAACCAATCCTTTGTGTTAGAAAATGACTTCTTTTATCCATAAAGTCTTCTCCTCTTATTTTGGAATTCTTCAACACTTCCTAAGATTTCTTCATGTAATTTCTTTATTGAAATCTCTTCTTGATGGCTTGGGACACTAGCCAGAATGTTGGGATAGTTGCGGGGTCCACCTACACAAGAGGAATTACATAAAAATGCGCTACAAATAATCGAATTTATACATGATAATCCGATAATCCGTTAATGTGATAGAATAATAAAATCTCTGTGTAAGGCAAATGATATGCATATGAGATGTTGATAAAACTCGGACTAATGAGGGGTAAAATATGCAATATTTAACACTCATCAGTAAATCTGAAATGAAGTCCATGGAAATATGTTCTCATTTCCACTGAGGAATAGACAAAGGATGTAATAAACTCGGAGGTTTCCTGTGCTCAAACTTTACACGCTGACAAGTGTAACACTTGGATACGAATTCTGCAATTTCCCTCTTCATATTATTCCACCAGAATCACCTCTTGAGATCTCGGTACATCTTCGTACTTCCAGGGTGCATCGCATATCTGGCGTTGTGTGCTTCTGTTAAAATTGGAACTATCAATTGATTTGTTTTCGGCACACACAAGCAATTCCTAAAATACAAGATTCCATCCACCAATTGAAAATCAGGTTTCTCGGCAATATGATCTCTTATCTTAGCCAAGTTAGGATCTTCGAACTGTTCGTTCTTAATTCCATTTATCAATTCTGGTTCGTACACTGACATGACTGTCATCATCACCGAGTCATTAAGCAGTCGTACCTCTACATCTAATTCCTCAAAGCATCAAACTTGAACCATTGTGTGCCCATAGCTGGAACTAAAGAAGATTTCTGGCTCAAAGCATCAGCCACTACGTTTCCTTTTCCTGGAATGTATTTGATTGGAAAATCATAGTCCTTTATGAATTCTAGCCACCGTCTCTGTCTCATGTTGAGATCCTGTTGAGAAAATAGAAATTGTAGACTGCGATGATCCGAATGCACTTCGAATTGTTCTCCCTATAAATAATGTCTCCAAAGCTTTAGTGCAAATACAATAGCTGCTAATTCCAGATCATGTGTGGCATAATTTCTTTCATGGTTCTTTAATTGCCTTGATCCATGAGCTATGACTTTGTCATTCTGCATAAGAACACACCCTAAGCCGACTCTAGATGCGTCTGAATAGATCACAAATCCTCCTCTGCCTTCAGGTAAAGATAAAACTGGGGCGGTAGTCAACTTCTCCTTTAAGATCTGGAAACTAGTTTCACATTCTTTGGTCCACACAAAGGGCACATCCTTTCTAGTCAACTTAGTCAACGAGGCTGAAATCTTGAAAAAATCTTGAACAAATCTACGGTAATACCCTGTAAGGCCTAGAAAGCTTCGAATCTCTACCACTATCTTTGGACTTTGCCAATTTATCACTGCTTCTACCTTGGCTGGATCTACTCTTAGGCCATCTCAAGTGATAATATGCCCCAAAAAGGCTACGTGTTCAAGCCAAAAATCACACTTTTCAAGCTTAGCATATAATCGATGTGTCCTCAAAAGCTGAAGTGATGCTCTTAGGTGATCTATATGGTCTTCCATAGACTTGGAGTACACCAAAATGTTGTCGATGAAGACCACGATAAACTGATCAAGGTAGGGAGCGAAGATTCTATTCATCAATGCCATAAATACTGCCGGGGCATTGGTCAAGCCAAAGGGCATCACGAGAAATTCATAGTGACCATATCTCGTTCTAAAAGTTGTCTTCTCAATATCTTGCTCACGAACCCTTAACTGGTGATATCCTGATCTGAGGTCGATCTTTGAAAAGTAAGCTGCTCCTTGAAGCTGATCAAACAATTCATCAATTCGAGGCAACGGATACTTGTTCTTTATCGTCACCTGATTGATCTGCCTGTAGTCTATGCACATCCGAAGAGAACCATCCTTCTTTCTTTCAAATAATATCGAAGCTCCCCATGGTGACACGCTAGGACGTATAAGTCCCCTGTCTAGCAAGTCTTGCAATTGTTCCTTCAATTCTCGGAGTTCTGCTAGGGCCATTCTCTACGGTGCCTTTGAAATTGGAGCGGTGCCCGGTACTAAATCAATGGAAAAGTCAATTTCCCTAGACGGAGGTAATCCTGGAACCTGATCCGGAAATACATCTGGAAATTCACACGCCACTGGAATCTCTTCAAACTTTACGGGCGGTTTCTTCTCTGAGATAAAAGCAAAGTAGCCTTCACAGCCACTCTCTAGAAGCTTGACAACATCCAACGCTGACACAAGTCCGGACTTAGGTCTTTCTCTCCGCACACCCTCGAATATCACATTCGACTCTGGCTCCTCCACCTTAAAGGTGATAGTCTTGTGGAAGCAGTCCACACAAGCTCGATATTTCACGAGCCAATCCATTCCAAGGATGACATCAAAGTCTTGCATCGCTAGGATAATTAAATCTATTGGCATCAGCAAATCACCGATCTAGACATTACTGTTGGGGTAGTAGTTGTCATAAGCTACTCGCTTACCCATCGGGGTAATCACCATCAACACGAATGGAAGCAACTCAGGCGGTTGCTGAAGACTACTAGCAAAAAGGGGCGCCACAAAAGAATGTGTGGACCCCGAATCAAATGAGGTCCTTGCATCTCTAGCACATATCAAAATAGTACCTTCTACAACATTATCGGTTGCTTCTGCCTGCTCAAGATTTGCAGCAAAAAGTCTCCCAGCTTGTTGTGGATTCTGTCTGGCTTGCTGACGCTGTGGTCCTGGCCTTCCTGGCTGTTGTCGTTGCTGCTGCTGAGGTCTTGGAGGAGGTGTTGGTAATGCCAACCTCTGAGGTGGGGCTGGAAGTGCTGGCCTGGCTTGTTGCTGAGTATGTTGTTGCTGTGCTCCAAAACCACCTCTGTTTCTGGGACAGGCTACTGCTCGGTGCTCCATAGATCCACAAAGAACGCATGCACCGGTGTTTCTCCAACACCTTTCAGTAGGGTGTCCTTTTTCACAAGTCCCACACTTAGGTGCATTAGGGCCAATGGCTACACCCTTTTGTTTCTTGTGCTGAAAGTTCTTCCCAGAGTGAGACATACCCCGCTTAGGATCAACATTTCTCTTCTTGATAGCCATATCTTCTACAGTGTAGGCTCTGTCTACTGCATCTTGAAAAGTTTCAGGCCTTTTGTACATTATCACATGTTCTTCATACATCGGGTGAAGTCCACTGACAAATCTTTTTACCTTTTTCTCTTCTGTGTCCACTAGATCTTTAGCAAACTTGGATAATTGAATGAAAGTGTGCACATATGTTGCCACTGTCATCTGGTTTTGCTTAAGAGTGATGAATTCTTCTTCTTTCTTCCGGTATAAGTGCTCTGGTATGAACTTATGACGAAACTGTTCTTGGAATGTTTCCCATATGGTGGCATTGGGCATGACCTTGTAAGCCTCTCTTACGGTTTTCCACCAATCTTTGGCAACTCCTCGAAACATAGAAGTGGTGAGTATTACTTGTCGCTTATTGTCGCATACTACTGTTTCAAATACGTCATTTATGTGCTCTAACCATTCGTCAGCTTGAATGGCGTCTTCCTTTCCTTGAAACTCTGTAGCTCCTCTTTTTCTGAACTTGTCGAACAAGGCATTTAGGTCATTTTCTTTAGATTGGATGACCACTTGAGTGCCCGGGTTTGGCTGTGACGGACCTTGTCTGGCCATCAATGCTGCTAGATGCTCGTTTGTCTTGGCCATCTGTTCCATTAAGGCCATCACTCGTGCTTCCATCGGGGGAGGATCATTCTCTAATACGACGAATTGTTCGTCATTGTGTGATTCATTATTCCCACTGTTATGTCCATTCCCGGAACCGGATGCCATTGTCCTGCAAAACAATTATAAGAGTTATGACTATATTCTATCTCTAGCCATACGGAACTCCTACTAAACACACAATACTAACAATTAACACACAACTATCAATAAACTAGCCATGACAACTCTATACTCACAATCGATTCTAACGTATCCTCACAACGTTTCTAATTATTTATAAGTCTTTTATGAAGATTTTCAGGGCTCTAATACCATACTTACGTATGTCACATCCCGGTCCCCAATCACTCTGGCCTAGGGTAATCCCCGAGGTGTGGCACACGTACTCCCGAATGACGTACCTGTCTCGAGCCAAATACAACACACGAAGGAGAGAAAACCAACTATTCCACATGTGAGTCTAGCTCACTAACACAATGAATGACATTTAAATATAGCGGAAGTTGTAATTCATCTACAGAAAGTATCATTTCCCATTCAGTTCAATTAAGCATTTAAGTTTAATACAAAAGAATTATACAAGTATAAACATTAGTTTCCAAAAGAGAGATTAATGAAGGAACCCTATACAACCACTACCAAAACTATATTTAAAAGAACCACGTGTGACCACACAAAAAGGGCTAGTCACACGAACTATGTTATCCTCAAAATTTAACACGCACTCCGAGGGAAGTAGAATCTAAGCTGACCCTTGTTCTGGCCACTCTTCTAATCTTGGAGGTACCTTCTGGGTAACTTCTTCTCCCTCCGGGACCTCTTCAGGACTAGGAGCTGCACCTGCATCCGTGACACCAATGTAGTATCTCAATACGACGATTTAGCAAGTATAGGCAAGAATAAGGGATTACATAATGTTGCAATTTGAATTTAAGACATTTAAATCAGTAGATGTCAATTATGAGTATCAACTGTGCAGATTGTGCAAAGATCGAATAATTATGCTGGTGAATCAATTAATAAGAAACAGACTAATTTGGCTACTACATTAAGCTCATCCTCTCAAAGAGAGCAAATCTAGTTGGGATGTCACCAGCTGCCCGGCCAAAGGCTAACTGGCTACCCGATTCTCGAGTTTCGGTGCTCCAAACGACTTACTGCAGTAGTCTCTAATAAATTAAACCAAGTTCAAACCCCGTCGGGTATCACAAGGTCGGAGCTAAGTAGTGTCGACTCAATCGAATCAAAATAATCGAAATAATAAGTGGATTTCAGCGAGTTTGTATTTCAAACTGTTTATAATCAAAATCAATGCTAATCATGTATCACCATGTACTTACTCGATCCACATTTCCAATAAATACTAAATCGATATGCAATACTTGAAGAATTACGGAAGAAATGTAATAATTAGACCTCAAAGAATATTGATGCTACAATAAATCCACTAATTATGATTGATATACAAAAATGAAAGTGTAATTCAATATGAAATGCAATAATTTAAGGAATCAAGGAATTTACTAGCCAGTCTAGTCTAATCCTCTATTGTTTCTTCACCATCCAATTCGACATACATTTAAGAAACTTCTACTTAGTGTCACATTTTAATAAAAGGTTCATTAAATTAATATCCATGGCATGGTGATAAAGTCCTGATTCTTAGGGCTACTCAAGTTCCTAGGGTTTCAATTAGGCAACTAAGAGGTTAGGGTACTAATTTATGGCTCTAAGAGGGCTTTTGAAATAATAAAAGAAAATAGGAATTCTGGGAAGTCGGTCAACTGGAGGTGGCCTGGCGGTTAGCCGCCTGTAGAACAGTCGGCTAGCCGCCAAGTAACCGCCTGGTGACCGTGGTTTCCTAACAGAATTGTCAATTACTGGAAATGTAACCGCCTGAAGTTCGGCTAACTGCCTGGCCTGCGGCAGTGCTTATGAATTGTGCATTTTTTCCAAATCTGAAGCTCTCTCTCTTCTCTTCCATTTCCACACTTCTTCTTACATGAAACCTATAAAAATGGAGCCTCCTTGCTCCCATTTACAACACATAATCATTCCATAACTTAATTGCATAGAGAAATCACATCCATTCATTGATTAAACACTAAGAGTAATATAGCAAAGGTTTCATGGAATCAATGGAATAACAAGAATGTAAATCCATATTATGCTTATACTTGCCTCAATGTAGCTTTCCAAAACCTCTTTTACACTCTTGGCTTAAAAAACCCTAAACCCCCAAATATTCAAACCCTAGACACAAATACCCATCAAAACACCAATCAATGTCTATACATGCTTATAAGAGGGTCTTTTGACTCTAATGCAACTCAAAAATCCAAACAAGAAGAGTTTGAAGCCTACCTCTTGTACTGATTCCGATTTTGAAGGAAATGGAAGATGATGGGGTGTGTTTTTCTTGCTAACAAAGAAGAGAGGAAGATGAAGAAGAAGAAGAGGATGAAGAGATCTCCACTTCTTGCCTTCAATGCACTCACAATCACTTCCACTTGGTGATGAGGAAGAGGATGAGATGAAGAAGAAGAAGAGTAGAGAGAAAGGAATGGAAAGGAAATGAAAAGAAAAGGGTAAAGTAGCTTATAAGTGATAAGGATGCCCCTTTTGCAAGAAAACCCACTAAAGTTTGATATTTTCAATTTGAGTCAAATGGAGGTTCACTAGTTCAACGGTTGGTCTAATGAGGTAGAGCCCAATACAAAAATTAACGTGGTCGTAAAAATACACGCGTTGACGCCAAGATGACGAGCAAATGATGCGAAATATAAAAATCTATAATTACGAAAAAGTCCTTACTCTACCCAAGTGAGTCAACTCGGTTCTAACTCACCTATCCAAGGCTCAAGACTCAACTAACTCAGTCTATGAAGACTAATGAGTACAAATTTTGATGATTAACAACTAAGCACAATTAATTAAGCTAAATCCTCATTAATTAGCACTAATTAAGTTTAATTCTAGGTTGGGGTGTAACATTTCTCCCCCACTAGGACTCATTCGGTCCTCCGAATGATCTTACATGCACGAAGAGTTCGGGGTAGTGTCGTGCAACTTGCTCCTCGAGTTCCCACGTGGCTTCTTCGGGTCCATGGTGATCCCAAAGTAGTTTCACCCATCGGATGGTCCTTGTCCGCAACACTTGCTCTTTTTAATCGATGATTCGAAGTGGACGCTCGATGTATGTTGAATCAGGCTTAATCTGAACTTCCTCATACTGAATAACGTGAGACGGATCGCGGACATACTTGCGAAGCATAGAAACGTGAAATACATCATGTACTCCTGCGAATTCGGGTGGAAGTTTCAATCTATAAGCCACATCACCTATTCGGCTCTTGATCTCGAACAGTCTTACATATCTTGGGGAGAGTTTTCCTTTTTGTCCGAACCGAATGGTGCCTTTCATCAGAGATGTCTTCAAAAATACCCAATCTCCAACTTGGAATTCAAGTTTCCTTATTCTATTGTCCGCGTAGCTTTTCTGTCTCGATTGTGCAGTCTTCAAGCTTTCTCTAACTTAGAGGACTTTCTCAGCTGTATCTGCAATAATAGTAGGTCCATGAAAACTCCTGGTGCCGACTTCTTCCCAACAAACCGGAGTTCTGCAACTATGACCGTAAAGAGCTTCAAAAGGAGGTATTCCAATGGTCCAATGAAAATTGTTGTTTTGTGCGAACTCACATAGAGCCAAATGCTCATCCCACTCACCACCAAAATCAAGAACGCTAGCTCGGAGCATGTCTTCTAAAGTCTGAATGGTGCGTTCGGACTGTCCATCTGTTTGCGGATGGTAAGCAGTACTGAAGCTGAGTTTGGTGCCCATAGACTGCTGAAAGGACTACCAAAATGAAGAAACAAACCTCGTATCTCTATCGGAGACTATCGAAACTGGGGTGCCATGCAATCGAACGATCTCTTTCACAAAAAGTTTTGCCATCTCATTGAATTTCATACCCTTCTTAAAAGGGAGAAAGTGAGCTAATTTCGTCAACCGGTCAACTATCACCCAAATTACGTTGTTCTTCCGGCTAGTCAATGGTAAATGATCGACACTTAGATGTGTAACGCTTAACCGCAAGACTACGATGTCGTCAAGTAGTAAAGGACTAAAGTCTGGATTATCGATCCCACGAGGAGAGGATGGAACAAGCAATGAATCCAATTAATGTAGAATTGAACTAAGATAAAGCTAATTTAGACAAATGAAGCGAATAATTAAAACTAATAAACTATGCAATGTAAACAACTAATTAACAATTTAAAATAAGAAATTAATGAGATCTAACAAACTACACTAAACTAGTGGATGAGTGGTGGTGGGAATGGAAGATTTAAGGTGAAGATGTGGTGTGATATGTGTGGATTTTAAAACAAGTTATGTGAAATGTAGATCTAACAATCTAAAAAGTAAAATAACAAATCAAACAAGGATTTAAATTAACAATGATAAAAGAAGAGATTAGGCAATCCAAAATCCACTAAGTATGAAATTAATTCAACCAATGCATGTTCTAATTCAACTCCCAAATCTACAATCCAATTAGCAATCTCTTGCCTAATTGGGTTGAATGATATAACATTGAAGATCAAAGTAAAGAAAACAAAAGGTCAAGATTCTAAATCATAACCTAACTACCCTAACAATTAATCATCAAAATCAAGTTACAAAAGATCAAAGATAAGGGCTCTAGAGCATGCTATGTGAGAGAACTTAATCCAACTACAAAGCATCAATTGATATTATCCAAGCATCAAGTGTAGAGATAGAGCATGAAAAATGAGAGAGATTAGTACAATTAGATCTAAGATCTATTAATCAATGAATGCAAAAGTAAGGAATTTGAACTAAAACATGCATATAATTGAACTATTCACATTACTTAGCTTCAAAAGGAGAGCCTAATCCAAGAGCCTTAGCCACTAAACATCAAGAAAGAGCTCCAAATCTTCATTAATGACGTTTAATTACACTCTCGCTCTAGATTAGTTACAAAGAAGCTCCTAATTACAATCTAAAAGTAAAAACAAAATTGCAAGAAGACTTACTTGTCCAAAAATCCCCCTTCACTCTACAAAAACAATCTAATTTATAGGAACATTGAAGACATTTGATTGGCTCATTTCATTTCACAAGGATTGCTTCCATTTGATTAGTTGCAACTTGAAGGCTTTTGATTGGCTCATTTGCTTTCACATGGATTGCTTGAATTCAACTTGGAGGCTTTTCATTGGCTCTTTTGTTTTCACATGGATAGCTTCAATTTGATTGGTTGCAACAAACTTTCATTCCAAAAGCATATGTGCCTTTTGCTTTATGTGGTCCTTCAACTTGGAGGCTTTTGATTGGCTCATATCCTTTCACATGGATTTGTGTCATGGTAAGCTTTAATTGGCTCATATCCTTTCACATGGATATGTGAGTTGGATGGAAAAAACTAATAATAATAATATGCAATTGTTAGGATTTGAACCCATAACCTATTCCATATCAACCCAAGCTCCAACCAATACACCAACCAATCCTTTGTGTTAGAAAATGACTTCTTTTATCCATAAAGTCTTCTCCTCTTATTTTGGAATTCTTCAACACTTCCTAAGATTTCTTCATGTAATTTCTTTATTGAAATCTCTTCTTGATGGCTTGGGACACTAGCCAGAATGTTGGGATAGTTGCGGGGTCCACCTACACAAGAGGAATTACATAAAAATGCGCTACAAATAATCGAATTTATACATGATAATCCGATAATCCGTTAATGTGATAGAATAATAAAATCTCTGTGTAAGGCAAATGATATGCATATGAGATGTTGATAAAACTCGGACTAATGAGGGGTAAAATATGCAATATTTAACACTCATCAGTAAATCTGAAATGAAGTCCATGGAAATATGTTCTCATTTCCACTGAGGAATAGACAAAGGATGTAATAAACTCGGAGGTTTCCTGTGCTCAAACTTTACACGCTGACAAGTGTAACACTTGGATACGAATTCTGCAATTTCCCTCTTCATATTATTCCACCAGAATCACCTCTTGAGATCTCGGTACATCTTCGTACTTCCAGGGTGCATCGCATATCTGGCGTTGTGTGCTTCTGTTAAAATTGGAACTATCAATTGATTTGTTTTCGGCACACACAAGCAATTCCTAAAATACAAGATTCCATCCACCAATTGAAAATCAGGTTTCTCGGCAATATGATCTCTTATCTTAGCCAAGTTAGGATCTTCGAACTGTTCGTTCTTAATTCCATTTATCAATTCTGGTTCGTACACTGACATGACTGTCATCATCACCGAGTCATTAAGCAGTCGTACCTCTACATCTAATTCCTCAAAGCATCAAACTTGAACCATTGTGTGCCCATAGCTGGAACTAAAGAAGATTTCTGGCTCAAAGCATCAGCCACTACGTTTCCTTTTCCTGGAATGTATTTGATTGGAAAATCATAGTCCTTTATGAATTCTAGCCACCGTCTCTGTCTCATGTTGAGATCCTGTTGAGAAAATAGAAATTGTAGACTGCGATGATCCGAATGCACTTCGAATTGTTCTCCCTATAAATAATGTCTCCAAAGCTTTAGTGCAAATACAATAGCTGCTAATTCCAGATCATGTGTGGCATAATTTCTTTCATGGTTCTTTAATTGCCTTGATCCATGAGCTATGACTTTGTCATTCTGCATAAGAACACACCCTAAGCCGACTCTAGATGCGTCTGAATAGATCACAAATCCTCCTCTGCCTTCAGGTAAAGATAAAACTGGGGCGGTAGTCAACTTCTCCTTTAAGATCTGGAAACTAGTTTCACATTCTTTGGTCCACACAAAGGGCACATCCTTTCTAGTCAACTTAGTCAACGAGGCTGAAATCTTGAAAAAATCTTGAACAAATCTACGGTAATACCCTGTAAGGCCTAGAAAGCTTCGAATCTCTACCACTATCTTTGGACTTTGCCAATTTATCACTGCTTCTACCTTGGCTGGATCTACTCTTAGGCCATCTCAAGTGATAATATGCCCCAAAAAGGCTACGTGTTCAAGCCAAAAATCACACTTTTCAAGCTTAGCATATAATCGATGTGTCCTCAAAAGCTGAAGTGATGCTCTTAGGTGATCTATATGGTCTTCCATAGACTTGGAGTACACCAAAATGTTGTCGATGAAGACCACGATAAACTGATCAAGGTAGGGAGCGAAGATTCTATTCATCAATGCCATAAATACTGCCGGGGCATTGGTCAAGCCAAAGGGCATCACGAGAAATTCATAGTGACCATATCTCGTTCTAAAAGTTGTCTTCTCAATATCTTGCTCACGAACCCTTAACTGGTGATATCCTGATCTGAGGTCGATCTTTGAAAAGTAAGCTGCTCCTTGAAGCTGATCAAACAATTCATCAATTCGAGGCAACGGATACTTGTTCTTTATCGTCACCTGATTGATCTGCCTGTAGTCTATGCACATCCGAAGAGAACCATCCTTCTTTCTTTCAAATAATATCGAAGCTCCCCATGGTGACACGCTAGGACGTATAAGTCCCCTGTCTAGCAAGTCTTGCAATTGTTCCTTCAATTCTCGGAGTTCTGCTAGGGCCATTCTCTACGGTGCCTTTGAAATTGGAGCGGTGCCCGGTACTAAATCAATGGAAAAGTCAATTTCCCTAGACGGAGGTAATCCTGGAACCTGATCCGGAAATACATCTGGAAATTCACACGCCACTGGAATCTCTTCAAACTTTACGGGCGGTTTCTTCTCTGAGATAAAAGCAAAGTAGCCTTCACAGCCACTCTCTAGAAGCTTGACAACATCCAACGCTGACACAAGTCCGGACTTAGGTCTTTCTCTCCGCACACCCTCGAATATCACATTCGACTCTGGCTCCTCCACCTTAAAGGTGATAGTCTTGTGGAAGCAGTCCACACAAGCTCGATATTTCACGAGCCAATCCATTCCAAGGATGACATCAAAGTCTTGCATCGCTAGGATAATTAAATCTATTGGCATCAGCAAATCACCGATCTAGACATTACTGTTGGGGTAGTAGTTGTCATAAGCTACTCGCTTACCCATCGGGGTAATCACCATCAACACGAATGGAAGCAACTCAGGCGGTTGCTGAAGACTACTAGCAAAAAGGGGCGCCACAAAAGAATGTGTGGACCCTGAATCAAATGAGGTCCTTGCATCTCTAGCACATATCAAAATAGTACCTTCTACAACATTATCGGTTGCTTCTGCCTGCTCAAGATTTGCAGCAAAAAGTCTCCCAGCTTGTTGTGGATTCTGTCTGGCTTGCTGACGCTGTGGTCCTGGCCTTCCTGGCTGTTGTCGTTGCTGCTGCTGAGGTCTTGGAGGAGGTGTTGGTAATGCCAACCTCTGAGGTGGGGCTGGAAGTGCTGGCCTGGCTTGTTGCTGAGTATGTTGTTGCTGTGCTCCAAAACCACCTCTGTTTCTGGGACAGGCTACTGCTCGGTGCTCCATAGATCCACAAAGAACGCATGCACCGGTGTTTCTCCAACACCTTTCAGTAGGGTGTCCTTTTTCACAAGTCCCACACTTAGGTGCATTAGGGCCAATGGCTACACCCTTTTGTTTCTTGTGCTGAAAGTTCTTCCCAGAGTGAGACATACCCCGCTTAGGATCAACATTTCTCTTCTTGATAGCCATATCTTCTACAGTGTAGGCTCTGTCTACTGCATCTTGAAAAGTTTCAGGCCTTTTGTACATTATCACATGTTCTTCATACATCGGGTGAAGTCCACTGACAAATCTTTTTACCTTTTTCTCTTCTGTGTCCACTAGATCTTTAGCAAACTTGGATAATTGAATGAAAGTGTGCACATATGTTGCCACTGTCATCTGGTTTTGCTTAAGAGTGATGAATTCTTCTTCTTTCTTCCGGTATAAGTGCTCTGGTATGAACTTATGACGAAACTGTTCTTGGAATGTTTCCCATATGGTGGCATTGGGCATGACCTTGTAAGCCTCTCTTACGGTTTTCCACCAATCTTTGGCAACTCCTCGAAACATAGAAGTGGTGAGTATTACTTGTCGCTTATTGTCGCATACTACTGTTTCAAATACGTCATTTATGTGCTCTAACCATTCGTCAGCTTGAATGGCGTCTTCCTTTCCTTGAAACTCTGTAGCTCCTCTTTTTCTGAACTTGTCGAACAAGGCATTTAGGTCATTTTCTTTAGATTGGATGACCACTTGAGTGCCCGGGTTTGGCTGTGACGGACCTTGTCTGGCCATCAATGCTGCTAGATGCTCGTTTGTCTTGGCCATCTGTTCCATTAAGGCCATCACTCGTGCTTCCATCGGGGGAGGATCATTCTCTAATACGACGAATTGTTCGTCATTGTGTGATTCATTATTCCCACTGTTATGTCCATTCCCGGAACCGGATGCCATTGTCCTGCAAAACAATTATAAGAGTTATGACTATATTCTATCTCTAGCCATACGGAACTCCTACTAAACACACAATACTAACAATTAACACACAACTATCAATAAACTAGCCATGACAACTCTATACTCACAATCGATTCTAACGTATCCTCACAACGTTTCTAATTATTTATAAGTCTTTTATGAAGATTTTCAGGGCTCTAATACCATACTTACGTATGTCACATCCCGGTCCCCAATCACTCTGGCCTAGGGTAATCCCCGAGGTGTGGCACACGTACTCCCGAATGACGTACCTGTCTCGAGCCAAATACAACACACGAAGGAGAGAAAACCAACTATTCCACATGTGAGTCTAGCTCACTAACACAATGAATGACATTTAAATATAGCGGAAGTTGTAATTCATCTACAGAAAGTATCATTTCCCATTCAGTTCAATTAAGCATTTAAGTTTAATACAAAAGAATTATACAAGTATAAACATTAGTTTCCAAAAGAGAGATTAATGAAGGAACCCTATACAACCACTACCAAAACTATATTTAAAAGAACCACGTGTGACCACACAAAAAGGGCTAGTCACACGAACTATGTTATCCTCAAAATTTAACACGCACTCCGAGGGAAGTAGAATCTAAGCTGACCCTTGTTCTGGCCACTCTTCTAATCTTGGAGGTACCTTCTGGGTAACTTCTTCTCCCTCCGGGACCTCTTCAGGACTAGGAGCTGCACCTGCATCCGTGACACCAATGTAGTATCTCAATACGACGATTTAGCAAGTATAGGCAAGAATAAGGGATTACATAATGTTGCAATTTGAATTTAAGACATTTAAATCAGTAGATGTCAATTATGAGTATCAACTGTGCAGATTGTGCAAAGATCGAATAATTATGCTGGTGAATCAATTAATAAGAAACAGACTAATTTGGCTACTACATTAAGCTCATCCTCTCAAAGAGAGCAAATCTAGTTGGGATGTCACCAGCTGCCCGGCCAAAGGCTAACTGGCTACCCGATTCTCGAGTTTCGGTGCTCCAAACGACTTACTGCAGTAGTCTCTAATAAATTAAACCAAGTTCAAACCCCGTCGGGTATCACAAGGTCGGAGCTAAGTAGTGTCGACTCAATCGAATCAAAATAATCGAAATAATAAGTGGATTTCAGCGAGTTTGTATTTCAAACTGTTTATAATCAAAATCAATGCTAATCATGTATCACCATGTACTTACTCGATCCACATTTCCAATAAATACTAAATCGATATGCAATACTTGAAGAATTACGGAAGAAATGTAATAATTAGACCTCAAAGAATATTGATGCTACAATAAATCCACTAATTATGATTGATATACAAAAATGAAAGTGTAATTCAATATGAAATGCAATAATTTAAGGAATCAAGGAATTTACTAGCCAGTCTAGTCTAATCCTCTATTGTTTCTTCACCATCCAATTCGACATACATTTAAGAAACTTCTACTTAGTGTCACATTTTAATAAAAGGTTCATTAAATTAATATCCATGGCATGGTGATAAAGTCCTGATTCTTAGGGCTACTCAAGTTCCTAGGGTTTCAATTAGGCAACTAAGAGGTTAGGGTACTAATTTATGGCTCTAAGAGGGCTTTTGAAATAATAAAAGAAAATAGGAATTCTGGGAAGTCGGTCAACTGGAGGTGGCCTGGCGGTTAGCCGCCTGTAGAACAGTCGGCTAGCCGCCAAGTAACCGCCTGGTGACCGTGGTTTCCTAACAGAATTGTCAATTACTGGAAATGTAACCGCCTGAAGTTCGGCTAACTGCCTGGCCTGCGGCAGTGCTTATGAATTGTGCATTTTTTCCAAATCTGAAGCTCTCTCTCTTCTCTTCCATTTCCACACTTCTTCTTACATGAAACCTATAAAAATGGAGCCTCCTTGCTCCCATTTACAACACATAATCATTCCATAACTTAATTGCATAGAGAAATCACATCCATTCATTGATTAAACACTAAGAGTAATATAGCAAAGGTTTCATGGAATCAATGGAATAACAAGAATGTAAATCCATATTATGCTTATACTTGCCTCAATGTAGCTTTCCAAAACCTCTTTTACACTCTTGGCTTAAAAAACCCTAAACCCCCAAATATTCAAACCCTAGACACAAATACCCATCAAAACACCAATCAATGTCTATACATGCTTATAAGAGGGTCTTTTGACTCTAATGCAACTCAAAAATCCAAACAAGAAGAGTTTGAAGCCTACCTCTTGTACTGATTCCGATTTTGAAGGAAATGGAAGATGATGGGGTGTGTTTTTCTTGCTAACAAAGAAGAGAGGAAGATGAAGAAGAAGAAGAGGATGAAGAGATCTCCACTTCTTGCCTTCAATGCACTCACAATCACTTCCACTTGGTGATGAGGAAGAGGATGAGATGAAGAAGAAGAAGAGTAGAGAGAAAGGAATGGAAAGGAAATGAAAAGAAAAGGGTAAAGTAGCTTATAAGTGATAAGGATGCCCCTTTTGCAAGAAAACCCACTAAAGTTTGATATTTTCAATTTGAGTCAAATGGAGGTTCACTAGTTCAACGGTTGGTCTAATGAGGTAGAGCCCAATACAAAAATTAACGTGGTCGTAAAAATACACGCGTTGACGCCAAGATGACGAGCAAATGATGCGAAATATAAAAATCTATAATTACGAAAAAGTCCTTACTCTACCCAAGTGAGTCAACTCGGTTCTAACTCACCTATCCAAGGCTCAAGACTCAACTAACTCAGTCTATGAAGACTAATGAGTACAAATTTTGATGATTAACAACTAAGCACAATTAATTAAGCTAAATCCTCATTAATTAGCACTAATTAAGTTTAATTCTAGGTTGGGGTGTAACATTTCTCCCCCACTAGGACTCATTCGGTCCTCCGAATGATCTTACATGCACGAAGAGTTCGGGGTAGTGTCGTGCAACTTGCTCCTCGAGTTCCCACGTGGCTTCTTCGGGTCCATGGTGATCCCAAAGTAGTTTCACCCATCGGATGGTCCTTGTCCGCAACACTTGCTCTTTTTAATCGATGATTCGAAGTGGACGCTCGATGTATGTTGAATCAGGCTTAATCTGAACTTCCTCATACTGAATAACGTGAGACGGATCGCGGACATACTTGCGAAGCATAGAAACGTGAAATACATCATGTACTCCTGCGAATTCGGGTGGAAGTTTCAATCTATAAGCCACATCACCTATTCGGCTCTTGATCTCGAACAGTCTTACATATCTTGGGGAGAGTTTTCCTTTTTGTCCGAACCGAATGGTGCCTTTCATCAGAGATGTCTTCAAAAATACCCAATCTCCAACTTGGAATTCAAGTTTCCTTATTCTATTGTCCGCGTAGCTTTTCTGTCTCGATTGTGCAGTCTTCAAGCTTTCTCTAACTTAGAGGACTTTCTCAGCTGTATCTGCAATAATAGTAGGTCCATGAAAACTCCTGGTGCCGACTTCTTCCCAACAAACCGGAGTTCTGCAACTATGACCGTAAAGAGCTTCAAAAGGAGGTATTCCAATGGTCCAATGAAAATTGTTGTTTTGTGCGAACTCACATAGAGCCAAATGCTCATCCCACTCACCACCAAAATCAAGAACGCTAGCTCGGAGCATGTCTTCTAAAGTCTGAATGGTGCGTTCGGACTGTCCATCTGTTTGCGGATGGTAAGCAGTACTGAAGCTGAGTTTGGTGCCCATAGACTGCTGAAAGGACTACCAAAATGAAGAAACAAACCTCGTATCTCTATCGGAGACTATCGAAACTGGGGTGCCATGCAATCGAACGATCTCTTTCACAAAAAGTTTTGCCATCTCATTGAATTTCATACCCTTCTTAAAAGGGAGAAAGTGAGCTAATTTCGTCAACCGGTCAACTATCACCCAAATTACGTTGTTCTTCCGGCTAGTCAATGGTAAATGATCGACACTTAGATGTGTAACGCTTAACCGCAAGACTACGATGTCGTCAAGTAGTAAAGGACTAAAGTCTGGATTATCGATCCCACGAGGAGAGGATGGAACAAGCAATGAATCCAATTAATGTAGAATTGAACTAAGATAAAGCTAATTTAGACAAATGAAGCGAATAATTAAAACTAATAAACTATGCAATGTAAACAACTAATTAACAATTTAAAATAAGAAATTAATGAGATCTAACAAACTACACTAAACTAGTGGATGAGTGGTGGTGGGAATGGAAGATTTAAGGTGAAGATGTGGTGTGATATGTGTGGATTTTAAAACAAGTTATGTGAAATGTAGATCTAACAATCTAAAAAGTAAAATAACAAATCAAACAAGGATTTAAATTAACAATGATAAAAGAAGAGATTAGGCAATCCAAAATCCACTAAGTATGAAATTAATTCAACCAATGCATGTTCTAATTCAACTCCCAAATCTACAATCCAATTAGCAATCTCTTGCCTAATTGGGTTGAATGATATAACATTGAAGATCAAAGTAAAGAAAACAAAAGGTCAAGATTCTAAATCATAACCTAACTACCCTAACAATTAATCATCAAAATCAAGTTACAAAAGATCAAAGATAAGGGCTCTAGAGCATGCTATGTGAGAGAACTTAATCCAACTACAAAGCATCAATTGATATTATCCAAGCATCAAGTGTAGAGATAGAGCATGAAAAATGAGAGAGATTAGTACAATTAGATCTAAGATCTATTAATCAATGAATGCAAAAGTAAGGAATTTGAACTAAAACATGCATATAATTGAACTATTCACATTACTTAGCTTCAAAAGGAGAGCCTAATCCAAGAGCCTTAGCCACTAAACATCAAGAAAGAGCTCCAAATCTTCATTAATGACGTTTAATTACACTCTCGCTCTAGATTAGTTACAAAGAAGCTCCTAATTACAATCTAAAAGTAAAAACAAAATTGCAAGAAGACTTACTTGTCCAAAAATCCCCCTTCACTCTACAAAAACAATCTAATTTATAGGAACATTGAAGACATTTGATTGGCTCATTTCATTTCACAAGGATTGCTTCCATTTGATTAGTTGCAACTTGAAGGCTTTTGATTGGCTCATTTGCTTTCACATGGATTGCTTGAATTCAACTTGGAGGCTTTTCATTGGCTCTTTTGTTTTCACATGGATAGCTTCAATTTGATTGGTTGCAACAAACTTTCATTCCAAAAGCATATGTGCCTTTTGCTTTATGTGGTCCTTCAACTTAGAGGCTTTTGATTGGCTCATATCCTTTCACATGGATTTGTGTCATGGTAAGCTTTAATTGGCTCATATCCTTTCACATGGATATGTGAGTTGGATGGAAAAAAATAATAATAATAATATGCAATTGTTAGGATTTGAATCCATAACCTATTCCATATCAACCCAAGCTCCAACCAATACACCAACCAATCCTTTGTGTTAGAAAATGACTTCTTTTATCCATAAAGTCTTCTCCTCTTATTTTGGAATTCTTCAACACTTCCTAAGATTTCTTCATGTAATTTCTTTATTGAAATCTCTTCTTGATGGCTTGGGACACTAGCCAGAATGTTGGGATAGTTGCGGGGTCCACCTACACAAGAGGAATTACATAAAAATGCGCTACAAATAATCGAATTTATACATGATAATCCGATAATCCGTTAATGTGATAGAATAATAAAATCTCTGTGTAAGGCAAATGATATGCATATGAGATGTTGATAAAACTCGGACTAATGAGGGGTAAAATATGCAATATTTAACACTCATCAGTAAATCTGAAATGAAGTCCATGGAAATATGTTCTCATTTCCACTGAGGAATAGACAAAGGATGTAATAAACTCGGAGGTTTCCTGTGCTCAAACTTTACACGCTGACAAGTGTAACACTTGGATACGAATTCTGCAATTTCCCTCTTCATATTATTCCACCAGAATCACCTCTTGAGATCTCGGTACATCTTCGTACTTCCAGGGTGCATCGCATATCTGGCGTTGTGTGCTTCTGTTAAAATTGGAACTATCAATTGATTTGTTTTCGGCACACACAAGCAATTCCTAAAATACAAGATTCCATCCACCAATTGAAAATCAGGTTTCTCGGCAATATGATCTCTTATCTTAGCCAAGTTAGGATCTTCGAACTGTTCGTTCTTAATTCCATTTATCAATTCTGGTTCGTACACTGACATGACTGTCATCATCACCGAGTCATTAAGCAGTCGTACCTCTACATCTAATTCCTCAAAGCATCAAACTTGAACCATTGTGTGCCCATAGCTGGAACTAAAGAAGATTTCTGGCTCAAAGCATCAGCCACTACGTTTCCTTTTCCTGGAATGTATTTGATTGGAAAATCATAGTCCTTTATGAATTCTAGCCACCGTCTCTGTCTCATGTTGAGATCCTGTTGAGAAAATAGAAATTGTAGACTGCGATGATCCGAATGCACTTCGAATTGTTCTCCCTATAAATAATGTCTCCAAAGCTTTAGTGCAAATACAATAGCTGCTAATTCCAGATCATGTGTGGCATAATTTCTTTCATGGTTCTTTAATTGCCTTGATCCATGAGCTATGACTTTGTCATTCTGCATAAGAACACACCCTAAGCCGACTCTAGATGCGTCTGAATAGATCACAAATCCTCCTCTGCCTTCAGGTAAAGATAAAACTGGGGCGGTAGTCAACTTCTCCTTTAAGATCTGGAAACTAGTTTCACATTCTTTGGTCCACACAAAGGGCACATCCTTTCTAGTCAACTTAGTCAACGAGGCTGAAATCTTGAAAAAATCTTGAACAAATCTACGGTAATACCCTGTAAGGCCTAGAAAGCTTCGAATCTCTACCACTATCTTTGGACTTTGCCAATTTATCACTGCTTCTACCTTGGCTGGATCTACTCTTAGGCCATCTCAAGTGATAATATGCCCCAAAAAGGCTACGTGTTCAAGCCAAAAATCACACTTTTCAAGCTTAGCATATAATCGATGTGTCCTCAAAAGCTGAAGTGATGCTCTTAGGTGATCTATATGGTCTTCCATAGACTTGGAGTACACCAAAATGTTGTCGATGAAGACCACGATAAACTGATCAAGGTAGGGAGCGAAGATTCTATTCATCAATGCCATAAATACTGCCGGGGCATTGGTCAAGCCAAAGGGCATCACGAGAAATTCATAGTGACCATATCTCGTTCTAAAAGTTGTCTTCTCAATATCTTGCTCACGAACCCTTAACTGGTGATATCCTGATCTGAGGTCGATCTTTGAAAAGTAAGCTGCTCCTTGAAGCTGATCAAACAATTCATCAATTCGAGGCAACGGATACTTGTTCTTTATCGTCACCTGATTGATCTGCCTGTAGTCTATGCACATCCGAAGAGAACCATCCTTCTTTCTTTCAAATAATATCGAAGCTCCCCATGGTGACACGCTAGGACGTATAAGTCCCCTGTCTAGCAAGTCTTGCAATTGTTCCTTCAATTCTCGGAGTTCTGCTAGGGCCATTCTCTACGGTGCCTTTGAAATTGGAGCGGTGCCCGGTACTAAATCAATGGAAAAGTCAATTTCCCTAGACGGAGGTAATCCTGGAACCTGATCCGGAAATACATCTGGAAATTCACACGCCACTGGAATCTCTTCAAACTTTACGGGCGGTTTCTTCTCTGAGATAAAAGCAAAGTAGCCTTCACAGCCACTCTCTAGAAGCTTGACAACATCCAACGCTGACACAAGTCCGGACTTAGGTCTTTCTCTCCGCACACCCTCGAATATCACATTCGACTCTGGCTCCTCCACCTTAAAGGTGATAGTCTTGTGGAAGCAGTCCACACAAGCTCGATATTTCACGAGCCAATCCATTCCAAGGATGACATCAAAGTCTTGCATCGCTAGGATAATTAAATCTATTGGCATCAGCAAATCACCGATCTAGACATTACTGTTGGGGTAGTAGTTGTCATAAGCTACTCGCTTACCCATCGGGGTAATCACCATCAACACGAATGGAAGCAACTCAGGCGGTTGCTGAAGACTACTAGCAAAAAGGGGCGCCACAAAAGAATGTGTGGACCCCGAATCAAATGAGGTCCTTGCATCTCTAGCACATATCAAAATAGTACCTTCTACAACATTATCGGTTGCTTCTGCCTGCTCAAGATTTGCAGCAAAAAGTCTCCCAGCTTGTTGTGGATTCTGTCTGGCTTGCTGACGCTGTGGTCCTGGCCTTCCTGGCTGTTGTCGTTGCTGCTGCTGAGGTCTTGGAGGAGGTGTTGGTAATGCCAACCTCTGAGGTGGGGCTGGAAGTGCTGGCCTGGCTTGTTGCTGAGTATGTTGTTGCTGTGCTCCAAAACCACCTCTGTTTCTGGGACAGGCTACTGCTCGGTGCTCCATAGATCCACAAAGAACGCATGCACCGGTGTTTCTCCAACACCTTTCAGTAGGGTGTCCTTTTTCACAAGTCCCACACTTAGGTGCATTAGGGCCAATGGCTACACCCTTTTGTTTCTTGTGCTGAAAGTTCTTCCCAGAGTGAGACATACCCCGCTTAGGATCAACATTTCTCTTCTTGATAGCCATATCTTCTACAGTGTAGGCTCTGTCTACTGCATCTTGAAAAGTTTCAGGCCTTTTGTACATTATCACATGTTCTTCATACATCGGGTGAAGTCCACTGACAAATCTTTTTACCTTTTTCTCTTCTGTGTCCACTAGATCTTTAGCAAACTTGGATAATTGAATGAAAGTGTGCACATATGTTGCCACTGTCATCTGGTTTTGCTTAAGAGTGATGAATTCTTCTTCTTTCTTCCGGTATAAGTGCTCTGGTATGAACTTATGACGAAACTGTTCTTGGAATGTTTCCCATATGGTGGCATTGGGCATGACCTTGTAAGCCTCTCTTACGGTTTTCCACCAATCTTTGGCAACTCCTCGAAACATAGAAGTGGTGAGTATTACTTGTCGCTTATTGTCGCATACTACTGTTTCAAATACGTCATTTATGTGCTCTAACCATTCGTCAGCTTGAATGGCGTCTTCCTTTCCTTGAAACTCTGTAGCTCCTCTTTTTCTGAACTTGTCGAACAAGGCATTTAGGTCATTTTCTTTAGATTGGATGACCACTTGAGTGCCCGGGTTTGGCTGTGACGGACCTTGTCTGGCCATCAATGCTGCTAGATGCTCGTTTGTCTTGGCCATCTGTTCCATTAAGGCCATCACTCGTGCTTCCATCGGGGGAGGATCATTCTCTAATACGACGAATTGTTCGTCATTGTGTGATTCATTATTCCCACTGTTATGTCCATTCCCGGAACCGGATGCCATTGTCCTGCAAAACAATTATAAGAGTTATGACTATATTCTATCTCTAGCCATACGGAACTCCTACTAAACACACAATACTAACAATTAACACACAACTATCAATAAACTAGCCATGACAACTCTATACTCACAATCGATTCTAACGTATCCTCACAACGTTTCTAATTATTTATAAGTCTTTTATGAAGATTTTCAGGGCTCTAATACCATACTTACGTATGTCACATCCCGGTCCCCAATCACTCTGGCCTAGGGTAATCCCCGAGGTGTGGCACACGTACTCCCGAATGACGTACCTGTCTCGAGCCAAATACAACACACGAAGGAGAGAAAACCAACTATTCCACATGTGAGTCTAGCTCACTAACACAATGAATGACATTTAAATATAGCGGAAGTTGTAATTCATCTACAGAAAGTATCATTTCCCATTCAGTTCAATTAAGCATTTAAGTTTAATACAAAAGAATTATACAAGTATAAACATTAGTTTCCAAAAGAGAGATTAATGAAGGAACCCTATACAACCACTACCAAAACTATATTTAAAAGAACCACGTGTGACCACACAAAAAGGGCTAGTCACACGAACTATGTTATCCTCAAAATTTAACACGCACTCCGAGGGAAGTAGAATCTAAGCTGACCCTTGTTCTGGCCACTCTTCTAATCTTGGAGGTACCTTCTGGGTAACTTCTTCTCCCTCCGGGACCTCTTCAGGACTAGGAGCTGCACCTGCATCCGTGACACCAATGTAGTATCTCAATACGACGATTTAGCAAGTATAGGCAAGAATAAGGGATTACATAATGTTGCAATTTGAATTTAAGACATTTAAATCAGTAGATGTCAATTATGAGTATCAACTGTGCAGATTGTGCAAAGATCGAATAATTATGCTGGTGAATCAATTAATAAGAAACAGACTAATTTGGCTACTACATTAAGCTCATCCTCTCAAAGAGAGCAAATCTAGTTGGGATGTCACCAGCTGCCCGGCCAAAGGCTAACTGGCTACCCGATTCTCGAGTTTCGGTGCTCCAAACGACTTACTGCAGTAGTCTCTAATAAATTAAACCAAGTTCAAACCCCGTCGGGTATCACAAGGTCGGAGCTAAGTAGTGTCGACTCAATCGAATCAAAATAATCGAAATAATAAGTGGATTTCAGCGAGTTTGTATTTCAAACTGTTTATAATCAAAATCAATGCTAATCATGTATCACCATGTACTTACTCGATCCACATTTCCAATAAATACTAAATCGATATGCAATACTTGAAGAATTACGGAAGAAATGTAATAATTAGACCTCAAAGAATATTGATGCTACAATAAATCCACTAATTATGATTGATATACAAAAATGAAAGTGTAATTCAATATGAAATGCAATAATTTAAGGAATCAAGGAATTTACTAGCCAGTCTAGTCTAATCCTCTATTGTTTCTTCACCATCCAATTCGACATACATTTAAGAAACTTCTACTTAGTGTCACATTTTAATAAAAGGTTCATTAAATTAATATCCATGGCATGGTGATAAAGTCCTGATTCTTAGGGCTACTCAAGTTCCTAGGGTTTCAATTAGGCAACTAAGAGGTTAGGGTACTAATTTATGGCTCTAAGAGGGCTTTTGAAATAATAAAAGAAAATAGGAATTCTGGGAAGTCGGTCAACTGGAGGTGGCCTGGCGGTTAGCCGCCTGTAGAACAGTCGGCTAGCCGCCAAGTAACCGCCTGGTGACCGTGGTTTCCTAACAGAATTGTCAATTACTGGAAATGTAACCGCCTGAAGTTCGGCTAACTGCCTGGCCTGCGGCAGTGCTTATGAATTGTGCATTTTTTCCAAATCTGAAGCTCTCTCTCTTCTCTTCCATTTCCACACTTCTTCTTACATGAAACCTATAAAAATGGAGCCTCCTTGCTCCCATTTACAACACATAATCATTCCATAACTTAATTGCATAGAGAAATCACATCCATTCATTGATTAAACACTAAGAGTAATATAGCAAAGGTTTCATGGAATCAATGGAATAACAAGAATGTAAATCCATATTATGCTTATACTTGCCTCAATGTAGCTTTCCAAAACCTCTTTTACACTCTTGGCTTAAAAAACCCTAAACCCCCAAATATTCAAACCCTAGACACAAATACCCATCAAAACACCAATCAATGTCTATACATGCTTATAAGAGGGTCTTTTGACTCTAATGCAACTCAAAAATCCAAACAAGAAGAGTTTGAAGCCTACCTCTTGTACTGATTCCGATTTTGAAGGAAATGGAAGATGATGGGGTGTGTTTTTCTTGCTAACAAAGAAGAGAGGAAGATGAAGAAGAAGAAGAGGATGAAGAGATCTCCACTTCTTGCCTTCAATGCACTCACAATCACTTCCACTTGGTGATGAGGAAGAGGATGAGATGAAGAAGAAGAAGAGTAGAGAGAAAGGAATGGAAAGGAAATGAAAAGAAAAGGGTAAAGTAGCTTATAAGTGATAAGGATGCCCCTTTTGCAAGAAAACCCACTAAAGTTTGATATTTTCAATTTGAGTCAAATGGAGGTTCACTAGTTCAACGGTTGGTCTAATGAGGTAGAGCCCAATACAAAAATTAACGTGGTCGTAAAAATACACGCGTTGACGCCAAGATGACGAGCAAATGATGCGAAATATAAAAATCTATAATTACGAAAAAGTCCTTACTCTACCCAAGTGAGTCAACTCGGTTCTAACTCACCTATCCAAGGCTCAAGACTCAACTAACTCAGTCTATGAAGACTAATGAGTACAAATTTTGATGATTAACAACTAAGCACAATTAATTAAGCTAAATCCTCATTAATTAGCACTAATTAAGTTTAATTCTAGGTTGGGGTGTAACATTTCTCCCCCACTAGGACTCATTCGGTCCTCCGAATGATCTTACATGCACGAAGAGTTCGGGGTAGTGTCGTGCAACTTGCTCCTCGAGTTCCCACGTGGCTTCTTCGGGTCCATGGTGATCCCAAAGTAGTTTCACCCATCGGATGGTCCTTGTCCGCAACACTTGCTCTTTTTAATCGATGATTCGAAGTGGACGCTCGATGTATGTTGAATCAGGCTTAATCTGAACTTCCTCATACTGAATAACGTGAGACGGATCGCGGACATACTTGCGAAGCATAGAAACGTGAAATACATCATGTACTCCTGCGAATTCGGGTGGAAGTTTCAATCTATAAGCCACATCACCTATTCGGCTCTTGATCTCGAACAGTCTTACATATCTTGGGGAGAGTTTTCCTTTTTGTCCGAACCGAATGGTGCCTTTCATCAGAGATGTCTTCAAAAATACCCAATCTCCAACTTGGAATTCAAGTTTCCTTATTCTATTGTCCGCGTAGCTTTTCTGTCTCGATTGTGCAGTCTTCAAGCTTTCTCTAACTTAGAGGACTTTCTCAGCTGTATCTGCAATAATAGTAGGTCCATGAAAACTCCTGGTGCCGACTTCTTCCCAACAAACCGGAGTTCTGCAACTATGACCGTAAAGAGCTTCAAAAGGAGGTATTCCAATGGTCCAATGAAAATTGTTGTTTTGTGCGAACTCACATAGAGCCAAATGCTCATCCCACTCACCACCAAAATCAAGAACGCTAGCTCGGAGCATGTCTTCTAAAGTCTGAATGGTGCGTTCGGACTGTCCATCTGTTTGCGGATGGTAAGCAGTACTGAAGCTGAGTTTGGTGCCCATAGACTGCTGAAAGGACTACCAAAATGAAGAAACAAACCTCGTATCTCTATCGGAGACTATCGAAACTGGGGTGCCATGCAATCGAACGATCTCTTTCACAAAAAGTTTTGCCATCTCATTGAATTTCATACCCTTCTTAAAAGGGAGAAAGTGAGCTAATTTCGTCAACCGGTCAACTATCACCCAAATTACGTTGTTCTTCCGGCTAGTCAATGGTAAATGATCGACACTTAGATGTGTAACGCTTAACCGCAAGACTACGATGTCGTCAAGTAGTAAAGGACTAAAGTCTGGATTATCGATCCCACGAGGAGAGGATGGAACAAGCAATGAATCCAATTAATGTAGAATTGAACTAAGATAAAGCTAATTTAGACAAATGAAGCGAATAATTAAAACTAATAAACTATGCAATGTAAACAACTAATTAACAATTTAAAATAAGAAATTAATGAGATCTAACAAACTACACTAAACTAGTGGATGAGTGGTGGTGGGAATGGAAGATTTAAGGTGAAGATGTGGTGTGATATGTGTGGATTTTAAAACAAGTTATGTGAAATGTAGATCTAACAATCTAAAAAGTAAAATAACAAATCAAACAAGGATTTAAATTAACAATGATAAAAGAAGAGATTAGGCAATCCAAAATCCACTAAGTATGAAATTAATTCAACCAATGCATGTTCTAATTCAACTCCCAAATCTACAATCCAATTAGCAATCTCTTGCCTAATTGGGTTGAATGATATAACATTGAAGATCAAAGTAAAGAAAACAAAAGGTCAAGATTCTAAATCATAACCTAACTACCCTAACAATTAATCATCAAAATCAAGTTACAAAAGATCAAAGATAAGGGCTCTAGAGCATGCTATGTGAGAGAACTTAATCCAACTACAAAGCATCAATTGATATTATCCAAGCATCAAGTGTAGAGATAGAGCATGAAAAATGAGAGAGATTAGTACAATTAGATCTAAGATCTATTAATCAATGAATGCAAAAGTAAGGAATTTGAACTAAAACATGCATATAATTGAACTATTCACATTACTTAGCTTCAAAAGGAGAGCCTAATCCAAGAGCCTTAGCCACTAAACATCAAGAAAGAGCTCCAAATCTTCATTAATGACGTTTAATTACACTCTCGCTCTAGATTAGTTACAAAGAAGCTCCTAATTACAATCTAAAAGTAAAAACAAAATTGCAAGAAGACTTACTTGTCCAAAAATCCCCCTTCACTCTACAAAAACAATCTAATTTATAGGAACATTGAAGACATTTGATTGGCTCATTTCATTTCACAAGGATTGCTTCCATTTGATTAGTTGCAACTTGAAGGCTTTTGATTGGCTCATTTGCTTTCACATGGATTGCTTGAATTCAACTTGGAGGCTTTTCATTGGCTCTTTTGTTTTCACATGGATAGCTTCAATTTGATTGGTTGCAACAAACTTTCATTCCAAAAGCATATGTGCCTTTTGCTTTATGTGGTCCTTCAACTTAGAGGCTTTTGATTGGCTCATATCCTTTCACATGGATTTGTGTCATGGTAAGCTTTAATTGGCTCATATCCTTTCACATGGATATGTGAGTTGGATGGAAAAAAATAATAATAATAATATGCAATTGTTAGGATTTGAATCCATAACCTATTCCATATCAACCCAAGCTCCAACCAATACACCAACCAATCCTTTGTGTTAGAAAATGACTTCTTTTATCCATAAAGTCTTCTCCTCTTATTTTGGAATTCTTCAACACTTCCTAAGATTTCTTCATGTAATTTCTTTATTGAAATCTCTTCTTGATGGCTTGGGACACTAGCCAGAATGTTGGGATAGTTGCGGGGTCCACCTACACAAGAGGAATTACATAAAAATGCGCTACAAATAATCGAATTTATACATGATAATCCGATAATCCGTTAATGTGATAGAATAATAAAATCTCTGTGTAAGGCAAATGATATGCATATGAGATGTTGATAAAACTCGGACTAATGAGGGGTAAAATATGCAATATTTAACACTCATCAGTAAATCTGAAATGAAGTCCATGGAAATATGTTCTCATTTCCACTGAGGAATAGACAAAGGATGTAATAAACTCGGAGGTTTCCTGTGCTCAAACTTTACACGCTGACAAGTGTAACACTTGGATACGAATTCTGCAATTTCCCTCTTCATATTATTCCACCAGAATCACCTCTTGAGATCTCGGTACATCTTCGTACTTCCAGGGTGCATCGCATATCTGGCGTTGTGTGCTTCTGTTAAAATTGGAACTATCAATTGATTTGTTTTCGGCACACACAAGCAATTCCTAAAATACAAGATTCCATCCACCAATTGAAAATCAGGTTTCTCGGCAATATGATCTCTTATCTTAGCCAAGTTAGGATCTTCGAACTGTTCGTTCTTAATTCCATTTATCAATTCTGGTTCGTACACTGACATGACTGTCATCATCACCGAGTCATTAAGCAGTCGTACCTCTACATCTAATTCCTCAAAGCATCAAACTTGAACCATTGTGTGCCCATAGCTGGAACTAAAGAAGATTTCTGGCTCAAAGCATCAGCCACTACGTTTCCTTTTCCTGGAATGTATTTGATTGGAAAATCATAGTCCTTTATGAATTCTAGCCACCGTCTCTGTCTCATGTTGAGATCCTGTTGAGAAAATAGAAATTGTAGACTGCGATGATCCGAATGCACTTCGAATTGTTCTCCCTATAAATAATGTCTCCAAAGCTTTAGTGCAAATACAATAGCTGCTAATTCCAGATCATGTGTGGCATAATTTCTTTCATGGTTCTTTAATTGCCTTGATCCATGAGCTATGACTTTGTCATTCTGCATAAGAACACACCCTAAGCCGACTCTAGATGCGTCTGAATAGATCACAAATCCTCCTCTGCCTTCAGGTAAAGATAAAACTGGGGCGGTAGTCAACTTCTCCTTTAAGATCTGGAAACTAGTTTCACATTCTTTGGTCCACACAAAGGGCACATCCTTTCTAGTCAACTTAGTCAACGAGGCTGAAATCTTGAAAAAATCTTGAACAAATCTACGGTAATACCCTGTAAGGCCTAGAAAGCTTCGAATCTCTACCACTATCTTTGGACTTTGCCAATTTATCACTGCTTCTACCTTGGCTGGATCTACTCTTAGGCCATCTCAAGTGATAATATGCCCCAAAAAGGCTACGTGTTCAAGCCAAAAATCACACTTTTCAAGCTTAGCATATAATCGATGTGTCCTCAAAAGCTGAAGTGATGCTCTTAGGTGATCTATATGGTCTTCCATAGACTTGGAGTACACCAAAATGTTGTCGATGAAGACCACGATAAACTGATCAAGGTAGGGAGCGAAGATTCTATTCATCAATGCCATAAATACTGCCGGGGCATTGGTCAAGCCAAAGGGCATCACGAGAAATTCATAGTGACCATATCTCGTTCTAAAAGTTGTCTTCTCAATATCTTGCTCACGAACCCTTAACTGGTGATATCCTGATCTGAGGTCGATCTTTGAAAAGTAAGCTGCTCCTTGAAGCTGATCAAACAATTCATCAATTCGAGGCAACGGATACTTGTTCTTTATCGTCACCTGATTGATCTGCCTGTAGTCTATGCACATCCGAAGAGAACCATCCTTCTTTCTTTCAAATAATATCGAAGCTCCCCATGGTGACACGCTAGGACGTATAAGTCCCCTGTCTAGCAAGTCTTGCAATTGTTCCTTCAATTCTCGGAGTTCTGCTAGGGCCATTCTCTACGGTGCCTTTGAAATTGGAGCGGTGCCCGGTACTAAATCAATGGAAAAGTCAATTTCCCTAGACGGAGGTAATCCTGGAACCTGATCCGGAAATACATCTGGAAATTCACACGCCACTGGAATCTCTTCAAACTTTACGGGCGGTTTCTTCTCTGAGATAAAAGCAAAGTAGCCTTCACAGCCACTCTCTAGAAGCTTGACAACATCCAACGCTGACACAAGTCCGGACTTAGGTCTTTCTCTCCGCACACCCTCGAATATCACATTCGACTCTGGCTCCTCCACCTTAAAGGTGATAGTCTTGTGGAAGCAGTCCACACAAGCTCGATATTTCACGAGCCAATCCATTCCAAGGATGACATCAAAGTCTTGCATCGCTAGGATAATTAAATCTATTGGCATCAGCAAATCACCGATCTAGACATTACTGTTGGGGTAGTAGTTGTCATAAGCTACTCGCTTACCCATCGGGGTAATCACCATCAACACGAATGGAAGCAACTCAGGCGGTTGCTGAAGACTACTAGCAAAAAGGGGCGCCACAAAAGAATGTGTGGACCCCGAATCAAATGAGGTCCTTGCATCTCTAGCACATATCAAAATAGTACCTTCTACAACATTATCGGTTGCTTCTGCCTGCTCAAGATTTGCAGCAAAAAGTCTCCCAGCTTGTTGTGGATTCTGTCTGGCTTGCTGACGCTGTGGTCCTGGCCTTCCTGGCTGTTGTCGTTGCTGCTGCTGAGGTCTTGGAGGAGGTGTTGGTAATGCCAACCTCTGAGGTGGGGCTGGAAGTGCTGGCCTGGCTTGTTGCTGAGTATGTTGTTGCTGTGCTCCAAAACCACCTCTGTTTCTGGGACAGGCTACTGCTCGGTGCTCCATAGATCCACAAAGAACGCATGCACCGGTGTTTCTCCAACACCTTTCAGTAGGGTGTCCTTTTTCACAAGTCCCACACTTAGGTGCATTAGGGCCAATGGCTACACCCTTTTGTTTCTTGTGCTGAAAGTTCTTCCCAGAGTGAGACATACCCCGCTTAGGATCAACATTTCTCTTCTTGATAGCCATATCTTCTACAGTGTAGGCTCTGTCTACTGCATCTTGAAAAGTTTCAGGCCTTTTGTACATTATCACATGTTCTTCATACATCGGGTGAAGTCCACTGACAAATCTTTTTACCTTTTTCTCTTCTGTGTCCACTAGATCTTTAGCAAACTTGGATAATTGAATGAAAGTGTGCACATATGTTGCCACTGTCATCTGGTTTTGCTTAAGAGTGATGAATTCTTCTTCTTTCTTCCGGTATAAGTGCTCTGGTATGAACTTATGACGAAACTGTTCTTGGAATGTTTCCCATATGGTGGCATTGGGCATGACCTTGTAAGCCTCTCTTACGGTTTTCCACCAATCTTTGGCAACTCCTCGAAACATAGAAGTGGTGAGTATTACTTGTCGCTTATTGTCGCATACTACTGTTTCAAATACGTCATTTATGTGCTCTAACCATTCGTCAGCTTGAATGGCGTCTTCCTTTCCTTGAAACTCTGTAGCTCCTCTTTTTCTGAACTTGTCGAACAAGGCATTTAGGTCATTTTCTTTAGATTGGATGACCACTTGAGTGCCCGGGTTTGGCTGTGACGGACCTTGTCTGGCCATCAATGCTGCTAGATGCTCGTTTGTCTTGGCCATCTGTTCCATTAAGGCCATCACTCGTGCTTCCATCGGGGGAGGATCATTCTCTAATACGACGAATTGTTCGTCATTGTGTGATTCATTATTCCCACTGTTATGTCCATTCCCGGAACCGGATGCCATTGTCCTGCAAAACAATTATAAGAGTTATGACTATATTCTATCTCTAGCCATACGGAACTCCTACTAAACACACAATACTAACAATTAACACACAACTATCAATAAACTAGCCATGACAACTCTATACTCACAATCGATTCTAACGTATCCTCACAACGTTTCTAATTATTTATAAGTCTTTTATGAAGATTTTCAGGGCTCTAATACCATACTTACGTATGTCACATCCCGGTCCCCAATCACTCTGGCCTAGGGTAATCCCCGAGGTGTGGCACACGTACTCCCGAATGACGTACCTGTCTCGAGCCAAATACAACACACGAAGGAGAGAAAACCAACTATTCCACATGTGAGTCTAGCTCACTAACACAATGAATGACATTTAAATATAGCGGAAGTTGTAATTCATCTACAGAAAGTATCATTTCCCATTCAGTTCAATTAAGCATTTAAGTTTAATACAAAAGAATTATACAAGTATAAACATTAGTTTCCAAAAGAGAGATTAATGAAGGAACCCTATACAACCACTACCAAAACTATATTTAAAAGAACCACGTGTGACCACACAAAAAGGGCTAGTCACACGAACTATGTTATCCTCAAAATTTAACACGCACTCCGAGGGAAGTAGAATCTAAGCTGACCCTTGTTCTGGCCACTCTTCTAATCTTGGAGGTACCTTCTGGGTAACTTCTTCTCCCTCCGGGACCTCTTCAGGACTAGGAGCTGCACCTGCATCCGTGACACCAATGTAGTATCTCAATACGACGATTTAGCAAGTATAGGCAAGAATAAGGGATTACATAATGTTGCAATTTGAATTTAAGACATTTAAATCAGTAGATGTCAATTATGAGTATCAACTGTGCAGATTGTGCAAAGATCGAATAATTATGCTGGTGAATCAATTAATAAGAAACAGACTAATTTGGCTACTACATTAAGCTCATCCTCTCAAAGAGAGCAAATCTAGTTGGGATGTCACCAGCTGCCCGGCCAAAGGCTAACTGGCTACCCGATTCTCGAGTTTCGGTGCTCCAAACGACTTACTGCAGTAGTCTCTAATAAATTAAACCAAGTTCAAACCCCGTCGGGTATCACAAGGTCGGAGCTAAGTAGTGTCGACTCAATCGAATCAAAATAATCGAAATAATAAGTGGATTTCAGCGAGTTTGTATTTCAAACTGTTTATAATCAAAATCAATGCTAATCATGTATCACCATGTACTTACTCGATCCACATTTCCAATAAATACTAAATCGATATGCAATACTTGAAGAATTACGGAAGAAATGTAATAATTAGACCTCAAAGAATATTGATGCTACAATAAATCCACTAATTATGATTGATATACAAAAATGAAAGTGTAATTCAATATGAAATGCAATAATTTAAGGAATCAAGGAATTTACTAGCCAGTCTAGTCTAATCCTCTATTGTTTCTTCACCATCCAATTCGACATACATTTAAGAAACTTCTACTTAGTGTCACATTTTAATAAAAGGTTCATTAAATTAATATCCATGGCATGGTGATAAAGTCCTGATTCTTAGGGCTACTCAAGTTCCTAGGGTTTCAATTAGGCAACTAAGAGGTTAGGGTACTAATTTATGGCTCTAAGAGGGCTTTTGAAATAATAAAAGAAAATAGGAATTCTGGGAAGTCGGTCAACTGGAGGTGGCCTGGCGGTTAGCCGCCTGTAGAACAGTCGGCTAGCCGCCAAGTAACCGCCTGGTGACCGTGGTTTCCTAACAGAATTGTCAATTACTGGAAATGTAACCGCCTGAAGTTCGGCTAACTGCCTGGCCTGCGGCAGTGCTTATGAATTGTGCATTTTTTCCAAATCTGAAGCTCTCTCTCTTCTCTTCCATTTCCACACTTCTTCTTACATGAAACCTATAAAAATGGAGCCTCCTTGCTCCCATTTACAACACATAATCATTCCATAACTTAATTGCATAGAGAAATCACATCCATTCATTGATTAAACACTAAGAGTAATATAGCAAAGGTTTCATGGAATCAATGGAATAACAAGAATGTAAATCCATATTATGCTTATACTTGCCTCAATGTAGCTTTCCAAAACCTCTTTTACACTCTTGGCTTAAAAAACCCTAAACCCCCAAATATTCAAACCCTAGACACAAATACCCATCAAAACACCAATCAATGTCTATACATGCTTATAAGAGGGTCTTTTGACTCTAATGCAACTCAAAAATCCAAACAAGAAGAGTTTGAAGCCTACCTCTTGTACTGATTCCGATTTTGAAGGAAATGGAAGATGATGGGGTGTGTTTTTCTTGCTAACAAAGAAGAGAGGAAGATGAAGAAGAAGAAGAGGATGAAGAGATCTCCACTTCTTGCCTTCAATGCACTCACAATCACTTCCACTTGGTGATGAGGAAGAGGATGAGATGAAGAAGAAGAAGAGTAGAGAGAAAGGAATGGAAAGGAAATGAAAAGAAAAGGGTAAAGTAGCTTATAAGTGATAAGGATGCCCCTTTTGCAAGAAAACCCACTAAAGTTTGATATTTTCAATTTGAGTCAAATGGAGGTTCACTAGTTCAACGGTTGGTCTAATGAGGTAGAGCCCAATACAAAAATTAACGTGGTCGTAAAAATACACGCGTTGACGCCAAGATGACGAGCAAATGATGCGAAATATAAAAATCTATAATTACGAAAAAGTCCTTACTCTACCCAAGTGAGTCAACTCGGTTCTAACTCACCTATCCAAGGCTCAAGACTCAACTAACTCAGTCTATGAAGACTAATGAGTACAAATTTTGATGATTAACAACTAAGCACAATTAATTAAGCTAAATCCTCATTAATTAGCACTAATTAAGTTTAATTCTAGGTTGGGGTGTAACATTTCTCCCCCACTAGGACTCATTCGGTCCTCCGAATGATCTTACATGCACGAAGAGTTCGGGGTAGTGTCGTGCAACTTGCTCCTCGAGTTCCCACGTGGCTTCTTCGGGTCCATGGTGATCCCAAAGTAGTTTCACCCATCGGATGGTCCTTGTCCGCAACACTTGCTCTTTTTAATCGATGATTCGAAGTGGACGCTCGATGTATGTTGAATCAGGCTTAATCTGAACTTCCTCATACTGAATAACGTGAGACGGATCGCGGACATACTTGCGAAGCATAGAAACGTGAAATACATCATGTACTCCTGCGAATTCGGGTGGAAGTTTCAATCTATAAGCCACATCACCTATTCGGCTCTTGATCTCGAACAGTCTTACATATCTTGGGGAGAGTTTTCCTTTTTGTCCGAACCGAATGGTGCCTTTCATCAGAGATGTCTTCAAAAATACCCAATCTCCAACTTGGAATTCAAGTTTCCTTATTCTATTGTCCGCGTAGCTTTTCTGTCTCGATTGTGCAGTCTTCAAGCTTTCTCTAACTTAGAGGACTTTCTCAGCTGTATCTGCAATAATAGTAGGTCCATGAAAACTCCTGGTGCCGACTTCTTCCCAACAAACCGGAGTTCTGCAACTATGACCGTAAAGAGCTTCAAAAGGAGGTATTCCAATGGTCCAATGAAAATTGTTGTTTTGTGCGAACTCACATAGAGCCAAATGCTCATCCCACTCACCACCAAAATCAAGAACGCTAGCTCGGAGCATGTCTTCTAAAGTCTGAATGGTGCGTTCGGACTGTCCATCTGTTTGCGGATGGTAAGCAGTACTGAAGCTGAGTTTGGTGCCCATAGACTGCTGAAAGGACTACCAAAATGAAGAAACAAACCTCGTATCTCTATCGGAGACTATCGAAACTGGGGTGCCATGCAATCGAACGATCTCTTTCACAAAAAGTTTTGCCATCTCATTGAATTTCATACCCTTCTTAAAAGGGAGAAAGTGAGCTAATTTCGTCAACCGGTCAACTATCACCCAAATTACGTTGTTCTTCCGGCTAGTCAATGGTAAATGATCGACACTTAGATGTGTAACGCTTAACCGCAAGACTACGATGTCGTCAAGTAGTAAAGGACTAAAGTCTGGATTATCGATCCCACGAGGAGAGGATGGAACAAGCAATGAATCCAATTAATGTAGAATTGAACTAAGATAAAGCTAATTTAGACAAATGAAGCGAATAATTAAAACTAATAAACTATGCAATGTAAACAACTAATTAACAATTTAAAATAAGAAATTAATGAGATCTAACAAACTACACTAAACTAGTGGATGAGTGGTGGTGGGAATGGAAGATTTAAGGTGAAGATGTGGTGTGATATGTGTGGATTTTAAAACAAGTTATGTGAAATGTAGATCTAACAATCTAAAAAGTAAAATAACAAATCAAACAAGGATTTAAATTAACAATGATAAAAGAAGAGATTAGGCAATCCAAAATCCACTAAGTATGAAATTAATTCAACCAATGCATGTTCTAATTCAACTCCCAAATCTACAATCCAATTAGCAATCTCTTGCCTAATTGGGTTGAATGATATAACATTGAAGATCAAAGTAAAGAAAACAAAAGGTCAAGATTCTAAATCATAACCTAACTACCCTAACAATTAATCATCAAAATCAAGTTACAAAAGATCAAAGATAAGGGCTCTAGAGCATGCTATGTGAGAGAACTTAATCCAACTACAAAGCATCAATTGATATTATCCAAGCATCAAGTGTAGAGATAGAGCATGAAAAATGAGAGAGATTAGTACAATTAGATCTAAGATCTATTAATCAATGAATGCAAAAGTAAGGAATTTGAACTAAAACATGCATATAATTGAACTATTCACATTACTTAGCTTCAAAAGGAGAGCCTAATCCAAGAGCCTTAGCCACTAAACATCAAGAAAGAGCTCCAAATCTTCATTAATGACGTTTAATTACACTCTCGCTCTAGATTAGTTACAAAGAAGCTCCTAATTACAATCTAAAAGTAAAAACAAAATTGCAAGAAGACTTACTTGTCCAAAAATCCCCCTTCACTCTACAAAAACAATCTAATTTATAGGAACATTGAAGACATTTGATTGGCTCATTTCATTTCACAAGGATTGCTTCCATTTGATTAGTTGCAACTTGAAGGCTTTTGATTGGCTCATTTGCTTTCACATGGATTGCTTGAATTCAACTTGGAGGCTTTTCATTGGCTCTTTTGTTTTCACATGGATAGCTTCAATTTGATTGGTTGCAACAAACTTTCATTCCAAAAGCATATGTGCCTTTTGCTTTATGTGGTCCTTCAACTTGGAGGCTTTTGATTGGCTCATATCCTTTCACATGGATTTGTGTCATGGTAAGCTTTAATTGGCTCATATCCTTTCACATGGATATGTGAGTTGGATGGAAAAAAATAATAATAATAATATGCAATTGTTAGGATTTGAACCCATAACCTATTCCATATCAACCCAAGCTCCAACCAATACACCAACCAATCCTTTGTGTTAGAAAATGACTTCTTTTATCCATAAAGTCTTCTCCTCTTATTTTGGAATTCTTCAACACTTCCTAAGATTTCTTCATGTAATTTCTTTATTGAAATCTCTTCTTGATGGCTTGGGACACTAGCCAGAATGTTGGGATAGTTGCGGGGTCCACCTACACAAGAGGAATTACATAAAAATGCGCTACAAATAATCGAATTTATACATGATAATCCGATAATCCGTTAATGTGATAGAATAATAAAATCTCTGTGTAAGGCAAATGATATGCATATGAGATGTTGATAAAACTCGGACTAATGAGGGGTAAAATATGCAATATTTAACACTCATCAGTAAATCTGAAATGAAGTCCATGGAAATATGTTCTCATTTCCACTGAGGAATAGACAAAGGATGTAATAAACTCGGAGGTTTCCTGTGCTCAAACTTTACACGCTGACAAGTGTAACACTTGGATACGAATTCTGCAATTTCCCTCTTCATATTATTCCACCAGAATCACCTCTTGAGATCTCGGTACATCTTCGTACTTCCAGGGTGCATCGCATATCTGGCGTTGTGTGCTTCTGTTAAAATTGGAACTATCAATTGATTTGTTTTCGGCACACACAAGCAATTCCTAAAATACAAGATTCCATCCACCAATTGAAAATCAGGTTTCTCGGCAATATGATCTCTTATCTTAGCCAAGTTAGGATCTTCGAACTGTTCGTTCTTAATTCCATTTATCAATTCTGGTTCGTACACTGACATGACTGTCATCATCACCGAGTCATTAAGCAGTCGTACCTCTACATCTAATTCCTCAAAGCATCAAACTTGAACCATTGTGTGCCCATAGCTGGAACTAAAGAAGATTTCTGGCTCAAAGCATCAGCCACTACGTTTCCTTTTCCTGGAATGTATTTGATTGGAAAATCATAGTCCTTTATGAATTCTAGCCACCGTCTCTGTCTCATGTTGAGATCCTGTTGAGAAAATAGAAATTGTAGACTGCGATGATCCGAATGCACTTCGAATTGTTCTCCCTATAAATAATGTCTCCAAAGCTTTAGTGCAAATACAATAGCTGCTAATTCCAGATCATGTGTGGCATAATTTCTTTCATGGTTCTTTAATTGCCTTGATCCATGAGCTATGACTTTGTCATTCTGCATAAGAACACACCCTAAGCCGACTCTAGATGCGTCTGAATAGATCACAAATCCTCCTCTGCCTTCAGGTAAAGATAAAACTGGGGCGGTAGTCAACTTCTCCTTTAAGATCTGGAAACTAGTTTCACATTCTTTGGTCCACACAAAGGGCACATCCTTTCTAGTCAACTTAGTCAACGAGGCTGAAATCTTGAAAAAATCTTGAACAAATCTACGGTAATACCCTGTAAGGCCTAGAAAGCTTCGAATCTCTACCACTATCTTTGGACTTTGCCAATTTATCACTGCTTCTACCTTGGCTGGATCTACTCTTAGGCCATCTCAAGTGATAATATGCCCCAAAAAGGCTACGTGTTCAAGCCAAAAATCACACTTTTCAAGCTTAGCATATAATCGATGTGTCCTCAAAAGCTGAAGTGATGCTCTTAGGTGATCTATATGGTCTTCCATAGACTTGGAGTACACCAAAATGTTGTCGATGAAGACCACGATAAACTGATCAAGGTAGGGAGCGAAGATTCTATTCATCAATGCCATAAATACTGCCGGGGCATTGGTCAAGCCAAAGGGCATCACGAGAAATTCATAGTGACCATATCTCGTTCTAAAAGTTGTCTTCTCAATATCTTGCTCACGAACCCTTAACTGGTGATATCCTGATCTGAGGTCGATCTTTGAAAAGTAAGCTGCTCCTTGAAGCTGATCAAACAATTCATCAATTCGAGGCAACGGATACTTGTTCTTTATCGTCACCTGATTGATCTGCCTGTAGTCTATGCACATCCGAAGAGAACCATCCTTCTTTCTTTCAAATAATATCGAAGCTCCCCATGGTGACACGCTAGGACGTATAAGTCCCCTGTCTAGCAAGTCTTGCAATTGTTCCTTCAATTCTCGGAGTTCTGCTAGGGCCATTCTCTACGGTGCCTTTGAAATTGGAGCGGTGCCCGGTACTAAATCAATGGAAAAGTCAATTTCCCTAGACGGAGGTAATCCTGGAACCTGATCCGGAAATACATCTGGAAATTCACACGCCACTGGAATCTCTTCAAACTTTACGGGCGGTTTCTTCTCTGAGATAAAAGCAAAGTAGCCTTCACAGCCACTCTCTAGAAGCTTGACAACATCCAACGCTGACACAAGTCCGGACTTAGGTCTTTCTCTCCGCACACCCTCGAATATCACATTCGACTCTGGCTCCTCCACCTTAAAGGTGATAGTCTTGTGGAAGCAGTCCACACAAGCTCGATATTTCACGAGCCAATCCATTCCAAGGATGACATCAAAGTCTTGCATCGCTAGGATAATTAAATCTATTGGCATCAGCAAATCACCGATCTAGACATTACTGTTGGGGTAGTAGTTGTCATAAGCTACTCGCTTACCCATCGGGGTAATCACCATCAACACGAATGGAAGCAACTCAGGCGGTTGCTGAAGACTACTAGCAAAAAGGGGCGCCACAAAAGAATGTGTGGACCCCGAATCAAATGAGGTCCTTGCATCTCTAGCACATATCAAAATAGTACCTTCTACAACATTATCGGTTGCTTCTGCCTGCTCAAGATTTGCAGCAAAAAGTCTCCCAGCTTGTTGTGGATTCTGTCTGGCTTGCTGACGCTGTGGTCCTGGCCTTCCTGGCTGTTGTCGTTGCTGCTGCTGAGGTCTTGGAGGAGGTGCTGGTAATGCCAACCTCTGAGGTGGGGCTGGAAGTGCTGGCCTGGCTTGTTGCTGAGTATGTTGTTGCTGTGCTCCAAAACCACCTCTGTTTCTGGGACAGGCTACTGCTCGGTGCTCCATAGATCCACAAAGAACGCATGCACCGGTGTTTCTCCAACACCTTTCAGTAGGGTGTCCTTTTTCACAAGTCCCACACTTAGGTGCATTAGGGCCAATGGCTACACCCTTTTGTTTCTTGTGCTGAAAGTTCTTCCCAGAGTGAGACATACCCCGCTTAGGATCAACATTTCTCTTCTTGATAGCCATATCTTCTACAGTGTAGGCTCTGTCTACTGCATCTTGAAAAGTTTCAGGCCTTTTGTACATTATCACATGTTCTTCATACATCGGGTGAAGTCCACTGACAAATCTTTTTACCTTTTTCTCTTCTGTGTCCACTAGATCTTTAGCAAACTTGGATAATTGAATGAAAGTGTGCACATATGTTGCCACTGTCATCTGGTTTTGCTTAAGAGTGATGAATTCTTCTTCTTTCTTCCGGTATAAGTGCTCTGGTATGAACTTATGACGAAACTGTTCTTGGAATGTTTCCCATATGGTGGCATTGGGCATGACCTTGTAAGCCTCTCTTACGGTTTTCCACCAATCTTTGGCAACTCCTCGAAACATAGAAGTGGTGAGTATTACTTGTCGCTTATTGTCGCATACTACTGTTTCAAATACGTCATTTATGTGCTCTAACCATTCGTCAGCTTGAATGGCGTCTTCCTTTCCTTGAAACTCTGTAGCTCCTCTTTTTCTGAACTTGTCGAACAAGGCATTTAGGTCATTTTCTTTAGATTGGATGACCACTTGAGTGCCCGGGTTTGGCTGTGACGGACCTTGTCTGGCCATCAATGCTGCTAGATGCTCGTTTGTCTTGGCCATCTGTTCCATTAAGGCCATCACTCGTGCTTCCATCGGGGGAGGATCATTCTCTAATACGACGAATTGTTCGTCATTGTGTGATTCATTATTCCCACTGTTATGTCCATTCCCGGAACCGGATGCCATTGTCCTGCAAAACAATTATAAGAGTTATGACTATATTCTATCTCTAGCCATACGGAACTCATACTAAACACACAATACTAACAATTAACACACAACTATCAATAAACTAGCCATGACAACTCTATACTCACAATCGATTCTAACGTATCCTCACAACGTTTCTAATTATTTATAAGTCTTTTATGAAGATTTTCAGGGCTCTAATACCATACTTACGTATGTCACATCCCGGTCCCCAATCACTCTGGCCTAGGGTAATCCCCGAGGTGTGGCACACGTACTCCCGAATGACGTACCTGTCTCGAGCCAAATACAACACACGAAGGAGAGAAAACCAACTATTCCACATGTGAGTCTAGCTCACTAACACAATGAATGACATTTAAATATAGCGGAAGTTGTAATTCATCTACAGAAAGTATCATTTCCCATTCAGTTCAATTAAGCATTTAAGTTTAATACAAAAGAATTATACAAGTATAAACATTAGTTTCCAAAAGAGAGATTAATGAAGGAACCCTATACAACCACTACCAAAACTATATTTAAAAGAACCACGTGTGACCACACAAAAAGGGCTAGTCACACGAACTATGTTATCCTCAAAATTTAACACGCACTCCGAGGGAAGTAGAATCTAAGCTGACCCTTGTTCTGGCCACTCTTCTAATCTTGGAGGTACCTTCTGGGTAACTTCTTCTCCCTCCGGGACCTCTTCAGGACTAGGAGCTGCACCTGCATCCGTGACACCAATGTAGTATCTCAATACGACGATTTAGCAAGTATAGGCAAGAATAAGGGATTACATAATGTTGCAATTTGAATTTAAGACATTTAAATCAGTAGATGTCAATTATGAGTATCAACTGTGCAGATTGTGCAAAGATCGAATAATTATGCTGGTGAATCAATTAATAAGAAACAGACTAATTTGGCTACTACATTAAGCTCATCCTCTCAAAGAGAGCAAATCTAGTTGGGATGTCACCAGCTGCCCGGCCAAAGGCTAACTGGCTACCCGATTCTCGAGTTTCGGTGCTCCAAACGACTTACTGCAGTAGTCTCTAATAAATTAAACCAAGTTCAAACCCCGTCGGGTATCACAAGGTCGGAGCTAAGTAGTGTCGACTCAATCGAATCAAAATAATCGAAATAATAAGTGGATTTCAGCGAGTTTGTATTTCAAACTGTTTATAATCAAAATCAATGCTAATCATGTATCACCATGTACTTACTCGATCCACATTTCCAATAAATACTAAATCGATATGCAATACTTGAAGAATTACGGAAGAAATGTAATAATTAGACCTCAAAGAATATTGATGCTACAATAAATCCACTAATTATGATTGATATACAAAAATGAAAGTGTAATTCAATATGAAATGCAATAATTTAAGGAATCAAGGAATTTACTAGCCAGTCTAGTCTAATCCTCTATTGTTTCTTCACCATCCAATTCGACATACATTTAAGAAACTTCTACTTAGTGTCACATTTTAATAAAAGGTTCATTAAATTAATATCCATGGCATGGTGATAAAGTCCTGATTCTTAGGGCTACTCAAGTTCCTAGGGTTTCAATTAGGCAACTAAGAGGTTAGGGTACTAATTTATGGCTCTAAGAGGGCTTTTGAAATAATAAAAGAAAATAGGAATTCTGGGAAGTCGGTCAACTGGAGGTGGCCTGGCGGTTAGCCGCCTGTAGAACAGTCGGCTAGCCGCCAAGTAACCGCCTGGTGACCGTGGTTTCCTAACAGAATTGTCAATTACTGGAAATGTAACCGCCTGAAGTTCGGCTAACTGCCTGGCCTGCGGCAGTGCTTATGAATTGTGCATTTTTTCCAAATCTGAAGCTCTCTCTCTTCTCTTCCATTTCCACACTTCTTCTTACATGAAACCTATAAAAATGGAGCCTCCTTGCTCCCATTTACAACACATAATCATTCCATAACTTAATTGCATAGAGAAATCACATCCATTCATTGATTAAACACTAAGAGTAATATAGCAAAGGTTTCATGGAATCAATGGAATAACAAGAATGTAAATCCATATTATGCTTATACTTGCCTCAATGTAGCTTTCCAAAACCTCTTTTACACTCTTGGCTTAAAAAACCCTAAACCCCCAAATATTCAAACCCTAGACACAAATACCCATCAAAACACCAATCAATGTCTATACATGCTTATAAGAGGGTCTTTTGACTCTAATGCAACTCAAAAATCCAAACAAGAAGAGTTTGAAGCCTACCTCTTGTACTGATTCCGATTTTGAAGGAAATGGAAGATGATGGGGTGTGTTTTTCTTGCTAACAAAGAAGAGAGGAAGATGAAGAAGAAGAAGAGGATGAAGAGATCTCCACTTCTTGCCTTCAATGCACTCACAATCACTTCCACTTGGTGATGAGGAAGAGGATGAGATGAAGAAGAAGAAGAGTAGAGAGAAAGGAATGGAAAGGAAATGAAAAGAAAAGGGTAAAGTAGCTTATAAGTGATAAGGATGCCCCTTTTGCAAGAAAACCCACTAAAGTTTGATATTTTCAATTTGAGTCAAATGGAGGTTCACTAGTTCAACGGTTGGTCTAATGAGGTAGAGCCCAATACAAAAATTAACGTGGTCGTAAAAATACACGCGTTGACGCCAAGATGACGAGCAAATGATGCGAAATATAAAAATCTATAATTACGAAAAAGTCCTTACTCTACCCAAGTGAGTCAACTCGGTTCTAACTCACCTATCCAAGGCTCAAGACTCAACTAACTCAGTCTATGAAGACTAATGAGTACAAATTTTGATGATTAACAACTAAGCACAATTAATTAAGCTAAATCCTCATTAATTAGCACTAATTAAGTTTAATTCTAGGTTGGGGTGTAACATTTCTCCCCCACTAGGACTCATTCGGTCCTCCGAATGATCTTACATGCACGAAGAGTTCGGGGTAGTGTCGTGCAACTTGCTCCTCGAGTTCCCACGTGGCTTCTTCGGGTCCATGGTGATCCCAAAGTAGTTTCACCCATCGGATGGTCCTTGTCCGCAACACTTGCTCTTTTTAATCGATGATTCGAAGTGGACGCTCGATGTATGTTGAATCAGGCTTAATCTGAACTTCCTCATACTGAATAACGTGAGACGGATCGCGGACATACTTGCGAAGCATAGAAACGTGAAATACATCATGTACTCCTGCGAATTCGGGTGGAAGTTTCAATCTATAAGCCACATCACCTATTCGGCTCTTGATCTCGAACAGTCTTACATATCTTGGGGAGAGTTTTCCTTTTTGTCCGAACCGAATGGTGCCTTTCATCAGAGATGTCTTCAAAAATACCCAATCTCCAACTTGGAATTCAAGTTTCCTTATTCTATTGTCCGCGTAGCTTTTCTGTCTCGATTGTGCAGTCTTCAAGCTTTCTCTAACTTAGAGGACTTTCTCAGCTGTATCTGCAATAATAGTAGGTCCATGAAAACTCCTGGTGCCGACTTCTTCCCAACAAACCGGAGTTCTGCAACTATGACCGTAAAGAGCTTCAAAAGGAGGTATTCCAATGGTCCAATGAAAATTGTTGTTTTGTGCGAACTCACATAGAGCCAAATGCTCATCCCACTCACCACCAAAATCAAGAACGCTAGCTCGGAGCATGTCTTCTAAAGTCTGAATGGTGCGTTCGGACTGTCCATCTGTTTGCGGATGGTAAGCAGTACTGAAGCTGAGTTTGGTGCCCATAGACTGCTGAAAGGACTACCAAAATGAAGAAACAAACCTCGTATCTCTATCGGAGACTATCGAAACTGGGGTGCCATGCAATCGAACGATCTCTTTCACAAAAAGTTTTGCCATCTCATTGAATTTCATACCCTTCTTAAAAGGGAGAAAGTGAGCTAATTTCGTCAACCGGTCAACTATCACCCAAATTACGTTGTTCTTCCGGCTAGTCAATGGTAAATGATCGACACTTAGATGTGTAACGCTTAACCGCAAGACTACGATGTCGTCAAGTAGTAAAGGACTAAAGTCTGGATTATCGATCCCACGAGGAGAGGATGGAACAAGCAATGAATCCAATTAATGTAGAATTGAACTAAGATAAAGCTAATTTAGACAAATGAAGCGAATAATTAAAACTAATAAACTATGCAATGTAAACAACTAATTAACAATTTAAAATAAGAAATTAATGAGATCTAACAAACTACACTAAACTAGTGGATGAGTGGTGGTGGGAATGGAAGATTTAAGGTGAAGATGTGGTGTGATATGTGTGGATTTTAAAACAAGTTATGTGAAATGTAGATCTAACAATCTAAAAAGTAAAATAACAAATCAAACAAGGATTTAAATTAACAATGATAAAAGAAGAGATTAGGCAATCCAAAATCCACTAAGTATGAAATTAATTCAACCAATGCATGTTCTAATTCAACTCCCAAATCTACAATCCAATTAGCAATCTCTTGCCTAATTGGGTTGAATGATATAACATTGAAGATCAAAGTAAAGAAAACAAAAGGTCAAGATTCTAAATCATAACCTAACTACCCTAACAATTAATCATCAAAATCAAGTTACAAAAGATCAAAGATAAGGGCTCTAGAGCATGCTATGTGAGAGAACTTAATCCAACTACAAAGCATCAATTGATATTATCCAAGCATCAAGTGTAGAGATAGAGCATGAAAAATGAGAGAGATTAGTACAATTAGATCTAAGATCTATTAATCAATGAATGCAAAAGTAAGGAATTTGAACTAAAACATGCATATAATTGAACTATTCACATTACTTAGCTTCAAAAGGAGAGCCTAATCCAAGAGCCTTAGCCACTAAACATCAAGAAAGAGCTCCAAATCTTCATTAATGACGTTTAATTACACTCTCGCTCTAGATTAGTTACAAAGAAGCTCCTAATTACAATCTAAAAGTAAAAACAAAATTGCAAGAAGACTTACTTGTCCAAAAATCCCCCTTCACTCTACAAAAACAATCTAATTTATAGGAACATTGAAGACATTTGATTGGCTCATTTCATTTCACAAGGATTGCTTCCATTTGATTAGTTGCAACTTGAAGGCTTTTGATTGGCTCATTTGCTTTCACATGGATTGCTTGAATTCAACTTGGAGGCTTTTCATTGGCTCTTTTGTTTTCACATGGATAGCTTCAATTTGATTGGTTGCAACAAACTTTCATTCCAAAAGCATATGTGCCTTTTGCTTTATGTGGTCCTTCAACTTGGAGGCTTTTGATTGGCTCATATCCTTTCACATGGATTTGTGTCATGGTAAGCTTTAATTGGCTCATATCCTTTCACATGGATATGTGAGTTGGATGGAAAAAAATAATAATAATAATATGCAATTGTTAGGATTTGAACCCATAACCTATTCCATATCAACCCAAGCTCCAACCAATACACCAACCAATCCTTTGTGTTAGAAAATGACTTCTTTTATCCATAAAGTCTTCTCCTCTTATTTTGGAATTCTTCAACACTTCCTAAGATTTCTTCATGTAATTTCTTTATTGAAATCTCTTCTTGATGGCTTGGGACACTAGCCAGAATGTTGGGATAGTTGCGGGGTCCACCTACACAAGAGGAATTACATAAAAATGCGCTACAAATAATCGAATTTATACATGATAATCCGATAATCCGTTAATGTGATAGAATAATAAAATCTCTGTGTAAGGCAAATGATATGCATATGAGATGTTGATAAAACTCGGACTAATGAGGGGTAAAATATGCAATATTTAACACTCATCAGTAAATCTGAAATGAAGTCCATGGAAATATGTTCTCATTTCCACTGAGGAATAGACAAAGGATGTAATAAACTCGGAGGTTTCCTGTGCTCAAACTTTACACGCTGACAAGTGTAACACTTGGATACGAATTCTGCAATTTCCCTCTTCATATTATTCCACCAGAATCACCTCTTGAGATCTCGGTACATCTTCGTACTTCCAGGGTGCATCGCATATCTGGCGTTGTGTGCTTCTGTTAAAATTGGAACTATCAATTGATTTGTTTTCGGCACACACAAGCAATTCCTAAAATACAAGATTCCATCCACCAATTGAAAATCAGGTTTCTCGGCAATATGATCTCTTATCTTAGCCAAGTTAGGATCTTCGAACTGTTCGTTCTTAATTCCATTTATCAATTCTGGTTCGTACACTGACATGACTGTCATCATCACCGAGTCATTAAGCAGTCGTACCTCTACATCTAATTCCTCAAAGCATCAAACTTGAACCATTGTGTGCCCATAGCTGGAACTAAAGAAGATTTCTGGCTCAAAGCATCAGCCACTACGTTTCCTTTTCCTGGAATGTATTTGATTGGAAAATCATAGTCCTTTATGAATTCTAGCCACCGTCTCTGTCTCATGTTGAGATCCTGTTGAGAAAATAGAAATTGTAGACTGCGATGATCCGAATGCACTTCGAATTGTTCTCCCTATAAATAATGTCTCCAAAGCTTTAGTGCAAATACAATAGCTGCTAATTCCAGATCATGTGTGGCATAATTTCTTTCATGGTTCTTTAATTGCCTTGATCCATGAGCTATGACTTTGTCATTCTGCATAAGAACACACCCTAAGCCGACTCTAGATGCGTCTGAATAGATCACAAATCCTCCTCTGCCTTCAGGTAAAGATAAAACTGGGGCGGTAGTCAACTTCTCCTTTAAGATCTGGAAACTAGTTTCACATTCTTTGGTCCACACAAAGGGCACATCCTTTCTAGTCAACTTAGTCAACGAGGCTGAAATCTTGAAAAAATCTTGAACAAATCTACGGTAATACCCTGTAAGGCCTAGAAAGCTTCGAATCTCTACCACTATCTTTGGACTTTGCCAATTTATCACTGCTTCTACCTTGGCTGGATCTACTCTTAGGCCATCTCAAGTGATAATATGCCCCAAAAAGGCTACGTGTTCAAGCCAAAAATCACACTTTTCAAGCTTAGCATATAATCGATGTGTCCTCAAAAGCTGAAGTGATGCTCTTAGGTGATCTATATGGTCTTCCATAGACTTGGAGTACACCAAAATGTTGTCGATGAAGACCACGATAAACTGATCAAGGTAGGGAGCGAAGATTCTATTCATCAATGCCATAAATACTGCCGGGGCATTGGTCAAGCCAAAGGGCATCACGAGAAATTCATAGTGACCATATCTCGTTCTAAAAGTTGTCTTCTCAATATCTTGCTCACGAACCCTTAACTGGTGATATCCTGATCTGAGGTCGATCTTTGAAAAGTAAGCTGCTCCCTGAAGCTGATCAAACAATTCATCAATTCGAGGCAACGGATACTTGTTCTTTATCGTCACCTGATTGATCTGCCTGTAGTCTATGCACATCCGAAGAGAACCATCCTTCTTTCTTTCAAATAATATCGAAGCTCCCCATGGTGACACGCTAGGACGTATAAGTCCCCTGTCTAGCAAGTCTTGCAATTGTTCCTTCAATTCTCGGAGTTCTGCTAGGGCCATTCTCTACGGTGCCTTTGAAATTGGAGCGGTGCCCGGTACTAAATCAATGGAAAAGTCAATTTCCCTAGACGGAGGTAATCCTGGAACCTGATCCGGAAATACATCTGGAAATTCACACGCCACTGGAATCTCTTCAAACTTTACGGGCGGTTTCTTCTCTGAGATAAAAGCAAAGTAGCCTTCACAGCCACTCTCTAGAAGCTTGACAACATCCAACGCTGACACAAGTCCGGACTTAGGTCTTTCTCTCCGCACACCCTCGAATATCACATTCGACTCGGGCTCCTCCACCTTAAAGGTGATAGTCTTGTGGAAGCAGTCCACACAAGCTCGATATTTCACGAGCCAATCCATTCCAAGGATGACATCAAAGTCTTGCATCGCTAGGATAATTAAATCTATTGGCATCAGCAAATCACCGATCTAGACATTACTGTTGGGGTAGTAGTTGTCATAAGCTACTCGCTTACCCATCGGGGTAATCACCATCAACACGAATGGAAGCAACTCAGGCGGTTGCTGAAGACTACTAGCAAAAAGGGGCGCCACAAAAGAATGTGTGGACCCCGAATCAAATGAGGTCCTTGCATCTCTAGCACATATCAAAATAGTACCTTCTACAACATTATCGGTTGCTTCTGCCTGCTCAAGATTTGCAGCAAAAAGTCTCCCAGCTTGTTGTGGATTCTGTCTGGCTTGCTGACGCTGTGGTCCTGGCCTTCCTGGCTGTTGTCGTTGCTGCTGCTGAGGTCTTGGAGGAGGTGCTGGTAATGCCAACCTCTGAGGTGGGGCTGGAAGTGCTGGCCTGGCTTGTTGCTGAGTATGTTGTTGCTGTGCTCCAAAACCACCTCTGTTTCTGGGACAGGCTACTGCTCGGTGCTCCATAGATCCACAAAGAACGCATGCACCGGTGTTTCTCCAACACCTTTCAGTAGGGTGTCCTTTTTCACAAGTCCCACACTTAGGTGCATTAGGGCCAATGGCTACACCCTTTTGTTTCTTGTGCTGAAAGTTCTTCCCAGAGTGAGACATACCCCGCTTAGGATCAACATTTCTCTTCTTGATAGCCATATCTTCTACAGTGTAGGCTCTGTCTACTGCATCTTGAAAAGTTTCAGGCCTTTTGTACATTATCACATGTTCTTCATACATCGGGTGAAGTCCACTGACAAATCTTTTTACCTTTTTCTCTTCTGTGTCCACTAGATCTTTAGCAAACTTGGATAATTGAATGAAAGTGTGCACATATGTTGCCACTGTCATCTGGTTTTGCTTAAGAGTGATGAATTCTTCTTCTTTCTTCCGGTATAAGTGCTCTGGTATGAACTTATGACGAAACTGTTCTTGGAATGTTTCCCATATGGTGGCATTGGGCATGACCTTGTAAGCCTCTCTTACGGTTTTCCACCAATCTTTGGCAACTCCTCGAAACATAGAAGTGGTGAGTATTACTTGTCGCTTATTGTCGCATACTACTGTTTCAAATACGTCATTTATGTGCTCTAACCATTCGTCAGCTTGAATGGCGTCTTCCTTTCCTTGAAACTCTGTAGCTCCTCTTTTTCTGAACTTGTCGAACAAGGCATTTAGGTCATTTTCTTTAGATTGGATGACCACTTGAGTGCCCGGGTTTGGCTGTGACGGACCTTGTCTGGCCATCAATGCTGCTAGATGCTCGTTTGTCTTGGCCATCTGTTCCATTAAGGCCATCACTCGTGCTTCCATCGGGGGAGGATCATTCTCTAATACGACGAATTGTTCGTCATTGTGTGATTCATTATTCCCACTGTTATGTCCATTCCCGGAACCGGATGCCATTGTCCTGCAAAACAATTATAAGAGTTATGACTATATTCTATCTCTAGCCATACGGAACTCATACTAAACACACAATACTAACAATTAACACACAACTATCAATAAACTAGCCATGACAACTCTATACTCACAATCGATTCTAACGTATCCTCACAACGTTTCTAATTATTTATAAGTCTTTTATGAAGATTTTCAGGGCTCTAATACCATACTTACGTATGTCACATCCCGGTCCCCAATCACTCTGGCCTAGGGTAATCCCCGAGGTGTGGCACACGTACTCCCGAATGACGTACCTGTCTCGAGCCAAATACAACACACGAAGGAGAGAAAACCAACTATTCCACATGTGAGTCTAGCTCACTAACACAATGAATGACATTTAAATATAGCGGAAGTTGTAATTCATCTACAGAAAGTATCATTTCCCATTCAGTTCAATTAAGCATTTAAGTTTAATACAAAAGAATTATACAAGTATAAACATTAGTTTCCAAAAGAGAGATTAATGAAGGAACCCTATACAACCACTACCAAAACTATATTTAAAAGAACCACGTGTGACCACACAAAAAGGGCTAGTCACACGAACTATGTTATCCTCAAAATTTAACACGCACTCCGAGGGAAGTAGAATCTAAGCTGACCCTTGTTCTGGCCACTCTTCTAATCTTGGAGGTACCTTCTGGGTAACTTCTTCTCCCTCCGGGACCTCTTCAGGACTAGGAGCTGCACCTGCATCCGTGACACCAATGTAGTATCTCAATACGACGATTTAGCAAGTATAGGCAAGAATAAGGGATTACATAATGTTGCAATTTGAATTTAAGACATTTAAATCAGTAGATGTCAATTATGAGTATCAACTGTGCAGATTGTGCAAAGATCGAATAATTATGCTGGTGAATCAATTAATAAGAAACAGACTAATTTGGCTACTACATTAAGCTCATCCTCTCAAAGAGAGCAAATCTAGTTGGGATGTCACCAGCTGCCCGGCCAAAGGCTAACTGGCTACCCGATTCTCGAGTTTCGGTGCTCCAAACGACTTACTGCAGTAGTCTCTAATAAATTAAACCAAGTTCAAACCCCGTCGGGTATCACAAGGTCGGAGCTAAGTAGTGTCGACTCAATCGAATCAAAATAATCGAAATAATAAGTGGATTTCAGCGAGTTTGTATTTCAAACTGTTTATAATCAAAATCAATGCTAATCATGTATCACCATGTACTTACTCGATCCACATTTCCAATAAATACTAAATCGATATGCAATACTTGAAGAATTACGGAAGAAATGTAATAATTAGACCTCAAAGAATATTGATGCTACAATAAATCCACTAATTATGATTGATATACAAAAATGAAAGTGTAATTCAATATGAAATGCAATAATTTAAGGAATCAAGGAATTTACTAGCCAGTCTAGTCTAATCCTCTATTGTTTCTTCACCATCCAATTCGACATACATTTAAGAAACTTCTACTTAGTGTCACATTTTAATAAAAGGTTCATTAAATTAATATCCATGGCATGGTGATAAAGTCCTGATTCTTAGGGCTACTCAAGTTCCTAGGGTTTCAATTAGGCAACTAAGAGGTTAGGGTACTAATTTATGGCTCTAAGAGGGCTTTTGAAATAATAAAAGAAAATAGGAATTCTGGGAAGTCGGTCAACTGGAGGTGGCCTGGCGGTTAGCCGCCTGTAGAACAGTCGGCTAGCCGCCAAGTAACCGCCTGGTGACCGTGGTTTCCTAACAGAATTGTCAATTACTGGAAATGTAACCGCCTGAAGTTCGGCTAACTGCCTGGCCTGCGGCAGTGCTTATGAATTGTGCATTTTTTCCAAATCTGAAGCTCTCTCTCTTCTCTTCCATTTCCACACTTCTTCTTACATGAAACCTATAAAAATGGAGCCTCCTTGCTCCCATTTACAACACATAATCATTCCATAACTTAATTGCATAGAGAAATCACATCCATTCATTGATTAAACACTAAGAGTAATATAGCAAAGGTTTCATGGAATCAATGGAATAACAAGAATGTAAATCCATATTATGCTTATACTTGCCTCAATGTAGCTTTCCAAAACCTCTTTTACACTCTTGGCTTAAAAAACCCTAAACCCCCAAATATTCAAACCCTAGACACAAATACCCATCAAAACACCAATCAATGTCTATACATGCTTATAAGAGGGTCTTTTGACTCTAATGCAACTCAAAAATCCAAACAAGAAGAGTTTGAAGCCTACCTCTTGTACTGATTCCGATTTTGAAGGAAATGGAAGATGATGGGGTGTGTTTTTCTTGCTAACAAAGAAGAGAGGAAGATGAAGAAGAAGAAGAGGATGAAGAGATCTCCACTTCTTGCCTTCAATGCACTCACAATCACTTCCACTTGGTGATGAGGAAGAGGATGAGATGAAGAAGAAGAAGAGTAGAGAGAAAGGAATGGAAAGGAAATGAAAAGAAAAGGGTAAAGTAGCTTATAAGTGATAAGGATGCCCCTTTTGCAAGAAAACCCACTAAAGTTTGATATTTTCAATTTGAGTCAAATGGAGGTTCACTAGTTCAACGGTTGGTCTAATGAGGTAGAGCCCAATACAAAAATTAACGTGGTCGTAAAAATACACGCGTTGACGCCAAGATGACGAGCAAATGATGCGAAATATAAAAATCTATAATTACGAAAAAGTCCTTACTCTACCCAAGTGAGTCAACTCGGTTCTAACTCACCTATCCAAGGCTCAAGACTCAACTAACTCAGTCTATGAAGACTAATGAGTACAAATTTTGATGATTAACAACTAAGCACAATTAATTAAGCTAAATCCTCATTAATTAGCACTAATTAAGTTTAATTCTAGGTTGGGGTGTAACATTTCTCCCCCACTAGGACTCATTCGGTCCTCCGAATGATCTTACATGCACGAAGAGTTCGGGGTAGTGTCGTGCAACTTGCTCCTCGAGTTCCCACGTGGCTTCTTCGGGTCCATGGTGATCCCAAAGTAGTTTCACCCATCGGATGGTCCTTGTCCGCAACACTTGCTCTTTTTAATCGATGATTCGAAGTGGACGCTCGATGTATGTTGAATCAGGCTTAATCTGAACTTCCTCATACTGAATAACGTGAGACGGATCGCGGACATACTTGCGAAGCATAGAAACGTGAAATACATCATGTACTCCTGCGAATTCGGGTGGAAGTTTCAATCTATAAGCCACATCACCTATTCGGCTCTTGATCTCGAACAGTCTTACATATCTTGGGGAGAGTTTTCCTTTTTGTCCGAACCGAATGGTGCCTTTCATCAGAGATGTCTTCAAAAATACCCAATCTCCAACTTGGAATTCAAGTTTCCTTATTCTATTGTCCGCGTAGCTTTTCTGTCTCGATTGTGCAGTCTTCAAGCTTTCTCTAACTTAGAGGACTTTCTCAGCTGTATCTGCAATAATAGTAGGTCCATGAAAACTCCTGGTGCCGACTTCTTCCCAACAAACCGGAGTTCTGCAACTATGACCGTAAAGAGCTTCAAAAGGAGGTATTCCAATGGTCCAATGAAAATTGTTGTTTTGTGCGAACTCACATAGAGCCAAATGCTCATCCCACTCACCACCAAAATCAAGAACGCTAGCTCGGAGCATGTCTTCTAAAGTCTGAATGGTGCGTTCGGACTGTCCATCTGTTTGCGGATGGTAAGCAGTACTGAAGCTGAGTTTGGTGCCCATAGACTGCTGAAAGGACTACCAAAATGAAGAAACAAACCTCGTATCTCTATCGGAGACTATCGAAACTGGGGTGCCATGCAATCGAACGATCTCTTTCACAAAAAGTTTTGCCATCTCATTGAATTTCATACCCTTCTTAAAAGGGAGAAAGTGAGCTAATTTCGTCAACCGGTCAACTATCACCCAAATTACGTTGTTCTTCCGGCTAGTCAATGGTAAATGATCGACACTTAGATGTGTAACGCTTAACCGCAAGACTACGATGTCGTCAAGTAGTAAAGGACTAAAGTCTGGATTATCGATCCCACGAGGAGAGGATGGAACAAGCAATGAATCCAATTAATGTAGAATTGAACTAAGATAAAGCTAATTTAGACAAATGAAGCGAATAATTAAAACTAATAAACTATGCAATGTAAACAACTAATTAACAATTTAAAATAAGAAATTAATGAGATCTAACAAACTACACTAAACTAGTGGATGAGTGGTGGTGGGAATGGAAGATTTAAGGTGAAGATGTGGTGTGATATGTGTGGATTTTAAAACAAGTTATGTGAAATGTAGATCTAACAATCTAAAAAGTAAAATAACAAATCAAACAAGGATTTAAATTAACAATGATAAAAGAAGAGATTAGGCAATCCAAAATCCACTAAGTATGAAATTAATTCAACCAATGCATGTTCTAATTCAACTCCCAAATCTACAATCCAATTAGCAATCTCTTGCCTAATTGGGTTGAATGATATAACATTGAAGATCAAAGTAAAGAAAACAAAAGGTCAAGATTCTAAATCATAACCTAACTACCCTAACAATTAATCATCAAAATCAAGTTACAAAAGATCAAAGATAAGGGCTCTAGAGCATGCTATGTGAGAGAACTTAATCCAACTACAAAGCATCAATTGATATTATCCAAGCATCAAGTGTAGAGATAGAGCATGAAAAATGAGAGAGATTAGTACAATTAGATCTAAGATCTATTAATCAATGAATGCAAAAGTAAGGAATTTGAACTAAAACATGCATATAATTGAACTATTCACATTACTTAGCTTCAAAAGGAGAGCCTAATCCAAGAGCCTTAGCCACTAAACATCAAGAAAGAGCTCCAAATCTTCATTAATGACGTTTAATTACACTCTCGCTCTAGATTAGTTACAAAGAAGCTCCTAATTACAATCTAAAAGTAAAAACAAAATTGCAAGAAGACTTACTTGTCCAAAAATCCCCCTTCACTCTACAAAAACAATCTAATTTATAGGAACATTGAAGACATTTGATTGGCTCATTTCATTTCACAAGGATTGCTTCCATTTGATTAGTTGCAACTTGAAGGCTTTTGATTGGCTCATTTGCTTTCACATGGATTGCTTGAATTCAACTTGGAGGCTTTTCATTGGCTCTTTTGTTTTCACATGGATAGCTTCAATTTGATTGGTTGCAACAAACTTTCATTCCAAAAGCATATGTGCCTTTTGCTTTATGTGGTCCTTCAACTTGGAGGCTTTTGATTGGCTCATATCCTTTCACATGGATTTGTGTCATGGTAAGCTTTAATTGGCTCATATCCTTTCACATGGATATGTGAGTTGGATGGAAAAAACTAATAATAATAATATGCAATTGTTAGGATTTGAACCCATAACCTATTCCATATCAACCCAAGCTCCAACCAATACACCAACCAATCCTTTGTGTTAGAAAATGACTTCTTTTATCCATAAAGTCTTCTCCTCTTATTTTGGAATTCTTCAACACTTCCTAAGATTTCTTCATGTAATTTCTTTATTGAAATCTCTTCTTGATGGCTTGGGACACTAGCCAGAATGTTGGGATAGTTGCGGGGTCCACCTACACAAGAGGAATTACATAAAAATGCGCTACAAATAATCGAATTTATACATGATAATCCGATAATCCGTTAATGTGATAGAATAATAAAATCTCTGTGTAAGGCAAATGATATGCATATGAGATGTTGATAAAACTCGGACTAATGAGGGGTAAAATATGCAATATTTAACACTCATCAGTAAATCTGAAATGAAGTCCATGGAAATATGTTCTCATTTCCACTGAGGAATAGACAAAGGATGTAATAAACTCGGAGGTTTCCTGTGCTCAAACTTTACACGCTGACAAGTGTAACACTTGGATACGAATTCTGCAATTTCCCTCTTCATATTATTCCACCAGAATCACCTCTTGAGATCTCGGTACATCTTCGTACTTCCAGGGTGCATCGCATATCTGGCGTTGTGTGCTTCTGTTAAAATTGGAACTATCAATTGATTTGTTTTCGGCACACACAAGCAATTCCTAAAATACAAGATTCCATCCACCAATTGAAAATCAGGTTTCTCGGCAATATGATCTCTTATCTTAGCCAAGTTAGGATCTTCGAACTGTTCGTTCTTAATTCCATTTATCAATTCTGGTTCGTACACTGACATGACTGTCATCATCACCGAGTCATTAAGCAGTCGTACCTCTACATCTAATTCCTCAAAGCATCAAACTTGAACCATTGTGTGCCCATAGCTGGAACTAAAGAAGATTTCTGGCTCAAAGCATCAGCCACTACGTTTCCTTTTCCTGGAATGTATTTGATTGGAAAATCATAGTCCTTTATGAATTCTAGCCACCGTCTCTGTCTCATGTTGAGATCCTGTTGAGAAAATAGAAATTGTAGACTGCGATGATCCGAATGCACTTCGAATTGTTCTCCCTATAAATAATGTCTCCAAAGCTTTAGTGCAAATACAATAGCTGCTAATTCCAGATCATGTGTGGCATAATTTCTTTCATGGTTCTTTAATTGCCTTGATCCATGAGCTATGACTTTGTCATTCTGCATAAGAACACACCCTAAGCCGACTCTAGATGCGTCTGAATAGATCACAAATCCTCCTCTGCCTTCAGGTAAAGATAAAACTGGGGCGGTAGTCAACTTCTCCTTTAAGATCTGGAAACTAGTTTCACATTCTTTGGTCCACACAAAGGGCACATCCTTTCTAGTCAACTTAGTCAACGAGGCTGAAATCTTGAAAAAATCTTGAACAAATCTACGGTAATACCCTGTAAGGCCTAGAAAGCTTCGAATCTCTACCACTATCTTTGGACTTTGCCAATTTATCACTGCTTCTACCTTGGCTGGATCTACTCTTAGGCCATCTCAAGTGATAATATGCCCCAAAAAGGCTACGTGTTCAAGCCAAAAATCACACTTTTCAAGCTTAGCATATAATCGATGTGTCCTCAAAAGCTGAAGTGATGCTCTTAGGTGATCTATATGGTCTTCCATAGACTTGGAGTACACCAAAATGTTGTCGATGAAGACCACGATAAACTGATCAAGGTAGGGAGCGAAGATTCTATTCATCAATGCCATAAATACTGCCGGGGCATTGGTCAAGCCAAAGGGCATCACGAGAAATTCATAGTGACCATATCTCGTTCTAAAAGTTGTCTTCTCAATATCTTGCTCACGAACCCTTAACTGGTGATATCCTGATCTGAGGTCGATCTTTGAAAAGTAAGCTGCTCCCTGAAGCTGATCAAACAATTCATCAATTCGAGGCAACGGATACTTGTTCTTTATCGTCACCTGATTGATCTGCCTGTAGTCTATGCACATCCGAAGAGAACCATCCTTCTTTCTTTCAAATAATATCGAAGCTCCCCATGGTGACACGCTAGGACGTATAAGTCCCCTGTCTAGCAAGTCTTGCAATTGTTCCTTCAATTCTCGGAGTTCTGCTAGGGCCATTCTCTACGGTGCCTTTGAAATTGGAGCGGTGCCCGGTACTAAATCAATGGAAAAGTCAATTTCCCTAGACGGAGGTAATCCTGGAACCTGATCCGGAAATACATCTGGAAATTCACACGCCACTGGAATCTCTTCAAACTTTACGGGCGGTTTCTTCTCTGAGATAAAAGCAAAGTAGCCTTCACAGCCACTCTCTAGAAGCTTGACAACATCCAACGCTGACACAAGTCCGGACTTAGGTCTTTCTCTCCGCACACCCTCGAATATCACATTCGACTCGGGCTCCTCCACCTTAAAGGTGATAGTCTTGTGGAAGCAGTCCACACAAGCTCGATATTTCACGAGCCAATCCATTCCAAGGATGACATCAAAGTCTTGCATCGCTAGGATAATTAAATCTATTGGCATCAGCAAATCACCGATCTAGACATTACTGTTGGGGTAGTAGTTGTCATAAGCTACTCGCTTACCCATCGGGGTAATCACCATCAACACGAATGGAAGCAACTCAGGCGGTTGCTGAAGACTACTAGCAAAAAGGGGCGCCACAAAAGAATGTGTGGACCCCGAATCAAATGAGGTCCTTGCATCTCTAGCACATATCAAAATAGTACCTTCTACAACATTATCGGTTGCTTCTGCCTGCTCAAGATTTGCAGCAAAAAGTCTCCCAGCTTGTTGTGGATTCTGTCTGGCTTGCTGACGCTGTGGTCCTGGCCTTCCTGGCTGTTGTCGTTGCTGCTGCTGAGGTCTTGGAGGAGGTGCTGGTAATGCCAACCTCTGAGGTGGGGCTGGAAGTGCTGGCCTGGCTTGTTGCTGAGTATGTTGTTGCTGTGCTCCAAAACCACCTCTGTTTCTGGGACAGGCTACTGCTCGGTGCTCCATAGATCCACAAAGAACGCATGCACCGGTGTTTCTCCAACACCTTTCAGTAGGGTGTCCTTTTTCACAAGTCCCACACTTAGGTGCATTAGGGCCAATGGCTACACCCTTTTGTTTCTTGTGCTGAAAGTTCTTCCCAGAGTGAGACATACCCCGCTTAGGATCAACATTTCTCTTCTTGATAGCCATATCTTCTACAGTGTAGGCTCTGTCTACTGCATCTTGAAAAGTTTCAGGCCTTTTGTACATTATCACATGTTCTTCATACATCGGGTGAAGTCCACTGACAAATCTTTTTACCTTTTTCTCTTCTGTGTCCACTAGATCTTTAGCAAACTTGGATAATTGAATGAAAGTGTGCACATATGTTGCCACTGTCATCTGGTTTTGCTTAAGAGTGATGAATTCTTCTTCTTTCTTCCGGTATAAGTGCTCTGGTATGAACTTATGACGAAACTGTTCTTGGAATGTTTCCCATATGGTGGCATTGGGCATGACCTTGTAAGCCTCTCTTACGGTTTTCCACCAATCTTTGGCAACTCCTCGAAACATAGAAGTGGTGAGTATTACTTGTCGCTTATTGTCGCATACTACTGTTTCAAATACGTCATTTATGTGCTCTAACCATTCGTCAGCTTGAATGGCGTCTTCCTTTCCTTGAAACTCTGTAGCTCCTCTTTTTCTGAACTTGTCGAACAAGGCATTTAGGTCATTTTCTTTAGATTGGATGACCACTTGAGTGCCCGGGTTTGGCTGTGACGGACCTTGTCTGGCCATCAATGCTGCTAGATGCTCGTTTGTCTTGGCCATCTGTTCCATTAAGACCATCACTCGTGCTTCCATCGGGGGAGGATCATTCTCTAATACGACGAATTGTTCGTCATTGTGTGATTCATTATTCCCACTGTTATGTCCATTCCCGGAACCGGATGCCATTGTCCTGCAAAACAATTATAAGAGTTATGACTATATTCTATCTCTAGCCATACGGAACTCATACTAAACACACAATACTAACAATTAACACACAACTATCAATAAACTAGCCATGACAACTCTATACTCACAATCGATTCTAACGTATCCTCACAACGTTTCTAATTATTTATAAGTCTTTTATGAAGATTTTCAGGGCTCTAATACCATACTTACGTATGTCACATCCCGGTCCCCAATCACTCTGGCCTAGGGTAATCCCCGAGGTGTGGCACACGTACTCCCGAATGACGTACCTGTCTCGAGCCAAATACAACACACGAAGGAGAGAAAACCAACTATTCCACATGTGAGTCTAGCTCACTAACACAATGAATGACATTTAAATATAGCGGAAGTTGTAATTCATCTACAGAAAGTATCATTTCCCATTCAGTTCAATTAAGCATTTAAGTTTAATACAAAAGAATTATACAAGTATAAACATTAGTTTCCAAAAGAGAGATTAATGAAGGAACCCTATACAACCACTACCAAAACTATATTTAAAAGAACCACGTGTGACCACACAAAAAGGGCTAGTCACACGAACTATGTTATCCTCAAAATTTAACACGCACTCCGAGGGAAGTAGAATCTAAGCTGACCCTTGTTCTGGCCACTCTTCTAATCTTGGAGGTACCTTCTGGGTAACTTCTTCTCCCTCCGGGACCTCTTCAGGACTAGGAGCTGCACCTGCATCCGTGACACCAATGTAGTATCTCAATACGACGATTTAGCAAGTATAGGCAAGAATAAGGGATTACATAATGTTGCAATTTGAATTTAAGACATTTAAATCAGTAGATGTCAATTATGAGTATCAACTGTGCAGATTGTGCAAAGATCGAATAATTATGCTGGTGAATCAATTAATAAGAAACAGACTAATTTGGCTACTACATTAAGCTCATCCTCTCAAAGAGAGCAAATCTAGTTGGGATGTCACCAGCTGCCCGGCCAAAGGCTAACTGGCTACCCGATTCTCGAGTTTCGGTGCTCCAAACGACTTACTGCAGTAGTCTCTAATAAATTAAACCAAGTCCTGATTCTTAGGGCTACTCAAGTTCCTAGGGTTTCAATTAGGCAACTAAGAGGTTAGGGTACTAATTTATGGCTCTAAGAGGGCTTTTGAAATAATAAAAGAAAATAGGAATTCTGGGAAGTCGGTCAGCTGGAGGTGGCCTGACGGTTAGCCGCATGTAGAACAGTCGGCTAGCCGCCAGGTAACCGCCTGGTGACCGTGGTTTCCTAACAGAATTGTCAGTTACTGGAAATGTAACCGCCTGAAGTTCGGCTAACCGCTTGGCCTGCGGCAATGCTTATGAATTGTGCATTTTTTCCAAATCTGAAGCTCTTTCTCTCTCTTCTCTTCCATTTCCACACTTCTTCTTACATGAAACCTATAAAAATGGAGCCTCCTTGCTCCCATTTACAACACATAATCATTCCATAACTTAATTGCATAGAGAAATCACATCCATTCATTGATTAAACACTAAGAGTAATATAGCAAAGGTTTCATGGAATCAATGGAATAACAAGAATGTAAATCCATATTATGCTTATACTTGCCTCAATGTAGCTTTCCAAAACCTCTTTTACACTCTTGGCTTTAAAAAACCCTAAACCCCCAAATATTCAAACCCTAGACACAAATACCCATCAAAACACCAATCAATGTCTATACATGCTTATAAGAGGGTCTTTTGACTCTAATGCATCTCAAAAATCCAAACAAGAAGAGTTTGAAGCCTACCTCTTGTACTGATTCCAAATTTGAAGGAAATGGAAGATGATGGGGGTTGTTTTTCTTGCTAACAAAGAAGAGAGGAAGATGAAGAGATCTCCACTTCTTGCCTTCAATGCACTCACAATCACTCCCACTTGGTGATGAGGAAGAGGAAGAGATGAAGAAGAAGAAGAGTAGAGAGAAAGGAGTGGAAAGGAAATGAAAAGAAAAGGGTAAAGTAGCTTATAAGTGATAAGGATGCCCCTTTTTGCAAGAAAACCCACTAAAGTTTGATATTTTCAATTTGAGTCAAATGGAGGTCCACTAGTTCAATGGTTGGTCTCATGAGGTAGAGCCCAATACAAAAATTAATGTGGTCGTAAAAATACACGCGTTGATGCCAAGATGACGAGCAAATGATGCGTAATGCAAAAATCTATAAATTACGAAAAAGGCCTTAACTCTACCCAAGTGAGTCGACTCGGTTCTAACTCACCTATCCAAGGCTCAAGACTCAACTAACTCAGTCTATGAAGACTAATGAGTACTAATTTTGATGATTAACAACTAAGCACAATTAATTAAGCTAAATCCTCATTAATTAGCACTAATTAAGTTTAATTCTGGGTTGCGGTGTAACAGAACCTGAATATTTGTTAAAACTGTAGCAGAATACAAACTTCAGTTCCTGCAAAGTTGTAGCAGAGCATTCCATCAATTCTTATATCTTTAATTCGATGCAAATGAATCGCCTTTTAAGTAAATTGGATTCTCCCAACATGGGCTAACCACCTCCTTCAAGCCCATGAGTGATGTCCCTCATGAGAAAAAGTGTTTTTGTTTAGATACATTGCATATGGGATGAAGTGTGCTTTTGTTCAGAAACGTTTCAGCCTAGGCCCTAGCCTGTTTGATCCCTTGAACAACCCTAAGTTTGTCTGTCAACAGGCCTTGTAAGGACCTCTACCAATGCAGTTTTTCTGCCCTATAAAGGATTGGTAAACCTGCCTTTTGCACTGCTTTATAGGGTGGAAAACCTACAATTGTCCAGCAGAAATCTCTTACGCACGACCCGAAAAGAGGAAGAAGAAAGGATAGAAGCTTGTGGAGGAGAAGAGAGGAGGAAGAGAGGGAAAAGGGTTTTTGGTGATCAGTTTTAAAGAACACGTGAGTGGGGATATTTACGCTCAAGAATTTTTATAAAAAAGTACTGAAATGGGCCTCTCGGACCACTTTGGTGGATAAACATATTTGAGTAAATTAGCGAAAAGTCCCTAAAGTGGAATGCATCCAGCCTCCAGTTCAGGCAAATTCTGTTTAAGGGCTCTGGTCCACTCAGCTAGACAATTTGCAGCCAGAGGTCCCTACATCCACATGATCACATATTTCATGACTAATTTGCCCTTTCAATCGTTTTAGGCATAAAAATTTTGAAATCTAAAATTTCAAATCTTGTATTCTCCCTCCTCGGGCTTGGGCAATCTTGTTGTGCCACAGAGATTGATGAGATTAAGTCACGAGGAGTTTCCAGGGCTAATGTTGGAGTCACGAGGTGGAAACTCTTGTGTCATACACGTTAAAGATCCACAGTGCATCTTGTTCATTTGATAGAAACAAGTAGTGGAGAAGTCTTAAGAAAAGACAAAAGGTCTTTTGACTTTTAAAAAAAGTGTGTGTGTGTGGGCGGGGTGGGGGGAGGTTCGTGTCTTGTTGGGTTCTCATCGCAAGAGACATCGCCGGAAGAGACAATGTGCAAAGAATAGATCTCTTTGTAAACTGATCACCGTGCCTACACGCCGTCGTCATCGTTGGACGATGCAGGCCACGGTCGTCAGAGTTCACTTGTAGCCAGAGAAGAAGTAGCAACACGCTGTAGTGTCCACGGTTCTGTTGCAGAAACAAAGCTTGTCGAGGAAGAAGATAAGACACAATTGGGCCAGTTTCCAAGCCAGGGTCAAGTTCGGGTCAGTTCTAACCCGTCCGCAGCAGGAAGCCCAGTTCAGCATTAACCAGCAGTCAGCCAGGGCTGACGTCAGTTGTCAAATTTATCTGAGTTTTTGACAAATTTATATGAGTTTTTGTCAAATTTATTTGAGCTTTGCGCAAATTTATTTGAGTTTTGAAACAAATTTATTTGAGTTCCGAACAAATCTATCTGAGTTTTTGGCTATTTATCTGAGCTCTGAACAAATCTATCTGAGTTTTTAACAACTTCAGTTGAGTTTTTGAAAAATATAGTTGAGTTTCTGACAAATTTATCTCCATTTTGAAAATTTTAACTGAGTTTCTGAACGAATCTTTGTGTTTTTGGAAAATTTATTTGTATTTTCTTAGATTTATTTGTGTTTTTTAATTTTATTTATGTCTTTTCAAGTTTATTTTTATTTTTTGAAATAAATTTAACTGAGTTTTGACAAAAATACTTGAGTTTTTGGCAAATTTTTCTGAAATTTAAAAAATTGGTTTATCTTAGTTTTGGCAAATGTATTTGCGTTTTTTAAATTTATTTTCATTTTTTAATTTTGTTTATGTCTTTTGAAATTTATTTGTGTCTTTTGAAATTTATTTACATTTTTTGAAATTTATTTGCGTCTTTTGAAATTTATTTACATTTTTTGAAATTTATTTGCGTCTTTTGAAATTTATTTGCATTTTCTGAAATAAATTTAACTGAGTTTTGGGGAAAATACTTGAGTTTTTGGAAAAAAATTGCAGAAATTTGGAAAATTGATTTATCTTAGTTTTGGCAAATGTGTTTGCCTTTTTTAATTTTATTTGCGTCTTTTGAAATTAATTTGCGGCTTTTAAATTTTTTTTACATTTTTTTAATTTTCTTTGGATCTTTTGAGATTTATTTGAGTCTTTTGAAATTTATTTATATTTTTTGAAATTTATTTGGATCTTTTGAAATTTATTTGCATCTTTTTAAATTTATCTACTTTATTTTAAAATTTATTGCTTTTTTTTTTTAAATTTATTTCAGTTTTTGAAATTATTGTATTTTTTTAAATTTATTTGCATTATTTTGAAATTTATTTGTATGTGTGTAGAATTTATTTGAAAATCTCATTAATAGGATTCTATTAATCGTGGCCAATTAAAGGGTATTTGACCATTATTAATGGAATATCCTCACCAATCATGGGATATGATTTAAAGAAAGGGCAATTTGGACATTTCAGGTATGGGAAGGTGTGTGATGGACCTTTGGCACTTTTTTTTGTGGACTGTTTGCCTTAAAGTCATACTTTGAGGGACCTCCGACCAAAGCCCCCAATATATTTTGGATCCTTTTTTGGTCTCCACTAGAACTAAGAGGGTTTCTTTTGTAAAATCCTTAAAAAAAAGTACCTCGGTTGCAACTATAGAACTTTGAAACTTAAATCTCTTCTTTAAAATTAGAGTACATGCAGGGAAAAGTCCTGAACTCCCCACTAAATATAGGATACAGTCGTTTGGATCGTGCTGAAATCATCTTGGTCTATAGAAATTGCATGTTGGACACTTGGTCTTGAGTCTCTTAACACCCTAATGAGTATCCTCCCAATTGTTAATAACTCCCATGTATTCATGTTTCTTGCAACATATTGGGGGTGGAGGTGTGGGGTGGTATTAATTGGTATTTCACTGGGGAATCTGGACCGCATGTTTCGTTGACAGAGGGAGATACTGATACCAATTCATCCAATCAAGATTTGAAAAAATAAAAAAAATAAAAAGATTTTATACTATTGGAAAATCTTGATTGGATGAAATAGTATTCCTCTATTTCAACGAAACAGGTCACTAGGGCATAGTGAACACTATCTTGTGAGACAAGCCGACAAAGGTGCTAGCAGCCCAACACCCAAGTGGCCTGTTAAAAATGGCATAAACAATCAACTTTAAGATATTTTTTTTCCTTTGCTGACGAGGGTGAAGGTCTCCTGTTTTGAAAGTTTACTTGTCAATTCTTCTCCTTATTTGTATTTTACTTTTAGATATACTAGAGATTTGGACTCATGCACTCTAACTCACACACATTCATGTCACTTCTCAACTTTGGGGACTTCTCTCTAGTATCTTTTATTTTATTTTACGTTTTACTTTACTTCTCCCTACTTATATCTGGAACAGGGGAAATGACCAAGATCGGGAAGGGCCGAATGTGAGGGAGTGGCCCCATATATAAATGAAGGTAGACTCTGGAACTTTGGATGACAGTACTCATCCTTTGCTTTCTTTCTTTCTTTTTGTGTTTTTATGGTTAGAAAGCCATAAAAAGATGGCGCCAAGTGACAACCCAATGCGAAGGGACCAATCCAATTGGCCACTTGGATGTCAAGCACTTGAATGGCTAGGGAGCATGAGAGTGGGATGGGGCTCACACTTTGTTTCGCTCAGGAGAGAAATGGTGTAGAGAACAGGTTGGATGAGAATAACTACTTCCTTCGCTGCTACATATACGTAGTAAGATGGAGTCCCGCATGGCTCCATCCCTTCGTTTATATCTAAAGAAGAGATTTAAGCAAATTAATCATGCTAATCTCAGGAATTAAAGAAAACTAATACTTGGGATTAGATGATAATCGCGGCTTGGACTATTTAGGTAAGATCCATTAAACAGACACGACAAGACAATATCACAATATATCATTATCATTATGTTACAGGGTAACATTGATTTTCCTCATGGTACCTGTATATGAAATCTGTTGACATTATTCAAACTTACGAACATTTAATCCTGCAGCATGGACCCGAACACACCTCTATGGAACCACTTGAAAGTCATTTCATTATCTGTAATTGGATGCGATCATGAATCTACCTTGCAGAAAGACACGATAAAATCTCAGAGGTAGTTAGTACTGGTCCACTGTCCATGCACCCACCATTTTCAGGGGCTCTTTCACTTTCAAGGGCTTTCTCATTTCCAATATACTCCTTCAACTCGACTACAACATCTCTCATGTGAGGTCTATCTATGGATTTCGGCGAGGTGCATGCACGTGCAATTTCTGCAACTTTTTGAATGGATTTGATGTCATAATTACCTTCTAACTTTGGGTCAATCACATCCATTATGTCCCCTCCCACAACCATAGGGAATGCCCAATCAATTAAGCTTCTCTGTGCGGAACCTGAGATCCGCACTATTGCCTTCTTGCCTGTGATTAGTTGCAACAGAACAACTCCAAAGCTATAGACGTCGCTTTTCTCTGTTAAATTGTTGGAATTGCAATACCTATATAGAAAAAAATTATCATCCGTGCAAGTTAGCTCTGAAAAAATCTCAGGTGTTGTGAGAAAGAATTACAAATTTGAATGTTGTGTCAATTTTATACGGTACAATTTGAAACAGCCGACAGTTTTTCTTTGCTTCTATTTTCTCCACGTTTTCTTCTCATCCAAACAGACCCAAATCAGCTGCAAGTGAAGAATCCTCAATTTCAGCCATGATTACCAAGAAACAGGCCCATTGATCACTTATCCATGTTGTTGACCCTGGGGACCTGCTGTTGGTAAAGTATGACCCATAATATCTCCCCGTGTACCAAACTAAAAAGTTCATATTCAATACGAAAAAGGATCAAATAAATCAATGGCCAGAATCCATTATACTCAGGTTTCTTCCTTTTCGGTCATGTTCTATGGTTGTTCTCATAATAGCATGGAACCGACCTCTCCTTCACTGAGGATGATATAAAAGTAAACTGCAACTTTTTACAAGGACATGTACAATATACTTTGTGGTGCCCATAACCTATCAAATACTTGCAGGCTTTTGGATGTAGCCATCAAAAAAAAAAAAGTTAGATAAGATGTTTCCATCTGCCGTCTGAGTTAAGGCTATGAAATGGAGATTCACCCCATGAAGGTGAAGTTTCGATTTCAGCCATGGGCAGTCCATGTAGCAACGCATGACCTCAAAGAAAATTAACAAGGTTTCACTTGCAAGGTAAACCAAAGCAAATTCATGTGTGAGTGGAAACATACTCTGGGTCGAGATATCCGAAGGTTCCCTTCACTGCTGTTGAAACATGAGTGAAATCATCACTGAAAACTTTGGATAACCCAAAGTCTCCTATCTTGGCCTCTAATCTTTCATTCAGTAGGATGTTGGCCGTCTTCACATCTCTGTGAATTATTGCTGGTTTACAACCATTATGCAAATACTCCAATCCTATGTATAAACTCAAACCAACCATCAAAGACATTAGTACTGAAGGAAAATAATAACAAACAAGACAAACATAAACAAATAAATTCAGTGATATTCACCTTGTGCAACATCCAATGCAATATGTAGGCGTCGGTCCCAACTTAGTGCATCTGAATTGCTGCCTGTGACAACAACAATCCATTATTATTTGCATATATTCAAAAACCAATTAATCTCATGTGTTCTTAGTCCCCAATTCTTCTTATCTCTCCTCTCTTTCTCTCTCTCTCACACACACAAAAGCATCCTTTAGGGATGGTGTAGCCATTCCTCTACAAGATCCGATCCAGCCAGTGGGGGGCCCACTTGGAAGCATGACAATCATTGATGGGAATGAGATTGAAGGATCTTTCTATGATTCACCAGTTCAAGAAAAAGAAAAAAAAAAAAAAGGAAACTTCCTATCCAGCGAGATATTATGTTAATGGCCTCAAGCAGTCCAAATTCTAACCCTATCCCCTAATTTAATCCGAAATTTGGCCGGGGGGCAGGGGGGGGGCGTGTTGGCGGGTTTTACTTACTGCTTTTGCCTTTAATGACTGCAATGATAACGATGATGATGGAGGAAAATATATTTGCTAATAGTAGGAAAATGGATAAAATATGAAGGATATTGATACCTGATAGATGGGTTCCTAAGTGTCCTTGGGCCATGTACTCGTATATTAGGACCATGTTACCATCTTCTTGACAATAACCAATAAAAGGGACCAAGTTTCTATGATGAACTCTCATTAAGAGGTGAGCCTGCAACACGGATTCCAACCATATGTCAAACTTCTGCAGCAACACTAATGGATCATTCATATGCATGCATCAATCTTAAGCATCAAACATAACAGATCATTCAAGTTGTGGGCCTATAAGAAATAGGGGGAGTAACTCAGAAAAGGTAATCAGATAATTTGATATCTGCTCAACAGAGATTTGTCCGGTAAAAGTTGATGATGAAGCATTTCTATTTGCAGTCTAATATCACTTGATTGGCATAAGCAATGGTTTAGTCTCACCTCATTTTGAAGTTCTTTAGAGCCTTGACAAGGGGACTTGATCGATCCTGGAGAGAGCATCTTCACTGCAACTTGAGTGCCATTAGTCATCTGGCCGTGGTAAACTGTCCCGAACCCTCCTTTGCCAATGCACCTCTGGAAATTGTTGGTTATACTGAGAACTTCAGCGTATGTAAACTGTCTATTCTCATAGGGCATGGAACCAATTTCTGCATATTGATTATTCGTCTTGACTTTGGGAGCTGCATAAAAATGTTAATGGTATGTAAGATGAACCATCTACCAAAAAAATTCACTCCCACTCAAAATAAATAATAGATTCTCTTCAAATACTAATAAATCATTGGCTATTAGATAGGGTAGCGCTTTTGAGATAGGTTTTTTTTTTAGAATTTCTCATATATATATATATATATATATATATATATATATATATATATATATATATAGGGAAATGCTCCTATGAGAGCATCTCTCACCTTATTATGAGAGATAAATGTGGGGGCCGTCACATTTAAATTGTTGGCATTGGATATGGATGTGAGGGCCCCCACCTTATCTCTCATATAAGGTGAGAGATATCTCTCATAGCAACATCACCCTATAAATATATATATATATATATATATAAGCAATAGGGAAATGAGGAAACGGGATGTGGAGGGTGCCCTGCATCGCTCTCAAACCTCATGGTGCCACATCAGAGCTCTCACGGACGCCATGTGGCATCAATGCTCATGTTGCCACACCTAGTTGTTTCAACTTCATATTGAATTGTGCTATCAATGCCAACAACACCCTGATAAATATATGCTTTACAACTGGTAAAAATATCTCATCACAATTAACCCCTTCTTTTTGTGTGTACCCCTTTACTACTAGATGTGTCTTGAAAATTAGTGTCTCATTTTCTTGCAATACTTTCTTTTTTATGAACACTCATTTGCAACCAATTGGTTTCTTGCCTAGGGGTTTTGGAAGTAACTCTCAGAAGGAGTTCTTTTGGAGAGATTCCATCTTATCCATCATAGCACCCATCCAACCTTCTCTTTCACTACTTTTCTTAGCTTCTTGAAACGTACTTGGATCACCACTACTAGTGATGAGAGAAAAATGTATTTCATCCTCATCTCATACAAACCTTGGTGTCTCATATCTGAGCCTCAAGTTGTTCATCTTCTCCAAATGTACTAGCCTCTGATTGAGTCTCTGGTTTTTTCTTAGTTGTATATATTCTTTGCAAGAGGAACTATTTCAGTAGCTACTTTATCTGCTTTTGTGCCCTTTGATTTGACCATCATTCTCCCTATCCAGTATAGAAATCTCATCAAGCACTACATCAATGTTGCAGATCTATTTCCTGTTTTCTGGATCCCATAATTCGCCCTTTGATTTCACCATCATTCTCCCTATTCATTTGAGTGACTAGGAGTCCAACTTGTGCTATTCAAATCATTAAATTATATATGTAGGTTCCTCTTCTTCAGAGAGCAAGCTTTTTTTTATGGCTAGGGCTTCTATTAATAGGTTCAAGCACCCTTGGTTGGGTATAAAAAAATTAAGAAGAAGAAGAATATATGAGCCTCACTCAATCATTATATTTTAAAGTGCAACATGCTATAACAATGGTTGCAAATGACAGGATCATCCCTACACCGTACTTGGCAGTCTATTTGGTTGCAAACGAAATATCTTTTTAGTAAAAGCTACATATAAGACAAACCAGCTAGCAAAATTAGCCCCACCTCAAGAGATTGTGTTCCACCCCTCCCATCCTCTGCATATATGGGAGAGACTTATTCACAAGAGGTTTGTACACAACAAGGGAACCTTGAATAAGATAAAATGATGCTTGAAGGTTTTAAGGAGTGCAACACCTCTTCTAACACTTCTAAAAGTGTAGGGATTTGGTTAGTTTATATTTACTGTTTGAGGATGTTTTGTTTTCTGTCGCTGTCAGGATCTTAAGTTTATTTTGTAACTCTTTATTTTCCGTTTAATATAATGCCTTCTCTTAACCAAAGAAAAAACTACATATATCTCTGTGTCATGAGTCAAACTAGCTTGAATATCCACTCATTTTATTCAGAATAAGATATGGATCCGACCTTCTTGCACCTTGACTAATATTATTATTAGAGGATTTTATCGGAAGAATCCCCTTAAACTCGGTGGAGACAAAAAAGGTCCTCATCAATCTTTTTTAGTGCACTAAACAAGGCCTTTTTCATTTTTTTTCCATTGCCAAGCAGTGATATCGCTGCCCACCTTTATACTTGAGTAATGATATCACCACTTGTTTCCTCTAGATTTCAGAAGACCGATTCCAAACAACCACAATCTTCTCTTCCAAATACAGTTTATCTGTTGGGATATTTCAATCCCACGAGAGCACATAAATAATCCAAAAGACTGATGCCAAACAACCCAAATCTTCTCCCATGAAAACCACTCTTCTCTTCTTCTAATGTCTATTGTTGTTTAAACTTAAACCTTCTCCTTCCTTCTTCTTTTTCTGCTGAAATCTTAAAAAATGGAAATGGGGTCCGAAACAAAATTGACAACTACAGCTTTAAGTTGTCTCAGGGTAGAGGAACCAGTTTGCAGATCTCGACGTTTGAGATCTATCAGAAGAAAATTTTGGATGATTTGTTGCTGTTATAAATTTTGAATTACTCATTTCATAACACAATTCATAAAAGGATTAGACTGTTGATTAGCCCGCACCTTCGTATGTTGAGCTTTTTTTACAGAAGCAGCCTTTCCACCAAAGGATTCCTATAGTCAAGAAAATGCCACACAATACAGAAGCTATAATACCAATCACAGCACCGGCAGATATCTTTTTGTCACCTGAAGGTGTGAAATCTGTGGAAAGAAAGAAAATAAACCATATACGTTTATCAGATAAAATTGTTCAGCTGACTGATGATAAAAAGAAAATAATGCATACTCATAACCACTCAAACGTATATTGGTTATGCGAAATTTTAGAATAGGATAAACGGCGGAATCAAATTTTACTATCTGAACAATAACAGAAACAGCAAAGCAGGCCATTCAGATTCAATTGCTTGAAATCACAGACCATCTTCACTTTTTTCAGAAAATAAAAGCATTTATATAAAATTATCAAACATAGTTTTTTTCTCTCATTTAGGAAAAAAAACAGAAGTTTCACAAGTTTTATTGTGCCTTTTATCATTTTTTTCGCAACTGTTGCATCGAATGTAATCCACATCAACACTAGCCTAGCTCTCTAGCTCTAACTGAATACAAAAGCAATACAATTCTCACACAAACAACGTTATCAAAGAAAAAAAAAAGAGATTTGTGTAATTTGAGTTGGACTGAAGAAGACTTACCACAGCTTGTGACTGATTCCACAGAAATGGCTGATATGAGAGGACCATAGATTCCTCTAGTGGGGAGACTCTGTGTGCCTTTTCCAGCCCAATAGAAACGGATCTCCAGGGTGTGTGTTGTCACATTTGCAATAAAATTCCTCACAACTGCTTTATGTGTCCCTCCTGCTTCAGCTACAATATTGAAATCTTTCCATGCCAATTTCCCCTGAGAAAAACTAGTTTAACTTGACCTGACTGTGAAAAGTTGGCAAATAAGTATAATCCTCAAAATGTAACTCATACCTGAATATAAATATCAAATATGCGCTTTCCGAGGCTTCTATATGATTTGTCATCTGAGAACATTATCTCTGCGAAATGTAGTTTTACTGTATAATTCCCATTGCATAAACAGAGTCCATAATAAGTCAGGGAGAGAGGAGAAAGCCGTGCTGTCGTGTACAACTGAGAGTCGGGCATTGTGAGTTTGGATATGTTTCTTCCTATATAATTGTCTCGCTCTACATCATCGTCTAAGAAATTTCCTGTGATGCTAAATGCCCAGCGTTCTCTACTCGGAAAGTATTTTGAAGCGCCACCCCAATCTTGATCGTCTGTGAATGTGGTAGCTCTATCGGTTCCATTGACATGGACAGTCACTTCTTCTCCTCCACAGTTTATATAGAATTTAGAGAGTACTGTCATTGAGAGAAACAAAATTACTAATGTTAATTATCTGAAAGGTAGGGAAATTTTCTCCTGCATCTCACAACCGCATACTGGAACGTGTTAGCCTCTTAGGTGAAAATCTCACCTACAAGTAAACAATTGCAAGGAAAAGAGAAAAAAAAAAAAAAAAGTAGAGCTAGTTGTTTTTTTTAGGCCTTGATATCAACCAACAGATCTCTTTCAGCATCTTTTGAGGTCTTATTTTAAGAAAACACAAATCTGGCACATAGGAGTTTTGCTTTAGTTAATAGTTCATAAAGTCTTTCCGTAATGTAAACGGAACCAATTCACATGAGTTATTACTTCCAACAGGTGATGCTGCTTGGAACAAGTGCAAATTAATCACAGGATGATTTCATCCGTACATCCACCAAAACCCACAATTTATGGGTACATCCAAGCACAGACAAAAGACATTTATACTCTTACATGATTTCGGACAGTCGAAGTCCTTTAAGCAGCGAGGAACAGCTCCACTTCTAGATCAATATGAGGTCAAGAATCAGCACTAAAATATCATTTGCAAAGCATCTATCTGGTCACAAAATCAAATTGTTACTTTCTATGCGAATTGCATAAAAAGAGAAGCGAAGACACTTACAAATTTTTCTCTGTAGGAGGGCTTCCAAATAAGTTTCTAAAGAAACCCCAAAGAAAAAAAAAAATCAATCAGCAGTATGAATAATAATCAACTACATGCAGCTGGAAAGCATAAAGAACCTTACATATTATCATCTTGACACTCCTTAGTGCTCGCCGGCGTAAAATCGTTGTATGAAAGGTCACTGCCACAACAATGCTTTGAAATATGACCCACCCACACAATTCAAATGAATAACAGATTTCGTGGAAGCAATTGGCAACATTATTAAGGAAATTAACTGGATTTCTTTTTAAAAATTTTTGATGAAAAAGAAACTCATGAAGGAAAAAAACACAAAGAAGACACCATAAAGGAGCCAATTAAGCAGAGAACTGGATGTTGGTTATCCATGTTTCTTGCATTTTTCTTGAACTGGAAACCATAAAGAACTTGAATATGAATATAATAAATATCAACATGAAGAAAACAGAAAAAACATACACTTTAGTCGACGCTTTCTTTAATCCCTCTGGTACAGATCCATTGAGCAAGTTGCTAGTTAAATATCTATCCAGAAGCCACAGGAACAATGCATTGGGTTTGAATAGTTGTTTGTAAATTGTAATAATACCATAATTAGAAAAATATAATTAGATGTTAATCACTCACATGAAGTCAACATCTTTTTGTATGCTTAGGGGGTGTGGAAGTTGTCCTTCCAACATGTTAAAGCTAAGGTCTCTGCCAACAAAAATTACAAGAAAAAAAGGGAAAAAAACCGACCTGGTTCAGCCCAAAAAGAGTGTATACTACTAAAATTATATCCGATAAACCTTTAGTTGGTTAGTAATACTTATAATTTTACATTGCTTATATTTGTCGTGCTTACTTTGAAGAGAGTACACAATTTAAGCAATCTCAAAACTTGTCATATGCAACTTGAATTATGGGCAATAAAAATCACAAAACATGAAATTTATGATTTCTACGAAAGTGTGGAAAATATTCTCCAATGCAATGTGCTTCCAGATCTCCCATCTCGCGTATGCAAATATGTGAGTCCCATCTCTGGGACTGTTTGGATGAGCTATGCACAAGTGCGCAAGCTGAACGTTTTTCCAACTTATTGCTAATAAAAATATCAGCCATGTAAACAGATTAATGCTGAATGCCGCTTTTGCAGAACTTTTTTACTCAATTTATCCATCAACTTGGACAATATCTTTACCAAAAAATAAGAAACCTGGACAATAGGATTCAATCACACAATATTACAGCCATTTACAATAAATTTTCAAAAAATTCTTATTTTATGAAATTTCATGAAAATGTTGGGATTTTCGAGATACAATTGATTACTGTGACAATGCCGAATTATACTTAGTATCTTCTGAAACTAGGGGCAATAGACCTACATATATTGAAAAAAGATAAGACTAACCCATAAGATTTAGTAGTTAGGTAATAATTATTCCAAACAGCTAATCAGGACTTGAATCAACATCACACAGTATTCGTGCAGCCCGTCTCATTTACAACTAGCAAAAAAGGCCCCTAAGCTCAAGCCAAAAACTAATTGAGTTTTCTTATTAATTTTACAAAAAAAATTAAATTAATTAAAATAATAAATGTAGAAACAAATGATACACATATATATTGCTTCGTATACACTGTTATAGTTTGGAAGGCACATATCAATTATCAAACGCAACATCACGTTGAATTCTTCACAATTTTTTATATATTACAAATTATAGAGTTTTTTCTCTAGTTTTAAATTATTATTTTTATTATTATTTCTGCTACTATTCCTACTTGTTTATTCTAACTAAAATATTAAAATCTTTATTACTTGAGTATTTATAGTAAGATTTAGGGACTATTTCTTTATTTGTGTTACTTTTATACTATTTTAAATAAAATCAATAATTATATAAATTTAGTTGAGGATAACCCCATATCCACAAATTACAAATTCATACAATTTAGTTCCACAATTCCAAGGAAATGAGTTGCTAAAGAGGTGTTTATGTAACATGAGGATTTCACGCTCCAAGTTATTCCTTTCTGTTGGAAGCATCATCTTTATCGAATTTTAGTTCGATTTGCTGAAACAGATGAAAGTATTCAGTTTGTTAGATGTCTAATCAAACAATACTGGTGTAAAAAAATTTATGTTAGATAACTAACATTTTACCTTTTTAAATAACCAACCTAACCACTAAACTACACAGTACCAATATATAATTATTTATCAGAGAAATGTCAAACGTAATTAGAAGGAGCGGGGACCCAAGCCATGTGGGTCATGCCTGTGCATAGCATGGTTTATCGTGCTAGTAGCTATTAAGGAAGCTAGGTTCCAAGTTCTTATACATTGTTGACAAACGTGCTTATATAAAAACTGCTCTTAATATTACTAGTGTCTCATAAAAAATTATGCAAATGATATGATGCACATTTTCATGTACAATTATAACAAGAAATGGATATTTCATCTCCGATGGACATAATGCTCTGCCCTATAACTACTTTTTCACATTTTTCTTAACAAACATTTATATAAAAAAAATTACGTCGAGCAGTGGGTAGGACAGCAGTTTAAAATTTTTAATAAGTAAAAGGTCGTGAGTTCAAATCTCTATGAGTTACTTTTTTAACAGCATGAGTTCAGTGGGCTCTAATGTATGTTACATATACACACCCAAGTCCCAACACGAGGCAAAACAATCACACCTCAGTTTAGGTTCTTACATACAATCAGAGTGTTTCTTAGAGAATAAGGAATGGGTAGGCATATTCTTACGGGCGGCCAGACCATTCCAAGCCCAAGATGGTCCATACTATAGGGCTTATTGCCTCCTCCTATAGTCAATCTAAGTACATCACACTCATTGTCCTATTGTGAAATAGAACTGAACCAAATTCGACACTCATTTAGCTTGTGTAGGCCGTCCAATTGTTCATGCAAATTTTGATACCCATGCCACATTATCTAACAGTATCACTTGGGTAACATTCAGGCTAAGCATAATTGGTTGGGGCCTGAGGGATTTAACTTAATCTAGTGGCCAATAAGTTGCGGGTGAACATGTTATTAATGTCATGTAAAAGTGCTTGTGTTCTGATAAGCCCCTGTCCCAGTCTGTGCAATAAATTATAAACTGGTAAGCTTCAACTGTGGCTTATAGAAGTGTCTATCAATTCATCTTGATCTTCTTCTTTTTTCTTCTTTTCTTTTTTGGTTTAAATATCAATTTGTCTTCAGTTTCACAATGCTCTCCTACATTTACTACAAAACTCTATTTGAAGCATTTTGTAAGGATTTTTAGTTGGCAATTCATGGGTTTCGAACAAAACTTGAGTCCAAATGGAGTTGTAATTTTATATTTTTAGATATGAACTGTGATGGGCTTCAGATTAAAGATTAAAGGAAGGAAAAAGATCGAAGACACTCAGAAATTGCAGCTTACTGAAGTTCCCTGAGTCAGAAGGCGGGCTCACTCGAGTGAGCAGATCCCTCGCTCGAGTGACCCTCACGAAATAGGCCTTTGCAAATTGGACTCTCATTCCAATTTTCTCTCCACTTGTTTGTTTGAGTCCTAATTGTTTTAGAAAACCCTGAGCACGTCCCTAAGCCTATTTAAAGGACTCTATTGCTACCTTAGAACATACCTCTCTCCTATTCTAAACACTAGAATATTTTGAGAGAGCTATTGTCTTCTCCAAGCATCATAGTTGCAAAGCTGAAGAGTTAAAGCTTGGAGTTCTTTCTATCTACTATCTTGCAGTAGATTCACCTTGAAGAGGCGTTCAAAGTGGTTCGTTCAAGTACAGTGAAGGTGAACGGCGAGTCATCGGCAAAACCATCACAGTCCTTATGTTGAGTTGCAACTAGAAAAGGTTATGTGAGTCCTTGTAACTTTCTTTTTATAGTGCTTGGTTTCCGTTGGTCTCGGTGATTTGACCCTTAGTTTTTCCCGAATAGGATTTTCCATGTAAAGAATCTTGTGCATCCTGTCTCTACCGTGGTTGTTTGATTTTTGGACTTAGATTAATCATCTAGGTTAATTAATTGAAATTGGAATCCATAACGAAATCTGATTTGGAACCTTAGCTTGCTTTAAGGCTTAAACACAACCAGTACGTGGTATCAAAGCTTTTGAATATTACGCGGTACTTTCACTATTCAACTTCATTAATCAATCACATTGTCAGTGTTACTTAATTCTACTAATTAGGGCTCTGCAATTTTCACATTTGGCTTTTGAATTGAAGAAACCAAGCAACATGTTAAAATTTCTACTAAGTGGCTTACTCTAGTTGGACAAAATTTTCCGTTTCTTCAACGTCATTTTGTTCTACAATCAACTTACAAAACTCTTGCATGCAATCATGTTCCAAAGGAATGGATTCTGTAGAAAGTCAGACTTGTTTAGTGGAACCTATTTCCATTTTTAAGGGAAGCCAAAAGAAGTTAATGTCACATATAATATATCCTTTTTATCGAAAAGAATCAACTTACAAGGTTTTCAAATTTTCCATGGTCCATATGTAGTCTGGGATAGATCCACTAAGATTGCAATTCCTCAATATCCTGCATACAAAATAGAATGCATTCAGTTCAACAGGATGCGGATGGTGGTTCCTACAAAACAAGAGGCATAGAAGCATTCAACTCACAATGTCGTGACGTTTTCCATTTTATTCAGATTTGGAAAAGGCGATGCTGTTCCGTTAATGTCACTGATCCTCCTACAACATATACATCCCACTAAGAAAGTTAGTGGAAGTGCATATACCCTCAACTTGTTTTCCTTGATTCACAACCATTTGGAAAAGGCATTCTACACATCAGTTAATAGTGGATTCTCAATTAACAGTACGTGGATCCTCAGCGCTTTCACTTACAGGTCAGTTAATTTTACCAATGACGAAATCCCAGAAGGAATTGGTCCTTGCAAACCGCTTCCTTGTATTACTCTGCGATTGATGAAAATTTTAAATGTTTAAGTCAAAGAAAATCAATAAAGAAACTCATGTTCGAAAGAACAAATACTTACAATTTTTCAAGCTCTGACCAGTTCTTTATGAAATCAGGTATCCTTCCAGTAAAGTTGTTATCATCTATCCTACTACATAGTGTGCAAAAATAAATATTCTACCTCCCTCTTCCGATTGGAGAGAAAACTTTTTGGGCACGAGATATGCATCTATAAAACTCAAAAGAACTTACAAATCCATTAAGCTTGTAAGGTTAGCAAGGCCCATTGGCAGCCGTCCCGAAAATGCATTGGAAGAAATAAGACTGCTTTTACAGAAAAAAAAAGGCACAAAAAAGTGTACTATCAAAATCCACTAAAAGATCAAAGAAGAAAAGATCATATATCCTATCAATCCAAGATCTGTTCCAATACTAAGCAATTGTGATTGAAAAACACTAAACCAAAGAAAAGAAAAACTCTAATAAATCTAGATTCTAAAAGCTAAAACAAAGAAAAAAAAAAAAAAGAGGAAGCTTTTACTATTAATAACTAGTAACACCAAAGGCTCGAGCTATTAGTGAATAGCATAACAATGGACATCAACAGTTACATCCAACCAACATAGGATCATGTTAGCAAATGGCTTGATTTTCAAAATCGGGGATTTTGTTGGGAAAGTGCCACATTCCAAATCGTCAAAGCAATAGATTTAACAGGACTTCATAATTCATATACCTGTTTGGGCCTTCCACGTATTAGCTTAAGCTTTTGGGTTAGTACCCGGGGCGGACCTAGGGGGGCAAGCAGGGGCCATGGCCCCTCCTTACATTTGGAAAACCCCTAAGGTGAGTGCTTTGTGGATGGCCCCTCCTTCATTTAGAGATTTTTTAAACATAATTTTGACTTTAGAAAAATGAAACAAAAATGTTATTGATTTTGGAAAAAAATTTAAATGAAAAAAAGAAAAGAAAAGAAAGGAAAGGAGAACGAATAAAGAATACTTGATGGAGATTGGAGAAGAGATTTTTCAATTATCATTCTAATCTATTTATGATTGCCCTAAATCTTACAATCCAAGAGTGGAAGAGGAGAAATTATTTCTTTTTGTTGGAGATCTCGTAGACTTGCTGAGATTTTGTGGTATGAAAAAAGAAAAGGAATGACATGCCCACTTTCTCTTTTATTAATCTTTTTTTAAATTGTATAGATATACTAATTTCAATACACATCATTATGTATTTTCAATTTTTGTTGCTCATATTGAAATCTAATTCACTTAAAATCAATGTCTATTTGCGTTGTATTAGTACATAATTTTTTAGCTCAATCGGAGTTTTACCCATTGTGGATAAAGAGATATAATTTTATTTTTTTATTTTGATTATTATTGTTCGTGTCAAAAAAATCTGATTGAAGAAATTTATTTTAGGGAGATAAAAACTAGTGGAACCACGTTTTTTAATGGTTCAGATTTTAGATATGGGATGCTCTCTCTTTTTCTTTTTTCTTTTTTTTTTTTAGTTTTAAATAATAAAGTTTTAAATTGTAACCTACAAATTATATGCTTAAGAAAGGACCAGTACCCACCTTTAGATTACAGACAAAATCAATACTGAAAAAATAATTGGTGATTTCAACTCAATGAAAGAACATTGAGTACAACTTCAACAATTTGGTTACTATATATTTTATTATTAAAATTTATAATTTGTTTTTTTTTCTTTGGCCCCCCCTACACAAAATTTCTGGTTCCGCCCCTGGTTAGTACATGGTATCATATCCGATATATGTTACATTACAATACAAATGAGGAGGTGGCTTTACATTCTCTTTATGTTGATAAGGTTCTCAATTCCTTCGGGAGATTCTCTAGAAAACATGTTGGCTTCCAGGACCCTGAAAATTCAAATTCTTTCAAATTTCACCAATATTATAGACTAAACTGAAGATTCCAAAATGAACCCAGACAGAAAAATGGTGATTTGAAGGAGAAAGTTTATTGATATTTACAGATCTGTGAGAGTGTAAATATTCCAAAGTTCCTTTGGGATTGGCCCGGTTATGCGGTTTCCAAGAAGAGTACTGCACAACACCATTATCTCTATTAAGACACTTGCTTTCACAAGAAAAGTCTTAACACATATATGACGGTTGATAAAAGCTTACATTTTCTCGAGTGGGATGGAACCCCATTCTGCAGGTATTGTGCCGCTGAGGTAGTTACGAGTCAATTCGCTGTCAATGAGAAGAATATTGACTACAGTCAGTGTGGAAGCCTAGCATTGCATTGCGTTTGAGGAATACATAAGTCAAGGAATTTATGCATGCAAAAGCTTACATTTCCTTGAGGTAAGGAAGTTTGGCTAACTCTGGTGGAAGCTTTCCTTGAAGATCCTGACCTTTGAGAATTCTGCAATTCCAAAGTCAACTTAGCAAGGGCAAAGATAAATGAAAATTTTCAAAAAAGTCACAAATTTTTTTTTTTTTTTGAAAGATATATGAAAATTTTCAAAAAGGTCTCTATGCTTTTCATGATTTTGGAAAAAAGACAACAAAAATTGATTATTTCATCAATCCAGTCCTTTCACTCTAGGGGCGGGCCTAGTCAACCCTTACCCTAACCTCACATATTGGGGCAGGGCCTGGGTGGAGTCAAGGCCCTTAGCATTCTCGGCAGTCCTATATAATTAATACCCTAGCTCTTATCCTACCCTCAAGGGACCCTAGGGCCAAAACAAAAGAATACAACTGCACACTAAAATTACTCATCATGAGAATCACATTGATACGTACCTATTAAATAATTTTTATAAATATATATTTATCTAATAGTTAGTAAAGATAATTAATAGTCTTTTGTCAGTATTTAATATTTTATTAGAATGTTTTATTTAGGAATTAGTTTTATTAGAATTGTTAATTGTATTTAAAATAGTATTATCCAGATTGTATGTAAATAGGCTTTATGTACGCGGATCGACCAGGTCTGCAGCTAAAACTTGAGCCCTTTAATAATTGGGCTGCACTTGGATTAAGCGATAGAAAGCATGAAGCCCTGCACAGGCCCAAATAAATGGTGCTTGTAAGTTGGCGACTGATTTTCCCCACCAAGTAATTGAAAGCTTGGCCTGGGGCAGCTTGGCCTGATTGACTAACTGGGCGGGCTTGGGCCTGAACAAGGTTGAGGTGAAACGGGTCCAGCCCGGCGGTTACGGCCTGCGTTGGGGTTAGGCCAGATATGGGCTTAACCATGCAGTACCTAGATATGACTCAGCCTAGCCCAACCTGGCCATGGAAACACGTGTGAAACTAATGGACAACTGGCCCAGTTCCATTCAACCACATCCAACGAAAAGAAGAATCAGAGAGAGTGCAAAACCCAGGAACAAAGCTCTATCAGATATTGAATATACATGTCCTACTTGTTTGATGAAGGTGTCCATCCTAGGCTTCTAGCCCTTAGATTGAAATCGTACTAATTAAAATAGACGGGGTCAAATACATCTCTAGCCTCTACAAAAGTTTACTGTGTCCACAAGCCCTAAAAAGGCTTGCAAAAACATCAGAGCTTTCATGGGCTTGCCCCTGAAAGGTTGATTGATTTCTAATGCGATTCATGTAAACCTTGAAAAACTTAGGGAGCTAAACCCCAAGATATATCATAAATGAGCACTTCATATCAGAGGGGCCGGCCACCTCTACTGATCAGACAATCATCCACATGTAGAATGGCATGTGTGAAGGATATTCTGATCAATTCATTGGGTAAAAGCAGAGAATTTTCTTTCCTTTTTCTTCAACTCATCATCACTCTATCCCATTCACAGCCCATTTGATCCCTGGAGCCCCAGCGGTTTTGGGGACACAGGACTTTCATGTGTGCTAGCTCACCTGTTCAACGGCCCAGATGTCACATCTGACATGGATCCTCTTGTTGCAAGTGCTCGGCCAGGAGACGTCAAGAGAGGAAGGGGTTACATTACATAGTTGGTCATGTGGGCTGAACCAACCTAAATTTCAGATTGGGTCAGTTGAGTGTGGGCCCACACGTTGCACCCCTAACTAAGATCTTGATGGATTACTCAATGATAGAGGAGCCTCTACAGGGGCAGACAATTTAAGGGTGAGGGCTGGTTGGGCATCATTTTGGGAATATTTCGTTATGAGAATAAATAGAGAAAAACTTGTTTGGGAGGGCATTTTTTGTGATAGAAAATCTAAAGAGTGAGAGGACGGACAATGGTCAACAATTGAAAAAGTCAAAATCAACACCAAATAGTAATGATTTCCACTTATTTTTATGTTTTTGGCAAATTAAGTATAAATTCAAAAAGGCAGTTAGTGAAGCAAAAACAAAGGCTTTTGAGGAGCTATATAAGCGACTCGACACTAAGGAAAGCGAAAGAGAGACATTTAAGCTTGCCAAAGCCAGAGATAGGCGGACCAAGGACTTAAACCAAGTTAAATGCATTAAGGATGAGGATGAAAAAGTATTAGTAAAGGATGAGGAGATAAATAAGCGTTGGAAGAGCTACTTCTACAAGTTATTTAACGATAGTAGTAGTAGTGACATACAATTGGGGCAACTTACCATTTCTAGGAAAGAATCGAATCTTATGTTCTACAGGAGAATCAATAGGGAAGAAGTTAAGGAAGTATTGAAAAGAATGAAGAATGGAAAAGTGGTTGGGTCAGATGGTATCCCTATTGAGGTTTGGAGGTGCTTGGGGGAGGATGGCATAAGTTGGTTGACAAAGCTTTTTAATGTAGTGTTAAAGAGTAAGAAGATGCCTGATGCATGGAGGAAAAGCATTCTTATACCCATATACAAGAACAAAGGAGATATTCAGAACTGTGCGAACTACCGCGGGATTAAATTGATGAGCCATACAATGAAATTATGGGAGAGAGTTATTGAGAGAAGACTAAGAAGAACAACAAATATTTCAGAGAATCAATTTGGTTTCATGACTGAGACATCAACCATGGAGGCTATCTTTCTCCTGGGAAGGTTAATGGAACAGTATAGAGAAGGTCAGAGAGATTTACATATGGTGTTCATTGACTTAGAGAAGGCTTATGACCGAGTTCCTAGGGAGATTATATGGAGAGTACTGGAAAAGAAAAGAGTGTGTGTCGCATATATTGAGGCGATAAAGGATATGTATAATAGAGCCATGACATCTATAAGAACGACTGGCGGAGAGACTAAAGAGTTTCCTTTCACGATTGGTCTACGCCAAGACTCAGTGTTAAGCCCGTACTTGTTTGCCCTAGTTATGGTCCTTATGGATGAGATTACAAGACATATTCAGGATGAGGTGCCGTGGTGTATGCTATTTGCAGATGACATTGTTTTAGTGGATGAGACGAAAGAATGAGTGAATGCTAAGCTAGAATTATGGCGGAATACGTTAGAGACAAAAGGGTTTAGGCTAAGTCGTTGCAAGACGGAATATATGGAATGCAAGTTTAGTCAAAGTAGGACACTTGGTAACTTAGAAGTAAGTTTGGGCACACAAAAGATTGTAGAGAAATAAAACTTTAGGTACCTTGGATCTGTGGTGCAGCAGGATAGAGAGATTGATAATGATGTAAGTCACATGATTCAGGCCGGGTGGACCAAATGGAGGAGTGCTTCGGGGGTCTTGTGTGATCGGAAAGTCCCCCTCAAGGTTAAAGGAAAGTATTATAAGGTGGCGGTACGTTTAGCGTTGTTATATGGATCAGAGTGTTGAACAGTAAAGCATAATCATGTTAAGAAGATGGAAGTTGCGGAGATGAGAATGCTAAGATGGATGTGCAGGATCACAAGGAGAGATGTGATTAGGAATGAGGAGATTAGGGGCAAAGTTGGAATAGCACCAATGAAAGATAAAATGAGAATAAATCGACTGAGATGGTTCGGCCATGTTAGAAGGCGCCCAACGGAGGCACCTGTTAAAAGGTGTGAAAGCATGGAGATTGCTCGGAATAGGAGAGGGAGAGGGAGAGGGAGACCCAAGAGAAGTTGGAAAGAAACTATTAAACATGACCTTATCTACATGGATCTAACGGAGGACATGACCCTAAACAGATTTGATTGGTGTCGTCAAATCCATATAGCTGACCTCACTTAGTGGGAAAAGGCTTGGTTTGGTTTGGCAAATTAAGTATAAATAACTCATATCTTATGGTGGGGTGACAACTTTATTAGAATGATGGGGTATGGCCATAGGCCAGTTTGGATTGGACTTGGCTTAAGTTGATAGAGAATGGTGTCCTTCATGAGAATTACACCCTCTGTGGAAGAATACATTTCACAACAACAGGAAATTTGAACACTTAACCTACCCCTGATATCATGTTGACAACCAAGGGCAGAACGAGAAATCTTATTTAGGGGGGGCCAAAAAAAAAGAAAGAAAAAACAAACAACTTTCAAACAAGATTGAAAAAAAATCTAATAATCAAAATTTTGAAATTGTGCTCGACGTTCTTTCATTGAGTTAAGATCATCAATTATATGTTCCAGTACTGAATTTTCCTATAGTTTTTTTTAATATAATATAAAATTAAATAATCCGTAAGAAATTCATCTTTTTTGTATTTTTCTTTTAAAAAAGGAATCAATGGTTGATGTTTTAACCATGATCATCACCCCTATAAAAATCAAAAATTAAAAATATAAAAAATTTATAAGATTATTGTTAACTGCAATGAATGAAAAATAAGTCAAATTCAAATCATTGCTATAATATGAACGAAATACAATGCACTAGTAGTTATCTCCTTAAAATGATTTCTTTAGTTAGACTTTTCTTACATGGATAATAATAATCAAACAAAGAAATACAATTATTTTTTTTATCCACGATGGATAAAATTCCAATTGAATTAAAATTTTATATAATAATAGAACGCAAATAAACATTGATTTTAAGCGGATTAGATTCAAGTATGAGCCACGGAAATTAAAAATACGTAATGTTATGTAGTGAACTTAGTACATCTACGTAATTTTAAAAAGATTTATAAAAGACAAAGTGGGTTTGTCGTTTTTCTTCTTTATTCATACCTCAAAAAATCTCTGCAAGTCTGCAACCTAAAACTCCTTTCAAGATCTCCAATAAGATGTTATTTCTCCTCTTCCTCTCTTGGATTGTAAGATTTGGGGCAAGTGTAGATAGACAATAATGAAAATTGAAAAATCACTTCTCCAATCTCTATCAAGCCTTCCCTATTTGTACTCATTTCCTTTCCTTTTTTCATTTTAAGTTTTCCCCAAAATCAGTAATACTTTTGTTTTCTTTTTTCTAAGAGCCATGTTTAAAAAACTCATAAATGATGGACGGGCCATCCACACTTGATGGAGGTTTAAAACACTTATTAGAGAGGGTTTAAGATGTAATAAGGGGGTGTCATGGCCCCTGACACCCCCCTCTAGGTTCGCCCCTGTTGATAACCACTTACTCTAAAAGCTTAAGCTGATTGAGAACAGTGTAATAATGTATATCAAGCTTACAAAATCATGTAGGTCCACCCCAATGGGGATTGATCCTTGATTGTCTTTTTTTTTTTTTCGGTTGGGTGGGTGGGGGGGACGGGATTGGGCATGCACTTGAAAAGTAAATATAGCAATATAATGATAGTTTGCTTACATGCTTACAACGTGACAGACGGTGTTGTTTTGGTAGGTGCAGTTGCAGGTGACATTGTTGGCAAATATAAATGTGTTTGTACTGTTGAACCAGCTGCTGCCCTGTTCTCTGCTGCATGGGTTGGCACTAAAGTTCCAGTTATGTTTGCCCAATGTCTGGCCGATTTGTTTGAGAGCATCGACTGATCATATTCACAAAATGAAGGACGTAAGTGACAGAAACCATAACCATTTCTGAGTTCCCCCCCCCCCCCCCCCCCCCCCCGTCGTTCCCATCCAGAGATGTCTACCGTAACTCGTATTATTACTCACTTGCCTCTGAGCCAGGGATTTTGTTTAGGGGGTTAAAGGAAAAAAAAACTGTAAAATTTAGTAATAAAACATGCAATAATCAAATTATTAAAGTTGTGCTCGACGTTATTTTATTGAGTTGAAATTATCAATTATCCATGGTAGATATATAAATTCTGATTGGATTAAAAATTTAAGTAACAGGAGAAAAGTTTAAGGCACCTCAAAATAGTCCAAATCCTCGAAAAATCTTATTTAAATAGGTTTTTGGCCTGCTTTAATTCATATTGATCACTTGCAAACGAATGTGAACAACATATCATGACAAATTTGTTTATTTTATTGATCAATTTGATGGCAGGCCATCTTTTATTAGAATGAAGTTTCGCAAGGGCTTAAAAGGGGGGCAATTTACTTTAAACATTCTATATATCTTCATAAATATGTCCCAGTAAGGAACATCACAAAATCTTCTTGGGTCCACTTTATAAAATTTTGTTACTAATAGTTTATATTTAGACAAAATATAATGAAATAGATTAAATAATAACCCTTAGCCCTTTTTTGAAAGACCCCAGTTGCTTCAAGATAAGATAGCTGATAAGTGAGACAAAAGTCACTCCCTATTCATGCAAAACCTCAAAAGTGACATTGGGGTTTTTTTTTTTTTTTTTAATACTACTGACTTAGTATCATCATCATTTCATCTATATGTCCTTTCCTCTATCCCTCTCCACATCTGTATGGCAATTCCTATCCCCAGGAAAACTTGCCTTTCTATCAAGAGATTTATGAGGAACTTTCTTTCGTCTTCTTCTCCAGATAGATCCAGGAGCAACTTTGTTAAGTGGGATACAATTTCTCTTCCAAAAAAAGGGGGCGGGCTGGCCCTGCGTATGATCAAAGAGTTCAATGAGGCTTGTTTGCTTAAATTGGGTTGGGCAGCAGCTACGGGGACTCCATTTGGGCTATTTGGTTCCGTGCTAGGTATTTCAAAGCCGCCTCTATCTGGTTCCAAGGTAATCCAATTGGAGGCTCTTGCATTTGGAGAAGATTGAGAGCCCTTTCTCCTTTTTTGCATCAAGGCAGCAGGTGGACAGTGGGCAATGATCTCTCCATTAGTCTTTGGTATGACCACTGGCTTGACCAGCACTCAGTTGCCTCCAGATTTCCTGAAATTCAGTTTTCTAGCATGGATAGAGTCAGTGATATCATCCATGACAACTCGTGGAATATCCCTCCAATTCTGCCGGTTCAGCTTCAGGAATTTCTGCTTCATGCTACTGAGGATGTCATGGTGGCTGACAGCTCTTTCCAACACTCTCTCACCTGGATGGATTGTTGGAGATCATAGGTGGTGGTTCACATGACCACTACTTGTCTAATTTTTTCAAACAACAGTTTTTTCTCCTAGTTAAGCACGTCACTTAAAATCCTTGTTCGTGCAGTAGTGGGAGTGCTTTCCGTTGATGGGGAGGAAAGTGTAAACGTAGCCTATAAAAGGGCTTGAGAACTCTCTCATCTTTACATACAATTGCTTGGCATTCCCATCGATTAGCAGGCATTAAGAGAAGAGTGAGAGAGTTGAAGTTTTGAGGTATTCCGTATTCCTTTCCGCGATGAATCCAGCTATGCCTTTAAATTGGGTTTCGTTCCTGGTGTAAATCATACCATTAGATTGCAAATCTAATTCGTTAAAATTTTAGTAGAGAGGCCATTTTTGCTATCAGTTGGTATTAGAGCCATCTGTTTTCATTGATAGGATTAGATTTGGATAAAAAAACGGAAGGTTGTGAAATGGGTTCATTGATTAAAAAAAACCAGTCCGGCAATGGCCGTGCACCACGGAGCGTATTGCGCTGCCACGGCGCACCCCGGCGTTTGCGCACAACCGGCGCTACGCAGAACAGTTTCTGCTCAGTGCCAGAAACCAACGAAATTTTTTTTTTTTGTTGTTGTCGGTAGTGGACAACCGGCGACGTGTGCTGTCGGCGTTATGAGACTACTTGCCGGTCCGATGCGACCGGCGCCGCTGCAGGCGTCGGAGAGGAAAATCCCGGGAATACCGGGCAATCGGTTTTAACTTAATGCCCCTGTTTCGAGAGGTTGAAGATGACATGCTGGGTCAGGTCAATTCGACGGATCGAATAGCTCTGCGAATCGAACAGCTTTGCGATAAATATATATTTTTGGGTTGTTCTGGGACTATTGTCAGGTTTATGACTGTCCGTACGATAATTGTCTCATAAAAATAAGAAAGAGTTCATGGTGGTTCAAAGGACCATGTGAATGCCTAGTGTTCTTGGGAGACGAGTTTTGAAAAATATAAAAGGGTGGTGGAGACATGTGTACATGGTGGTTTAAAGTACCAAGTGAAATGGTGATCTCCACCTTGTTTTTTAGACCAGGCCAAGATGGTTTCGAGTCAGGTCAAGTGTAGAAGCCCAGCAGTAGGTGTAGAGATGACGTCTACGGTGATGTCAGCAATGGTCAACTGCCAGATTGACCAGATCCAACAGTCAGAATTCAAGCTGTGATATTGGAGTAATCCAGAGTCCGATTTGAAGTCTGTTTGAACCTACGGACTCGTGGCGAGTAGATCTACGATGTTGTCGAAGAAGATTAGTTGTTCAACGGTCAACAAGAAAGTTTGACCGATCAAAGTGCAGAAACTTATTTCTGCAATATTGGAGCCATCCAGAGTCAGGTTTCATATCATTTCCTTCCAGCATGCCCATGGTGACGAGTTCTACGCAAGTGAAGCATGAGATTGAAAATCCAACAGAGGATTTTGACCGATAGGAGTGCAGAAAATTATTTTTGCGATATTGGAGCTATGCAAAATTGGATTACAGATCAGCTTGTTCTTGTGAACTCGTAACGACAAAATCTATGAGGTTAACGGAGGATAATGGCAGTTTGACAAGTAAAACTTGGTTGACTCAGAAATCAAGTGGTTCATGGTGGTAGTGATGGATTCAAGCATCACCAGCCAGACTGAAGTGTTACATGATGTCATGGATGAAAAGACTACTCCAAGAGTTTTAGGTAAAGCTCGGAAGCTTACGACGGTTGATTCACATCATGGAAAGCATAGATCCACATTAAATGGATTGGGAAGGAACAGACATGCCAAAGTAGATGGAAAAGGATAGTTCTCATGCAATTCTGGTTATTCCTATCAAAGTTCCAGTAGAGATTGGTCCCATGATGGTGGATCTATTCCTACGAGAGACAATGCGTACTTGAGCATTGGGATAGGAACGGTATAGATCCGAATGTTTGATGGGATTGTTCAAACCCAAACGGATGTGATGTATATTCCTAGTTTGCAAAGAATTTAATTTCTTTGGGTACCTTAGACACCATAGGCTGTAAGTGCACTATAGCAAGTAGAGTTGGGAAAAGGTGATAAAAGGAGCATTGATCATCATGAGGGTGAGATAGTTAAAAGTCTCCACAGGTTGATAGAGGATGCAGTTCCAAGTGGAGAAGTGAAAGAGACATCAGTTAACATTAGGAGGAAAGATATTGCTCAAGTGAAGCAAGGTGTGTCATCTAGTGGTAATCCAGGAAGACTTGAACGGATGGTAATTTCCTCGGAAATGGTCAGGGCGGGTTCAGGTTTAGAACCGGGTTGGCTCAACCTATTATCAGCAAAAACCCATCCAGCGAAGAAGTAACGTGCAGGTGAGGAATGATGCCTCCTTTAACAAAGGAGCGGTCAAACATCAGAGATTTGACCAGGATGATAGATTGGATGGCAGAGACTTATTTCTTCGTAGTGGTACAGATAATTAGGGCGGTTTGAAGGCTGGTTGTGAGTGATTCAAAATCGCTCAAATTCGTCAAAGAATTCGAGCGTCATGCTCGAGGTGGAGTTTGACGAGAACATGAACTTTGGGAGATGTCAAAGTTCGAATGCTGGTTCAACATGTCAGAATGTTGAAAAAAGAAGACTGCGTCATTGGTGCAGGGACGTACCAGTCAGCGAGGTACGTGAAGACATTGCCAATTTCTTATCTCCTGGTGGTTGTAAGAAATGTATGCCAATGTGGAGATTGTTGGGTTATATCTTGTATTCCCAGTTAACCGAATGGGTTCATTGGTTAGCCAAGGACCAAGTTAAGGTCAGGGTATTCTGGTAATTGTATTGGGGCTTTCTTTGGAGCTAAGAAAGAGAAAATGATAAATATCATGTAATCTGTAACCCTAGACCTTGAGAAAGAGAGTGTAATCTCTCTTGCCTGAGGTGTTACCTACATCACGTGGTGGAGATGATGAGAGGGTGAGAGTCCCTATAAACCTTTACTTGTTATAGTAAAGATGATACCATCTCCGAAAGTCAGACGTCCTAATGAGGAAGGATAGTGCATCCGTCTCCTCCCGGGATACAGGGAACAGTTAGATTGTGCAGCAGATTTAGCAGATAGAGCAATAGATGCCGCAGACAGGTAGACTACAAAGAAAAAAGGAAGCCGCCTGTTAGATACGGTTTCGAGGATATGACGACATACGTGTCGACATCAGACAATGGCCATGATGATATGGTTGCATACGCATTGACGACTGAGTCTCTTGAATGGATAATAATAATCAAACAAAGAAATGCAATTATATATTTTTTATCCACGATGGATAAAATTCCAATTGAATTAAAAATTTATATAATAATAGAATGCAAATAAACATTGATTTTAAGCGGATTAGATTCACGTATGAGCCACGGAAATTAAAAATACATAATGATATGTAGTGAACTTAGTACATCTACGTAATTTAAAAAAGATTTATAAAAGAGAAAGTGGGTTTGTCGTTTTTCTTCTTTATTCATACTTCAAAATCTCTGCAAGTCTGCAACCTAAAACTCCTTTCAAGATCTCCAATAAGATGTTATTTCTCCTATTCCTCTCTTGGATTGTAAGATTTGGGGCAAGTGTAGATAGACAATAATGAAAAGTGAAAAATCACTTCTCCAATCTCTATCAAGCCTTCCTTATTTGTACTCATTTCCTTTCCTTTTTTCATTTTAAGTTTTCCCCAAAATCAGTAATACTTTTGTTTTCTTTTTTCTAAGAGCCATGTTTAAAAAACTCATAAACGATGGAGGGGCCATCCACACTTGATGGAGGTTTATAGCACTTATTAGAGAGGGCTTAAGATGTAATAAGGGGGTGTCATGGCCCCTGACAGCCCCCGCTAGGTTCGCCCCTGTTGACAACCACTTACTCTAAAAGCTTAAGCTGATTCAAAATGGTGAAATAATATATATCAAACTTACAAAATCATGTAGGTCCACCCCTATGGGGATTGATCCTTGATTGTCTTTTTTTTTTGGTTGGGGGGGGGGGGGGGGGGGGGGGGGGGCACTTGAAAAGTAAATATAGCAATATAATGGTAGTTTGCTTACATGCTTACAACGTGACAGACGGTGTTGTTTTGGTAGGTGCAGTTGCAGGTGACATTGTTGGCAAATATAAATGTGTTTGTATTGTTGAACCAGCTGCTGCCCTGTTCTCTGCTGCATGGGTTGGCACTAAAGTTCCAGTTATGTTTGCCCAACGTCTGCCCAATTTGTTTGAGAGCATCGACTGATCATATTCACAAAATGAAGGACGTCAGTGACAGAAACCATAACCATTTCTGAGTTCTCCCCCGCCGTTCCCATCCAGAGATGTCTACCGTAACTCGTATTATTACTCACTTGCCTCTGAGCCAGGGATTTTGTTTAGGGGGTTAAAGGAAAAAAAAACTGTAAAATTTAGTAATAAAACATGTAATAATCAAATTATTGAAGTTGTGCTCGACGTTATTTTATTGAGTTGAAATCATCAATTATTCATGGTAGATCTATAAATTCTGATTGGATTAAAAAATTAAGTAACTGGAGAAAAGTTTAAGGCACCTCAAAATAGTCCAAATCCTCGAAAAATCTCATTTAAATAGGATTTTGGCCTGCTTGAATTCATATTGATCACTTGCAAACGAATGTGAACAATATATCATGACAAATTTGTTTATTTTATCGATCAATTTGATGGCAGGCCATCTTTTATTAGAATGAAGTTTTGCAAGGGCTTAAAAGGGGGGCAATTTACTTTAAACATTCTATATATCTTCATAAATATGTCCCAGTAAGGAACCTCACAAAATCTTCTTGGGTCCACTTTATAAAATTTTCATACTTTTAGTTTATATTTAGACAAAATATAATGAAATAGATTAAATAATAACCCTTAGCCCTTTTTTGAAAGACCCCAGTTGCTTCAAGATAGGATAGCTGATAAGTGAGACAAAAGTCACTCCCTATTCATGCAAAACCTCAAAAGTGACATTGGTTTTTTTTTTTAATACTACTAACTTAGTATCATCATCATTTCATCTATATGTCCTTTCCTCTATCCCTCTCCACATCTGTATGGCAATTCCTATCCCCATGAAAACTTGCCTTTCTATCAAGAGATTTATGAGGAACTTTCTTTCGTCTTCTTCTCCAAATAGATCCAGGAGCAACTTTGTTAAGTGGGATACAGTTTCTCTTCCAAAAAAAAGAGGGCGGACTGGCCCTGCGTACGATCAAAGAGTTCAATGAGGCTTGTTTGCTTAAATTGGGTTGGGCAGCAGCTACAGGGACTCCATTTGGGCTGTTTGGTTCCGTGCAAGGTATTTCAAAGCCGCCTCTATCTGGTTCCAAGGTAATCCAATTGGAGGCTCTTGCATTTGGAGAAGATTGAGAGCCCTTTCTCCTTTTTTGCATCAAGGCAGCAAGTGGACAGTGGGCAATGATCTCTCCATTCGTCTTTGGTATGACCACTGGCTTGACCAGCACTCAGTTGCCTCCAGATTTCCTGAAATTCAGTTTTCTAGCATGGATAGAGTCAGTGATATCATCCTTGACAACTCGTGGAATATCCCTCCAATTCTACCGGTTCAGCTTCAGGAATTTATGCTTCATGCTATTGAGGATATCATGGTGGCTGACAGCTCTTTCCGAGACTCTCTCACCTGGATGGATTGTTGGAGATCATAGGTGGTGGTCCACATGACCACTACTTGTCTGATTTTTTTCAAACAACTGTTTTTTCTCCTAGTTAAGCACATCACTTAAAATCCTTGTTCGTGCAGTAGTGGGAGTGCTTTCCGTTGATGGGGAGGAAAGTGTAAACGTTGCCTATAAAAAAACTTGGGAACTCTCTCATCTTTACATACAATTGCTTGGCATTCCCATCGATTAGCAGGCATTAAGAGAAGAGTGAGAGAGTTGAAGTTTTGAGGTATTCCGTATTCCTTTCCGCGATGAATCCAGCTATGCCTTTAAATTGGGTTTCGTTCCTGGTGTAAATCATACCATTAGATTGCAAATTCAATCTGTTAAAATTTCAGTAGAGAGGCCATTTTTGCTATCAGTTGGTATCAGAGCCATCGGTTTCCATTGATAGGATTAGATTTGGATAAAAAACGGAAGGTTGTGAAATGGGTTCATTGATTAAAAAAAACCAGTCCGGCAATGGCCGTGCACTGCGCTGCGGTGGCACAGCAGGGCGCTGCGCTGCCACGGCGCAGTCCGGTGGTTGCGCACAACCGGCACTGCGTAGAACAGTTTCTAGTCAGCGCCAGAAACCAACGAAAATTTTTTTTTGTTGTCGTCGGCAGTGGACAACCAGTGACGTGTGCAGTCGGCGTTGTGAGACTACTCGCCGGTCCGATGCGACCGGCACCACTGCAGGCGTCGGAGAGGAAAATCCAGGGAATACCGGGCAATCGGTTTTAACCGAATGCCCCTGTTTCGAGAGGTTAAAGATGATGGGCTGGGTCAGGTTGATTCGACAGATCGAATAGCTCTACGAATCGAACAACTTTGCGGTAAATACATATTTTTGGGCTGCTCTGAAACTTTTATCAGGTTTATGATTGTCCGTACTATAATTGTCTCGTAAAAATAAGAAAGAGTTCATAGTGGTTCAACGCACCATGTGAATGCCTAGTGTTCTTGGGAGACGAGTTTTGAAAAATATAAAAGGGTGATGGAGACATGTGTACATGGTGGTTTAAAGTACCAACTGAAATGGTGATCTCTACCTTGTTTTTTAGACCAGGCCAGAATGGTTTCGAGTCAGGTCAAGTGTAGAAGCCCAGCAGCAGGAGTAGAGATGACGTCTATGATGACGTTAGCAATGATCAACTGCCAGATTGGCCAGATCCAACGGTCAAAATTCAAGCTGTGATATTGGAGTAATCCAGAGTCCGATTTGAAGTCTGTTTGAACCTACGGAGTCGTGGCGAGTAGATCTACGCTGTTGTCGAAGAAGATTGGTTGTTCAACGGTCAACAAGAAAGTTTGACCGATCAAAGTGCAGAAACTTATTTCTGCAATATTGGAGCCATCTAGAGTCGGGTTTCATATCCTTTTCTTCCAGCATGCCCATGGTGACGAGTTCTACGCAAGTGAAGCATGAGATTGAAAATCCAATGGAGGATTTTGACCAATAGGAGTGTAAAAAATTATTTTTGCGATATTGGAGCTATGCAAAATTGGATTACAGATCAACTTGTTCTTGGGAACTCGTAACAACAAGATCTACGAGGTTAACGGAGGATAATGGCAGTTTGACAAGTAAAACTTGGTTGACTCAGAAATCAAGTGGTTCATGGTGGTAGTGATGGATTCAAGCATCACCAGCCAGACTGAAGTGTTACATGATGTCATGGATGAAAAGACTACTCCAAGAGTTTTAGGTAAAACTCGAAAGCTTACGACGGTTGATTCACATCATGGAAAGCGTAGATCCACATTAAATGGATTGGGAAGGAGTGGACATGCCAAAGCAGATGGAAAAGAATAGTTCTCATGCAATTCTGGTTATTCCTATCAAAGTTCCAGTAGAGATTGGTCCTATGATGGTGGATCTATTCTTATGAGAAAGAATGCGTACTTGAGCATTGGGATAGGGACGGTATAGATCCGAATGTTTGATGGGATTGTTCAAACCCAAACGGATGTGATGTATATTCCTAGTTTGCAAAGAATTTAATTTCTTCGGGTACCTTAGACACCAAAGGCTGTAAGTGCACTATAGCATGTAGAGTTGGGAAAAGGTGATCAAAGGAGCATTGATCATCATGAGGGTGAGATAGTTAGAAGTCTCTACAGGTTGATAGAGGGTGGAGCAGTGAAAGGGACATCAGATAACACTAGGAGGAAAGATATTGCTCAAGTGAAGCAAGGTGTGTCACCTAGTGGTAATCCAGGAAGACTTGAACGGATGGTAATTTCCTTGGAAATGGACAGGGCAGGTTCAGGTTTAGAACCGGGTTGGCTCAACCTATTATCAGCAAAAACCCATCCAGCGAAGAAGTAACGTGCAGGTGAGGAATGATGCCTCCTTTAGCAAAGGAGCGGTCAAACATCAGAGATTTGACCAGGATGATAGACCGGATGGCAGAGACTTATTTCTTCGTAGTGGTATAGATAATTGGGGTGGTTTGAAGGCTGGTTGTGAGTGATTCAAAATCACTCAAATTCATCAAAGAATTCAAGCGTCATGCTCGAGGTGGAGTTTGACAAGAACATGAACTTTGGGAGATGTCAAAGTTCGAATGCTAGTTCAACATGTCAGAATGTTGAAAAAAGAAGACTGCGTCATTGGTGCAGGGACGTACCAGTCAGCAAGTTACGTGAAGACATTGTCAATTTCTTATCTCCTGGTGGTTGTAAGAAATGTATGCCAATGTGGAGATTGTTGGGCTATATCTTGTATTCCCAGTTAACCGAATGGGTTCATTGGTTAGCTAAGGACCAGGTTAAGGTCAGGGTATTCTGGCAATTGTACTAGGGCTTTCTTTGGAGCTAAGAAAGAGAAAATGATAAATATCATGTAATCTGTAACCTTAGACCTTGAGAAAGAGAGTGTAATCTCTCTTGCCCGTGGTGGAGATGATGAGAGAGTGAGAGTCTTTATAAACCTTTACTTGTTATAGTAAAGATGATACCATCTCCGAGAGTCAGATGTCCTAATGAGGAAGAAGAGTGCATCCGTCTCCTCCCGGGATACAGGGAACAGTTAGACTGTGCAGTAGATATAGCAGATAGAGCAATAGATGCCACAAACAGGTAAACTGTAGAGAAAAAAGGAAGCCGCCTATTAGATACGGTTTCAAGGATATGACGACATACGTGTCGACATCAGACAGTGGCCATGAAGATATGGTTGCATACGCATTGACGAATTAGTCTCTTGAATGAATGGAAGGGTTGGAAAGTAGTCAACAGGCAGCAACTGAGATGGAGTCTCTTGATGATGAAAATCAGGTCATCGGATGCAAGCAGTTCTACGAGGAAGAGAAATGAGCTTCCAGGGCAGGTGGAGCGAAGTTCCAGATTCCTGATAATGGATGCAGGTTGAAGAAATCATTGTACCGGTTGAAGCAACCTTCTGGACAATGGTACAAGCGATTTGGTGCATTCATGGACACACATTCCAGTAACGAAGCTCAAGTCTACTTGGACTTGATCGGTGTGCTCAGTACCTGAGTGCCCTAAGGGGCAGATGGAGACGGTGAGACGTATGTTGTGCTTTGTGAATCGACTCCTATGTTCGCCAAGGTGGAGATTTGTTAGCATGATAGTTCAATATGAGCTATCATTGTTGACTTGACCTTACCATAGACCAGGAGCTATCACTGTTGACTTGACCTTACCATGGACGGCCAGCTAACAGAAGGCATAGTGCAAAGCTGGGAAAGCATGGGCAACAGTAAGCCTCTCATTATGATGGAGGCTATAAATAAAGCCCTCCCTCTGGGTTGAGGTGTGTGGAAGAAAAAGAGAGGAAGAGATACAATATAATCTCTGTGCAAGGTGGTGTTCCCTACACCACAGAGAGATGTGTTGAGGTGCTGGGTGTGCTATGGGATTAGGGACTGAGAGATAATTCCATATGCAGTGTACCTCCACTGTTGTAGTGTACTTCTATATTCTCCCGTGAATGTAGCCTTATTTGGGTGAACCCCTCTATCTCTCTTGTGTGTGGATTGATTGCACGTGTTCATGCATGTTGCATCTAGACCGTTGATCACAGATATCTTCCGCTTGCACCACTTTCACACAACAGGGTTTATTATGACAAAAAATATTATAATATAAAGGGCACATGAAACTAATTATTTTTTAATCTATACTGTATATAACTCCGATTGGATTAGAAATTTATTTGAAAAACAAATATAGAGGCAACTTAATTTTTAATGGTTTGGATTTCATGTATGAGGCTATGAGCATCGGTGAGTGAGAATCACAATGGTGCATGGTTCACTACTATATATGCCAATTGTAAACTACTAAAGTAAGGAATTCTAGAGATGGGTTCCTTTCTTCTCAAACACATGCATGGTTTCAGGACTCCAAGTAGACGCAAATGTAAGATGGGCAGAAACCCATTCTTTCATCTTTTCATACTTATTTCTTTCTTCTTTAATTCCTTCGTTTCCTTGCCTTTCCTTTCAATTCCTTCATTTTTTTAATTTTTAATTTTTTTTTTGGCTAAATCAGCTAAGTTTGTGTCCACATGACTCTGGGAATCAAAGATTTTGGTTATTACATTTGCTAACGGAATCCATTGATGGATGGGCATATGATGGGGGCCTGAGGATCTTTCCGCATGAAGATTCTCAAACCTTTTTTTTTATGGGCGGGTTGGCTGGTTATGGCCCCCGCCAGGCCCTAGTTCCGCCCCTGCTTTCGTCGCTTTAAATGTAAATCAAATGCTACTTATCAAGATTTAAAATTCATCTGAGTTTTTGTGGGCGTTGAGATTGATGATGCAAGAATTTGGCATTCGTCTTATTTTTATCTAGTTTTGAGTACTTGAAAGACATTGAGGCACTCTTGACTCTAAGACAACACCTCTCATGAATAGGTTCGGTATTTTGCACGAAGGTAAGCCCCGATCAGACGTTTAAAATAGTGTCAGGGTCAAAAATAGGGTTGTGCAAACGGGACGACTCCGGATCGAAACTATGGTGGACCTGGACTCGGATCCGGATCCGTTTTTGAATAACTGTTTGGATTTTGACTCGAAATCTATTTTATTGATTCTAGATTCGGTTCCGATAGGAAAATTCAGATCCAGTTCTGGAACCGGACCCACCTAGAGGATTGGAATTTAGTTCTAAAATCAATTCTAATTTTTTTTTATATATTTTTTCTTAAAATAAACATATCATTCAACTGATAATAGTGCATCAATTCTATTACCTCCAGTATTATACATAACGTAAGAAAGAAAAAAAAAGAGGTAATTTTGAAGTACAATTTGCTATATCAAAAGTTCAAATGTAGGGTCTCGGGTCCATAGATTAAAACCTATATAGACCGGTAACTTGACCTATTTATAAATCGAAATCTAAAATCAATTTCAAACCCAAAATTTTTGTAGGTAAAAACTTTCGGATAATCGATGAATGAAATAAGGATTCACAACCCTAGTCAAACACAATCTTCTGGTCGGTTGGGACCTTTTTTTTAACGGGGAAAAATTCTACGCTGTGAGGTCACCACTCATTCACTCTTTATACCCCTTATCCTCCTCTTCTTTTTCTCGTCATTCTATCCATGGATTCTAGGCTTCTTTCCAAGGATTTCTCTGATATGCAGCCGTCGATCCCTTGATCATCCATTATTCTCAAACGAATCCAATGACTCTTGATTCAGATCCGGTCTTGTACGGTTGTGTTCCCAGTAAAACTATGATATTGCAGATTTCATCTTCGGTGATAGCGATCTCAAAACCCTAGTGCCGTAAAATGCATCCTTTACACCTCCTTTACTCCTACACCACTGGGAAGCAGATCTACTATTTATTATTATATTTTTTTATATTGACGATTCATTCCTCTTTTTCACCATCATCTTCAAAGGATATATATGAAGCGAAAGTTCTCCGAAAAGATGCTGAACCTGATGATGCCGATGATCCTAGGAAGCGGTATTACAAAGAGAGGGATATGGATTTGGACGAGGCAAGGTGTTCTCGGGAGGGAAAACATAAAGGAGTCGTTGCCTCCTTTGAACAGAAAATCATCAAGTTTGCTAGATTTGGAAATTTTGAGGTGGATAGGGTTTAACTAAACTACTTCGAGTGGAAGATAGGATGATTGGGTTGGTAAGGCCGTTTGGTAATTTTACTAATATAGTAAAGTAAAGTAAAGTAAAGTTAAACATTCCATCAAAAGCATATTTTACTAAAATTCTCACCATCATTTAAAAAAAAAAGTCAAAAAACAACTACATTTACTCACTAAAAGACAAAAAAAATATTTTATCCAAAACAACTAAAAACAAAATACCATCATAACTCACTTATATTTTATTCATTCTTTTCATTTCACTTCACTCCACTTTATTTTAAAAGTAAATTACCAAAAGAGCCCTAAAAGGAGAGGGATGTAGTAGAATCATCTTTATTTTAATATACCTTATTTTGACATGGAAACACATCTGCCATCAAGTTTATTCCATTCCACTGTAATTTACAAACTCTTTTCCTTTTAGTAAGAAAAGAAGCAAGTGGAGGAGTAAAAGGTTTTCTGCGCTTCATTCTTTTCATCCAAACATAACGAAGTAAAAAATAAAAAAAGCATTATATCACATGTCTATTTTTATTCTACCTTTTTATTAGTCTTTGTGTGAAACAAACAGGGGTAGACATTTTTTATATGATAAAGTAAAATATGTGGTAAAGTAATCTTGGCTTCCAAAACTTTTACTTTACCCATATTTAGTTGGTCACAACAAGGGGGAAAGGAAAGTTCCATTTGTCAAAACTTTACTTTTATGGAATTTTACTTTTATTTTATTAGTAATGACGAAATCTTACCTCATAAAAAACAAGTAAAGTGTTTACTTTACACACAATCTCTCTCTTAAATTACTTTACCTCATGCAAAAGAAATACAAATTTTACTTCACTAGAAACTATACTTCCCATTTACTCAACCATGCCTTTTTCCATCAATTTAACATTTACTTTAAATTACAGGTATATTAAACAAACATTACATAGTGGAGCATGAGGTCGAGCTTAGTCAAGTCATGACTTCGTGTTAGTGAGCACATGTGAGATGAACTTAGCTCAGTAGATCCTTCTTTAAGCTTAGCTTCTTTTAAAAATATGGGGATTTGACATTTCAATGTCCCTTAAACACTCAATTTCCAATTTTTTGACTAAAAGTCTCTAAAGGTCACCACAATCTTTTGACGACTCTGGTACATTTTTTTATTTTTTATTTTATTTTTACTTTTTTACCATAGATCCTATGATTCAACTTTTAACATTTGAATTCCATAATATCATTGGATCGAGGGCAAAAAGTATACCAAAGTCAAATGACTCTGGTGATATTTAAGGGGCATTGAAATGTCAAATCTCCTAAAAATAATAACCTTCTAAAACAGGCTTGGTTCAAGCTAGAGTACCAAACCAAGCTGAACTCAAAAAGATGATCACTAAGTACTAGTTCATCCCCATCTCACAGGCTTATAGTTTAAAAACACAGTTTTCTTATTATATCGGCCAAAACCTAACACCTTAATGTTGATTCACCTTCCTGCAGTAGTATCACAATTTCTAGGGTCTTTGCTGAAAGAAAACATTATTCAGGACTTTTTTTGTCACCTTTTAGAGTGTTCTATGCTTAAACAAAATATAGAGGTGATGAGAATGAAATTTCAAAATATTCGAAGTTTCATATTAGCTAGCACATGGTGCAATGGTTAATTAGACATAACATCTTCCATTAAAGACATTTTTCAAGAAAGAAAATGGGAATCATTGATCTTACTTTCATCCTGGGGAAGAGTTGCTCCAGATCCAAAAGTTGTTGGAAAACAAGTAACAGTCAGAAGAAACAGGAAAACAACGTCTCTTCTTTGCATCAGCATCTTTGGGCAGGAAAGAGAAGCACTTGATGTACAATGATTTGCTCTCTGAGCTCCCTTCACTCCCACTTATATTGGCTTGATCTAGTTGTGGACTTTTCCATTCTTGTACTTTCTGAGAAACGTATATGGACGAGCGAAGGAGCGCAGAAATATGTCGAGAACCAACACGGATTGTACCAGCTAAAGACTTCCGGTCTTCTTCTTGCGCCCAAGCCAACTGTTTAGTGAATAATCCTCGTTGATTTTCAACTTAACCCAAAAGTTTTGCCCCCCAGAGTAACTTATCTTTTATGGTCTGTTGTTTTCTTGTTGAATGCGGATCTCATTCTAGAAATTGTCTTATTTTCAGTCCACCATTCTTACTGTTAAAATCACCTTGAAGTATTTTATGGGGCATGACCTGTCCATTGTGAGGGCACTCAGATAATTCAGACCTTCAAAAATATTCAGTCCACCAGTCTTAACGGTTAAAATATCCTTGAAGTATTTTATGGGGCATGACCATGGACACTCACATTATTCAGATCGACCTCCCCTAAAGTTGTGCTTAATGAGAAAATGAACACAAGTCGCTTCACACGTAGCAGATTCAACTCAAGGGGTTTGCGTGTAATTAGATCCCAAACCAACGGGCGAAACAGAAGCTTCCTAAGCACCATCCATTACGGCTCCGATCTCGGATCAGACACCCATAGAGATTCAACAATGAATGGAGAGATAGTCAAATGAAGATACTTATAGTGGAAGACCTTGAATCTTGATTAGCACCCTTTGTAGAAAATTTGCTTTTGGGAAATGCTCAAGGTGTAGTGATATTGCCCTAAGTTACATGTCGCAACTAAATTCTTGGGGAAAAAGATTTTCATTTTTCGTAAAGTCGTGGAAAATTCATATTTGACAATTATAAATATACGAGGATTTGGGCCATCTAAGATCCTATTTTTTAGGATTTGTAGGTCTAGCCCCTTAGCCCTCACTGATGTAGAGATCCTTAGCTGAAAGAAATCCTCAACTTTACAAATGTGACCTAATGAATCTTCGGCTATACAAATCCTTGACGAGAAGTCATTTTTTAGGGGCAATGAGGAATCCTCAAATATGTGGATTCCACAAGTGAGGTTTATTATTTCTCTATTGTTTTAGGCAAATTCCACAACCTCGTCCATCTAGATCTTAGACTTTAGATGCTGATGCATACATTGGTGACTTGACTTATAGAAGATTCAACTCAAGGGTTTGTGTAATTAGATCAAAACCAATGGAGAAAGAGAAGCTTCCTAAGCACCATTCATTCCTAGAAGTTTTTCTAATCCGCGTTCACTGTAGAAAGAAAAGGACAAGTCCCTACCTCAGATCAGACCAAAGAGAGATTTATGAATGAATAGAGCCATCTGGTCAAATGGTGATACTTGTGACTTGTAATGGAAGACCTTAAGTCTGGACTAGTACCCTTCATAGGAATCTTCTTTTGGAAAAATGACCTTTCATCATGCTTTTACCTTTAATTATCACTTATTACCGTTTAGGTGAAATCAAATGGATTACCCTGGTACAGCTGACAGCTCCAAGGAAATGCTAACTTCACAAAACTTCATTTATATTTTTCAAAACATCACAAAAATGAAATGGAAGCAAAAAAATCCAACAATATTATCAGAATAAGTGGGAAAGGATACATAAAATCTATATCTACCAATAACTTATATCATTTTCAATTTATTATTTTTAATTATGAATAATAAATAAATTTTCAAGAACACATGCATTTCCTGTGATATCTTAGAAGAGAGAGCAAATTTGAAATATAAAAAACACTTTAACCTATCCATTTGAAGTATGGGCAATTTTGAATAACTATAGTGAAAAGAATATTCAAGTAATTAAATGGTACAAAAAAACTTTAAATTATGCTTTCAGGCTAACAAGCTTGAAGTTGTAGGATATTCAGATGTAAATTTTGCCAAGGATAGGGACAGTTGTAAGTCCACCTCAAGGCATGTTTTCCTCTTTAGAGTTGCTGCCATCTCTTGGTCAAGTTAAAAACAAACCGGCGTTGCCCAATATACTTAAGATGCATAATATATAGCATGTAATATTGCCTCAACTTTTGATGTTATGAAAAAACGTATTATTGATGATTTGGATCTCAATATAGTCAATGGACCAATCCAAATGTATTGTGACAACCAATTAGCAATTAGGCTCATAAAGAGTGGAGCAGATACTCCTAATTGATGTACACTTTCACCATATTCAAGATGTAATTGAGAAAGAAGAAGTAATAGTGATTACTTACCCTCAGCCGATATGGTAGCTGACCCTTTAACAAAGGGAATAAGTGCAAAATTATTTTCAAAGCATGTAGCTTGATGGGACTTAGGGATGCCTGACACTGCCTGAGTCAATTAAATTCTTATGTAACTGTTTTTAGTCATGATTGTAAAATCCACCGAAAGCATGAAAAAAATGATGGTCATGGGTGTCAAATTCGAGGTGTGAAAAAGACCTCATGACTACGATGAATACCATGAGTGGTAAATTCGCGGAAGGCGTGAAAAAGACCTCATGACTATAATGAATATCATGAGTGGTAAATTCGCGAAAGACAAAAAAGACCTTACTGATGGTAATGAAATGAAGATAATGGGTGACAAATCCGCGAAAAGCGTGAAAAAGATCTCATGAATAAATACGAAGGCCCATTAAAAAACAATGGAATGGTGGGAGTAATATGTATATGTATAGATCCATGGAAGTAAAACCTTAAGATACTTTTATGGCTCTTTTTAGCCAAGTGGGAGATGGTAGCATATGGGCCTATGGCCCACATTTGATGGCCACAAAAGAGCCTGAAAGGCTCGTTAGTTTTAGGTGATGACTCCCTCTGCAACTCCTTCCCTTTTAGGTGAAGAACGTTGCAACGAATCCAAATGTTAGTTTCCCCGCGAAGCTCGCATTAGATCGTTGGGGTTTTGTGATAAAACATGAAATCGACACAGCAAAAAATCAAGTAAAAGATATAGCACGATGTGAAAACTTGAGTCTTCTCGGTGATCTCCAGCCCAACGGCATCTTTTTGGATTCATTGTTCGTCCTCCTTCAAGAGGCAGATGTAGAAGAACCAGTCCCTGGCCAATCCACAGAGATACTTTAGCTCTGTTCCTGGCTTTGGATTTGTTGATGGCGGCTCCTCATGGATTCAAAGCTCCAATAATTGGTCGAGAGATTTGGCTCCGAAATATGGCTTTGGACGACAGTACGACCTTCAAGCATGCTCACCACGGCAGACATGGCAGGCCTAAGCGTTGAGGAAGTACTAGTGCATAAAAGAGCAATAGTAATCATCCCAATTGCCTCTTCTTTGTCGAATTCTGATCCCAGCTTTGGATCAACCAGCTCTAGCAGACTCCCTCTCTCTTGCAGAACATAAGCCTACAGTGGCCACAGAAAAAGAAGAAGAAGAAGAAGAAGAAAAGTAATGAGATTGCTTTAAAAAGTTCATTAGAAAAAGATATGGTGTTTACTTTAGGGTGATGAATTTTAATGGAGAGCATTTCTAATGTTAAGGTGGTAATCTAGCAGGCAGCACTACCTTTACCATGGCCAAAGGTGATTGGATGACCTCTCTCTCTCTCTCTCTCTCTCTCTCTCTCTCTCTCTCTCTCTCTCTCTCTCTCTTTTATTTTGAAAGTTAATGTCACTTGAACCCACAACCTTAAGGTTGTAATAGTGAGTACCTTCCACCGTGCCACGAGCTCACTCTCCAATATGCCACTGCGTGTTCTGTTAGAATGGCACGTCGGCCATGGCCAAAGGTTGGACAATCACATATGATTGGAGGACTTTTTTTCTTTTTTTAAAAGGTAATGTGACTTGAACCCACAGCCTTTTAAGGTTGAAATAGTGAGTACCTTCCACTGTGACACGAGCTCATTCTCCAATATACCACCGCATGTTTTGTTAGAATGGCAGCTGTGTCATAGTTGATTTGTAGAGGATCCTAGTTGCCTTGTGTGATACACAATTGAAGGGATATATTTGTACACTCTTGTGATCAACCCAATCAAGGGCTTGGCTTACTGTAATCAGTCAATATGATTATTATAAAACAGAGAGGCCACATCATAAGATAGGCTCTCAAAATATTCCAGCAATCAGTTTCTGGTCTATGCTTTATGAAAGACAACCAATATGCCACTGCAAGTTCTTTGTTCCTTTCAGATAAAATCCTCCAGTTGTTGGGCATGGATTCCCTAGTGAATACCATTTTAAGTCTATAGCTGGTACACTGTAGGGCTTATTGATGAACAGAAGGATCTATATGCATGTGGTCTGTATAAGGGAAAGATTGTGGGGCTCTGTAGTTTTACGTAAATCATGTTAACACTGCTCTATTATAGCAACAATACTGATAACAATCATAATAACATAAACGGATCAACTTAAATAGAAATCTAAAATACCCAATCCAGAAGATAAAAACAATCTTCTTTTGGCTTGTAGTTTGTGTTGCTCTGGCCACTGACAATTTCCAAAGCAACAATCCCAAAGCTGTAGACATCTGCTTTGTCGGTGAGATAACCACGCAGTGCATATTCTGGTGCTATATATCCTCTGCAAAAAAAGATTATTATGGACTGTGTGTCCTTGCACATAACTACTATGAAACAATAATGGAAATTCACTAGATACTTCTGCCAAAGGTAAAGGTACCATTAAGATTTTATTTTATTTTTCCTTTTAAGGGGATACTTATATAGTTAAAGATGCCAAAATGGATGGTTAGAGAGAGTTTGGATATCTGAAAAGAAAAGAAAGAAAAATGAAATAGTTACAGGAAGAACTGAAATTATAGAAGTAACCTGGAAATTGTTTTTGCACCAGGCAACTAAGGGATAAGAGAAACTGCGTGTCTGTTTTTTCTGGTAAACAAGAAAACCCGTTTGTTAAAAATAGGATTTGCCTTATATATTCAACTTCTGAACTATGGGCCATGCACCAAAAAGCACACGCAGTGAATGTAAAACTGTTAGACATGCATGCCACGTGTATAGTTCAGATTGTGGAATGCTAACCTTTGTGGCCTCTAAAGTTTTTCTTTAGGGTATTTTTTCAAAGTCAATAAGTTTCATTTTTCTCACAAATTTCGTAACTATGACTTTCACTCTTTCCATATAAGGATGAACCTTGCAACGACTCAGCAAAGTGGGAAAAATCTTCCAAGATAATTAGGATTTATGGAATTGAAGATAACAATAGGAAAATAAAAGCACATTGACTCACATGGTTCCCGCTATTCGAGTGCTGATGTGGGTTTTCTCCTCTTCATCAAGTTTTGCCAAACCAAAATCTGATATCTTAGGAATAAGATCCTTGTCCAGCAGTACATTGGTAGCTTTGATGTCTCTATGAACAATTTTCAACCTTGATTCTTCATGGAGATAAGCCAAACCTCTTGCTATCCCAACACATATCCTATGCCTCGTCGGCCAATCCAGTTTCAGTTGTTGTTCTTCTGGACCTATGAAGAATCCAGTAATGACATTAGATATTCTCTGTTTTGTCATAATAATGGGTATAGTTAATTGGTACTGATCTTACCGAACAGAGCACGAGCAAGGCTATTATTTTCCATATACTCATACACTAGCAATAGTTGATTTCCTTCAATACAACATCCATACAGCTTTACGAGATTCGGGTGTTGCAAAGCAGAAATCATTCCTATCTCATTCACAAACTCACGGTTTCCTTGCTTTGATTTAGAAGAAAGTTGCTTGACTGCAATTATGGTACCATCATATATTAGTCCCTGCATTAGAGTGATAATGTGAAGTTATACATGACCATCAGAGTGAAAGACGAAGTTATTTTGAATGTGATGGATAATAAGTTCATGTATATACTATATAATACCTTGTAAACAGGCCCAAAACCACCTTCTCCAATCTTGTTGGCAGCGTCAAAGTTGTTAGTGGCAGCTTCAAGTTGTCTCAGGGTAAAGGAGCCAGTTTGCAGATCTAGACGTTTGAGATCTATCAGAAGAAAATTTTGGATGATTTGTTGCCGTTATAAATTTTGAATTACTCATTTCATCATACAATTCATAAAAAGGATTATACTGTCAATTAGCCCGCACCTTCGTATAGTTTTCTTTTTTTACGGAAGCAGCCTTTCCACCAAAGGATTCCTATAATCAAGCAAATGACACAGAATACTGAAGCTACAATACCAATCACAGCACCAGCAGATATCTTGTTGCCACCACCTGGAGGTGTGAAATCTACAGAAGGAAAGAAAATAAACCATGTACTTTTATCAGATAAAATTGTTCAACTGACTGATGATAAAAAGAAACTAGTGCACACTCATAATCACTCAAACGTATATTGGTTATCCGAATTTCAGAACAGGATATATCGGCTGACTCAAATTTTACTATCTGAACAATAACAGAAGCAGCAAAGCAGGCCATTCAGATTCAATTGCTTGGATGTTGAAATCACAGGCCATCTTCCCCTTTTTTTCAAAAAATAGAAGCATTTATATAAAATTATCAAACATAATCTTCTCTCTCTCATTTAGGAAAAAAACATAAGTTTCACAAGCTTTATTGTGCCTTCTATCATTTTTCCGAAACTGTAGTGTCGAGTGTAATCCACATCGACACTACCCTGGCTCTCTAGCTCTAACTGAATACAAAAGCAATATAATTCTCACACAACCAACGTTACAATTTTATTTTATTTTTCTTGTGTAATTTGAGTTGGCCTGAAGAAGACTTGCCACAGCATGCAAAGTACCTGATTCTGATTCCACAGAAATGGCTGATATAAGAGGACCATAGGTTCCTCTAGAGGGGAGGCTCTCTGTGCCTTTTCCAGCCCAATAGAAACGGATCTCCAGGGTGTTAGTTGTCACATTCGCAGTAAAATTCTTCACAACTGCTTTATGCGTCCCTCTTGCTTCAGCTACAATATTGAAATCTTTCCATACCAATTTCCCCTGAGAAAAACTAGTTTAACTTGACCTGACTATGAAAAGTTGGCAAATAAGTATAATCCTCAAAATGCAACTCATACCTGAATATAAATATCAAATATGCGCTTTCCGAGGCTGCTATATGATTTGTTATCTGAGAACATTATCTCTGCGAAATGTAGTTTCACTGTATAACTCCCATTGTATAAACAGAATCCATAATAAGTCAAGGAGAGAGGAGAAAGCCGTGCTGTCGTGTACAACAGAGAGTCGGGCATTGTGAGTCTGGATATATTTTTTCCTATATAGAGGTCTTGATCTTGATCATTGTCTACGAAATTTCCTGTGCTGCTAAATGCCCAGAGTTTTCTACTCTGAATGTATACTGCAGGGCCACGCGAATCTTTATCTTCTGTGAATGTGGTAGCTCTATGGGTTCCATTGACAGGGACAGTCACTTCTTCTCCTCCACAATTTATATAGAATTTAGAGAGTACTGTTATTGAGAGAAACAAAATTACTATAATGTTAATTTTCTGAAAGGTAGGGAAATTTTCTCCTGCAGACGTTCCCGCATTCAGATGTGACAGTTGTCATGGTTGGAAGCTTTAAATTTAGGGGGGCTCAGGTGGACATTTGATCGTCCAATCTCACATCCACATGCAGGAACGTCTGAAGGTGAAAATCTCACCTGCAAGTAAACAATTGAAAGAAAAAGAGAAAAAATGTAGAGCTAGTTGTTTTGGTTAGGCCTTGATATCAACCAACAGATCTCTTTCAGCATCTTTTGAGGTCTTATTTTAAGAAAACACAAATCTGGCACATAGGAGTTTTGCTTTAGTTAATAGTTCACAAAGTCTTTCCGTAATTTAAAAGGAACCAATTCACATGAGTTATATATTACTTCCAACCAATGATGCTGCTTGGAACAAGTGCAGATTAATCACGGGATGATCTCATCCCTACATCCACCAAAACCCACAATTTATGGGTACATCCAAGCACAGACAAAAGACATTTATGCTCCATGCTAATAAAACTAGTGCTCTTACATGATTTCGGACAGTCGAAGTCCTTTAAGCAGGGAGGAACAGCTCCACTTCTAGATCAATATGAGGTCAAGAATGTGTCAGAACTAAAATATCATTTGTAAAGTGTTTTATGTGCGACTTTAAAGTTAACCAAAGCATCTGGTCACAAAATCAAATTGTTACCTTTTATGCAAATTGCATAAAAAGAGAAGCGAAGATACTTACAAATTGTTCGCTGTAGGAGGGCTTCCAAATAAGTTTCTAAAGAAACCCCAAAAAAAAAAAGAAAAATCAGCAATATGAATAATAATCAACTACATGCAGCTGGAAAGCATAAAGAACCTTACATATTATCATCTTGACAATTCTTAGTGCTCGCCGGTGTAAAATTGTTGTATGAAAGGTCACTGCCACAACAATTCAAAGGAATAACAGATTTCAAGGAAGCAAGTGGCAACTTTATTAAGGAAATTAACTGGATTTCTTTTTAAAAAATTTGGATAGAAAGAAATTCATGAAGCATAAAAACACAAAGAAGACAACAGAAATGAGTCAATTAAGCAGAACTGGATGTTGGTTATCCATGTTTCTTGCATTATTCTTTATTGATTTTGTCTTTTCCATTGTTTTGCTTCACATTTCCATTCTGGAAACCATAAAGAACTTGAATATGAATATAATAAATATCAAAATGAAGAAAACAGAAAAAACATACACATTAGTTACTTTCTTCAATTCCTCTGGTACAGGTCCATTGAGCAAGTTGCTAGTTAAATATCTATCCAGAAGCCACAGTAACAATGCATTGGGTTTGAATAGTTGTTTGTAAATTGTAATAATACCATAATCAGAAAAATAAAAAAAATAAAAAAAGAAAAATATACTTAGATGTTAATCACTCACATGAAGACAGCCTCTTTTGGTTTGCTGAGGGTGGGTGGAAGATGTCCTTCCAACTTGTTAAAGCTAAGGTCTCTGCCAACAAAAATTACAAGAAAAAGGACCTGGTTCAGCCCAAAAAGAGTGTGTACAGTGTACCACTAAAAGTATATCAATAAACCTTTAGTTAGTTAGTAATACGTAGAATTTTACATTGCTTACATTGATCGTGCATACTTTGAAGAGAATACAATTCTGATACACTGATGGAGCATGATACCTCTCCTTAGACTTACTATCTCTAGTTAACTACTTAGAAATTAGTCTTTTCCTATCTATATCCTTCCTTTAAACCCTTCTTAAAGGGTATTCATGACAAAATTTATGCAATCCCAGAACTTTTCATAAGCAACTTGAATTATGGGCAATAAAAATCACAAAACATGAAACTCATCATTTCTACGAAAATGTGGAAAATACTCTCCAATGCAATGTGCTTCCAGACCTCCCGTGTCGCGCATGCAAACATGAGTCTCATCTATGGGACGGTCTGGATGAGCTATGCACAAGTGCGCTGTGCGCAGCTGAACATTTTCCCAACTTACTGCCAATAAAAATATCAGCCATGTAAGCAGATTAATGCTGAATATGCTTTTGCGGAACTGCTTTACTCGATTTATCCACAGGGGCGGACCTATGTATGGTGTGTTAGGGGCTTCAGCCCCCCACAAACTTGAAAAAAGCCCATAGGGCTATATGGGCTGGCTGGCCCAGCCCCCATGGAATAAGACCCATTAGCCCCCATAAAATCTCTCTCTCTCTCTCTCTCTCTCTCTCTCTCTCTCTCTCTCTCTCTCTCTCAAATCCGTGACAGATAATCACCTCTGGCAAATCCGTGACAGATAATCACCTCTGGCTCTGTCACTCATCGCGGTCTTTCTTTCCTCATCTGTGTATTGGTTCTAAACATTTTTTAAGTGTTGCAGGGTGGTTGTTTTGTTAGGTGCTTTATCTCAAAAATATTTTTAGAAATGACGACATTAGAAATGGGGAATTTCTAAAAATCTACATCTTATGAAAATCCCCATTTTTGAAATGGATTATCTTGATTTATAAAAGATTTTGACGAGTGGAGAAAAATCCCCATTATTGAAATGGGTTCTCTTGATGAAGTTGGATTTGATTTCAAGAACGAATTAAGCAAATATTCAGATTAGAGATGGGAGTTGAGAGATGCATCTAATCTGTCATTAATGTTTTTTAGATAATGATGCATGCTATTGATTGTTGGCTAATTTTATTTAATTTTGATGCATTAGTTGGTTGTGATTTGTGTCGGTTTTAGGAAGGAGATTTTAGATTAGGTTTTAGGAACTAGTTTTAGTTTTGATTTGAACAAACAAATGAATGAAGATCGAAGGATGCTTTTGAAAGGATGTTTCCAATCGAAGTGCCAAAAAGGAAATAGGCCAAATCCATTAAATTTCCTAGATCATAACTAAATGTAATTAAATCTTTTGACTACTAAAAACTAGGAGGACTCATAGACAACTTAAAAGACTCATAGGGAAATAGAAAGAAATGAAAAAAATGCAAAAGAAGTTTAAAAGACAGCTTCTCTGGAATTTGTTGGCGGCCTGGACACCTCTTACGAAATAATTCATAACTCCTACTAGGAAACTCGAAATACCACGACGTTTGTTTTGTTTGAAACTAGAAACATAGCCCTTCCCAATAGTCTAGACCTTTCGGCCCCATTCCCAACGACCAGATTCAGAATTCAGTTTGAAAATGGGTCAAAAAGCTAAGTAGTATTATTATGTTTACTCTGTTTTTCGATTTCATCACCATGCTGATGTTTTGAAGCCATGTTTCGGGACACTCCGGTGTCACTTAAGCCCTACATTAGGGTTTTCAAACCTTCACCCAGTCTGTGCAATAAGTTATAAACTGGTAAGCTCCAACTTTGGCTTATAGAAGTGTGTATCAATTCATTTTCGTCGCCTTCTTCTTCTTCTTTTTTTATATTTTTTTTGTTTAAATATCAATTCGTCTTCAGTTTCAAAATGTTCTCCTACATTTACTACAAAATTCTATTTGAAGCATTCCAACTTCATTAATCAATCACATTGTCGATGTTACTTAATTCTACTAATTAGTGCTCTGCAATTTTCACATTTGGTTTCTGAACGGAAGAAACCAAGCGGCATGTTAAAATTTCTACCGAGTGGCTTATTCTAGTTGGACAAAATTTTCCCTTTCTTCAACGTCCTTTTGTTCTACAATCAACTTACAATACTCTTGCATGACATCATGTTCCAAAGGAATGGATTTTGCAGAAAGTCAGACTTGTTTAGTGGAACCTATTTCCATTTTTAAGGGAAGCCAGAAAGAAGTTAATGTCACATATAATATATCCTTTTTATCGAAAAGAATCAACTTACAAGGTTTTCAGATTTTCCATTGTCCATATGTAGTCTGGAATAGAACCGGTAAGATTGCAATTCCTCAATATCCTGCACACAAAATAGAATGCATTCAGTTCAACAGGATGTGGATGGTAGTTCCTATAAAACAAGATGAATATAAGCATTCAACTCACAATGTCCTAATGCTTTTCAGATTATCCAGTTTTGGAAAAGGCGTTGCTGTTCCATTAATGTCACTGATCCTCCTACAACATATACATCCCACTAAGAAAGTTAGTGGAAGTTCATATACCCTCAACTGGTTTTCCTTGATTCACAACCAGTTGGGAAAGGCATTCTACACATCAGTTAATAGTGGATTCTCAATTAACAGTGGATCCTCGGCGCTTTCACTTACAGGTTAGTTAAATTTACCAATGACGAAATCTCAGAAGGAATTGGTCCTTGCAAACCGGTTCCTTGTATTTCTCTGCGATTGATGAAATTTGTAAATGTTTCAGTAAAGAAAATGGATAGAGAAAACTCAAATGTTTGAAAGAACAAATACTTACAATCTAGCAAGCTCTGTCCAGTTCTTTATGAAACTAGGTATCCTTCCAGTAAAGTTGTTATCATTTATCCTACTGCATAGTGTGCAAAAATAAATATTCCACCTCCCTCTTTCGATTGGAGAGAAAAAAATTTAGGTACGAAATATGCATCTATAAAACTCAAAAGAACTTACAAATCCTCCAAGCTTGTAAGGTTAGCAAGCTTTGTTGGTAGCTGTCCCGAAAATGCATTGGAAGAAATTACACTGTTTTACAGAAGAAAAAAAAGGGACAAAAAAATGTACTATCAAAATAGACTAAAAGATTAGAGAAGAAATCCTATCAATCCAAGATCTGTTCCAATACTGTGCAATTGTGGTTGACAAACATCGAACCAAAGAAAAGAACAATTCTACTAAATCTAGATTCTAAAAGCTAAAACAAACAAGAAAGGAAGCTGTTACATTCTCCCAACATTGGATCATGGTAGCAAATGTCTTGATTTTCAGAATTGGACTTACACATGGGGGATCATGGTTCTAGCAAAAGTAGGTTCTCTTTCGGTTTTTAAAGAAGGATCTTGTTGGGAAAGTGCCACATTCTAAATCGCCCAAGTAATAGATTTGACGGGGCTTCATAATTCATATATCTGTTTGGGCCTTCCACCTATCAGTTTAAGCTGTTGGGTTAGTACATGGTTTCTTACATGGTATCATATCCGATACATGTTACATTACAATCCAGACGAGAAGGTGGCTTTACATTCTCTTTATGCTGACAAGCTTCTCAATTCCTTGGAGAAGAACTTCAGATTCTCCAGAAATCTTGTTGGCTTCCAAGTCCCTGAAAATTCAAATTCTTTCAAAATTCACCAATATCATAGACTAAAAGGAAGATTCCAAAATGAACCCAGACAGAGAAATCGTGATTCAAAGGAGAAAATTTATTGATATTTACAGATATGTGAGAGTGGCAATATTCCAAAGTTCCTTTGGGATTGGCCCAGTTATGCGGTTTCCAGGAAGAGAGCTGCACAACACCACTATCTCTATTAAGACACTTGCTTTCACAGGATAAGTTTTTAACACATATATGACGGTTGATAAAAGCTTACATTTTCTCGAGTGGGATGGAACCCCATTCCAAAGGTATTGTGCCATTGAGGTAGTTACGTTTCAAATCGCTGTCAGTGAGAAGAATATTGACTACAGTCAGTGTGGAAGCCTAGCATTGCATTGGTTTGAGGAGTGTTGTAAATTTGATATACATTGTTATACCTCTCTCTATCAATTTAAACTTTTAGAGTAAGTGGTTGTAATCATGGTGTCAGAGCTGCCTTCTATTCTCTCACGGAGGGTCTAATTCCCCCACGTGCGGGGGTGTTATAATCTTAATATATATTATTACACCGTTCTCTATCAAGTTAAGCTTTTAGAGCTAAGTGGTTGTAAACAAGGAGTAAATCAAGAAATTTATGCATGCAAAAGCTTACATTTGCTGGAGGTAAGGAAGCTTGGCTAACTCTGGTGGAAGCACTCCTTGAAGATCCTGACCTCTAAGAACTCTGCAATTCCAATTCCAAAGTCAACTAAGCAGGGGCAAAGATAAATGGAAATTTTCAAAAAAAAGTCTCTATTTTTTTTGAAAGATCTGTGAAAATTTTCAAAAAAGTCTCTGTGCTTTTCATGATTTTTGAAAACAAACAACAAGAATCGATTATTTCATCAATTCGGTCCTTTCACTCTAGGGGTGGGCTCCTATCCTCATATATTGGGGCAGGGCCTAGGTGGAGTCAAGGCCCTCAGCGTTCTCGACAGTCCTATATAATTAATACCTGGGCCCTTAGCCTAACCTCGAGGGCCCCTAGGGCCAAAACAAAAGAATACAACCACACACTAAACTTACTCATAAGGAGAATCACGTTGATACGTACCTACTATTTAATTTTTATAAATATATATTTATTTAATATTTAGTAAGGATAATTAATAGAATTTTGTCAGTATTTTATATTTTATTTAGGAATTAGTTTTATTAGGATTCTTAATTGTATTTAAAATTGTAGGCTTTATGTACTCGGACTAGGTCTGCATCTAAAACTCGAGCCCTTTAATAATTGGGCTACACTTGGATTAAGCAATAAAAAGCACGAAGCCCTGCACAGGCCCAAATAAATCGTGCTTGTAAGTTGGTGACTGATTTGCACCACCAAATAATTGAAAGCTTGGCCTGGGGCAGCTTGGCCTGATTGACTAAATGGGCAGGCTTGGGCCTGAACAAGTTTGAGGTGGAACAGGCTCGGGCCCATCAGTTACGGCCTGCGTTGGGATTAGGCCAGATATGGGCTAGTGCTTCTAAAGCAAGGCAGGGCCTAGATATGACTCAGCCTAGCCCAACTCGGCCCATGAAAACCCCTGTGTGAAACTAATGGACAACTGCCCTAGTTCCATTCAACCACATCCAAGGAAAAGAAGAGTCAGAGAGAGTGCAAAACCCAGGAACAAAGCTCTATCAGATATGTCCTACTTGTTTGATCAAGGGGTCCATCCTAGCCCTTAGATTGAAATTGTACGAATTAAACTAGGCGGGGTCAAATACATCTCTGGCCTCTACAAAAGTTTGCTGTGTCCACAAGCCCTAAGGTTTGCAATAACATCAGAGTTTTCATGGGCTTGCCCCTGAAAGGTTGATTGATTTCAGTTGCGATTCATGTAACCCAAAATTACCTGAGTCAGTTTCGCTTGGAGAAATTTTTTAGGAGAATTGAGGTTTTTTTTTTTTTGTTTTTTTACATATCTGAACTGTTGAATTGGAAAATCTAAGGGCCTCAGATAACCATAATTTCCAAGATTTTCCCTTTTTTCTGTGTATTGTGAATGTGGCAAAGTTTGCCCAGATCAATAAAAGGTGAACAGCACCGGTAGTATTCCTGGCCAAACTAAAATGTCACTTCAATCTGGTGAAGAACTGATACTGCATAATTGACAGCCCTATTTTTGGCTGAATCCCTAGCTGGAAGTCCTTATTTGGTCCAAATCTTTGAGGATTTACCATTGTCAAACATGAATTTTTCACAACTTTTTAAAAATTGGAAGTCTCTTCCGTGTCCATACACATGATTTGACACTTTTGTTTAGATTGGGCTAATGGTACATCATTGCATGGGTAGGTATGTGAGATGAGACGCCCCTTCCCACTTGGTTCTGTCGTGTTTTCTCGAAATGGCACGCTTTGGAATAGAGAACGACTTAGAAATTTATCGTTGAGAAACCTTCAGGGTCATTGTTTTGGTGCAGCGGTAAAAGTCATTTTTATTTGGCTGGAATGGAAAATGGTCAATTGAAAAAGTCAAAATCAACACCAAATAGCAAAGATTTCCACTTATTTTTATGTTTTTGGCAAATTAAGTTTAAATAACTCAAATCTTATGCTGGGGTGACAACTTTGTTTTTTTTTTTTTTTTTTGTAAGAATGGGCCATTTTGGATTGGACCTGGCTTAAGCTGATAGAGAACGGTGTCCTTCATTGGAATTACACCTTCCGTGAAAGAATACATGGCACAACCACTAAGGAAATTTGAATACTCGACCTCCCGCTCTACCATGTTAACAACCACTTACTCTAAAAGCTTAAGCTGATTGAGAACGGTGTAACAATGTATAACAAGTTTACAACATCATGTAGGTCCGCCCCAGTGGGGATTAATCCTTGATTTTTTTTTATTTTTTATTTTAAAGAACGTGCCTCACTGCTGATGAGTGATGAGCTACCAGTGGACTGGACTGGTGATTGGGCATGCACTTGAAAAGTAAATATAGCAATATAATGGTAGTTTGCTTACATGCTTACAACGTGACAGACGGTGTTGTCTTGGTAGGTGCAGTTGCAGGTTACTTTATTCTCATATACTCTTGTGGTTAAAGGGTCTAACCAGCTCCGTTCTTCACTGCATGGGTCGGCACTAAAGTTCCAGTCATCTTTGCCCAACGTCTTGCCGATTTGTTTGAGAGCATCAACTGATCATATTCACAAAATGAAGGACGTCAGTGATAGAAACCATAACCATTTCTAAGTTTTCCCCCCGCCATTCCCATCCAGAGATGTCTACCTTGACTCACTCACTTGCCTCTGAACTAGGAATTTGATGGCAGAACATCTTTTATTAGAATGAAGTTTTGCTAGGGCTTAAAAGGGGGCAATTTACTTTAAACATTCTATATATCTTTATACCGTAATATTCAGGTGAGAACTAGTTCTCACATATTATATGAGAACTTTTTTGTGAGGCCCAATTGTGGGCCCCATTAGGAGATGGGACCAGGAGGATGGAAAGATCAATGTGGGACCACCCCAAGTATCAAGTTTGACCCCAAACTCATGCCCCTAACCCCTTCATCCGTGGCCCATAAGCTTAATGGTTGCTAGGTTTGGATGAGTTGCTAGTTGGGCCCATAGGTTTAATGGTTCTCTATTGGTTGCTAGGTTTGGATGAGTTGCTAGTTGGGCACCGCAAAAAAGTTCTCATATAATAGGTGAGAACTTGTTCTCATTTGAATATTTTCCATCTTTATAAATATGTAACTAGCCCAATAACCCGTGCTGAGCACGGTACCTCCCTTTACTGCAAAATAAATAATCACATATTAAAAAAAATTACCTCTTTCATAGAACAAGTTGGATAAAATAGAAATAGAGAAATTGGAGCAAATAGGGTGTAGTTACATAGGAACAACCGAAATATAGAAAAATGAGTGGATAGTTGCATAAGTAGTCACATAACCGTAAGTCAAAATTATAAGCGACCATCAAAATTGAAGCCAAAACCTCCTAGCTTAATATATTATAATAGGTGAGAACTAATTCTCATTTGAATATTTCTCATCTTTATAAATATGTCCCAATCAGGAACCTCACAAAATCTTCTTGAGTCCACTTTATAATTTTTTCATACTTGTAGTTTTATGTTTAGACAAAATATAATGGAATAGGTTAAATAATAACCCTTGGCCCTTTTTTTAAAAGACCCTGGTTGCTTCAAGATAGGATAGCTGAGAAGTGAGACAAAAACCACTCCATATTCATGCAAAACCTCAAAAGTGACATTGGGGTTTTTTTTTTTTTGGTACTACTCATCATCATCATCATCATCATCAATTCATCATCATCATCATCATCATCATATATATATATATATATATATATATATATTGGTGATCGAGACCCATATTTGAAATCTAAACCATTCAAAAACATGCTCCCACCAGTTTTTATCAATTTAAAAGACTTTCCTCCATTTGGATTTAATATGACAAAAAAGTTATAATAAAAAGGGCACATGAAACTAATTGTTTTTTAATCTGCACTGTATATAACTCCAATTGGATTAGAAATTTATTTGCTAAATAAATATAGAGGTAGCGTAATTTTGAGTGGTTTGGATTTCATGCATGAGCATCGGTGAGTGAGAATCACAATGATGCATGGTTCACTACTATATATACCACTTGTAAACTACTAAAGTAAAGGAATTCTAGGGATGGGTTCCTTTCTTCTCAAACACACGCATGGTTTCAGGACTTCAAGTGGACCCAAATGTAAGATGGGCAGAAACCTATTCTTTCATCTTTTCATACTTATTTCTTTCTTTCCGTCTTTCTTCTTTAATTCCTTCGTTTCCTTGCCTTTCCTTTCATTTCATTTATTCAATTTTTTTTTTTTTTTTTGTGGCAAAATCAGCTAAGATTGTGCCAACATAATTTTGGGAATCAAAGGTTTCGGTGATTACATTTTCTAACAGTTGATAGATGGGCAAATGATGGGGGCATAGGATCTCTTCACATGGAGATTCTCAAGCTTTTGCTTTTTTTTGGGCGGGGCAGGCCCTACCAGACCTTCAAACAGTGTCAGGGTTAAAACTAGGGTTGTAAATGGGATCGTTCCGGATCGGAACCATGGTGGACCTGGACCCATTTTTAAATAACGGTTCCGATTTTTACTCGAAACCTGTTTTGTTGGTTTGAAACCCGAATTCGATTCCGGAACCGGGCCCATCTAGAAGACTGGAATTTAGTTTCAAAATCGATTCTAATTTCTCTTTATTTTTCATTTTTTCTTAAAATAAGCATATTATTTTGAAGAGCATTTTGTGATATTTCAATCTTATATGTAGGGTCCAGGTCCACAGGTATGAACCTGTGTAGACGCGCAATCGGACCTCAATCGAAATCTAAAATCGATTCCAAATCCCATTTTTTACCGGACAATCGGGTACATGTTTGTCAAATCTTCCGGTAGGGGACAAAAATGGTCGATTGGGGCTTTCTTTATGCTCCTTATCCTCCTCCTCTTCTTTTTCTCATCATTCTATCCATGGATTTTTCTGATATGCAACCCTTGATCCCTTGATTCCAATGATTCCTGATTCGGATCGGGACTTGTACGATTGTGTTCCTAGTAAAACTAGGATATTGCATATTTCATCTTCGGTGGTGATAGCGATCTCAAAACCCTAGTGCCGTAAAATGCATCCTTTACACCTCCTTTACTCCTACACCACTGGGAAGCAGATCTACTATTTATTATTATTATTTTTATATCGACGATTCATTCCTCTTTTTCACCATCATCTTCGAAGGATATGAAGCGAAAGTTCTCCGAAAAGATGCTGAACCTGATGATGCCGATGATCCTCGTAAGCGGTATTATAAAGAGAGGGTTATGGATCTGGACGAGGCAAGGTGTTCTCGGGAAAACATACAGGAGTCGTTGCTTCCTTTGAACAGAGCATCATCAAGTTTGCTAGATTTTCCCAATTTAGATGTGGATAGGGTTTAGTGGAAAATAGGATGATTGGGTTGGTAAAGGATAGCGATAGTCATCGAAACAAAGAATTTTCTTTTCTGCAAAGAGAGGGGAAGAAGATGACGCACGCTGATCGATGTTCTGCAAGGCTGATCACTAAGTACTAGTTCATCCCCATCTCACAGGGTTATAGTTTAAAAACACAGTTTTCTTATTATATCGGGTAAAACCTAACCCCTTCTTCATGTCGATTCACTGTCCTGCAGTAGTATCAGAATTTCTAGAGCCTTTGCTAAAAGAAAACATTAATCAGGACTTCTTTTTGTCACCTTTTAGAGTGTTCTGTGGTTAAACAAAATATAGAGGTGATGAGATCATGGAATTTCAAAATTCAAAATATTCAAAGTTTCTGATTAGCTAGCACATGGTGCAATGGTTAGATATATCATCTTCCATTAAAGACATTTTTCAAGAAAGAAAATGGGAATCATTGATCTTACTTTCCTCCGGGGGAAGAGTTGCTCCAGATATAAAAGTTGTTGGAAAACAAGTAAACGTCAGAAGAAACAGGAAAACAATGTCTCGTCGTCTTTGCATCAGCATCTTTGGGCAGGAAAGAGACGCACTTGATGTAAGCACTTGATGTAGAATGATTTGCTCTGAGCGCCCTTCACTCCCACTTATATTGGCTTGATCTGGTTGAGGACTTTTCCACTCTTGTACTTTCTGAGAAACGTAAACGGACGAGGGAAGGAGTGCAGAAATATCTTGAGAACCGACAAGGATTGGAATAACTCTTCAACCTTCAAAAGAGTCAACTACTGTTAAGGAAATGCAGTAACAGAAGAAAAAGCAGGATTAGAGCAACTCCAACAGAGGAGTTATTTCTCCATGTCAGCATGAGTTGATAAAAAATGGTCAAAAATGGCATATGGGGATGACCTCCAACAGAGATGGTAAAAGTGAGGTGGAAAAGGCATATGGGTTGGTATGTTTTTTTTGGCATATGGAAAGGCAACCTTCATTTCTTACTTTTTCAATATAATAATACAAGTTAGTGGTTCTTAGGAGATATATGTAATAAAGCAAATGAAGTTTAAATGAAAAAAGAATAAAATAATAATTTGACATCTCTCTTGGAGTTGCCCAAGTGAGATGCCAAATTTACATATGCCTTTTTTGCCACATAAGCCTTTATTTTTGAAAAAGGCATATGGAGAAATAAAGTAGCTCTTGGCTTAATTCTAGGAATTCAAGAGTCCTTAGCCTAGCTTAAATACTTTGGGATTTCAATTGTCTTTGGCACTCTAAAAGGACAACATTTCTTCGTTTTAATAGACTCTATCAATGCTTAGATTGGTAATTTGGAAAGCAAAGTTTCTCTTTTTTACTGGCCGCTTGATCCTTATCAAGCATGTGCTCTCCAATATTCCAATCCATCTTGCAACCACTCTGCCCATCCCAACATCCAGCAATAAAGAGATAGAAAGGTTGATGAGGCACTTCCTTTGGTCTGAGAATGCATCAGTCTAAAAGATCAACTATGTCAAGTGGAGAACGGTATCCCCTCCTAAGGAGGAAGGTGGCTTGGGAATCAGGAAAGTATCTGAAGTCAATGAGCGAAGGAGAGCAGGAGAACTGACAACGATTGGAATTGACATAGGAAACGAAAGGTTCCAATGCATCTGGATGGATATAAAGACTTTCGGTCGTCGTCTTGGGCCCAAGCCAACCTTTTAGTGATTAGTCCTCGTTGATTTTTCAACTTAATCATATCAGTCAAGTTTGCACGTTTTGATGACTCGAGCATAAATTCAATCATAACCCAAACCGCCCCCGCCCCCGCCCCCCATAACTCATCTTTTATGGTCTGTTGTTTTCTTGTTGAATACGGATCTCATTCTATAAATTATCTATTTTCATTCCACGAGTCTTTAGGATCTTACACCCAATTAAACAATGCATATTCCGTGACTCGAACACCCGACCTACCAGGCTTTGATGCCACTTATAGGATTTTACATCCTATTGAGCTATCACTTATATTGACTTTGATCTGGTTGTGGATTTTTTTCATTGTTGTGTTCTCTAAGAAACGTATGGACGAGCGAAGGAGCGCAAAAATATCTCGAGAACTGATAAGGATTGTCGAGGGTGTTGGAATTGACACAGGAAAGGAACGAAAGGTTACAATGGATCCATATGTGTGGATATAAAGACTTCCGGTTGTCCTCTTGGCCCCAAACCAACTTTTTAGTGATTAATCCTCGTTGATTTTTCAACTTAATCAGAATAGTCAAGTTTGCACGTTTGGATGACTCGAGCGTAAATTCAATCATAACCCAAAAAACGATTGTGATATTATCACATTATTGCTTTGTTATAAAACCATCATGTTAATGATTTACTAACATCCTAAGATAATCTTGAATCTATTGTGTTATTTGCAAAATACCTAGTAACTATCTCTATATCTCCTCCAGAGATGCAAAAGCCCAAGCAACCTAAAGGAGAAGGCAAATCCTACTTAATCTTTTCTCTAAGTTACATCATAAACTTGGTCAAGTTATTTTACATGATACTAAAATTGGTTCATGCATTGTTGTGTAATCTCATTATTAAGTTTCCTCAGCTAACCATTCGTACTAAAATCTTGATGCATTAGTAGTGGCAGCATAAATACTTTTCAATACTCCCATATAGATGAAGCCCCACTCCTCAATATGTTGGTAAAGTAAAGCCTACATCCTACGTTGCTTAAGTAATGCCTTTGGCAAAGCTTTATATATATTTTGTGGGCCTTCCACTTATGAGATTCAACTTTTGGATGGATATATGGCTTCTTACATGGTATCAAAAGTGGATTTCGCTAGGGTCGATATTTCTTACACTTACGCAGATTCAGTCAATTGGTATTGTGGTCGCCAGGAAGGTCATGAAAGGGGGCTTTGTGGAATTTTTTTTTGTGTTTGATAGTCGCGCCATCTTTAGACCGTGTAACCATCTGTTGGCATGATTGGCTAGAGACATTTTCAGTCATAGTATCATGCAATTGGTTTCCTAGAATTTTCATTTGACGTGGGCGAACAATGGCTCTATTGCTACTTTCGTCAATAGATTATCGTTTTGAAGGGGGTGTGGGCTAATTTCTTCATTATTTTTTACGGGCGCATGGATTTTTTTTTCCTTTTCTTTTGGGCCTTTTCATGGGGGGCGATTGCCCCTAAAACCCAATACACGGGTTCACCAATGGTAACAAGTGGTGCAGATGCAAGAATGAAATTATGGTTATCAAATTGTTATAGTGGATCTACAATTGCTCTTTGTAGATGAAGTTTTACTTTCCTTGAACTATTGAGTATCTAGACACAGAGGATACAATGGGTTTTAGGGCTGAAAAACTGCTTGAATTTTCTAAAGGTGGGTCCCACCCATATATTAAACAAGGCCACTACACCTTAGTTCTGCCCCCACAGAAAAATCCTCTCTTTGGTCCTCACAACTGAACACATTTCAGTCAAAGTCGTCGCATGCGCCAAGCAATATATTATTGGGATTTTTACCAAAAGGGTGTTGCAAACAGGAATTAGCCCATTTAAAATAGAAATACACCAAAACACCCGTATTGGTGTTCATACACGCATTTTGGTCGCTTTTACCCCTCATTCTGCGAATGAAATCGTCATGAAATTATAACCTTAGCACTTTAATCGAATGGAGTTCGTTCTTCTTCTCTTCATCAACTTTCTCCTCTCCCGCCTTTTCTCTCTTTCTCCTCTACTCCCTCCTCTCTCTTTCCCTCATCCTGTCTATTTGAAGGTCGAAAAACTCCCTAAATCTATTTAGAGAGAGAGAGACATCATCGATTGGATCGTCAGGTATGTTGTTCATCTTTTACTTGCTCTTGTTTTTTATTAAGTTGATTAACTATGGGAAGAGGCAGAGGGTCTCAATCTCTCTCTCTCTCTCTCTCTCTCTCTCTCTCTCTCTTTGAATCAAATCTTGGGTACTTTTTATTTCATCCCCATTTTGGGATTTCTGGGATTTATAGATGGGATTTGAATTAGTATCGTCTTCCACTTTGAATTTAGCTTATGCTGCCCATTTTTTTTTTTTTATCTTTCTTCTTCTTAATCCAATCTGGGTGTCCTTTTTTTCATTCTCATCTTGAACTTGTTCTAAAATTTGGATATGGGTTTGAGAGGAATGAGTGTGTTTAATTGTTTAATCACAGTTGTTTGGGTGGACATTTTCAGATCCAATTGAAAGTGGTTTGGTCTCAGGAAAGTGCAGGAAAGATCATTATGTATTAGAAATTATGGTTGAAGATTGTTAGCACTTGAGAAATGCGTTTTTTTATTTTTCTTCTTCTTCATTCGATTTTTGTGATTTTTATATTCTCATGGAGATATTTTGCTTGCAAATATCTGTTCTTGGTCTGTTAAATTATATTGTGAAAGCATATGTGGGATTAAGATAAGTGCTTGAACTGATGTGGGGAAACTGTTTGAACTGATTGTGATTGGGGGTGCCCCTACCCCAAATGAATCTTAGATGAGTAATTGAAGTAGCTGGTGGTTGTGGAGATTGTTTTATTATATGACGTTGTTGTCGTTCTGGTATTAAAGGAACTGTTTTTATGAAGTGATTTTTTTGTTGTATGGATTAGATAAATTATCTGATGTGGGGAAACTGTTTGAACTGATTCTGATTTGGGGTTCCCCCATCCCATATTTGCATCTTAGATGATTAACTGAAGTAGTTGGAGGTTGTGGAGAATGTGTTATTATATGACATACTTGTCAATCTGGTATTCAAAGAACTGTTTTTGGAAGTGATTTTTTATTGTATGAATATTTCTAAGCTTTTGTTGATTATAATTTATCGGTATTCTTCCATTTATCTACCCTTTTTGAGTTTTTCTTTTTTTTTCTTCTAATTGATGCAGTTTGTTTTGGTCGTTGGGTGTTGATATATGATGAAAGAATTGTTTGAATGAAATGTTTTTTTTTCCTTTCCTGCCGATAATTTCTTTTTCTTTTCTTTTTTTTAATCTTTGCCTTTGTTTTGTTACAAGTGATTGAATAGTTGCTCCTTTTTATTGCCCAACTGGCCACTGGTTTCATTTGTAGTCTTTTGCTAATCTTCTCTAACGAGACACCATGGTTGGTAGAAAGGGGGAAAATGGTATCCTAGATATGCTTTATGCGTTGGGAATTTTACCAAAAAAGTGTTGCTAGACATGTATTGGCCTGATTTAGTAAGAAATACACCAAAATACCAAATTTGGTGTTCGTACACGGGTTTTGGACCATTTTTCCCCTGAAACTGCCGAACGACATCGTCACAAAAACTCACCCAGATCCCTATCAACGATTCTTCTTTCTTCCCCATTTTTCCTCTCCCTCCTTTTTTCTCTCTTTCTCCCTCTCCCTGTCCTCTCCCTCTGCATGCACTCCCTGCTCTCTCCCTCTCCCTCTGCATGCGCTCCCTCTCTCCCTCTCCCTTTTGGAAGAAGAGAAGAGAGGTCGTTGGAGGATTTTGCAAAAGAAAATGCCAGGTCTCTCGGTTATGCAGAGAAGCTTTCTTACCGAGAAGATGACATATTCAAGGTTTCATGCATTTTTCTATTTGCAGGTTTATATCAACATTCACCAATTCTTTAAAGGTTATAATGATGGACGAGCGGACAAAAATCTCTGGCCTGAGATGCTTAAATTGAAAGATTGGCCTCCTTCTGCCTTGTTTGACGAGCGATTGCCTCGTCATAGTGCTGAGTTCATTAGTGCATTGCCGTATAAGGAATCTACGCACCCTAACTTAGGTAACCTTAATCTTGTTGTAAAACTACCAGAGAAAAGTCTGAAACCAGATTTGGGGCCAAAGACATATATTGCTTATGAGGTATTTGAAGACCAAGGCAGGGGAGATTCTGTCACTAATCTTCATTGCAATGCGGCTGATGCGGTGGGCTTAGTTCTGTCAATAGTGAAATTTGATTCCCTGAAATCTTGTCTTTTAATACCCAAGTTTAGCATGATTGATTTCTTAAAACTCACTGATTTTATCTAATCAGAATTTGAATATGATACATGCATTTTGGATGACCTGTCTATATGTCGAGTTACTGTTGAATCTTTTGACAAGCTTGAGTTTTTGGCTATTGGTATGGTTAAACTTTTGTTAGTAACGATCAACTTTCCCCCCCTTTAAAAGTGATGATGAAATCCATTTTCATTATTTGGGAAGTGGTATTGATTAATCAATTCAAGAACTCTTGGTTTTGAGAAGCTTACAGAAATTAGGCCTTCACAGGAGCTGGGCTAAGCTTTGAACATTACAGTTAGCAGACATTTGAATGGTCTCAGCTTGCTTGAATGCTTGCCCTTCATGTATTCAAACTAAGTAACTAACTCATGATGATGTGTTGGTAATTGCTATCTGGCTTCCTTTTTGCAACCTTATCCCGTCATTTTATCGCCATAAATTTTGGAGTAGATCTTTGCGATGTAGCTACGGTAATGTGTGCGGATGGACTTACATGGTTGGGTTTCACACTATTAGTTTACTATATGGTTGTTGATGTTCCAAAAAAAATTTTTTTTTTTTTTTTTGGGTCTATCATGCTCACATGGAGCAGAATTGGGTAACCAAAAAGTGGTTTCCTTAGAAGTAGTAGTATTTCTTAAGAGTCACTGATGCTTTTCAAAGATGATTTTAATTTTTAATTACTTTGATCTTAGTGGTGCTTACTGCCAATGGCTATGGTTTTTCTATATTTTAGTTTTCTTTATAACACTATGTTCTATGTAATTCTCCAGTAGGTTGCTGGCTTGATGCATGAGTAACTTGGTGTCCAGTGTAATTCTACTATGGTGTTTTCTTGGATTATGTACTCAATGGAGTTATACAGGAAACATCACTGAGAAGAATGATATAAGATAATACTTCTCAAAATTCATGTGACATCGTTTTCTGTATTCACATCCTGGTTGAGGGATTGGTTACCAAGTTGACTGATGAGATTGGAATTTCGGGCTCAATCATGTAAAATTAGATGTCACAACCACTTACCAGTGGTTTTGAATGAGGAAACCTCAAGTGTGTTATAAGAGATCTAGTATGATGTACTTAGATTTTGGCCGATTCTTATAATAGAATGAAGAAACCTCAAGTGTGTTATAGTAGAACTAGTATGATACATATGAAGTGCAAGACAATTGGGAGAAAGGGAGCACTTGCACAATTAGTAAGAAATCAAAACAGTAACATTTCAACATGGACCCCCCCACCCCCCAACGAAAAAAAAAAAGGCTAACTAATCATAAAATATGTCATAAGGGTGTGAAAGTATAAAATCTACAATAAGACTGATACTTTGTCACTGTTTAGTCGACCTTTCTTCAAGTTCTAATAGGGCATATCACTTCCACATGAATACCATCACTGGTTGTTTTGGTAATTTTTGGTGCAAACAGTTCATCCACACACCCACCAACTCCTACCCTGCAAACAATTCAATATTGATTACCATCCTCCATCTCACTAATATTAGTAATTTGGGATTAATAGAAAATAGAGAGCTGTAGATTGAATTGTTAGAAACCTCTGACTGTTATGATTTATAGTTTATTTTATTTTCAATACTCATGTTAAGAAAGAAATCAAATGCGTGGAAAAGGAGAGCTCCGCATTGTCTTTGTTATGGTAGCGGTAATGGTGGTGTTGACCGCATTGTTTTGCAGCCATCTACAAAGAGTATTTGCCACAATGCCAAGCTTTGAACAACATGCTTGTTGTTAAATATTAGAGGACCTTTCTGATAGAGGTCTCATTGTAACACTTTTGATACTGGTGTTTATGATTGACCAATTCTTGATAGAAAAAAAAATTGTATATGTAGCGAGACTTATGGGAAGGTTGGGAGTTTCCAAAATGTTTGATGGTGGCAAGGTTGCGATTTTATAGGGAGCTCTCTTTTGTGGGATGGGGTTTTGGTTCCATATGCACTGTCAACTCATGTATTTTGGGAGTGGTGTTGGTGGTCAAGATAATGAGAAGTTATTTTCGGGCAGGAAAGTTGATGGAAACAAATGGGTGCAATGAGTTGCATGTGGGCTTGGGTATGGTCGAGTGATTTTTAGGCTTGGATATGTTTGGAGATTTTGAAACTTGTATAAATGAAATGGTCAGTGATGGTGAAAGTGAAGGACTGAGATGTTGATCAAGAAGAAGAGAAGGTGGGTTTGCGAAGATATGAAAGGTTGAATGGGAATTGAGTTGCAGTGCCAACACTTATGATTGATCTCATATGACCCTTTCTGTTCTTAGGTTGACCCAATTAATAAACATGCTGGGTTGAGGCTAAGCCTATTCTTATTATTTGAATGATCAACCAATCTAGTAATTGCACTATGAAGTGCCCATCAGACCTGAATCCAACTTGTTTATTTTATGCTCCAATATACTCTATTTGTTTTTGCTTTGGATTTGGGTTGACATGTTCAACCTGAATAATAAATAGACTGAATACAAGTTATCCACAATACTAAACTAAATCCACCAAACCCAGCCCACACCAACCTATCGCCTCCCCTGATTTTATCTTTAAGAGTGACAAATGTAGAAGAATCAGTGAGAGGAGATTTGGACATGTAAGAAGTATCCCTATTAAGGCATGGTGTGATAACTAATGAACCAAAGCCAAGACCAACAAAAAACACCTGTGAACCATGAAAAAATACTTTATCCATGAGTAGTTTGGTAAGATATGAATTTAAGTTTATCGTGTATAGTGCCAGAACCTCTAATATATTATTTACTTAAAATCAGTGTCTCCCCCACAAACTTGTTTTCTTATTAAATTTTCATTTAACCCAACAAGTTTCTGCATCCTTACGAAGTAACTCTTGAATTTTATGTTCATTTGAATTTAAGCTTACTGTTTGTGTACTTTAAAAGCAAGAGGGATGTGTTTGTTAGGTTCTGGAGTTACAATAATAGAACTAGGAATATTGTGTTCATAAGAGGTAACTCGCAACCAATAGAAAAAGGAAAAAAATATAGGAATGTTGTTTGAGATGGTTTGGGCTTGCAAGCTTTGGATCACAATATATAGCTAGCCCCTGTATCATGCAGTTGGAGATTCCAAGTTCAAGGAAGGAGAGGGAGAAATGAAGTCCTTGAATAAAGTAATGGGGAATGGCATTATAGATTGTGGAGAGATATGATGAACCTGCTTTTGAGGGTTGAGTGGAAGAATGGAACTAAAGCCGGTCCTAAACATGTGGAACAAGGCTTTGATGATTGTGATCATGATGGATGATGGATTCTGGCAATACTTGGATAGAATAACGAAACATTCAAGTTTTCAAAGTTTGGTCATTAGCTTAAGTTCTATTATTTTACAATTGTATAAAAAAAACCTATGGATTTCATTTTGCTGATAATAATACTCCTCTGTTGATAATTAAGAAGTTGATGGTTATCATCATCATTGTCATTCTTTTACCAATTTTTTCGATTCTTCTTTCAATTGATATAGTAAATTCATTGGTTAGAGTTATATTTTTGCTTATATTTGAGATAAAATGTGTGTAGATGTTGCTTTATTGAAATTAGTATTTTTCTGATCGTATTTCTTATAAGAGATTTAGATTTCCTAAATGTATAGGTATGAATATTGACAAAAAAAATGCTTCAATGCAAGGTCTAGTTTTGATCCATTTCGATGACTAGTTAACATTTAGTGGGTTCAGTGATTGTGTTCTCTGATTTTATGACGATTGCAGAGAGGGGAGGTGACTATGACATTGAGGCCAAGGGAGTCAAGATATCTCCAGATCCAGTGGTGAGAGGCAAGCCAGCTACTTTCAGCATCTCTGCATCTACTGGTAAGTTCATGTTGCCTAAGTTTGTTATATTACTTTGTTTTGTTTCTCTTTTAAGGGAGATTAGTCTCTTGCTCATTGACTTACTGAGTTCTCCTTTACATGTTATTCTTATAAGGAAGATAGCATTGAGTTATGAGCTATATGTACTACTACTTCATACCTTGCTCTTATAGGTGAGATGAGCTTCAGGAAAATGGATGATAAGAAGCGCCCACTGGAGTTTGTACTTGAAGCTAATTTGCAAGGAATACAGCTACTTCCTTCTGATTTTGATAAGTGGAAGAGATACAAAATGGAAGACAATCGTAGAGGGTATTCTTTGGAAAGAGGGATGCGGTTTGCAGGCATGGTTTAGCTTGTCCTGAATAAGGTTGTGGAATTGGGCTGCAGTCATAGAGAATAAGCTAATGTCCATCCTTGTTTGTGCATATTGGGTTGGTGGGAGGGTTATCACCACCGACTGTACCATAGTTGTTGATGCTGCTACTATAAAGTCCATCATTGTTTATGTTTCCCCTAAAGACATAGACATGACAGTTATGCTCTAAATTTGTTATTGCATTAACCATTCATTGTATCGTTGTTGCACTCGCATCGTTCTGGATAAAGTGGTCTATGTAGCAATCAAGTTATAAGGTTGGAAGGCCACAACTGTTGGATTTTTATTGCTTTACATTAGTAATTAACAATTACGATTTTGGAGCATTTTCTTTCATTTTTGTTGTCCAATAATGAGATTGGCCCTGGCTATAAATTGAGATACATAAACAATGAAAAAGGCTCACAAATTTCACCCAAATTAGTGGTTACTTAATTTTTTGATAACGATATCATTATGATCATTTATAGTTTTCAACGATATTGACCCGGAAAATGCTCACTAATTTCACCCAGATTAGTGATTTCTAAACGTATTTTATAACGATATCGTTACAATCCTTTAGAGTTTTTCACTTCTCTTTCCCCTCCCCACCTATCACATTTGCCCTGACTATATATTGAGATGCATAAACAATGAAAAAGGTGCATGGAGGTTACCAAGAAGACCAAATTGCAAATATTCCAACAACGAAATCGTTACCGTCCTTTACAGTTTTCAGTCTCAAATTTGTTATCTAGCAAATTAATGGCCTTGATTTTAAAATGTGATCTTTAAACAATGAGAAAGACTCATGAATGCACCTCTGGATCTTGGTCCAGGGAAGGCAGAATATGAAGGTTCAAGCCCTCACTGTGATCTTCGAACCCCCTTGAAAATGGCTCAGGGGAATTTGGGGTACAAGGGTTCGAACCCTCTTCCTGAGGGTTCGAACCTTCGACCCCCCTGGAAAATGGCTTAGGGAATGCAGGATACAAGGGTTCGAACCCTCAGGAAGAGGGTTCGAACCTTCGACCCCTCTGGAAAATGGCTTGAGGAGTGCAGGATACAAGGGTTCGAACCCTCTTCCTGAGGGTTCGAACCTTTGACCCCCTGGAAAATGGCTCAGGGAATGTAGGATACAAGGATTCGAACCCTCAGGATGAGGGTTCGAACCTTCGACCGCTCTGGAAAATGGCCTGAGGAGTGCAGGATACAAGGGTTCGAACCTTCGACCCATCTGGAAAATGGCCTGAGGAGTGCAGGATACAAGGGTTCGAACCTTTGACCCCCCTGGAAAATGGCTTAGGGAATGTAGGATACAAGGGTTCGAACCCTCAGGATGAGGGTTCGAACCTTCGACCCCTCTGGAAAATGACCTGAGGAGTGCAGGATACAAGGGTTCGAACCCTCTTCCTGAGGGTTCGAACCTTCGACCCCTCTGGAAAATGGCTCAGGGAATGCAGAACCTTCGACCCATCTGGAAAATGGCCTGAGGAGTGCAGGATACAAGGGTTCGAACCCTCAGGATGAGGGTTCGAAACTTTGACCCCCCTGGAAAAAGGCTCAAGGAGTTAAGAATTCTAAGGTTCGAACCCTTGTTACGAGGGTTCGAACCTTATCTGCCCCTGGAATTTGGCTCAGGCAGTTCAGAATTTCAAGGTTCGAACCCCAAATGCAAGGGTTCGAACCTTCGTGTTTGCTGGAAGTTGGCCCAGTGACGGTGAATTAGGAAAATACAGTCTTTTTTTTTTCGATCGACGAGATAGGATCTCGAACCTTCGTATACAGGATTTTTTGGGCTAATTTCCAGATGGGCCAAGGGTTCGAACTAGCAAGTTTTGAGTTCAACCCTATAATCATTTTAAACTTGTTTGAGTTTTGATGGATTATACTTCCACCAAAGGGGCCAGCCCTCATATCAACCCTTCTTAGGTAAATTAGAATGCATATTAGCACGCCAAGCAATTTATGCTTTGGGCTGATCGGACTGGATGGAAAGGTAGGTTCACGGGCCATAAATGTCTGAAGCCACCTTTGGTGATTTTCACGCAGTTCAACAATCAGTTCCTCTCTCTCGAGAGGGCTTTTTTTCAAAATAGGCTAAAAATCAAGATACATGATCAGAATATAATGAAAACTACATTTAAAAGGCCAAGTTATAGGGTAAACAATAATTATAGTAGAAGATATGAAAAGATAAATTCATAGAAACAAAATGGGTGGTAAGCACTCTTCCTTGGTGGCGGGAAAAGCTCAACCATGACAAAAGAAAATTGATAAACGCACAAATGACATAAATGTAGAATCCCAGTTTCCAATAGCATTAGCTTCATTTGTCATTGCCGGTATACAAAAAATTCCTTTAACAACTCATCACATGCAAACATCAACACAGGTTTGCGTCTACACATCAGAATATACACAGTATATTCTCCCATATTCAGCAAGAGATACATCCAAAATACAAGTGAAAGTATGCTCCCCCAACATAAAAAAAATATTTACACCAAGCCCGAAATCAAACAATTGAGATGTGAACGCCACGAAGTTCTATCTCATTCCAACACCCAAAAAAAGGGGGGGGGGAATGGAAGAGTCATCCCCTTGGAGGTAGATCTTTACATGTCTGTCTATTATGGCCACGCTTCTTGCCATGGGAGCATGTAACCTGTTTCCTTTGAAGGTGTAGCCTGCTTCGACAACTTTCAGTATCCACATGCAAATTATCAAGGTTGCCACTGTCAGTCTCCAACCCAACGTCATTTTCTGCAAATGGGTTTTCTTCTCCTTTGCAGATGTAGCCTCCTTGTGAAAAGGGCAATTCAAAATCAGCTCCAAGATCTACAGATGGATATGACTGTTGCACAATAAATTATCTGTTGACCGCGGTAGTTTTTGGTGCCAAGTCAAATCCTATCCTCATTAGGTTAACCCTGCATGATAAATGAGCATGATCATTATAGATACTTCATTCGGAAGAAACGCGAGTCATCTTATTTTTTCCATATCAAAGGCAGGTAAAACTCAATTATAATGAGGACATGCCTTACTAGTTTGAAAAGATCAAGAGATTTTTTGCAGCGATGACGTTCCACACTATTGTTAAAGTTGAAATATAAAAAATACACCGAATAGATCCAAGGAAAAATATGGAAACTAAACGATTATGGATCAATAAGCAAAATAAAGTAGAGAATACCATACTTTGGAGATGGTAGTGTGTTGTTCAAAATTGCATCCTCGTATCGAAAGATGTTGGTGTTAAGGAAAGGAAAGGAGTAGATGGCTAAGCCTATAATTGGCGAGCATTTGGGCTAGTATAGCTATATCGCTATTTAGTGCTGACCTTTTTCCAAGAATTAAAGGCGGACTACTAGGCTGAACACCTTTACTAGATCCCACTTTGCATATACATAAAATTAAAGATGCTCAGTATTAACAATTGGTGTGGAAAATGACAAGTTCAATCATAGCATACCTTTGTTTACACTCTTGGTGATCTGTTGCATTAACCGCGCTTCGCTGGATGTACAGGTACAATGCACCTCTATCTAGACTTGAAGATGCTCTGAACATAATCTCTACATCTTCATCGTTTGTTATGCCTAGCAAACTGCATACTTTCCCATTCTGATGGAGATATTGTATAATTGGGATATGTCCAAGCATGTTCCCATTTGAGAGATCACGTATTTTTTGGATCAATTGTGAGTACGTGGTTGATCTTTTCAGGAACGCCATCTTTGGACAACCTCTAATATAAATTGGACTTCCATTATCCCAGGAAATTTCTCCACCAGAATGGAATTTGACTAGTAAATCACAATCAGGCATCCTGCTACAGCAACATAATCGAGTTATGTAAAACTTCTAGCTATGTAACACAATTGATAAACACATGCAAGGTGTAGATCCAAGAATGAAGTGCCCAAACTGAATTTGACATATTACTTTGGGCATCAATATCATTAACTCCTAGAAGAAACATCATAGTGACTCAATTAAGAGATGCATAGACAATGACGCAGAACAACAAAATTTTAACAATTAAGAAAAAAACATGAGAAACACAAAAACTGATGCTCTATATTGGTCAAAATAGTTTTCCAATGCTAAATGATTTATAAAGCCAACTTCATTGTTTTGTTTACCAATGAAGTTATCAAACAACAACGAGTTATGACTTTATATTGGAAAGAAAGGAAAGTTCTTTGATAACGAATTCGTTACCATATTTTATATCTTCTTCTTCCAATTCCGGTGTCTAACGACACCATAATGGGGACTTTATATTGAGATGCATACACAATGAGAAGGACTTGCAATCTCACTCAGTTTCGTTTAATGACAACAAGGAAAATTGTTCTTGATAACAAAGAAGTAATTGTAACTTTTATGTTCTTCATCCAATATTGGTGTCCAACAATAGAATAGTGGGGACATTATATTGAGGTGATACACAGTGACAAGGACTCACGATTTCACTCACTTTCGATTAATGAAAAAAAAGAAATTTGTCTTTAATAATGATATCGTTAACATACCTTTTTTTTCTTCATCCACTTTTGGTTTCCAACAACAGAAGTATGGTTACTTTATATTGAGATGCCTAAACGATTAGAGGGACTCATGATGGAGAATGTAATTCGATTATTGAGAAAAAATAAAATTGTTCTTTGATAACGATATCAATACTATAATTTTTAGTTTCTTCACCCAATTTTAGTATCCAACAACAAACAATTGCTGAATTTAAATTGAGATGCAAAAACATGAGAAGGACTCACGATTTCACTCAATGTTAATTATTGTTCAATTTTCTGATAATGATATCGTTTTAGTAATTTTTAGGTTCTTGTCCAATTTTTTGCAGCCTACAACAACACGATAATGAATGTATAATGACATGCATAAGCAATGGAAAAGATTTAAGGACTTCACCCAGATTGTGATCTCAACATCATTCATATGAGAATAGGATCACTACCATTGTGAATATGAGTGAGATAAATTTCATTTGATACTGCACTCTAAACGTCTTTATGTAGCCATATTAGTTAGTCCAAAGGCTTGGAATCTTATAGTATCAACTATTTTAAAAACGACCATTAGTAATTCGCTTACCAAACCCGAAAAATAGATGAAAACATGAGTAGTATCATTTCTTTTTTGTTCTACACATGATAATGTACTAGGAGTCAAATTGCTAGATATTGTGTGAGTGACCATCAAGATTTTTTGTACATGAGCAAAGTGATTACTTACTGGAAAAGAGAAGCTTAGATGACGATGGGGAAGAAGGTGGGGAAAATGAAATAATTGGATTGGGGAAGGAGGCAATAAGGGATAGAAGAAAATGGGGGGTGGGGGGCTTACGGACTAATGATTCAGCTATCAAATCTCTAAAGCTCGATCCGGGGAGTGGGGGGCTTACAAACTAATGATTCAGCTATCAAATCTCTTAAAGATTGCAGATTCAACTATCTAATCTCTAAAGGTCGATCGATCCATAAAACTATTAGCTTCTTTCCCCTTGTCATTAAATGAAGATAGAAATCTACACATTCGAAGTCTTCCTATCCAAACTTAAAAGAATATACAAATCTCCCAGTATTGGATTTTGTTCCAGTATCTAAATCTTACTTAACCTTATCGACGAGAGCTTATAGAGTAAACCACAAGGCAAAAATCCATAAACCATTTAAATGCATTTTCTTATGGTCACTGTTACCTATGTCAAGTAAGTAATGAAGAAATCACACAATCTCAAAGAGATTGTAAGAATTCACTAACATTTTAACATCTAAAAACAATACAAACTACTCTTCTATCTTAATCATTCCCTCAAATTATAAATACTCATTCTCATGCATAATCTCATTCCAAGAAAGAGCATAACCAAAAAGAAAACAAGGATAAAATTCGGTTTCAAATAGCAACCATATCTTGATTTGTGTTTTTAAATAGTGAACAGCAGCGCAATCCAAAATTTCCATCGCGTATTTTAGCAGAAAAGGTTACTATATATCTAAAAAAAAAAATTACTATCGCATAGAAATGCATGGTTGCATTGCAAAACCGATACATTCATATTAAAGGAACAGAACATGGGAAATTGATACAGGCCAAAAACGGTCAAGATGATGAAATCGAGGCCCATATCCAAATAAGTAAATCAAACAAGATTCAAATAGTAAAGAACAACTACAGGATGGAGAAGCCAAGCATTACAAAAGCTCCAGTTTTTGGATTTCAAATAGCCATTAATCCATTCTTAGAAATACATACAAACAAACAGAGCATTGAATGCAGAGAGTGCCCATGCACATGCTACAACAAAAAATGGATATTATGCAAGTTCTCACCTCTCTTGGCTAGAAACCCTCTTTCATATGCAAGATTTTCTCCATCAACTACGGCGACGAGAGAGCATCGCTAGCTGCCGGTGTGAGATGATCCGAATGGAATCACTGATTGGGGTGAAGACAGAAAGGAAAAGGGAAAGAGAGAGCAGGGAGCCAAGGGAAAGAGAGAGGAAGCGAGAGGGAAGGAGAGAGGGAGGCGAGAGGAACGGATGGAGGAAGCGAGAGGGAAGGAGAGAGGAGGGACCGGAGAAGACATGCAGAGAGGGAGAGGGCAGCAAGAGGGAGAAAAAGAGAAAAAAGCGGGACGGGGGAGTGGGAAAGATGTTAGAGTGAAAAATATAGGGGAATCGGATGATGTCGTCAGCAAAGGGAGGGTAAAAGCGTCCAAAACGGCAGTACGAACACCAAAATGGAAAAATACGTGTATTTGTGTTTAAAATGGCCAAATACATGTTTAAGCACACTTTTCTCGTAAATTTCCCTATATTATTTTTTCCCATCCAATTACAGGTAGATTCAAACAACAATTGACATCAATTGGAAAATGAGGAGCAATAAGTGTTAGCTTTGCATGCATGACCTGACCTTGAGATTAAGGGTGTAAATGGATTCCAATTTATTCGGATCTGACTTGACTCAACCCATAAAATTAAAATGGGTATGGGTCAACCCATAAAAATAGGGTATGGGTTTCAACCCGAATAACTTTTAGGTTTGGGTTTGGGTCTATTGCATTGCACCAGAACACATTTCAGGTCTATGTGTGTGGATCCATGCAGTTGCAGACCTATATATAAATCATATATATTCCTGCAATAACGTTAAAAAGGGCGGGTTGGCCTGGCTTTGCTAATTCCTTGAATTGCTGCTTCCACCATAGTCATATCAGATTTACATTGAAAACTTTATTTCAAACTCAAGGCAACAAACTGAAATTGTAGGTACGGTCACAAAAAAAGAGAAGATTGAATTCCAATGGGAATCACTGCCGTCTCCAAACAGATCAATACTGAAGCATGTGGGGACCACCCCACGTATTCAAACTTGGACGCAATCTGTAATCAATTTATGCAAGATTTCATAGGAAATGTACCTTCAACTACCTCGGTACGGCTTCAGTAATACTCTCTCTCTCTCATTTGCAGATGTCTTTTTTGCTGGTGAATATGGGCTTTTGATTGGATTAGCGATTATTTTAATGTTTGCTTCTTCTTTTTTAGCCATCTGTAGAGCTGTTGTCTTCTGACTTTTGATTTTATTGTGGTAGATACCTCCTGTCTTGTTTGATTTCTTCTGGGTTTATCATTGTTCTGTTTTTTGTATTTTCATTTTTGGTGATATTTGGGGCTAGATTCATCTGATCTGTGATTTTCTTATAGTAGAATTGTGTTTTGTTGATCAGTGATCGAGTCAATCTATGTGTCTCGATCGGTGTCTGTTTGTTGAAAGATTTTCTTGTAGGTCTTGGAGATTATCTAGTATTAATCAGAGATTCTGACCATATATTTGGCAATGATGTAGAATTTTGTTATTAGTTCCAATTTATCTCTGTGTAAATTGTAATAACGCTATCCAAAGCTACAAAAAGAGAATATTCCCAAGTGATCCTACATTGTTCTAATAAATAAATGATACCCGTGAAAATTTGAGAGAGGAAAAATGACTCACAAAAATAGAGGTTTTCTTAGATGAAGATACAAAATGTTTCAGGTCTCCATACTATTGCTTATATATTTTCTTCTAGAATTCTTTCTTATTACTGTCATTGGAAAAATGGTAGAAGTGTTGGGAAAATATGAATGATCTTAAAATGTGTTCAGTTGAGGTGACACTTTTTAGGAAATTTGACAAGAGAAAATTCAACTGTCTCTGCTCCTATTGGAGTTTCTTCTGTATAATTTTACCTTGAAACTTCCTTTGGATAATGGAAGAAGTGAACTTAGGCAATTGAATGCTCTAAACAGGTGCAAGTATATCACGAAATAGCATCGTTATGATTTTGGACAAATTACAACCTATTTGGTCTTTTAACTTATAGCATGCTTTGTGGTTTTTTTACCCTGCATTTTTTTTTTGCCAGTTTGCTCTTCTTTTGTTTATTTATTTATTCATCTTTTGATTGATAACATGAATTGAACCTGTAACCCTGTGCTTTTGACAATGAGGAAATTGTGCTAGGGCTCATCTCTTGGTGTGTTCTTTCTCGTTTGACGTTATTTTAATAGACATAATCCCATTATAATCTATCCTGTTGTTCATAAAAGAAGCTCATATAACTGATCCATAGCACTATTGTATGCAGTGTTAATATATGTACTGTAATAGAGTCTCGAAAAAGGAAAATGGATTTTTGTATTAACCATCACAAAACTGTTTGGGAATGATTTCAATGTATATACAAAATACAGATTGGGCCTCACAAACCATGGGCCTGAACTATGACTTAAGCTATACATAATACAGAATGTGAGTCATGGGCTTGACTTGTGAACTAGGTCAGGTTTCTCATCTTTACACTCCCCCTCAAATTGATGCGGGTTTTGAGAAAGCATCAATTTGGTAACAAGAAAATCATGGCGTGGTCTTGGTAGAGCTTTGGTGAAGAAGTCTGCCAACTGGTTGTGAGAGGTAACATGAGGAAGAAAGAGAAGTTCGGAGAGAACATGTTGGCGAATAAAGTGACAGTCAACTTCAATGTGTTTGGTCCTCTCATGAAAGACGAGATTACTTGCAATCTGAATGGCACTAGTATTATCAGCATTGAGAGGAGTTGCCTCGCGAATTGGAACACCAAATTCTCGAAGGAGGCAGCGAAGCCAAAGAACCTCACTGCTAGCAGAAGACATAGACCTATATTCAGCTTCCGCAGAAGATTTGGACACTGTAACTTGCTTTTTGCACTTCCAAGAGATGAGACAGGAGTCTAGGAACATACACCAAATGGTGGTCGACTGCCTAGTATCTGGGCATCCAGCCCAATCTGCATCTGCATAAGCATGTAGAACTAGAGAGGAAGTCGATGAATAGAAGAGTCCCTTATCAAGGGTTCCACGAAGATACCGTAGTATCCGATGGGCGGCAGTAAGATGGGGTTTGTAAGGATTACTTACAAACTGACTAACAATCTGGACTGCATGAGAGATGTCAAGACGAGTCATCGTAAGATATATGAGACTCCCAACTAGTCTTTTGTAGATGGTAGGATCAGGGGGAGAATCACCTTCTTCTCAGCGAAGCTTAGAGTTGATTTCCAAAGGTGTGTCAAATATTTTGCAATCAGTCAAATGGGCCAAAGAAAGTAAGTCCTCTGCATATTTCTTTTGTTTAATACGGATGCAATTTTGAGTGCGAGAAATCTCCAATCCAAGAAAATAGGTTAGATGTCCAAGGTCTTTCATCTTGAGATAACACAAGAGATATGATTTAAGAGCTGTAATACCAGTAACATCATTACCACTAATGATCATGTCATCTACGTAGAGAAGTAACAAGGTACAACCTTGTGCCATGCGTCGTACAAACAGAGAATGATCATTGGGACTCTGATAAAACCCAGCTTTAACAATCGCTCCTCGAAATGTGTCAAACCATGCGCGAGGCGCTTGCTTGAGACCATATAGAGATTTCCGAAGACGACAAACATGAGATAAAGGACAAGCATACCCTGGAGGTGGCTTCATGTAAACAGTCTCCTGAAGATCACCATGCAAAAATGCATTCTTGACATCCATTTGCCAAAGTTGCCAATGACGTATAGCTGCTACGGCCAGTAATGTCCGAACTGTTGTCATCTTGGCAACAGGGGCAAAGGTTTCTTCATAGTCATTGTCGTACATCCCTGAGCAACAAGGCGAGCCTTGTATCTATCGCGGCTCCCATCAGATTTCACTTTAATGGAGTAGACCCATTTACTCCCGATGACAGAAGCACCAAGTGGTCGAGGAACCAATTCCCAAGTTTGATTTGAATCCAGAGTAAGAATCTCATCGGTCATCGCATCTTGCCAGCAATGAATATCTTTGGCTTGGTTATAAGAGGATGGAACAATAACAGAATCGAGAGATGTCGAAAGTGCAGAAAAACCATACCAGTCAGGGGGCTTGTGTATACAAGTGGAACGACAAAACGGTGGTGGTGGTGGTGGAGGAGGTGAAAGAATGGTACCGGGATCGGGCAAAGGCAATGGAGAGGGAGCGGGAGGAGGAGCAATAGGAGGCTGCCTGCGTCGGCTGTAAACCTGCAAAGGTTTGTTAGGAATAGAAGGAGATGGTGAACTAGAAGAAAAAGGAAGATAAGAAACATCCAAAACCTTGGAATCGGTTTTCAAAGAATAAAAGGGAACATGTTTAACAAAGACAACATTCCGAGAAATACGAGATCGACGTGCTATAGGATCATAACATAGAAAGCCCTTGTGTTCATCACTATATCCTAAAAAGACACACTTACCAGCTTGACTAGGAAGTTTATGTTTTTCTAACGAAGGGAGATGAACAAAACATAAGCAACCAAATGTACGTAAATGGGTGTAAGATGGTGGATAGCGATGAAGGGCCTCAAATGGGGAGATGTGTTTTAGCACTAGGGTAGGAAATCTATTGATTAAGTGAACTGCGGTATGGATTGTAGAAGATAATGGGCCCTCTATAAAACTGTTAGCACCATCTGACCCAAGGCCCATATACAATAGGCCCATACTCATATATCACGTGGGATTAGTTGACTCATCACCAATCTGTTTATATTCTCATTCCATGTATAGAAGATTGTAATTTAGATTGTAATTGCCTTGATTAAGGCTAGAATTCTTTATATTCTTTCCTCATACATAGATTGTAATTGCCTTGATTAAGGCTAGAGTTCATTATAAGTAAAGAGATGAGTGATCGACCAGATCATCCAAAAATTCCAAAGCTTCTACTCTTCATCTCAAAGTTCTGAATCTATCAATCTTTCATGGTATCAGAGCAGTAATCAATCCTCTTATTGAAGTATCCTCTGATTGATTAATCTTGATCAATCCTTTCTCATGAAGACTCTTCTTCTTCACTGCTGATTGCCACTGATCAACGGTGGCCCACCACTGATCAAATAGTGGTCCACCAGCGATTCACTCAGTCTTGATCGACAGGCCTCAAGGATCTTTTTAAGGATTTTTCAGGATTTTTTCTTCACCATTTAAGGTTGGTTTCAGGCTTCTTTTCCTCTGTCGATTTGCATATTTAAGTGTCAAATAGTTTTCATCCAAACTGTCCATATTTGTGGATATGTACCCGTTGCTCATCAAACTTGGACTGGAGGAAGTATAATTGATCTTCTTCAAGATGCTCAGCCTTGATCTGTGATTAGATCACTCTGTAAGTCCCACACACAGATCTAGCCCCATACTGTGAGGTCGTCTGGCACTGTTTTGGCCTTTTTCTGCACTATTTTGATGTTGTTTCATGTTGAATGCTTCATCAGCTTCTAAATCTGCATCTCTGTGGTATTGCCACTGTTAGTCCCTTTGATTAGTACTGATTGCTACTGCTAGTGCTTCCAATTAGTGCTCATTGTTACTGATTCATGCTGTCTGGTGGAAATCTGCACCGTTAGTGCACTGTTGTGGGCTATTTACTGCCAGATTACCCATTCGTATCCAATTAATCTTGTTCTGCTCCTTACATATTGATTGGATACTTTAGATCTGAGGGCTGATCTCATCCCTTTACTACTGATTTACGTGGTCTGCTTTTCACTTTATTCTGCAATGGATAAGTATGATGTTATCCCAATTAAATTCAATGGGCAAAATTATATGTTCTGGTCCTTCCACTTAAGGAACTTTGTCGAAGGACAGGGCCTTTTTTGTTATCTTGATGGATCGATAACCAAACCTCAGATTACAAGTGCTTCCGACTCAAAAGGCCTAGCCACCTGGTCCAAAGAAAATGTGAAAGTCATCACTTGGATCCTTAACTCTATTGATCCCTCTCTTGTCGTGACCCTTCAAGCCTACACCACAGTAGCTGATCTGTGGGCTCATCTGAAGAAAGTTTACCATCAAACAAATAAAGCCCGAAAATTTCATTTGGATAGTGAAATTGCCAGATACAGTCAAAGGGATAAAACTGTGCATGAATACTTTAATGGTTTCCTCACCTTGTGGATTGAAAGAGATTCCATGCTGATCCAAACGGTCTCTTCTCTATTTCTATCTGAGGCTCTCCAGTTACAAGAAGAAACTCATATCAGCCAATTTCTTATGAATCTCCGGCCTGAATTTGAATATGTTCGGTCTGCACTTATGAATAGGGAGAATACTGCTAATCTTGATACTTGCCTCCAAGAAGTCCTTCGCGAAGAACTTCGTCTCACTTCACAGCGCACTATTCTGGAAGCACCCGAAGCACCCAAAGCCTTCCTTGCGCCTCTTCCTGCTGACTCGGCTCTTCTGGCAACTCCAAAGCAGACTCAATGTTACGAATGCAAAGGCTTCGGACATATTGCCAAAAATTGTCGCAAGAAATTGGTTTGCAGATATTGCAAACGAACCGGTCATGTGATTGATGACTGTCGAAGCCTGCAGCAACGGAATGAGACACAGCCTAAGAAGCCTCCCTCCCACATGCCAAGACAGAATGTTCCATCCGCTTTTCAGGCTCAAGCGTCCTTATCAGATACAGGCAACACTTCCTCCGGAGCTATATCCATGACTCCTGCTCAGATTCAAGAGTTGATCCAGAGCACAGTCACTTCTGCATATGCGTCTATGGGCTTCTCTGGTGGTCGGTATCAACCTCATTCTCATATAGCATCTCCTGCCTTTCATTCTTCTGCATCTCTTTCTTCTTCTATCACCTCATCCACATGGTTTTTAGATTCAAGAGCCTCAAATCATATGACATCTGTAGAACATAGCTTTACAGATTCCCACCCTTACCTTGGAAAAGAAAAAATTACCACTGCTAATGGTGATCAACTACTCATTTCTGGAGTTGGTACCATTACTTTATCTAGTTTCACTGGCCAGTCCATCACCCTTTCCAATGTCTACTTTGTTCCAAAATTGTCGGCCAATCTACTTTCTATAGGACAACTTATTGATGAGGGCTATCTTGTTCACTTTTCTTCTTCTGGTTGTGTCATACAGGGGTGACAAACTGGGAAGGTGATCGCGACGGGGAGTAAACATGGGCACCTGTTTTTGTTGGACATTGGACATCATTCCTTCTTTGCTTCGTCTTCTAATAATTTCAAAAACTTGTGGACGGTTTGGCATAAACGACTTGGTCATGTGAACAATGCCAATTTAATTTCTTTGTTTAAACTTGGTTGTTTGGATTCTTCAATTGATAATAAAATGATGTCTTCTTTATCTCAATCAAAATGTGAAACTTGTTGTTTAAGTAAGAGTCATATTTTGCCATTTTCTGTTCATAACTCTCGTTCATTAGAATCATTTGATATCATTCACACTGATGTTTGGGGCATTGCTCCTACCTTGAGTAGGGCAGGATTCAAGTACTATGTGACATTTATTGATGATCATTCCCGTTATACTTGGATTTATTTCATGCGTTTAAAATCTGAAGTGTTTTCTATTTTTCAAAGATTCTATAACATGGTACACACTCAATTTAAGAAAGATATCAAGATCCTTAGATCTGATTCTGGCGGAGAATACTTGTCTCATGAATTCTCTGCTTTCCTTTCTGATAAAGGATTTCTTCATAAAAAATCTTGTCCACACACTCCTCAGCAGAATGGAATTGCGGAAAGAAAGAACAGACATATTCTTGAAATTGTTCACACCCTTTTATTTGCATCCTTAGTTCCTCCAGAATTTTGGTGTGATGCTGCACAGACTGCGGTATATCTGATTAATCGTCTTCCCAGTGCTGTTCTAGGCAAAACTACTCCCTATGGAGTTCTCTTTGAACATCCACCTTCATACTCTCACTTATGTGTGTTTGGTTGTTTGTGTTTTGTTCATCTTCCATCGACTGAACGCACAAAGCTATCCCCACAGGCTGTCAAATGCATCTTTCTTGGCTATAGTTCTGAACACAAAGGGTTCTTGTGTTATGATCGGTTTGAAAAACGCATGCAAATCTCTCGTAATGTGATCTTCATGGAACATATTCCTTTCTTTTCATTATGTTTAGATCATCATCCCATTGCTGTGTCCTATTTGCCACAATTCCCGGAGTCTGCTACTCCATCACCTGCTCTCAAGGTCTATGTCCGGCGTAACAAGGTTCCTCCTATGGTGCCTCCCTCTACTGATCATCTGCCAGTGCCGCCTACTGCTCCTATAGGTAACCATGCTTCTTCTGATAATCTCATCTCTCTGCGACGATCTAATTGTCTTTCCATTGCCCCTAACTGTTATGGCTTTCCTGCTCTCTTTTCATCCTTAGATAGTACTCCTATACCCACCTCATATTCACAGGCCTCGAAGATTGCTTACTGGCAAGATGCTATGAATGAGGAATTGCTCGCTCTCGAAGTTAATCATACATGGGACTTGGTACCGGCTCCTAAAGGCGCCTCTGTGATTGGCAGTAAATGGATCTACTCCATAAAAGTTCACTCCGATGGGAGTCTTGATCGCTATAAAGCTCGATTGGTTGCGCAGGGTTATAAACAGGAGTATGGAATCGACTATGAGGAGACATTTGCACCAGTGGCAAAAATGACCACCGTTCGTACTCTCCTCTGTGTCGCTGCAGCCCGTAACTGGCCTCTGTGGCAAATGGATGTCAAAAATGCATTTCTTCATGGTGATTTGCAAGAGACTGTTTACTTAAAGCCTCCTCCAGGATATGCATGTCCTCCTCAGCATGTTTGTAAGTTGCGGAAATCTTTGTATGGACTTAAGCAAGCTCCCAGAGCGTGGTTTGATAAATTCCGAACTGCAATTCTTCAAGCTGGATTTCGTCAGAGTCATTCGGATAGCTCACTGTTTCTTCGATGGACAAAGAAGGGCTACACGTTCCTTTTAGTCTATATTGATGATATGATTATCAGTGGCAATGATAGTGCTGGCATTACGGATCTCAAACATCATCTCACTCGATACTTTAGAATGAAGGATCTTGGACCTCTCACCTACTTTCTGGGCCTGGAATTCTTGCATAACAAATCTGGCATTCGGGTTCATCAGCGGAAATATGCTACAGATTTGATAACTTCGGCAAGACTTGATGATGCCCACACTTTTGATACACCTATGGAGTTAAACAACAAGATCAGTGCGGATGATGGCCTTCCCCTGGATGATCCCTCTGTTTTTCGGTGGATAGTTGGTAGTTTGCTCTACTTAACTATGACTCGGCCGGATATCTCTCATGCCGTTCATACGGTTAGCTAGTTTGTGAGCAATCCTCACAAACCTCACCTTGCTGCTGCCTTGGGCATACTTCACTATGTGAAAGGCACCCTTACTCATGGTCTCTTCTACCCTTCGGGAGCTTCCCTGCACTTATCCGCTTATGCGGATGCTGACTGGGCTGATTGCCCCGATTCTCGGCGATCTACCACTGGCTGGTGTATGTTTCTTGGGGACTCACTGATTTCATGGAAGTGCAAGAAGTAAACCACTGTTTCGAAATCTTCTGCCGAGGCAGAATATCGGGCCATGTCATCCGCGAGTGCTGAAATCATCTGGCTACGCCGTCTTCTCTGTGAATTCGATGTCACGGTTGGTAGTCCTACACCTCTTCATGGGGACAACACCAGTGCTACCCGAATTACAAACAATCCCGTCTTTCATGAAAGAATAAAGCATATTGAGATTGATTGCCACTTCATCCGTCAGCATGTTGTTACTGAAAAGATAACTCTGCCTCATGTCTCTACTCTTAACGAGTTGGCGGATGTCTTCACAAAAGATCTTCCCAAAACGCGTCATCGTGATCTTACTAGCAAATTGATGTTTTCTGCCTTACCACATCAATTTGAGGGGGAGTGTAGAAGATAATGGGCCCTCTGTAAAACTGTTAGCACCATCTAACCCAAGGCCCATATACAATAGGCCCATACTCATATATCACGTGCGATTAGTTGACTTATCACCAATCTGTTTATATTCTCATTCCATGTATAGAAGATTGTAATTTATATTCTTTATATTCTTTCCTCATACATAGATTGTAATTGCCTTGATTAAGGCTAGAAATCATTATAAGTAAAGAGAGGAATGATCGACCAGATCATCCAAAAATTCAAAAGCTTCTTCTCTTCATCTCAAATATCTGAATCTATCATTCTTTCATGGATAGCTTCACACCAAAAAATGGAGGGAACATTTGTTTCAAATAGTAAAGCTCGAGCAGTTTCTAAAATATGCTTATTTTTCCTTTCTGCTATGCCATTCTGTTGAGGTGTGTATGCATACGATTTTTGTTGAAGAATGCCTTTATCAAACAAAAAAGAGGCAAAGCCTCCAGATAGATATTCTCCCCCTGAATCGGACCGAAGAACCTTGACTTTATTGTTAAATTGAGTTTCCACAAAGTTGTAAAAGACTTTAAATGTAGAAAAGACCTCAGATTTAAACCGAAGGAAATAAATCCATGTGAACCGTGTGTGATCATCAATGAATGTGACATAGTATTTATATCCTAATCGACTTGATTTGGGTGCAATTCCCCAAAAATCAGAATGTATGATATGAGAAGGAACAGAAGCACGAGAATAACTAACAAAAAAAGGTAAAACATGACTTTTACTTAGGCAACATGAAGAGCATTTAGAATGCAAAAAGGAACCAAGTAATTTATTATCAAAAGAAGAATCTAGCAATCCATGTTTAAACAAAAAAAAAAACAAGCCTATCATTATGCAAATGGCCAAGGCGCCGATGCCAAATGGTCCACATTCTATTCAGCGTAGAAGCGGCAAAAAAAGATGAACCGGAGCCAACATCCAACAAAAAGGTCCCGCCACGCTTACTCCCCGTCCCGATCACCTCCCCATTGTGTCGATCCTGAATGACACAAGTAGAAGAGTCAAAGTTCACTGAGTATCCATGATCAACCTACTGATCAGCAAAAAGCAAATTAACAGATAAGTTGGGAACAAAATAAACATTTGACAGAGTAAGAAGTTGGTGTTGTGGAGTGGCAATGTTGATAGACCCAATACCGGAAATGGACAAATTCTGACCATTTGCAACCCAATACCGGAAATGGACAAATTCTGACCATTTGCAACCATAATTTGTTCAGCTCCGGTAAAAGGGTAAGATGCACTAAGATTGGCTTCTACAGATGTCATATGATTGGAAGCCCCTGATTCTATATACCATGAAGAGGGAGAAATGGAATGAGACTGACCATTGATACCCATTGATGAAAAAGCAGATGCGGTCGAGGTATTGACCAATTCCCTAACTTGTTCGGGAGTCATGAGAATAGCTTGGGAGGAGGAGGCTTCAACTACAGTAGCTTGGGCCTGAGCTTGAAGAGCAGCAGAGTTCTAATTGGGATTCAAACGACGGTGGAAATCGCCATTCCTCTTTTGTGGACGCCTTGTGCACTCAGAAATAACATGGCCAATTTATTTACAATAATTGCAAAAGGCTTTCTTCTTACAATTCCTTCAAACATGGCCAAACTCCTTGCACTCAAAACAGTGGAGAGGTTTCCCCTTTGCAGAAAGAAGTGCATTTTCGTTAGAGAAAGAGGCACTAAAGGCTTTGGGTTCTTCCACCACAGAATTTTGGGACTAGAACCTAAGTTCCTCTCGAAGGACCTGTTGAACACATGTGTCCAAGTCTGGAGAAGTTTCTCTATTCATTAAAGACGCCCGGACTGATTCAAATTCTAGCCTTAAGTTCATTAAGAACTGATTGATATGAGATTCCTCTTGAAGCTTTAAAGCTTCAGGCCGCAGAGCAGTAGAGACGGTGTCTAATACCATAGTGTCCTTTTCATGCCAAAGAGTAAGGAACCCATTGTAATATTCTTGAATAGATTTATGCCCATGACTGTATTTAGGTAGTTCATTGTCAATGTGGTATTTCCGCGCCTTGTTTGTTTGATAATAAATTTTCCGCAAGTGGGACCACATGTCAGATGCTTTGGAATAAGACTGGAGAGAGAGGATAATTTGGGGATCAACTGAATTTAAGATCCAGGTGATCACTTTGGAGTTATTTTGAATCCATAGAACCTTGGCCTTGTTCTCAATTGGTTCAACAGACGAACCATCCAAAAATTTTGTCAATCCCTGTCCTTGAATATAGTGTTTGGAATGACCACCCCGCATAATTTTTAGCCCCAATCAGTTTAACTTGAATAACATCAGTTTTCTCCATAACAGAAGTAAGAGAAAAAAAATCTCAGAAAAATGATATTGGATCAGAAAACTAATAACCACATATGCACCTTGGCACCTCAAGATGAATAAGGCAGAGAAGTGAAAAGGAAATGCACCGGTGAGCAAAAGGAGGACACCACGGTGATATCTCCCATGAAAGCAAGCTACTGATAATGCCAAAACTAGAACCAGAACCTGGTTGCAAACTAGAAAAACCAGAACCTTGTTGCAAACGAGAACAACAAGCTACAATATAAAGATGAGGCTGATGTCGGCTGGAAAATACCCTGGAGAAGATGCTGGGACGGAAGGAAGAAGATGTTGAGTTCTCACGATTGAAGAAACTAAGCTCATTTCAGCCACAATGTGGGAACTCGCTCGATGATGACAACGATTGGCAACAGCATGATCCTAGCCAAGAGAGGAACGACATACTCCCTTGAATCTTTGAGATGATTCGAAAGGATCTCTGTTTTGAGAAATCTGAAACCCTAGAAACCTTTCTCTGATACCATGTAACAGAGTCTCGAAAGAGGAAAATGGGTTTTTGTATTAACCATCACAAAACTGTTTGGGAATGATTTCAATGTATATACAAAATACAGATTGGGCCTCACAAATCATGGGCCTGAACTATGACTTAAGCTATACATAATACAGAATGTGAGTCATGGGCTTGACTTGTGAACTTGGTCAGGTTTCTCATCTTCACATGTACGAGAGAGAGAGAGGGAGGGAGAGGAAGAGAACCTATAAGCCCATCACTCTTAGTACATGAACTATGGTACTTTTGTCAAGTTGCACTTGCGGTGCATAAGACATTGTTTATAGAAGATGCCCATAGAAGCTACATGTTTACTTGCAATGATGATGATATTTTATTTTGTTTGTATTGTGTTGATCTGTTCTAATGTTCCTTTCTTTGCAATAGGACAAATGGAAGATGGAGATCTATAGAATCAACAATCATCCCTAATTTTCATCTTCGTATACTTGCAGTGATGGTGATATTTAATTTTGGTTGTATTGTGTCAATCTGCAGAAGTGTTCGATGCTTTGAACTTGGTATTCAAGAAGCTCAAAGTCATTGGCTAAAGCCTGCAGGAGTCGTTGTGAACAACCTTTTTTTATAATTCTCTTTGGTATTTATGTATCTGCAAGGTGGCCTTCCTCAAAGCAAGAAAGGGATTTGTGCGCATAGCCATGTAGATGGGCCAGCCTTTTGTTCTAGTATTCAGCTTTGGTCAGGTATCAGTAATTCCATTCTGACGTTCCTACTTACGCATGTGGGATGGTAGCCAAAGTGAAGTAGCTAATTTTTCTTCCCAATTATGCAATGTACAGATTAATGTTTAGAGGTGGTGGGAAGCCCAAATGCAGTTGGTGTTTCTGTCTCTATTGATTTTGTTTGTGTTTATGAATTGGCTATTTGATTTGATTTGATTCTGGTTTGCATTTCTTTGTACTTATGAACAGAGGTTATTGTGCCTGCTGTTGGTGGGCATGCTGGAATAACGATTCTGCCTCTTTTCTCACAAGTGCTTGTAATTTCTGTGTGATTTTATCTGACGATTAAAAGTTTTATGAATGCAGTCTCCTATTTTGATGGTTTCTTTGATTTCTGCTCTATAGGCAATGCCATAATTCTTTCATTTTCTTGTCCTCTAATTAGTGGCATAAATGAATCATTTGACAATATATCCTATAGTACATGTACCTAGGTGTAAGTGCAGAAAAATATACTCACAAGGTTGGGATGCCTTCAAGGACTTACTCAAGGAACTCGAGGAGGAGTTGCGTGTCTGATGAACCTGAAAGGGGAGAAGAGAACAGTCAAAGGACCCTAGCTGGGGGCAGCACAAGGCTCTCCGATGCTTAAGTTAGTAGTTGATCGGAGAAGAAAAGGAGGTGTCTGGTTGCATGTGTAGGAATGCATACCTTGCTCTCGGTCTGTCTCAAGCTTTATATGAGAAATCGTTTTGGTGCCTGTGCTAGTGGGCCCCAAGATGTGACTAGGGTCTCATCAGCCCATATAGTCATTAATGAGGGTCCATCACAGCCCTCATCGCATTTAATGAGGGTCCGATCAGCCCATACTGCATTTAATGCCGGTCACATTGGGCCTGATCTCGCCCTGATCGGTTGGCGGCTGAGGTCCCATCGAATCCCTTTCTTGGGCCTTGTTCTGATGGGGATGTGGCCAATGGATATGCTTGCATAACTCCGTATGGCCGAGACCGAATGGGGTGGCACGGCCGAACTGGTTACCCCTTTCCGGCATCGGCAGGATGTGCCGAAGCCGAGGCGGTGCGGAGTCTACGTCCGAAGCTGACCAAAAGCAACACGCTTTGCCGAAGCCGAAACAGGATTTGGTTCCTAGGGTGGTCCCCACACAATAGCCCCCCAGCTCTTGATCTCTTAGGCTCTCCAGTCCCTGAGGTCGAGAGCTGAGCTGGCATGCCGAAGTCGTCTTCCAATTAAGAGCTCTGATGGTGCGGTTGAGTGTGCCGCCATCGGTTCACTTGCCCGAGGCAATAAAAGGGGGTGATAAATGCGGAGACCATGATTAGTATGGGGAGACGGACCGTCAGCACCACGTGTCTTCGTTCGAAAGGCCTCCTTGTCACTTCGAGGCGGCGCGCGATGTAAGCAGAGGCGACAGCTCGCACGCGTCTCGCTTCGAATTCTGGGATGGCACCCATCCCTGTCCTTTAAATTCATTCTGGCATGTCTCTTCGCCATTTTTGCTCTTGCTTTCTCTGTCAGAACATTTAGCGTCCTGCTAGAACCCTGGGCTTCTGACTAGAACCAGCACCACCATCTCAGAACAGAACTTCCGGTTGTTTTCCTGCGGCCACCTTCTGCAATCCATCCACCAGAGTCCGACCCTGCCTCTGTCGAACCAGTGAGTCTTTCTCCGATTCTCCTCTCTTTGTTTACATTTCTGTCCTAGTTACTAGGGTTTCCTTTGTCCCCCACCTTTTCTGTTCTGTATCTGCTCCTTAGAGCTTCGTTAGGGTTTCTTAGATTTAGGAATGGGGGCTTTTAGTCACTGGATAGACTCCCCTGTGGCCCTGGCAGAGCTTAGAGCCAGGTTCATGATCCCGGAGGACGTTCGGATAAAGGCCTCCGATAGGTCTTCCGGCTATACCTTTAGCAACGGTTGGATGCCATTCCCTCTTGTTGCCATCATTGAAGGGAGAGTTAGGTTCCCCCTCCATCCCCTTCTTAGGTCGTGCCTCCGAGCATGGAACCTATGTCCGTGCCAACTGATGCCCAACGGCTTCAAGATCATCATGGGCGTCGCCGAACTAAATAGGATCTTAGGGATTGATCTCGGCGTCCATGATATTGAGGACATTTATGACCTCTGCAAAACCCGAGACGGCAACACGTATTATCTCCGAGTCAAAGCCAAGTGTTCGCCCCTCATCACGGCCCTGAAGGACTCGAATAAATATGCCGGAGATGACCGACTGTTCGTCTCTGGCAATTGGGAGTTCGGGGAGACCGAATCCGAGACCGCAAGGAGAGTCCATATCCCAAGATCTTTCGGCACACCACCGAGTAACACCCTATCCTCTCTACTGGGTTTCGGATTTTTGGCTTGTTTCTTTGTCAGCTCTTATTCTATTTCTTTTCTTTCCTTCTACAGGCCTCCACCAGCGAAAGCGAGACGCTCACCTAGATCGTTGGCGGAGGAACAAAGATTGGCTGAATAAAATCTACCAGTACCGAGGCCACCACAACAGAGCGGCTTTCTCTTTGCTAGGGTACGAGCCGAAGTACGCGTCCTATACGTAGAAATCAGGCTGCCCTGGGGAGATTGTCTTTGCCCTAGCCGAAAACGCGAGCAGGGTCATTTCGGGCGCTGAAACTTCTACGTCAGATGCTGGTGCCGATAACGATCCTCTGAGGGAGATTGAGAACTCCCCAAACGCCGAAGAGATGGAGAGGCGTCGACCGACTTACCAGCCATTGAACCTGGCGGAGGCCCTGTTTGGCGAGCAGAGGGCCGCCCCCAGCGCTGGTCCTCCCCCCTGTACTTCCATCGTCCCGTTGGACCCCGAGGTTCAGCCTGCCGCCACTGAAGAAAGGGAGAGGCCTCGAAAGAGGGCCAAAGGGAAGTCCCCCGTCCGTGGAGATCGGTCGCGGCAAGCCGAAGCCGTAAGGGAGAGGGCCAGGGACGAAGAGCCAGTTCGGGCCGATGCCCTGCTGGATCGGCGCTCCGAGTCACCCCGTGCTATGATCTCGGCCGAACCAGAAGCCTTCAAGTCCGACCTCGAACTGTGGCCTGGGAGGCCACTCAACGTCGAGGACAAAGTCGTTGGGAACTCGGCCGTGATCACGGCTCTCAGCCGAGCCTGCGCGCTTCCAAAGGATTTGGAGAGGCACCAGGCAGAGGATAGTTCCCAGCTACTCATGAGGACGCTGCAGCACTCCCTCCTGGTAAGTGTCGAGTCTTTGGATAATAGTAACACTAGTTTCTCTTTGCACGATACTGAATCTCATCCGCTTCTCGCAGGCTGTCCAGAGGCTTCCGCTGGTCCTGAACCGGATCATGGGGGAGGAGGCTCGGCTGAACCGCCTGGCGGAGGAAAAGCAGCAGACCGAAGCTGCTTTGTCGACCAAGTGCGAGGAGCTGAAGGAGGCTGAGGCCAAAAGGGCCGAGCTGGACGCCCAGGTCGTCTCGGCGGTGTGTGAGCTCTCCCAAGTAAAAGCAGAATCGTTAACCTTACAGGAGAGGCTCATCGCCGAGAAGAGGAGGTCGGTTGAGCTGGCGGCCAAGCTGGAGCAAAAGGAGAAGGCGCAGGAGGAACTCCTTGCGTCGAAACAAGCAGAAGTGGACGCCGCCATCCTCGAGGGGACCGAAGACGCTGGGAGAAACTACACCGCTCAGATTAAGGAACTGAGTGGGACGTTGTTTCATCTCGGCTGTAGGGCCGTGCTTAAGGAGATGGGGGTTCCATAAAGATCACCCGTTATATCTGAACCCTCCTGAGTTTAGGCCCCCAGCTCCCACCGAGACTCCCGCCTCCCCTCCACCGGAAATTCCCGCTTCTCCTCCGCCGGAGATTCCTGCTCCCCCTCCAGGGGCTTCCACCAACACGGCTCCGGGATCTTCCGAAGCCATTACGACAGCCGACGCCGCGGTGGTTATTATTGAAGACACCGAGGCTGGGTCGTCTTGAGCTTCGTTTTTGTTCCCTTGTTTGATGAAAAATGTATTCTTCTTTTATTTTGCTTTTGTAGCGAACTGAAAATGACAAATGTATGAATTGATGATGACAATTTTTGAACTCTGATTGTAAACATTTGTCTATCAATAAAATTTCTCAGTTTGCCCCAATCTAGTTTCCATTGCTACTGCTTGTTTTCTTTTTTGTTTTTGCTTCCTTCTTCGTACGATTTTTGGAAGTGTATGAGTTCGGATTGAGATGGACCGATTAGCTTAGGACACGCCACGGGCATTCTGGTTTCTCGTGGACCTCATTCATCTCGGTAGATTAGCCGACACGCCCTGGCGGGCATTGTGCCGATCCACCGAGGAGGAGAAAGCGAAAGAACGGGCATAGTGTCCCTACGCCTGGATTGTTTATTTACGGAACCCTGGTGACTTCTTTTAGGGCCAATTGGCTTTACGCCCGGGTTGCACGTAGCGAACCCGAGGCGATCTCATCGTGGCCGTAATGGCTTCACGCCCGGGTCGCATGTAGCGAACTCGAGGCGATCTCATCGTGGCCGTAATGGCTTCACGCCCGATTCGCACGTAGCGAACTCAAGGCGATCTCATCGTGGCCGTAATGGCTTCACACCCGGTTCGCACGTGGCGAACTCGAGGCGATCTCATCGTGGCCGTAATGGCTTCACGCCTGGGTCGCACGTGGCGAACCCGAGGCGATCTCATCGTGGCCGTAGCCGAAGTGCTGTCTGTCTGCTCTGAATGTGAAATTCCCTTTCATTAAATTCTTCGAAATACAGAAGAGTATAGGTATACAGGTACAGGTGTTAAAAGTAGAACTTCTTTAGGTGAGACGCGTTCCATGGTCTCGGTAATTGTCGGCCCTCCATATCTTCTAGTCTATAAGCTGACTGCCCAGCAATGGAAGTCACTTTGAACGGCCCGTGCCAATTCGATGCCAGCTTGCCTTGAGTTGGATCCTTGTCCCCTGGGTGCGCCTTCTTGAGAACCAGCTCTCCCACCGAGAACCTCCGCTCCCTGACATTCTGGTTGTATCCTCTGGCCAACCGTTGCTGATATGCGGCCAGCCGGATTGCCGTTGCTTCCCTTCGCTCGTCGGCCATATCCAGCTCCAGAGCTAAGTGTGACTCATTCCGGCCTTAATCAAACAGCTCGGTCCTCAGAGTAGGGAGGCCGATCTCTAGGGGAATGACAGCCTCCATCCCATACGCCAAGGAAAAAGGAGTCGCCGAAGTGGAACGCCTTGGAGTTGTTCTGTAAGCCTAGAGGACACTCGGAAGTTCTTCCACCCACCGTCCTTTGGCTCTGTCGAGCCGCTTCTTTAGTCCATCAAGCACCACTTTGTTGGAAATTTCTGCTTGGCCGTTACTCTGTGGATAAGCTGGGGTGGAGTAGCGGTTTCGGATGCCGTGCTCCTTGCAGAAGCTCCTAAAAAGGTTGGAGTCGAATTGGGTCCCGTTGTCCGAGATCAGAATCCTGGGAATGCCGAACCTCGTGACAATGTTTTTCCATACGAAGTTCTTGGAATCCTGCTCTGTGATGGAAGACAACGGCTCCGCTTCAATCCATTTGGTGAAGTAGTCAGTAGCCACAATCAGCCATCTCTTGTTCCCTGGAGTCCGGTGGAGCGGTCCCACAATGTCGAGCCCCCACTGGGCGAATGGCCACGGGCTGGAGAGTGGACTGAGGTCCTGCGCCGGTTGGTGAAGAGAGTGTGAGAATTTCTGGCACTTTTCACACTTTTTGGCGTATACTTGCGCATCCTTCTGCATGTACGGCCACCAGTAGCCCTGGCTGATGGCTCGGTAAGCTAGGGATCTCCCCCCAATGTGGCTCCCACAGATTCCTTCATGTATTTCAAAGAGAAGATCTTCAACTTTGCTTGGGTGCACACACTGGAGGTACGGGCCTGAGAACGACTTTCTGTAAAGCTTAACCTCGGGAGACAACCAAAACCGAGCTGCTTTGAGTCTGACACGATGGGCCTCGCCACTGTCTTCGGGAAGCTTGTCGTCCTTAAGGTAGGCTATGATGGGGTCCATCCAACTCGGGCTGAGATCGACACAAGACACTTCCCGAGGTGGATGGAGTTCAATGCTGGGCGCGGCCAATGATTCCACTTCGATGCTTCTTTTTCTTCCTGCTTCGACGGCTGAGGCCAGGTTTGCAAGTGCATCTGCATGAGAGTTTGATTCTCTGCCTATCTGTTTGATTTCGGCTGACTGGAACTGTGAGAGCAGCTTCTTTGCCAGGGCTAAATACGCGGCCATCCGATCGTCGCGAGCCTGGTAGTCCCCAGTCAGCTGGTTTGCCACCAACTGTGAGTCGCTGAAGACGACCAGCTGTTGAGCTCCGAGGATTTTGGCGCTGTTCAGTCAGGCTAATAGGGCTTCGTACTCAGCTTCATTGTTCGATGCCTTGAAATCCAGGGTCAGATCCTGCTCGATGACCAGCCCTTCTGGCGATTGGAGGACAATTCCAGCCCCGGCTCTTCTCGAAGTGGAAGACCCGTCGACGAAGACTTTCCAAACTGGAGTGGGGGCTTGGCCTTGCGATTGTTCAGAGTCCGTGGGCGCCCCGTGCTCTCTGCCCCCCAGTTCGGTGCCGAGTTGGGTTGGCGCCGAACTCGAATTGAACTCGACAAGGAAATCCGCCAGTATATGGGCCTTGATCGCTGTCCTGGGTTGATACTGAATTTCGTACTGCCCCAGTTCGACAACCCATCTTGAAATCCTTCCTGAAAAGTCAGCTTTTCTAAAAACAGACTTAAGTGGGTGTTCCGTAACAACCACTATGGTATGTGTTTGAAAGTAATGAGAGAGCTTCCGCGAGGCACTCACGAGTGCCAGCGCGAGCTTCTCAAGTGGCAAGTATCTGGTCTCGGCATCAATGAGGGTCTTGCTCGTGTAATAGATTGGTTTTTGGACCTTATCCTCTTCTCGGATGAGGACCGAGCTCACCGCATGGTCCGAGACAGCCAGATACAAGTATAAAAATTCTCCGTGAATTGGAGTTGATAGTAGAGGGGGTGAAGAAAGATAGGCCTTGAGCCCCTGTAAGGCCTGATCACATTCCGGAGTCCACTGAAACTTAAAATTCTTCCTAAGAAGCTGAAAAAAGGGCCGACACTTATCTGAGGATCTGCTGATGAACCGACTCAGTGCGGCCGCCATTCCGGTTAGCTTTTGGACCTCCTTAGCCGAGGTGGGACTCTGCACTTTGAGGATAGCCGAGATCTGATCTGGATTTGCCTCAATCCCCCTGCGCGTGACCAAGCTTCCCAAGAATTTGCCGGAACCGACACCAAAGGCGCACTTAGAGGCATTGAGCTTGAGCTTGAATTTCTTCAGAGTGGCAAAAACTTCAGCTAGGTCTTCCAAATGGTTATGGGCTTGCTTGGACTTAACCACCATATCGTCGATGTAGACTTCAACAGTCTTACCGAGCTGATCGTGGAACATCTTGGTGACAAGTCTCTGATAGGTGGCTCCTGCATTCTTCGGCCCAAACGGCATCACCTTATAACAATAGGTCCCCCTGGGTGTGATAAAAGCTGTCTTCTCTTCATTTGGCCCATACAGCGGAATCTGGTGATAACCGCGGTAAGTGTCGAGGAAGCTCATCCTGTCGTGTCCGGCTATGGCATCGATCATCTGGTCGATCTTGGGTAGGGGAAAGTTGTCCTTGGGACAAGCCTTGTTGAGCTCGGTAAAGTCAACGCACACCCTCCACTTGCCAGTCTTCTTCTTGACGACCACAGTATTGGCTAGCCAGGTTGGGTATTGAACTTCTCTGATGGCGCCGGCTTCGAGCAGTTTGTCCACCTCCTCGACCACAGCTTCGGTTTGTGGCATCCCAGTCCTGCGAGCTTTCTGCATCACAGGCTTATGATTAGGGTCTACATTCAATTTATGGCATATTACCTCGGGGTCGATGCCAGGCATTTCTTGAGGCGTCCAAGCGAAGGCGTCTTTGTTCTGCACCAGGAACTTGATCAGTTCGGACTTCTCTGGCTCCCCGAGCTGACTGCCGAACAGGAAGAACCGTTCCGGATCTTTTGAGTCGATCCTGATTTCGGTCAGGTCCTCCACGCTCTTCTTTTCCGGATCCTGGCCGACCTCGTTTAGCTTTTTCTCCATCTCGGCCATGTTGACCTCCTTGGGCTCCCGCTCTCCGGACACCACGGATGTCAAACACTGTTTGGCTGTCTGCTGGTCTCCTCGGACTGTGACAATCTCTACTCTGCCATTCTTCCTTGCTAATGGGAATTTCAGCTTCTGGTGGAGAGTGGACGAGACTGCCTCCAGACTGTGGAGCCAAGACCTACCTACTATAGCATTGTAGGGGGAGGGTGCGTCAACCACCATGAAGGTTGTCACGACAGAAGCGCCACCAGCCTCGACCCTGAACGTTACCTTTCCCTTGGGGTACACCGGCTTGGCGCTGAAGCCGATGAGGGGAATTCGGGCCTCTTGCAGATCCTTCTTTGTCAGGCCCATCCTCCGGAAACTATCGAAATAGAGGATCTCGGATGAGCTGCCGGGGTCGACGAGGACCTTCCTCACGGTGCAATCCTTCACGCCTTGCTTAGAGCAATCAAACTTCAAAGTGACGATCAGTGGGTCGTTGTGGGGAAGCTGTACCCCCTCCAAATCTGCATCTGTGAACCTGATTTCGGGCCGCTCCCTCCGAGCCCTCTTCGGGGCTGAGCCGAGTTCAGCGGCCATGACCTGCTTACTGTGAGAGGCCTGCCTGGCCTCGGCTCGAGCTTGGTTACTCCCCTTGGGCGGGGGAGCTAAATGGATAACGTTAATGATCTTCTCCGACCCGTCGCTATCGCGACCTCTTTCGTCTCGGCGCGAGGCTTGGGTGTCGGCCCTAGTGTCCGCCTTCACGAACTCCTGCAGGTGCCCTTCCTGGACAAGCTTTTCCAAATGCAACCGCAGTATCCTGCAATCCTCAGTTTTGTGGCCGCTCTCCTTGTGGTACGCACAAAACCTAGTCTGATCCCGGAAAGAAGAATCTCCTCTCATGGGCTCTGGCCAGCTGAAGTATGGCCTTGACTTAATCTTGTACATGATCCTGTGGATAGGATCCTTGAAGACCGTGTTGACTGCCCGATATGCATCCTCGGACAGCCTGGGATTTTTGCTTCTCACCGAGGTGAATGCCTGAGCCCTTGCCGAGCCGGCTGGCGCCCAGCGTCTGTCTGATTCGTCTCTTCGGGACTCATCTCTCCGAGGCTCATCTCTTCGGGACGGCCCCCTATCCTTCTTGGAAGGTCTCTCACCTCGGTCCTTCTACGCGGCCCCATGGTTTTCCCGAGCCCGGACCTGGTCGTCCTCTTGGGCGATGTAGCGGTTGACGATGGACATGAGCTTCGTTATGGAGGACACCGGGTTTCTGGCTAGATCTTTGCGAAGGTCACTGTCTGGCAGCAGGGCATTCCGAAATGCGAAGATGGCCACTTCGTCCTTGGAGTTTTCAATCTGGCTGTAGACCGTCCAGAATCGCTTCGCGAACTGGGTGACGCTCTCCCCTTGCTTCATCTTCATGGCCATGATATCTGCATCTGTTTTCGGCAGGATTCTGTAGGCCTAAAACTTCTTCATAAAGGATTGCTGGAGTTGCTGCCAACTCGAAACGGACCCCTCCGGGAGCGCACAGAACCACTTCAAGGGGAGGTCACCCAAGCTGGAGGAAAAGACTCGACAGTTCAGATGACCCTCGTCTCCCCAGACAGACATCCTCTGGGAGAAGTGCCTGAGATGTGTGGCTGGGTCCGAGGTCCCGTCGTAAGTGACGAACCTCGGGACGGTGAACTTCTTCGGTAGGGGATATCTCCTGATATCACGAGAGAAGGGAGACGCGCCGAGATCAATGAAGTCGCAGCAAACATCCTTTTGGTCTCGACCGAGACCATCCACCTCCAGATTGCGCTGGACCGTTTCCCTTATGCGCTCGTCCAACCACTCCTGGTCGTGATACCTGCTCTCCGGGATAGTTTCTGACGCCTTCCTCGAGTAGCTATGGCTGGTGCTTGAACCCTCATCCCGAGTTCGGTCACGCCTTCTCTTATTCAGAAGTTCCCTCAAATCTTCCTTAGGGGAAGAAGTGCGCCTGACACGAGAAACCTTCCTCTCGTGTTGTCGCTGCGATTGCTACTGTTGCCGCGACCGCTGCTTCTGCCGTGACTGCTGCCGATGAGACTGCTGCTGGAGCCCTGCTGAACTCGTAGCTCTTTCCAGCTGCTGCTGGAGCTGGCGGATCAGAGCATCCTTATCCTTGATGGCCTCATTCTATGGTCTAATCTCTTCAAGGGTGGAATCGAAGTCATCATCTGGATTGTAGTCCTCGTCCTCAGCATCCTGCATCTGATCAGAGGGGTGTAGTTCGTCGACCACTGGAGACTTACTCCGCTGGTCTCGACCCATCAGGAGACCTGCAGGTTGCTGCTGGGTATCTCCCCTCCGGGGAGCAGACTCCGAGCGAAGGTCATGCTCCTGAACGTTAATCCGAACGAGGTCACGCTCAACGTAGTCCTCTGTGACTGGTTCCTTCCCGGACCTCTTCTTGGCAGGGAGGCGGTTAGTGGACTGTCCCGCACGTTGTGTCTTAGAAGCCTCTCCGCCTTTAGCAGCTCTCCTCGTCATGGTGTTTAGGGAAGATTATACAAATCGTTTCCCACAGACGGCGCCAATTGTAAGTGCAGAAAAATATACTCACAAGGTTGGGATGCCTTCAAGGACTTACTCAAGGAACTCGAGGAGGAGCTGCGTGTCTGATGAACCTGAAAGGGGAGAAGAGAACAGTCAAAGGACCCTGGCTGGGGGCAGCACAGGGCTCTCCGATGCTTAAGTTAGTAGTTGATCGGAGAAGAAAAGGAGGTGTCTGGTTGCCTGTGTAGGAATGCATACCTTGCTCTCGGTCTGTCTCAAGCTTTATATGAGAAATCGTTTTGGTGCCTGTGCTAGTGGGCCCCAAGATGTGACTAGGGTCTCATCTGCCCATATAGTCATTAATGAGGGTCCATCACAGCCCTCATCGCATTTAATGAGGGTCCGATCAGCCCATACTGCATTTAATGCCGGTCACATTGGGCCTGATCTCGCCCTGATCTGTTGGCGGCTGAGGTCCCATCGAATCCCTTTCTTGGACCTTGTTCTGATGGGGATGTGGCCAATGGATATGCTTGCATAACTCCGTATGGCCGAGACCGAATGGGGTGGCACGGCCGAACTGGTTACCCCTTTCCGGCATCGGCAGGATGTGCCGAAGCCGAGGCGGTGCGGAGTCTACGTTCGAAGCTGACCAAAAGCAACGCGCTTTGCCGAAGCCGAAACAGGATTTGGTTCCTAGGGTGGTCCCCACACACTAGGTAAGTGAAGGTCCTTTTTAAATGGCCCTTTGGAAGTTTCTTACTACAATGGTGCCTTTTTTTTGTATGGTCTGATGGTCCCTTTCTGCATGCAAGCATGGTGCATTAGTGTGAGATTTGATTTAGTGATTGGTATGCCTATTATTTGTCCCAATCGATTATTTTGCTGTGGATGCTTCACCACATGATAGGTGGAGGGTTGGCACTAGTCAGGTGGTGGTGAGCCATAAAACTTGCCAAAACCTATTTTAGTCAATTCTATGTCAGAGGTAGTGCTTGACTGAGTACCTACTCAGAACTTCTGGGAATGCTTCTCGTTGAGAACTTCTCGTAAGTGTCTTTGGCTTGAGGATTCTGTTTCAAGGCACATCAAATATAAATGGAAATCTTGTGTAATGCAGGTTTGAAATCATAAAAAACTCTATTTTTCCAAGAGGCCATTGCATTTAAGTTTTCTTCTCTTTGATATGAGCCTTAAACGTTTTTGGTCATAATGCCTGACTACCACAGTAACCCTATTAAAGTTACATTTTTTGTCAATAGAAACATGAATTTTGTCACTGAGATGTTCGCCTCCTCAGGGACTCTCAATGATTTATTTTTTTTAACCCATTGTCTATTTGCTTTAGATTGTAGAGAAGTATTGTATGTTTGGGTTGTATATCTCATTTGATCCTTCTTGTTCTAGGTGTAGGCAAAAGCCCAAGAGAGTTAATGTATATACGGGAAGTGAAGTATTGGTGTAGGCAAGAACACCTTTGATCTGTCTTCTGTCTGCACCGATCTTCTGCACTCTCTAGCCCCGAGAGAGCGGGAGAAACTGAACCAAGTTCCCAGCCCAGATCTCCTGTCTTCTACAACCAGAAACTCTTATTCTGCTGCGATCCAATTGGCCCACAGTTGATCTCAGCCAAACCCGATCTCCATTGCTCCTCTCTGGCTTGATCCACGGTATCTTTCTCCAAGGATTTTGGGTAAGATGCTTTCCTTCTTCTTTCACTTCAATTTTTCTTTCTTTTTTTGCTTGCTTTGGTGTTATGCACACCTTTCTCTTCTCTGTGGAGTTCTTTTTTATCATCTTACATAGTTGTGTGGTATGACTCTTGTGTGAGGAACTTTCTTTTCTTTTATCATCTTACATAGTTGTGTGAATGGTGGATTTCTACATAGTTGTGTGGTATGACTCTTGTGTGGGGAACTTTCTTTTATTTTATCATCTTACATAGTTGTGTGAATGGTGGATTTTTGACTTGAACCCTTGAACACTTGAACCAACAACAGCAATAAGAACAAAAGAAAAAGGCCAAGTTGGCCTGAAGCCAGAGAGTAAGGAAACCCACCCACCAAACCACCCAGGTATTAATCCCTGGGTGGGACTGTTGGGTGTGGGTGGGTGGGACTGTTGGGTGTGGGTGTGCTAACCACAACACCCACTATCATAGAATTTAATAGTGTTATTCATTGGAATGCTTATGCAAGGATAGTCGGTTTAACAACAATAGCCTATCTGGTTCTATTCCTATGTCTTTAACAAATATCAGCGCACTGCTAGTTTTGTAAGTAAATATTTCATTTTCATGCTTGAAGCTATTTCTCTTTTACATTATGTATTTGTCTGCATATATTCAGACAGGTTGCCTTTCTTATCTCACCATGAAACAATTATCATTTGAATTGTATGGATTTATCCAACAACAGGCTAACAGGAGAAGTTTCAGCAAATGGCTCATTTTCATTGTTTACTCCCATAAGGTCTCTTGTTGACCAAATCCATAAACAGCTCTCACCATGAAACATTTATCATTTGAATTGTATGGATTTATCCAACAACAGGCTCACAAGAGAAGTTCCAGCAAATGGCTCCTTTTCACTGTTTACTCCCATAAGGTCTCTTGCTGACCAAATCCATAAACAGCATGATCCAAGGATTTGACGGGCCCTGGAGCCACACTGAATTGTGCATTACTCGATCCCTGACTTCCTTGCATGTGGGGACCACTGTTGTTGATACCATTGAATATGAAAAATCCCATGGAGGATGGTGATTCCTTTAAAATGTCCTAGAGTAGAAGATCATAGCCCTTGAATTAGTGTCTTACATGGAATGTTAAAAGTGATTGAATACCTGAACAATAATAGCTTGGTATTTCTCATCTTCCAATTCTTGATTGTTTTTGGGTGCCTCCTAGTCCTATCTACTTTGTGTCCATATTTATGGAATTGACAACTTGAGCAACTGTAAATTTGTTGAGGCTCAGTGTGACACCCTGGAGTCCCACATCGGCTATAGAGAGGAAAGTGAATGGGGTTATATGTAAGAGCCCTTACCTTGCATGAGGCCTTTTGATGGGTTGAGGCCCATCAGAAGCAAAATTGTGAGGCCCTGGGCCAAAGCGGACAATATCATGCATGCGTGAAGGGTGGGGCGTTACTCTCAAGACCCTTTATCTCATCCAGCATGAGTTTTATTTAGCTCCAATTGCAACCATAGCTAATTGCGACTTCATCATTTTGCAGTTTTACCAATAACGACCTATGAGGTCCAGTTACATTGAAGCCTTGCCCCGGATCTCCTCCATTTTCTCCACCTCCGCCATTTGTTCCGCCACCGCCAGTCTCCACCCAAGGTTAGTGTGTTACCCTCTCTCTTTTTTTCAGTTATTGTTTATGTCATGGAGATATCATGTTGCCCCAAATTTTCTTGATTTCTCTGGACAAGCTGTGATTAGATTTGTTTTGCTCAACCTAAGTAATGCTGAAATCAACATTTATTTTCTTTTATCTTTGTGAAACAACTTCAAATTGAATTCACCTTTTGCTTTGCTTACCAAATGTTGGTATCAATGCTCAATTTCTTTTTCTGTTTTGAGACACCTTCAGTTTGCGTTCACCTTAGATGCAACCTCATAAGTAAACATGGTTCATTGTTGATGAAAAGGTTGACTTGTGAATGTATACTTAATTGACCAAAGACTGTAACTCATTATATTCACTTGAAGCCTCTATAATATTTGCAGGGTTGTGCTCTCTCTCTCTGCACGCACACATGCCGAGATGGACATGATGATTGTACAGTTTCCACTGTACACATGGGTATGGTTCATTTCCAAAATTTCATGTGTGGAATGCTGATTGAGTTCATGAGCAGATTTCAGTTTGGTTAGGGAATTATATATGAGAGTTGGCCTTCCTCTGTTACAGAACCTTGCTACTTCTGTTCCCCAGATCTTCCATTGAATAATGTTCACTTGATTACGATAGCTTCATATGCCTTTTCATGCTTAAAGATGCTTTTTACTTTCTTCTACTTAGGTTCTTGCCTGCGAGGAAAGTATCATTTCCTTATCTTAGTTGCTAAATGTCATTTCAGGGGGAAATAGTATCTCTAGCATTGGAGCTATTGCTGGGGGATTTGCTACAGGCGCTGCTGAAGAGGATCCAACAGTTCATCTGGGCCAGCTTAAAAGATTTTCTTTGCGAGAACTACAATTGGTAACTGACAGTTTTAGCAATAAGAACATTCTGGGCAGAGGTGGGTTTGGACCATTTGGTAAGGTTTACAAAGGACGCCTAGCGGATGGCTCACTTGTGGTTGTGAAACGGCTAAAAGAAGAGCGTACGCCTGGTGGGGAGCTACAGTTTCAGACAGAGGTGGAGATGATCAGCATGGCTGTGCATTGTAATCTCCTTAGGTTACGCAGTTTTTGCATGACCCCTACCGGGTGCTTGCTTGTTTATCCCTACATGGCTAATGGAAGTGTTGCATCATGTTTAAAAGGTACATGCCGTCATCCTCATACTTGCCACGCTTTCTTTGTGCTTTTAATGATATTCATTTCCAACTGCCTTGGTTATTACTAATAGTTTCTCATGCTCTTTTTTTTTCCTGAAATGTTTTTGTTTCTATTTACTGGTTGGTTGAAGTTTGAATTAGTGATGAAACTGAATTAGAACTTAGGGTACCTGTGTCTATTTAGCTCATGGGTGCCAATGCTCTAAAAGAAAGTCTTTGTGGTTTGTTTTAGAGCATCCACCAGGGGATCAACCCCTAGATTGGCCGACAAGGAAGCGGATTGAACCCTTGAACACTTGAACCAACAACAACAATAAGAACAAAAGAAAAATGCCAAGTTGGCCTGAAGCCAGAGAGTAAGGAAACCCACCCACCCACCTAGGTATCAATCCTTGGGTGGGACTGTTGGGTGTGGGTGTGCTATCCGTAACATCCACCCTGTGATTCCAAGAAGAATGTTTCAATTTATATCAATACCATTGTATCCATATTTTATTGATAATATTCAATTGATGTGGTGGATTAGAATATATAAGGCTTCCTTTTCTTCTAGTATAATTGATTTTTGGATTAATCTCTTAAATGGGTTTTGATAAATGGGTGTGTTCTTTCTTGCCTAAATAGTGGATTTATCCCTTTTGAGCCTGTTGGGTTTTGCTTACTTCTGAGGATTTTAAGCCCAAAAGATTCAATTTTGGGTGGAGCTTACCAATGGTTTCATCCTTTGAACGATTTATGTTGATATTCCTGATTCTTCGGGTGGAAGTGCTTTGCTTCAAGTGGTTGGTTTTAGTTAATTTATAATGACTCTTTGGGTTTTTTTTTTTTTTTTGATAAAAATGACTACAGATTACATTTGAGTCCTCTCTTTTTCATTGTTCTTAATATGTACGTCATATAAAAGCAAATACTAATTGAGTAGAGGATTGATATGTTTATGCAATGAGGATTCTTTATCTATCATCTTGTTGGTTATAAATATTTTATGTTGTAGCTCTGATAATAAACATAAACTTGTGCAGGAAATTTCATTTGAACGCGACCAGTGTTGAGAGGGAGACATGCCAAGTGTTGCATGATCATGTACCATTTTCTATTTGAGGACCTCATGCCATTTCAATATGTTTAAATATTTAGATATGAAATACTCTAATTATGAGAAAATTTTGTTAAGCATTGATTATGTACAGGAAATAGGTTAATATACATGAAATGTATTTGATATTTGATGTATGCATTTTTCTTTTTGAAAAAATACCGCTTTTATTGACAGCCATATGACCGCCACTTAAAGCAGTAGTTTTTTCAAAAGACAATGCTTCCGCCGCTACAAAAGACAAGCCTCTGAATGTCCAAGATCGAATCCTAGAGGGGGGGGGGGGTGAATAGGGTGAGCTCAAAGACTTAGACCAATTTTAATTCTTTTAACTTTTAAGTCACTTATGCATTGGAGAATAATAATGAAATCTACTAAGCAAGCATAATCCATAAAAAGAAAGCATAGAGGCAATCACCATAACACAAGCACGTATAGTGGTTCGGCCAAAATTGCCTACATCCACTCCCGGTACACCTACCGGTATTCACTAACTCCACTTAAGGTTTAGGATCACCTCAAACCTTACAACCAACACTATGCTTTTCAAGGCTTAGCATAAACCTTTACTACATATGCTTTTCAAGGCTAAGCATGAACCTTTACAACATGGAACTTTTCTCTTAAACAATATGCCTAATAATGCATGGATAAAGAGAACAATGAATTGCAATGAAGTGCCTCTTAATAGGCTAGTTTGAAAATGAAACTCAAGTTCTAGAACAATGCATGAAAATGACAAAGTCTATGTGAAATGCATTTTCTAAAAGATTACTCTTTCTCTTTTAAAAGATATGAACTTAAATGATGCAAAGATGTTTAACATATATTTGAGAAAGAGTTGTATGTCTAACACAAGTGATTCATAATGAAAAACAACTTGTTTTCAAAAAGATGATCTAAAGGCTAACAAGTTGATTTTTGAATCAAGAAACTAAAATCATGTGTAACTTAGACAATATGTTGCATTCATAAGTCTCATGTGATTTTTAAAGAACTAAGCATGTTATGAAGGTCAACATCTTAATAGGAAAGCAACTTGTTTATGATGCATTGGAAAATAGATCAAAGATTCAAAACAAAACATGATTTTGAAAAGAGTAGGATTAAAGGAAGCACACCCATTTGAAGATCAAAGGTTGAATGATAGGAATGGCTTCATAATCCTTGTGAAAATGCTCCTAAGAAGTTGCTTAGCCTTGGCCTCAAAGATCTCTCCAATATCAGCAACTTTCTTCAACCAAAAAGCCACTTTTTATAAAGATAAAGTTGCCAACGGCTAGTCCTCGGTCGACCGAGAAACAGGTCTCGGTCGACCTAGAAAGCACAACGGATATAAATCTGACCGTTGGAGCTTCAGTTCAGAATTCTGCAGAAATGACCTGCAGTTGTCTCGGTCGACCGAGAGGCAGGTCTCGGTCGACCGAGACCACTGCCTGAAACAGCCCAGAAATTTGACAATTGAGAGAAACTTGAGGCTTATGAGGGCACCTTCCAAAGGACTTTCAAACACATCTACCAAGCATTAAATCATGACTAAAAGAAGATGAAAACTGAGATTTTAAAGCCATGAAAACTCCAAAACACAATAATGAATTTAAAGCTAGAAACTTTGGAAAGCTTGGAAGGAGTTTTGAAATCAAAAACTCTATGAACTGAAGAGGCAACCTGAACAAGTAAACCATGCATGATATTTGATAAAACAAAGATTCAAGAAGAAGAAATATGCATGATGCTCCTATGAATAAAGCCATGTATGAATGAGAGAACAAGCTATATGAAAGTGAATGCATCCTATCAAATTGCAACAAAACTAAAACTCTAACAGCCTCCTCCCATCTACATGTTCTCGTGCGAAAGGCAATCCATCTCACATTAGATGTATGGAAGGACCATGAGCACCTTATGCAAATTTGTCTGTGATTAATGACTGCTCTCATAACTCCCAATCAATAGGCTCTAATCCTGAGGGATTAATGGACTCAAGTTTCTACTATGCATTTACTTTAAGTTACCAATGAGTGAGGCCAACTGTAGGTCAACTCCGCGGTATCTTAGGTACGTAGTAGTGGGACTGTCGGAATATATAATTCTCAAGATGGAATCTATCATCTTAGAGAAAAATATCCCCTAGTACCAATTAATGAAATTTATCATTGGTAAGTGCACATCCATGTCAATTAAGAGTTAATTGATCAATAATGATGATTATTGTGATTAATTGGGCGATAAGGATAAAAAGATATAGACCAAATTTGGTTGGAAAGATTTATTCGAATAGATCCAAGGATATAATTCATAGAGGCGCATACTTTCAGTAATTGCTAAGATTAGGGTCTTCTTGTAAATATTCCTAAGACTGTAGTACAATTATATTTATTTAGTGGAGTTATTTGCAATTAATTGTGGGTTCGGAGTTCACATGAGATATGGGGTCCATATGTTCAGTTGGAGCCAGATTCTAGTGGTCCCCATGCTAACCCTAAGAAGAGAAGTTTATATACTTATTGGAACTCTCAAATAAAAAGGAGTAAGACACTTATCGGAAATAGAAGCGAGACTTCTAATTTTAATCCAAAAGGAGGTGTGCCCAAAACTATATATAAGAGGGGAGGGTGGACGTCCAAGGTATTGCACGCCCAAGGGTTGGACGTCCACCTATTTTCTCCCCTCTTTCTTCCTCTTTTCTCTCCTCTTGTTTCCTTCTAGAGTGCCTAGGGTTTCTTCTTATTTGAGATCCCACCATTCTCTTTTAAGAAGTACTCTAACAAGAGGATTATAGCGTGGAAGAAAACAAATGATAAGTAGATCAAATCCGCGAAAAGGGTTTCGTAGAATCAAGAAATCAAAGTTCTCAATATGTACAAAACCAAGCTCCAAAGGTATAAATCTACCTATTTGTTTCAGTAGATCTTCTTATGCTTGTTTGTTTTTCTTAATAGATCTTTGATTTTAATGTATGAGATTAGGGTTTTAGATATAGGGATAGAGTTCTTGGCCTTGGTGTTTGATCCCTGCTTTAATTTAAGTGGGTCAAAAGTTTTATGAACTTTCTAGAAGGCCCACTTACTTCCAATAACATCATCAGTTATTTACTATTAGGAACTGGTTATTTTCCTTCTCTTACTATGGACAAGTCAGAACCAAATCTCATTCGTTTCATGGGAAAAAATTATAATTCTTGGGCATTTTAGTTTCAATTCTATCTCAAGGGGAAGAAAATGTGGGGATATGTCACGGAATCCATTCCAAAACCCAAATCTGAAGAAGAAGTCAAATTGGAAGACTGGGAAACTAAAGATGCCCAAATTTTAATTTGGATTTTGGGCTCTGTTGATCATCATTTTTTTTTTTAATAAATCTCCGACCCTACAAAACAGCAAAGGATATGTGGGATTGTCTTAAAAGTATTTATAATCAGGAAAATCCAGCACGACAATTTCAATTGGAACATGAGATTGCCTAGCTACCATAATCAAGGGTTAATCTATCCTTTCAAGACTATGACTCCGGATTCATGACTTTGTGGATGGAATACACAGACATTGCTTATGCAAACATTACTTCAAACATTTCGGCGGCATTCAAGGAATTCACAAAGCAAGCCAGCATGATCAATTCTTAATGAAACTGAGACTTGGATATGAAACTGTTTGCTCCAACCTAATGAGCCAAACTCATTGCGTGAGGAAAAAAGACAACTAACTCAAGTTGCCTTGACACATAATTCTTCAAGTGCACCACTTACGCTGATAGGTGGAAGTCCAAACAAGTATATGAAGCCCTGTCAAATCCATTACTTGTGCAATGTGGGTTGTGGGACTTTCTCAACAGGCTCCATACTGCAACACGCCAGGAGTACTTTAAAAAATTCAAGATAATCTCCTCGAACATATTCAAACTAGGAAGCAAACCATAATCTAATAAACATTATATAAATAAATACACACTAAATAGGATTCATAGAAGCTGCCAAGGTTTTATACAACAAAAATAGTAGATCTTGGATCTTTAACATGGAACAACTAAGGGGAATAAGTCCAAGTGACAATGCTCCGAATATACATTGATTGCATAGTGATCAGATTCAGGAGTAGATATAAAAGTGCGTGTGTAGGGACATTTCCGTAATACTGAGGCTTAGCCTGATTTCGGTCAAAGCGCCAAAAAGGGGGGCTCGGCCACCTAGATCCGAACCGGCCGATGTGCTCATTCCTGCACCACCTCGGTTTTGGCATCTCCTTTCGCTGGTGTCGGTAAGAATCAACTAATCTCACTTCGGCTTTGCCACTATTGTGCCCATTTCAATCTCGGCTGTGCACCTCCGCCTTCTACTGTGGCTGTGCGCCAAACGATCCAGGCAGGGCCTGATAACCGCGCTTGACACTCGGGTACGTGATAGAGTACATGCACGCGCTGATGGGAAGGATACGCCATCCAGGCCGTTCGTCCTTACCAAATCTCTGATAGAGCCGCATCCAATGGCTACGGCCATACCAGGACAGGGCCCAAGAAAGGAACCGATGGGACCCCAGCCGCCAACAGGTCAAGGCGAGATCAGGCCCAATGTGACTAGCATTTAATGCAGCATGTAGGGGTGTAAAAAAAACCGAAAAACCGTCTAACCGAACCGATCCGAACCCAACCGCGGTTAATAACTGAATTTCACGGTAATTCAGTTATGGTTACAGTTAATGAAATCCAAAAACCGTACAGTTCGGTTCGGTTACGGTTTTCCGTAATAATTCACGGTTATTAACCGAACCGAACCATATAATACGGTTCGGTTAACCATACTGTTTACAAATAAAATAAAAAAGGGGGGGCTGAATGAAATTTCTTATCATATAAGATACAAACCAAACTTCCAAACCCTAAGAAGCAGTAGCCAGCCGCCCAGCCCCTTTCGTTCTCAGTTCTCTCATCTCCCATTTCTCCGGTTCTCCCTTTCACCTTCTCCATCGAATCTCTCCACCCTCTCCATCTCCTTTGTCGCGCAACCCATCTCGCCTCTCCCTGCAACCCATCTCACGCACCACCATCTTCATCTTCCTCCACCAGACAGACCTCCATCTCCATCTTTCTGCCGGACACACGCACGCAACACCACCATCTTCACCTTCCTCCTCTACCTCACGCGAAGCCTCCCCTGTCACGCATCATTCTGCCCCTGTATCAGGGATTTTGATTCTGCCAGTTCTCATATCACAGGTATTCAAAATAGAAGTATGGCCCTTTTCTTTTCTACTTGTTTTGCACCTTTGTTTTCTTTCTACTGGGTCTGTGTCTATGTTTTTGCTTGATTTTTCCTTCTTTTTTTTTCGGTGTGTAGATCTATGGAAAGTTGTTGTGTATTGGGAACTGAAGATGGGTTTTTATTTTTCTGTTGAAAGATCTTGTGATTTCAGCACTTGGGTGTTGGGTCATTTGTGGGTTGGAAGAAATTTTTGTTTTTGTTTCCTGGATCTTGCCAAAGTTCTCCTGTTTTAGAAAATAGAGTTGGTAAATTTCTCTGTTTCTCTCTCTCTCTCTCTCTAAAGATCTTGCAAAGTGTATTTTTTTTGTTCTTTTTGTTTGTTGTTTGTTTCCCTCTCAGATCTACTGTGAGTTACTTAGCTAGTTGTCATTTGTTTATTCTCAAAAGTTGAGAATTTGACAGCTTATAATGTTGGGTGTTTCTTAGGTGCAACTAAGAAGGCTTCTTTGACCTGATTTGGGTTGTTTGTCTGTTTGGTTTTTTGTTAGAGTTCTCAAAATTTTGAATTTTTGGATTTTGGGGCATTTCATGTGAGAAAGGTTTGTTTGATCTGATTTGGGCTTTGTTTACTTTGTACTTTTTATGTCTGTGAAGCTTGAATTGAGGAATGATAAGAAGATGGGGAAGAAAGGAGGTTGGTTTAATGCAGTGAAGAAAGCTTTCAGCCCTGAATCTAAGGTGAGAAGAGACAATGTTTTGATTCTTACATGAACTTCTTGTTTGTTAATTGAAGCTGAGGTGTTGGATAAATTTTTTTTTTTGATTGAAAACATATTCCTAGTGATTAGAAAGCAAAAAAATCAAAGAAGAAATGGGATGCTGGAAAATCATCGGGCTCAGATCTTACTACCACTTTGCCGGAAAATGTTGTACTTGCACCACCACATTGCTTTCACTAAAATCTCAATTTATGATATCTCTGTTTTACATATGGTTTCTTTTTCAAACATAAGGAAAAGTGTATCTTTGTTGTTTTGCCTTGATTTTCTCATCCTATCCACTGGAATTGATTTATCCAAATGTGATGTAGACAATTATGAGTGTCTTTCATCTTTTAAGGCTATTTGTGCTATATACGACTATTGGTGCCTTTAGTTGTTACTAGATTTTTTTTTTCAGATTCTGATTCATGAAATAGCTAAACTTCTCTCTTCTGAAAACTTTGCGAAGTTCTTAAATTATTTGCAAGCTTTTTTTTTTTTTTTGGTTGAGTTGAAAAATTCATGCTTCTATTATGAGGTTTTTTGAAATATGAGGAACAATAATTTTAGTAAAGTTGTGATGCTTGGTTGATTCTAATTCATGCAATAGGTAAACTAATTCATACAACTTGGGGCAGTCCTTGTCCTAGGTAAGGTGATGCCTGTTTTAGACCCATCTCAAACATGTCTCTTTAATTTTTCTTTGTTTTAATTTTTCATCTCAAAATGATATCCTAATTAATTGTCATGACTGTTGGAACTGTTCTTCCTTTCTTCTTTTGGAATTTCATTTGAGATCAGCATTTCAAGGTTCCAGGTTTTAATGGGCTGAAGTGTTGCTAGTGCAAGGTACTAGTCTAGGTGGAAGATGAGGCCAACAAAGATTTGGAAGCAAGTCAGCATACATAATTTTTCCTCCCTTTGGGTGGGATTGAGAGTATATGTTTTGATTATGGCAAGAGTTAAACCACACTAGCAAGGAAGCTTTTTTATGGAAAAAGGCAGATTCCATATTGTTTTTTGTCTTTGTTAGTAGAAAATGTCAAACATGTATTTCAACATAATCCTCTTAAATGTAAGACCATAATATTCTTATGTGACACCAATTCCATTGCGCTAGTGTTGGTGTTTCTCCTGTAAATATCTAACTAGATGAGGTTCAAATGTGGACTTTGGTTTGCCTGGACTAGTAACTTACAGCTAAAGTTGGTTCTCATTGAACTTGTGCCAAAATGTAAATTTATGTGACACAGAAAGTGACTGCACAAGTTAAATTCAAGCTGACATTGGCTTTAACAGAACACTCGCCAGGATACACGATGATGAAGAAGGAATCTCTTTGGGGACTTCCAATTGAGATTAAAATTGAGATTTGAATGCTGCTCGAGAAGGTGCAGTAAACCCCAAAAAATGGTTTTGGGGAAGCTTTAGTACAAGTAACACCATTAAATTCTCAGGCTTTAGTCCAGCTTGAGTCCAACATGAAATATATGATTCTCACTGAATAAGTCATTGTAATTGACTTTGCTTATCAATTTAAATATATTTGTTGTTACTTTTTGCTACTTGGCAGTGAATAAATTAATACTTTTTTTCCACGGTTATTAACCGTAACCGAATCGTCTAAAACGGTTAACCACGGTTCGGTTTTTCACGATTTTTTTTATACGGTTACGTGTACGGTTTTGAAAGATAGAAAACCGCGGTTACGGTTCGGTTAACGGTTTTCCCAATATGACCAGTTAACCGAACCGTTACACCCCTAGCAGCATGGGCTGATCGGACCCTCATTTAATGCAATGTGGGCTATACCGGACCCCCATCGATTACTCTATGGGCTAAACTGTCCCTAGCAATCAAATCAGGAGGTCCACTAACAAATCCAAGATCTCTCTCATATAAAGAGGTCCACCACCCCACCAGGGAGGGACGGGGTTTTTTTTTTTTTACATACATGCAACCATCCGCAACTCTCTCTTCTCCGACCAGCTTCCTCACACTAACTTAGGCATCGGAGAGCCCTGTGCTGCCCACAGCCAGGGTCCTCTGACCTCTTCTTCTCCCCCTTTCAGGTACCTGAAGGGCTAAGGCTAAGCTCTCTCCAGTCACTTGGATAAGTCCTCTAAGGCTCCCCCAAATCTTGTGAGTTAATATTTTTAGCACTTACAATTGGCGTCGTCTGTGGGAAACGATTTGCATAATCTTCCCTGACATCATGACTAGGAGGGCTGCAAAAGGCGGAGAAACATCCAAGGCGCAACGTGTAGGACCGTCCTCTGACCTCCTTCCTGCCAAGAAGAGGTCTGGAAAAAAACTTGTTGCAGAAGACTACGATGAACGTGATTTCGTTCAAATCGACGTCCAAGAGCATAACCTTCGCTCGGAGTCACTTTCAAGGGGAATGACGGCGCTCCTCTGGCGGGGAGACTCTCGACAGCAACTTAGAGAAGACCTCCTACTGGGTCGAGTTCAACGGAGCAAGTCTCCAGTGGTCGACAGGCCAACTCCCTCTGATCACCCGGAGGACGATGATGATGAAGACTATAACCCTGATGATGACTTCGACTCCACCCTGGAGGAGATTCGGATGCAGAATGCCACTATCAGAGAAAAAGACGCCATGATCCGCCAGCTCCAGCAGTAGCTGGAAAGAGCGACAAGCTGGACCAGGCAACAGCAGTGCAGCGATATGACGAGCGAAGAGTTTCTCGCAGCAGACACACTGTCCCCCCCGAGAGAGACCTGAGGCTTCACCTGGATGAGAAGAGGCGTGATCGGGCTCGTGATGAAGGCTCGAGCACTAGTCACAGCCATTCGAGAAGAGTGTCGGAAACCATTCCAAAAGTCAGGTATGACAACCAGGAGTGGCTGGACAAGCGCATCAGGCGGACGGTCCAGCGCAACCTGGAGGTGGCTGGTCTCGCCCGAGGCCGAGGGGATGCTTCGAGTCCGTCGATCTCGGCGCATTCCTCTTCTCTCACGGCATCAAGAGTCATCCCCTTCCGAAGAAGTTCATCGTTCCGAGGTTTGTCACCTATGACGGGACCTCGGACCCGGCTGCACACCTTAGACACTTCTCGCAGAGGATGTCTGTTTGGGGGGACGAGGGACACCTTAACTGTCGAGTCTTCTCCTCCAGTTTGGGTGACCTCCCCTTGAAGTGGTTCTGTGCTCTCCTAGAAGGGTCCATCTCAAGTTGGCAGTAGTTCCAGCAGTCCTTCATGAAAAAGTTCCAGGCCTACAGAATCATGCCGAAGACGGACGCAGATATCATGGCCTTGAAAATGAAGCGAGAGGAGAACGTCACCCATTTCGCCAAGCGACTTTGGACAGTCTACAACCAGATTGAGAACTCCAAGGACGAAGTGGCAATTTTTGCATTCCAGAATGCCCTGCTGCCAGACAGTGATCTTCGCAAAGACCTAGCCAGGAATCCTGTGTCCTCCATAGCCGCACTGATGGCCATAGTCAATCGCTACATCGCCCAAGAAGACGACTAGATTTGAGCTCGGGAAAGCTTCGGGGTCGCGCAGCGAGACCGAGATAGCAAGCCCTCGAAGAAGGACAAGGGGTCATTCCGCAGGGAGGAGTCAGACAGACACTGGGCACCATCCAGTTCGGCAAAGGCTCCAGCATCCACTTCGGCGGGAAGCAAGAAGCACAGGCTATTCGTAGACCCCTACAAAGCAGTAAACACGATCTTCAAGGAGCCCATTCACAAGATCATGAGTAAAATCAAGATGAAGCCTTTCTTCAGTTGGTCGCAGCCCATGAGGGGAGACCCATCCTCCCGAGATCAGAGCAGGTTCTGTGCGTATCACAAGCAAAGCGGGTATAAGACTGAATAGTGCAGGATACTTAGGTCATACTTGGAAAAGCTCGTCAAAGACGGGCATCTGCAGGAGTACATCAAAGCAGACACCAGGAACGACAACCGAGCTCCGCGCCGAGACGAGAGGGTCCAAGACAATGACGGGTTAGAGAAGCTCATTAATGTCATCCATCTAGCTCCCCCTCCTAAGGGGAGTAACTGAGCCCGCGCCGAGTCCAGGCGAGCGTCCCACAGTGAACAGGTGATGGCTGCTGAACTCGGCTCAGCTCCCAAGAAGGCTCGGAGAGAGCGGCCAAGGATCTAGTTCTCTGATGCGGATTTAGAAGGGGTCCAGCTTCTCCACAATGACCCGCTCATCGTCACTCTGAAACTAAAGGACTGCACCGTGCAGAGGATCCTCGCCGACCCCGGCAGTTCATCCAAGGTCCTCTATTTCGATTGCTTCAGGAGGTGGGCCTGGCGGAGGAGGATCTGCAGGAAGCCCGAACTCCCCTCATAGGCTTCAGTGCCAAGTCGGTGTACCCCAAAGGAAAGGTAACCCTCATAGTCAAGGTCAGAGGAGCATCCGTAATGATAGACTTCCTGGTGGTCAACGCGCCATCACCTTACAACGCCATTATGGGCAGGACATGGCTCCATGGTATGGAAGCAGTCCCCTCACTCACCACCAAAAACTGAAATTTCCATTGGAAGGAAGGAATGACAGAGTGGAGATAGTTACAGTTCGAGGAGATCAGCAGACGGCCAAGCAGTGTCTGATGGCCGTAGTGTGCGCGGAACGAGAGCCCAAGCAGGTCAACATGGCCGAGATGGAAAAGAAATTGGACGAGGTCGGCCAAGACCTAGAGACGAAGAGCGTGGAAGACCTGACCGAAATCAAGATCGACCCAAACGATCCAGAACGGTTCTTCTTGTTCGGAAGTCAGCTTGCAGAGCCAGATAAGTCAAAATTGGTCCAGTTATTGGTGCGGAACAAAGAGGTCTTCGCTTGGACGCCCCAGGAGATGCCTGGCATTGACCCCGAGGTCATGTGCCACAGGTTAAGGGTGGACCCTAACCACAAGCCAGTGATTCAAAAGGCTCGTAGAACTAGGGTGCCGCAGACAGAGGCCGTGATCGAGGAGGTAGACAAGCTGCTAGAAGCCAGGGTGATCAGAGAAGTCCAGTACCCTTCCTAGTTAGCCAATACGGTGGTTGTCAAGAAGAAGACAGGTAAGTGGAGGGTGTGTGTTGACTTTACAGACCTCAACAAGGCCTGCCCCAAGGACAGCTTCCCTCTCCCTAAGATCGACCAGATGATTGATGCCACTGCTGGCCACAACAGGATGAGCTTCCTTGACGCGTACCACGGCTATCACCAGATACCAATGTATGGGCCGGACAAGGAGAAGACAGCCTTCATAACACCTAGAGGCACTTACTAGTACAAGGTGATGCCGTTCGGCTTGAAAAACGCAGGAGCCACTTACCAGCGACTCGTCACCAGAATGTTCCAGGTTCAGCTCAGCAAAACCGTTGAAGTATATATTGATGATATGGTCATCAAGTCCAAACAGGCGCAGCACCATTTGGAAGATTTGGCTCAAGTCTTCGATATTTTGAAGAAGTTCAAGCTTAAGCTCAATGCTTCTAAGTGAGCCTTCGGCGTCAGTTCCGGCAAGTTCCTTGGGAGCCTGGTCACACGTAGAGGGATCGAGGCGAATCCAGATCAAATCTCAGCCATTCTCAGGGTGCAAAGTCCCACTACTGCGAAGGAAGTCCAGAAGCTAACTGGCATGGCGGCCGCACTGAATCGCTTCATCAGCAGATCATCAGATAAGTGTCGGCCTTTCTTTCAGCTTCTTAGGAAAATTTTAAAATTTCAATGGACTCCAGAATGTGACCAGGCCTTGCAAGAGCTCAAGGCCTATCTTTCTTCACCCCCTCTGCTCTCGACTCCGATACCTGGAGAGCCTTTGTACCTGTATTTGGTGGTCTCGGCTCAAGCAGTGAGCTCGGTCCTTCTTAGGAAGAGGACAAGCTTCAAAAGCCAATCTATTATATGAGCAAGACCCTCATAGATGCCGAGACCAGATATTTACCTTTAGAGAAGCTCGTGCTGGCACTCGTTAGTGCCTCGCGCAAGCTATCCCACTATTTCCAGACTCACACCATAGTGGTTGTTACGGAACATCCACTTAAGTCTGTTTTAAAAAAAAAACTGACTTTTCAAGAAGAATCTCCATATGGGTTGTCGAACTCGGTCAGTACGATATTCAGTATCAACCCAGAACAACAATAAAGGCCCAAGTGCTGGCAGACTTTCCCGTAGAGTTCTCTCCAAGTTCGGTACCAACCCAGCTCGGCACAGAACTGGAGGGCAGGGGGCATGAAGCGCCCACGAGCTCAGGCTCTGATGAGCAGTTACAAGGCCAGACCCTAACCTCAGTTTGGAGAGTCTTCGTTGATGGATCCTCCACTTCAAGAAGAGCTGGTGCAGGGGTTGTCCTCCAATCTCCAGAAGGGCTGGTCATCGAGCAGGCTCTGACCCTGGATTTCAAGGCGTCAAACAATGAAGCAGAGTATGAGGCCCTGATAGCAGGACTAAATAGCACCAAAATCCTCGGAGCTCTACAGCTAGTTATCTTCAGCGATTCACAGCTGGTGGCGAGCCAACTGACTGGGGACTACCAAGCTCGCGACGACAGGATGGCCGTTTATCTAGCCCTTGCAAAGAAGCTGCTCTCAGAGTTCCAGACAGCCGAAATCAGGCAGATAGGTAGAGAGTCAAACTCTCATGCCGACGCCCTTACTAATTTAGCCTCTGCTGTCGAAGCAGGCAGAAGAAGAAACATTGAGGTAGGATCGTTGGCCATGCCCAGCATAGAGCTTCATCCACCTCGGGAAGTACTGTGCCTTGATCTCGGCCCGAGCTGGATGGACCCGATCATAGCCTACCTAAAGGACGACAAGCTTCCCGAGGACAGAAGCGAGGCTCATCGGATCCGGCTCAAAGCAGCCCGGTTCTAGTTGTCTCCAGAAGGCAAGCTCTACAGGAAGTTGTTCATAGGACCGTACCTCCAGTGTTTTCATCCGAGCAGAGTCGAGGATTTCCTCTATGAGATACACGAAGGGATCTGCGAGAGCCACATTGGGGGAAGATCCCTAGCGTACCAAGCTATCAGCCAAGGCTACTGGTGGCCCTATATGCAGAAGGACGCACAGGTATACGCCAGAAAGTGTGAGAAATGCCAGAAGTTCTCCCATTCCCTCCATCAACCAGCCCAAGATCTTAGTCCGCTATCCAGCCCATGGCCATTCTCCCAATGGGGGCTCGACATTGTGGGACCACTCCACCGAACTCCAGGGAATAGGAGGTGGCTGATCGTAGCCACCGATTATTTCACCAAATGGATTGAGGTGGAACCGTTGTCTTCCATCACAGAGCAGGATTCCAAGAACTCCGTATGGAAAAATATTATAACGAGGTTCGGCATTCCAAGAGCTCTGGTTTCGGACAACGGGACCCAGTTCGACTCCAACCTCTTCAAAAGCTTCTGCCAAGAGCTCGGCATTAGGAACCATTATTCCACTCCAGCGTACCCTCAAAGCAACGGCCAAGCCGAGATTTCTAACAAGGTGATACTTGATGGGCTCAAGAAACGGCTTGACCGAGCTAAGGGAAGATGGGTAGAAGAACTTCCAAGCGTCTTATAGGCATAAAAAACTACTCCGAGGCGCTCCACTTCGGCAACGCCTTTCTCCCTAGCCTACGGGATGGAGGCGGTCATTCCCCTAGAGATCGGCCTCCCGACCCTGAGATCCAAGCTCTTCGGCTGAGGGCAGAATGAAGCAAATTTGGCCAGGGAACTGGACCTAGCTGACGAACAAAGGGAAATGGCAGCAGTCAGATTGGCCGCCTATCAGCAACAGTTAGCCAGGGGTTACAACCAGAAGGTCAGAGAACGGAAATTCTCAGTTGGAGAGCTGGTTCTAAAGAAAACACTCCCGGGGGATAAGGATCCTAATCAGGGAAAAATGGCGCCGAACTGGCACGAACCATTCAAAGTAATTTCCATTGCTGGGCAGTCAGCTTATAGGCTCGCAGACATGGATTGCCGGCAGCTGCCGCGACCATGGAATGCACCGCACCTCAAGAAATTCTATTTTTAGTTTGTATTTCAAGCATTTTCAAGATTAATGAAATTGTCTTCGTTCAGTTCGTGGCGTTCTAATGATCACTGTAAGGTCTGCGACCTTACTGGGTCAGTTGGGCCTAATAACCGGCCCGTTGACCCATTTATTTTGATATTATTATAATTATTGTTTTATTAGATATTTAAGTGGGTTTAGATGGTCAGTGAGTTTCTTTTAGTGTTAGAATAGTGCCTACGGAGTTTCGTGCGATTCTGAGTTCGTTTGACTCTAGTATGGGGGTAGTTTGCAAATTATGAAAAATTGAGTGTTTTTCCGAAAAATTCCTATCGCTGTGATTTTGGGTTCGTTGGAAAGGTCTCGTCGCATTGATCAATTTTATCTTCTGGCTCGTTGAGATCCGACGACCAGAAACCCTTCTAATAATTAATTCTTTCTCCGGACCCACTTAAGGGGTAACTTAGTCTTTTCCCCCTCCCTTTCTTCTTAAACAAGAGATTAACCCTAATCTCTTTTCTTTCTCTGCAACGAACGATAACCTACCGCAGCTTCTTCTTCTTCCTCATTTTTCCAAGGCTCCAGAACTCCTTCCCTGAAGGATCACTTCCACGATCCGAGCCGCTCACCTTCTTCCTCGCGATCTCATCTTTCCATTGACATCAGTTTGGTAAGATTTCCCTCTCTTTCATCTTTTCAATCAATTCTCTTTGGTTTAGATTTAGGTTAGATCTTAATATTTTCATCTCTTTTCTTCTCCTTTGTGTGTTAGATTGCGTTTGGTCGGGGTAGATTGAGGTTTCTGCAGCGGTAGGGCTTCTCCTCAAATTTCCCCAATTCCAATCTTCTCCTTGGTTGAGGCAAGTAGATCTGCATTTTATAATTAAGCATGTGTGTATGTCTTCCATTGATTTGTTGTGTTTTCTTGTTAGGTTTCCCTAATTCCAAGCCTGTTCTGTTATTAATTTGGGTTTATTTAATTTAATTGTTAATTTTAGTGTTAATTGATGTAAGTGGAAATTATGATGGATGGAATGGATTATTGGGGGAGCACAGTGGCTCAGTTTTGTGCAGGTGAATTTTTGGAATGAATTGGGTGAAAGACTGCAAAAAATGGGGTTCTGTATTTGACGTTCAGGAAAGAAAGAAAAAAATAATAATAATGCATGATGCTGGACGTCCGTTCAATGGCCACTGAACGTACACCTGCGCATAGGATGAGTAAGGAAAAAATAAAAAATAATTAAAAAAAAAAAAAAAAACACAGAAACGTTGAATGTGCTGACTGACTGACATGCATATATGAGTACTGTTGGTTTATCAATCCGATGAATCGGACACATGTTGGTCCGTCCCGCTTTATATATATATATATAAAGGGGCAAACTTCTATGGGTCATAACTTCTAAACCATACGTCGAAATTTCGCGAGCCATATACCGTTGGAAAGCTCTTTGAGCGTAGAATCCAATGATACATGTCTCGTGATGATTGGGGATCAGGTAGGTAGGTAGCTAAGGAGATTAATTATTTAGACCACTTTCTTGTTAGTAATAAGATTGTTAGCCTAGGTTTGGGCCTTAGACATTGGAAACCATGAAACCACTCTCACATGACCATTAATGGGGTTTTGAAATCGTAGCATGTGGCTTGGTGTGTTTCGATGGGTTGTCTAGGTATTCGTATATTGTGTATGGTTTAACCGAATGCATATGGAATTGAATCAATCGGTGCTTAACATGATTGTACACCAAGGAAATTCTTTATAAGCATTGATGATTCGAATTCTCACGCACTCCGTTACACCACATATGGTATATGGATGATAACACTTGCCTAGGATTGGATTGTAATCTCTCCTTGATTTGTTAATCGTATCCGTTGATTTTGTATCCTTGTACACTCTCTTGGCATAAAACACCTAATTAATTATGAAACATAAACTCTTGTAAAATTAGAACAAGGACCTGATTTAGAGTGTACCTTAGGAACCATGTATCGTGTATTGATAAACATGACTGGCTAGAATGTAAGGGATTATCGTGTGGATGGTCTAACTTGTATTGTTTGAATGATATAATCCCTAAGAACACGTTTTGTGTGCTGAGCTAGTCAGACTTGTTTGTCTTGGTTTTTCCCGCATGTCAACACCACTTTATTATTATTATTATTTGCATAACATGGCCAGCTGCAGTTTGGGGTTTATTAATGGGCCGATTACTCGGACATCGGGGTGGGCAGTCGACTTTGGACGGTGTCCATGGCGTTGAATAGTTGGGAGCGGGCTTGGACCGTGCTACTATTCTCAGGACTGGGAGCTTGGATCCCCCTGGAGCCGGACTTCGGTATCAGTAGTCCGGATAGGATTGTTACTGGTACCCCGTGAGGTGGCTTGGACATCCACGGAGTCTCCCTCTTGTGCATTGCATTACATTGGTAGTGGAGATTGTTAGTATTGCTAGGATTTCTATTTATGATTCTGATGGTTACTTATGCTACATGCCTAGTATTGTTCCTTGTATTCCTACGATCTTATACTTGTCATTACTCTTATATTTGATGCATGTTATGTTTTAATTATATCTTGCTTATCTATTGCTCAACATGTCGTTGACTCGGTTCTCTGGTGTGCAGACTCCTCAGGTGAGTACTACTACGAGGAGCAGGCCGGTGAGGAGATCCCAGAGGATCTCCAACCAGCAAAGGAGGCACGGGAGTGGAGTACCGATGACGTAGAGTAGCGTCATCATTACCAGGCACATGAGAGACTCACTTTGGGACAAACATTAGATTTTATTTAATTTATTGTTATTTCTCCGTTGAACTTTCTTTCATTGACTCTATGTTGTTTAATGGTCTTAGTTTATGGGATGACCATAGTAATTAAATTAACTTCCTCTTTAGCTTTAATTATTGCTTGCAACTTTAAATTTAATTGAGATTTATTATCCATTGTTGATATCAATGTATGAATTCCGCTATCGTTTTATGTTTTGAGGTTGAAATTCATTATCCTCATAGTGGACTTACGATCCTTGGGCCAAAAGGGGCAAAAAATTTTAATTGGCCCAAAATTTCACTCCCCGGATCCGGTTTATTTTCTAATCAGGTTCGGCGGATGTGACAATCACTGGAAGTTCGGCAACAGTGCCCTTGATGAGATCACCTTGGGTCGGTGTAAAACCACCCAGGCGTGAAGCCATTACGGCCCTTGATGAGATCACCTTGGGTCGGTGTAAAACCACCTAGGCGTGAAGTCATTACGGCCCTTGACGAGATCGCATTGGGTCAGTGTAAAACCACCCAGGCGTGAAGCCATTACGACCCTTGACGAGATCGCCTTGGGTCGGTGTAAAACCACCCAGGCGTGAAGCCATTACGACCTTTAACGAGATTGCCTTGGGTCGGTGTAAAACCAACCTGGCTTGAAGCCATTACGGCCCTTGATGAGATCGCTTGGGTCGGTGTAAAACCACCCAGGCGTGAAACCATTACGGCCCTTGATGAGATCGCCTTGGGTCGGTATAAAACCACCCAGGCGTGAAGCCATTATAGCCCTTGATGAGATCGCCTTGGGTTGGTGCAAAACAACCCAGGCGTGAAGCCACTACGGTCACCGATGTGACCACCTTGGGTCAGTATACGCCACCTGGGTGTGGATCCATTTCAACCGAATGGCATCTGGGTTCACACCTACCGAAATGAGTTGGTAGACTGCCAAGATTGATGGGGCCCAAGGACTATGGGTCACTCTCGACTAAGTCCTAAATTGTCCAGTCCACCTCAAGCCGAACTCGGATAATTATGCAAAAAAGTGGGAATGCGGAAAGAAATCACAAGCCACAAGCACAAGCAAAATTTAAAATGAACACAGGATTCGAAGCACATTGAGAAATTTTATTGATCTTGAGTTTGTAGAATTTTTTTATTACAAGAAGCTACCTAAGCAAAAGGAGATACATGACTCATTATACAAGACAGAATTCTGGACGACCCGGCCACAATCTCTTCGGTGTTCGCAGCTTCGGCGTCGCCTGATGGAGGAGCCTCGGTTGAGCCTGGCAATGTTTCGGTGAGAGTATCCGGCGGAGGAAGAGAAGCGGAAGTCTCTGCAGGAGCCTGGGGCGTAGACGGGGCTCGCCCGAACTAAGGAGGGTTTTGATATAGAGGATGATCTTCGGGGACCCCCATCTCCTTAACCACAGCGCGACAGCCGAGCTGGAACAGCTTTGGGCTGAGCTTCTTGATCTGGTCGATATAGTTCCGGCCCGCGTCTGCTACCCCCTCCAAGAAGGCGGCGTCGACCTCAGCCCTGGTCGACGCAAGGAGCTCCTCATTCGCTTTCTTTTCTAACTCGAGCTCGGCCGCCAGCCTGGCCGACCTCTTCTCTTCGGCGTTAAGCTTCCCTTGCAGTTCGTATGTCTCTGCCTTCAGTTGGGAAAGCTTACACACCGCCAAGTCGACCTAAGCATCGAGCTCAGCCCTCTTGGCCTCCACCTCCTTAAGCTCCCCGCACTTTGCAAGCAGTTCAGCTTCGGCCCGCCGCTTTTCGTCCTCTAAACGGCCGATCCTGGCGTCCTCATCCAGGACCCTGTCGAGGACTACTTACAGCTTCTTGACGCCCTGCGAGAGAACAAACGAGTCAATATCCGGATTTTTGTGTGAAACAATTAACTACGCAAAAACCCAGCACTTACCGAAAGAGAATGCTGCAGTGTCTTTAAGAGCAGCTAGGTGTCGTCAGCTGCATTGTGCCTTTCCATGTCCCTTGGGAGGGCACAGGCTCTGCTAAGGGCCGCGACCGTGGCCATGTTGCCCATCAGCCGATCCTCGACGTTTAGTGGCCTTCCGGGCCACAACTCGAGGTTTGGCTTGAAAGTTTTCGGCCCTGGTGGCGGGGTCTCCAGGGGCAGTCTGAGGCCTCGTTCCGCCGAAGTCCCCGCCACAGATGTCGCCTCGGGAGGTCTCTCTCTCTCAGCCTCTGCAGGCCGCGGCCGTGTTCCTGCCCTGGAGGCCTCCTTCCTTGCCCTCTTCCTGGGACGCTCCCTCTCCCCCTCAGTGGAAGGTCGAACCTCTGAGCTCGGGGGGGGGAGCGGGGGCGGAGGGGGGTGGCCCGGCTACGTCGCTGGACCCAACCGCCTGGTCGCCAAAGAGGGTGTCCTCCAGATTAAGTGGTTGGTACTCCAGTGGACCCGGTCAACCGAGCCCACTGCGGGTCGACCTGGGCCTGGGACCAAAATTCCCTAAAATGTGTTTTTTCAAAGTATTTTCTTAAGGAAACTTTTAGGCCATTAAATCAAGCTTGGAAACATGGTTTAAATCAAACTAGGAGGATTAAAACCATGAAACATAAAAAGCCTAAAATGATTTGAAGGATTTAAAACATAGGCTTACTTGATTTCTAAAACTTCTTTTCAAAAACAAATGCATCCAAGTTTAAAAACAAAACATGCATAAATCAATATTTTTACAAATCTTAAAAACAATGCATGTATAAATCAAGATTTCAAGTTTTTCTAAAACAATGCATGTGTGAAAATTCAAATGATGCTAGAGTGATAATACATCCATCAAATTGCAATACAAAATTCCTAACAATCTCCCCTTTTGCAATTTGATGGCAACTTACTCAACACCGAATTAACACACCAAGTCTTCAGCTCCCCCTAAGCTGGACAAGTCTTGAAATCTCTTGGATGCTCCTTCTCTTAGCTTGGGCTCTTAGTCCTTTTCTTCATTCTTCTTGATGCTTGGAGCTTGATCATTCTTCAAGCTTTATTTTCATCTTTCTCTCTAGCCAGGCATCTTCTTTAGCTACCAAGCTTTCTTTCTTCTGCCTCTCCCCCTTTGACCATGCCTCTCTCTCCCTTTAACAAGATATGCATTCTCTTCCCCTGTAGAAGATCATACAATATCTCCCCTTAGAAAGCTTGGACATTCTCTTCCCCTTTAGAGAACTTGAATGCTCTCTCCCCCTTTGACATTAAATTTCAAAGGTACCTACACACATGAAACAAGAAAAATACCTTTTAGTAGCACCTGTTAACAAAAGAAATCGAAAATGAAATACATAACAGGTTATCATGTATAGAAGAAGTCTCTAAGGGTTCAAAGGCAATCCAATGGTCAATTTGATCAAAACTAATACTTCCTATGAAGGTTTACACTCCCCCTCAATCCATTCTCTTCTTTTGTCAAACTTTTGACAAAGATATAACTATTTGGTTCAAGAAGAAGATGGTTTAACCAATTGAGGGTAAACTTTCAAGGAAAGGATTAGACACATTTAACTATAAGGCACAATATGATCAAATTACCAAAAGAGGGCAAGGTCAATGAGAAAAGCAATCATGGATACCAATTGGAAAAACAAAGAATACCAATTGAGATTCAAAGATAATTCTATTAAAACAATCACTCTAAAATGGAGTTATAAAGAATATACCTATTAAGATAAATCCAAAATAGAGCTATCCATGATATAATGGGGTTTATTGAACATAGCATCAATCGATTTAACTATGAAAAACATATGCTATGTAAGTTTTGAAATCATTTCATTCAATCAATAAATAAGACTATTAGTGTGCAAGATGAGTGAAATGAAATTCAAACATGAAGCCTACCTCAACCAATAACCAACCAAGATTATGAATACATAAATATGGTGGTCATGAGATTTACCTTATGAGCAAGAGAGGTGGCAATCATGAAAATTGTGATGCTAATGGAATGTGACATGGAATGAAAACATATAACTATCAAGTTCAATCCAATGTATACAAGGTCTATCACATTCACAAGAAATCAAATCAATCGAAAATTATATCAATTGAAACCAATTGAATTTGACAACATGATAAAGAGCAAGAATGTGGCAGACACAAAATTCCATCAAGCATCATAAAAGGATATTCATCACTTTTAAAGATATAACTAATGAGCATAGTGATGAACAAGGTAAATTGCAATGCAAAAGGATATAACTTTATAATGCATGCAATTTTCAAAGTGACTAAATCATATGAATTCAACAACTAAGATATTCATCAAACATATAGATATACGAGGGATGGATTTTAAAGAGTTTCATATGATCAAGATCACTACTATGAAGTTGAAACATGTATAAGGATGAAATCACTTAGAGAATATACATGAATCAACATCATAACCATCCAAAAAGAAGTGACTAGAAGGCATAGAGGATGAATTTGAGTTCTAGTATGGTTTCTACAAATATAACTAAGATCACAACCATATATAGAACAATTTGATATTTGTATAGAGAGAATCAATCAACAATCAAGATCTAACTCATACCATATCATTAATAAAAAATATAACTATGTAAGCATAAGAAGGTATGGAGTTAGAGGGACATCATGGATCACATATAGATGAAGATGAATCACATATATGGATATACCTATTAAGAATAAGGGAATTAATTCCAATTCATCTAAAATGATCCATTAACATATCATGCAACATCTCCACTCTTAGCAAATGTACTAAGCTTACAATGCAATGGAAAATGGATATGATGAGTATACCAAATGAGCCTAGCACACTAAATTACAAATGTACTTAATAGGCTCAAATGATAATAAAACAAAAGATTTTACTATAAAGCACATACACAATCATCAACTTGCATTAATGAAAATATATACCAAGTTAGGCACAAACATGCAAATCAATGAAACCATATCCAACCATGCAATGTAAGACATCAAAATCAATTTGCATAAAAAGAATGTAACTAAATGAGCAAAGATGCAAATTGTTTGTAAAAATTATTTCCTTCCCAATGATATAATCATAATTAAACACAAGGAAATAAATTCAAGGAAAATGCTTCTATAAATACAACCAATAAAGCTTAGAACATTTTCCAAAGTTTTTCAAATCACTTCAATATTTGAAATTCCAATAAATAATCATTTATAGAATTATGAGCAAGTGAATTTGAAAAACAAGAAGTGTACTATTGAAAAAGAATTTCAATTTGTATTCTAAAAAAAGACAATAGACACTCATACAAATTGAACACATATTTTCCATACCAAGAGATATAACTTGAAAAAACAATGGAAAACTTAAATTGCTTCAAATCATTTGATTTACAATAAAGATCTAACTATGACATTCATCAAATAATTTTCCAACATCAATTGATCATGAAAAATCTAGCTATGAAAGCTTTTGTAATCACAATCAATTGATCATGAATAGATATGCACTACAAGAGATATAACTATATGAACAAAATGCAAATCCATCATGAAAATATTGCAATCAAAGGATTTTGAAAACCATGAGATATAACTTAAAAGATCATGAAGACAAAATCAAATGATCACAAGGAAACATTGCATTTTAAAAGATGTGACTATAAAGAAACAAAATGCAAATGTAACAAGACCAACAAAAAGATTTAACTAAAAAGGATAAGTTGGTCTAGAGAGGATCAAGGCCTTAAGATTAGTCTAAATGTGTACCAATGAAGATTCACCTAAGGTCTTGATAAGGATGTCCTTGAGAGTTCACTTGAGGACACACCAACTCTTGGAGATATAACTTGAAAAAGTCTTAGAGTGGTGCAATGATACTAAGGGAAATTTCATTTTCAATCATAGTGGAAATCATTACAAAGATATGCAATAAAACACAACACTAGGGTTCTAATTTAGAAAGGATCAACTCCGGGTTGTTAAGCCCTAAAATGGAGTAACCTCGCTCTGATACCAATTGAAAGTCCTGGGATCCTAACCCTAGAGGGGGGGTGAATAGGGTGAGCTTCAATTATGACCAATTTTAACCAATTTTAACTTCTTTAAATTAAACTAGTCACAAGTGGTGATTAAGTAAATAAATGCGGAAGCTTACAAAAACAATCACTACAAAGCAAGCACCATCACACAATGATTTATAGTGGTTCAGCCTCAATGCCTACATCCACTACCGGCTTGTGATTCAACACCCCACCAGATTTCCACTATTTATGCTTTTCAATAGGCTAAGCAATAACCTTTACAATGATGTTTTTCAAGACTTAACATCAACCTATTACACTATGCTTTTCTTAGGCTAAGCAATAACCTCTTCAACCATAAGGTTGGTTATCTCTCTAAGTAGTGTCTAAAATACACTTGATGGAAATACAATTTATAGTTCATTACAATGCCTCTTAATTAGGCGGATATGAAAGTGAAAAACTACTTCACACACACACACACACACACACACACACACTATGAATGCAAAGATGAATACACAATGTGTATGCATGATGTCCTCAATCATTTTGAAAATGAAAGCTCATAAATGTATGTCTAAGGCTTTTGAAAGTTTTAGCTCATAAAAACATTTATGATTGAGGAAAGAATGCTAATCACATGTTAAAAGTAACTTGTAAAAGATATACATATGTATTCAAAACAAGTTGTGAAAATCTAAGAACAAAACATGTGATGCATAGGGATGTCAATCAAATTAACAATGTAGCTCAATATGTGTATGCTATAAGCATAAAACATAAAAATAGATTTGATTGAAATTGGGGGACAAATCATATGTAATTATAAATTCAACTTGAATATGATATACCTATCAATGCAAAGCAAGTTGTGAAACTTTAAAATAAAAGTACATATGATTTGTGAAGTTGTTGAATCCAAAACATAAGATAGATTTGAAAGAGATTTTCTTATGATAAAAAAAACAACAACCAAAGATTCAACCAAGTATAGGAATCATGTTACATATAATTTCAAAGATTTTTCCATTAACATGATTTACTTAGATATACCAATTTAAGTACTACTTGGATTGAATCAAGGTGATGCATCCAAAACAATAAATCAATTCAAAACATAAACATGTTAAGGACAGAACAAATCATAGTTTATCATGCTAGAAAAGATTTACCAATAATCAAAGCAAAGCATGACAACATATGGTTAAGGAAAGTAAAGCTTACTTAGTTATTTAACTTCATTAATTCAAGCTTTAGCTCTCCAAATGACCCCTTTCATCCCCTAGTTCACTCCCTTTTGATTGGCCTCAAAACCTCTCAAAGAGGGCCTCTTGATCCTCTAAATTTTCAAAGGAATTAACCACTATTTATAGCCAAAAACAGCCCAACGGCTAGTCCCCGGTCGACCCCATGACCCCCGAGTCGACCTGGCCTTCACAACGGTCATAAAACTCACCGTTTGACAGGAACCAACGGCTCTTTACCCAGTCGACCTAGCCCACTGTGGGTCGACCTGGGTCTGGGACCAAAATTCCTTAAAATGTTTTTTTTCAAAGTATTTTCTTGAGGGAACTTTTAGGCCATTAAATCAAGCTTGGAAACATGGTTTAAATCAAACTAAGAGGATTAAAACCATGAAACATAAAAAGCCTAAAATTATTTGAAGGATTTAAAACATAGGCTTGCTTGATTTCTAAAACTTCCTTTCAAAAACAAATGCATCCAAGTTTAAAAACAAAACATGCATAAATCAATACTTTTACAAATCTTAAAAACAATGCATGTATAAATCAAGATCTCAAGTTTTTCTAAAACAATGCATGTGTGAAAATTCGAATGATGCTACAGTGATAATGCATCCATCAAATTGCAATACAAAATTCCTAACAGGGAGATTCTATGGAGAGTACTGGAAAAGAAAAGAGTGTGTGTCGCATATATTGAGGCGATAAAGGATATGTATAATAGAGTCGTGACATCTATAAGAACGACTGGCGGAGAGACTAAAGAGTTTCCTATCACGATTAGTCTACACCAAGGCTTAGCGTTAAGCCCGTACTTGTTTGCCCTAGTTATGGATGAGATTACAAGACATATTCAGGATGAGGTGCCGTAGTGTATGCTATTTGCAGATGACATTGTTTTAGTGGATGAGACGAGAGAATGAGTGAATGCTAAGCTAGAATTGTGGCGGAATACGTTAGAGACAAAAGGGTTTAGGCTAAGTCGTTGCAAGACGGAATCTATGGAATGCAAATTTAGTCAAAGTAGGACACCTGGTAACTTAGAAGTAAGTTTGGGCACACAAAAGATTGTAGAGAAAGAAAACTTTAGGTACCTTGAATCTATGGTGCAACATGATAGAGAGATTGATAATGATCTAAGTCATAGGATTCAGGCCGGGTGGACCAAATGGAGGAGTGCTTCGGGGGTCTTGTGTGATCGGAAAGTCCCCCTCAAGGTTAAATGAAAGTATTATAAGGTGGCGGTACGTCCAGCGTTGTTATATGGATCAGAGTATTGAGCAGTAAAGCATAATCATGTTAAGAAGATGGAAGTTGTGGAGATGAGAATGATAAGATGGATGTGCAGGATCACAAGGAGAGATGAGATTAGGAATGAGGAGATTATGAGCAAAGTAGGGATAGCACCGATTAAAGATAAAATGAGAGAAAATCGACTGAGATGGTTCGGCCATGTTAGAAAACGCCCCACGGAGGCACCTGTTAAAAGGTGTGAAAGCATGGAGATTGCCCGGAGTAGGAGAGGGAGAGGGAGACCCAAGAGAAGTTGGAAAGAAACTATTAAACATGACCTTGCCTACCTGGATCTAACGGAGGACATGGCCCTAAACAGATTTGATTGATGTCGTCAAATCCATATAGCCGACCTCACCTAGTGGGAAAAGGCTTGGTTTGGTTTGGCTTGGCAAATTAAGTATAAATAACTCATATCTTATGGTGGGGTGACAACTTTATTAGAATGATGGGGTATGGCCATTGGCCATTTTGGATTGAACTTGGCTTAAGCTGATAGAGAATGGTGTCCTTCATGAGAATTACACCCTCTGTAGAAGAATACATTTCACAACAACAGGAAATTTGAACACTTGACCTACCCCCGATATCATGTTGACAACCAAGGGCAGAATGAGAAATCTTATTTAGGGGGGGCCAAAAAAAAAACAACTTTCAAACAAGATTGAAAAAAATCTAATAATCAAAATTTTGAAATTGTGCTCGACGTTCTTTCATTGAGTTAAGATCATCAATTATATGTTCCAGTACTGAATTTCCGATAGTTTTTTTTAATATAATATAAAATTAAATAATCCGTAAGAAATTCATCTTTTTTTTATTTTTCTTTAAAAAATGAATCAATGGTTGATGTTTTAACCATGATCATCACCCCTATAAAAATCAAAAATTAAAAATATAAAAAAATTATAAGATTATTATTAACTGCAATATGAATGAAAAATAAGTCGAATTCAAATCATTGCTATAATATGAACGAAATACAATGCACTAGTTATTATCTCTTTAAAATGATTTCATTAGTCAGACTTTTCTTAAATGGATAATAATAATCAAACAAAGAAATACAATTATATTTTTTTTATCCACAATGGATAAAATTCCAATTGAATTAAAAATTTATATAATAATAGAACGCAAATAAACATTGATTTTATGCGGATTAGATTCAAGTATGAGCCACGGAAATTAAAAATACATAATGATATGTAGTGAACTTAGTACATCTACATAATTTAAAAAAGATTTATGAAAGAGAAAGTGGGTTTGTCGTTTTTCTTCTTTATTAATACCTTAAAATCTCTGCAAGTCTACAACCTAAAATTTCAAGATCTCCAATAAGATGTTATTTCTCCTCTTCCTCTCTTGGATTGTAAGATTTGGGGCAAGTGTAGATAGACAATAATGAAAGTTGAAAAATCACTTCTCCAATCTCTATCAAGCCTTCCTTATTTGTACTCATTTCCTTTCCTTCTTTCATTTTAAGTTTTCCCCAAAATCAGTAATACTTTTGTTTTCTTTTTCCTAAAAGCCATGTTTAAAAAACTCATAAATGATGGAGGGGCCATCCACACTTGATGGAGGTTTAAAGCACTTATTAGAGAGGGTTTAAGATGTAATAAGGGGGTGTCATGGCCCCTGACAGCCCCCTCTAGGTTCGCCCCTGTTGACAACCACTTACTCTAAAAGCTTAAGCTGATTGAGAACGGTGTAATAATGTACATCAAGCTTACAAAATCATGTAGGTCCACCCCTACGGGGATTGATCCTTGATTGTCTTTTTTTTTTTTTTTGGTTGGGTGGGTGGGGGGGACGGGACTGGGCATGCACTTGAAAAGTAAATATAGCAATCTAATGGTAGTTTGCTTACATGCTTACAACATGACAGACGGTGTTGTTTTGGTAGGTGCAATTGCAGGTGACATTGTTGGCAAATATAAATGTGTTTGTATTGTTGAACCAGCTGCTGCCCTGTTCTCTACTGCATGGGTTGGCATTAAAGTCCCAGTTATGTTTGCCCAACGTCTGGCCAATTTTTTTGAGAGCATCGACTGGTCATATTCACAAAATGAAGGACGTCAGTGACAGAAACCATAACCATTTCTGAGTTTCCCCCCGTCGTTCCCATCTAGAGATGTCTACCATAACTCATATTATTACTCACTTGCCTCTGAGCCAGGGATTTTGTTTAGGGGTTAAAGGAAAAAAAAACTGTAAAATTTAGTAATAAAACATGCAATAATCAAATTATTGAAGTTGTGCTTGACGTTATTTTATTGAGTTGAAATCATCAATTATCCATGGTAGATAAATAAATTCTGATTGGATTAAAAATTTAAGTAACAGGAGAAAAGTTTAAGGCACCTCAAAATAGTCCAAATCCTCGAAAAATCTCATTTAAATAGGATTTTGGCCTGCTTTAATTCATATTGATCACTTACAAACGAATGTGAACAATATATCATGACAAATTTGTTTATTTTATTGATCAATTTGATGACAGGCCATCTTTTATCAAAATGAAGTTTTGTAAGGGCTTAAAAGGGGGGAAATTTACTTTAAACATTCTATATATCTTCATAAATATGTCCCAGTAAGGAACCTCACAAAATATTCTTAGGTCCACTTTATAAATTTTTCATACTTATAGTTTATATTTAGACAAAATATAATGAAATAGATTAAATAATAACCCTTAGCCCTTTTTTAAAAGACCCCAGTTGCTTCAAGATAGGATATCTGAGAAGTGAGACAAAAGTCACTCCCTATTCATGCAAAACCTCAAAAGTGACATTGGGTTTTTTTTTTTTTTTTTTTTGAATACTACTTAGTATCATCATCATTTCATCTATATGTCCTTTCCTCTAGCCCTCTCCACATCTGAATGGCAATTCCTATCCCCAGGAAAACTTGCCTTTCTATCAAGAGATTTATGGGGAACTTTCTTTGGTCTTCCTCTCCAGATAGATCCAGGAGCAACTTTGTTAAGTGGGATATAGTTTGTCTTCCAAAAACAAGAGGGCGGGCTGGCCCTGCGTAGGATCAAAGAGTTCAATGAGGCTTGTTTGCTAAAATCGGGTTAGGCAGCAGCTACGAGGACTCCATTTGGGTTGTTTTCTCCTTTTTTGTTGTCGTCGACAGTGGACAATCGGCGAAGTGTGCTTCCGGCGCCTTAAGAATACTCACCTGTCCAATGCGGCCGACATCGCTGCAGACGTTGGAGAGGAAAATCCCGGGAATACCGGGCAATCGGTTTTAACTGAATGCCCCTGTTTCGGGAGGTTAAAGATGACGTGCTGAGTCTGGTCGATTCGAAAGATCGAACAGCTCTGCGGTAAATATATTTTTTTGGGCTACTCTAGGGCTATTGTCAGGTTTATGTCTGTCCATATGGTAATTCTCCCATAAAAATAAGAAAGGGTTCACGGTGGTTCAAAGCACCATGTGAATGCCTAGTGTTCTCGGGAGACGAGTTTTGAAAAATATAAAAGGGTGATGGAGACATGTGTACATGGTGGTTTAAAGTACCAAGTGAAATGGTGATCTCCACCTTGTTTTTTAGACGAGTCCAGAACGGCTTTGAGTCAGGTCAAGTGTAGAAGCCCAACAGCAGGTGTAGAGATGACGTCTGTGGTGACGTCAGCAATGGTTAACTGCCAAATTGACCAGATCCAACGGTCAGAATCCAAGATGTGATATTGGAGTAATATGGAGTCCGATTTGAAGTCTGTTTGAACCTATGAACTCGTGGCGAGTAGATCTACGCTGTTGTCAAAGAAGATTGGTTGTTCAACGGTCAACAAGAAAGTTTGACCGATCAAAGTGCAGAAATTTATTTCTGCAATATTGGAGTCATCCAGAGTCGGGGTTCAGATCCGTTTCTTCCAACATGCCCATGGTGACGAGTTCTACGCAAGTGAAGCATGAGATTGAAAATCCAACGGAGGATTTTGACTGATAGGAGTGCAAAATATTATTTTTGCGATATCGGAGCCATGCAGAGTTGGATTGCAAATCAGCTTGTTCTTGTAAACTCGTAACGACAAGATCTACGAGGTTAACGAAGGATAATGGCAGTTTGACAGGTAAAACTTGGTTGACTTAGAAATCAAGTGGTTCATGGTGGCAGTGATGGATTCAAACATCACTAGCTAGATTGAAGTGTTACGTGATGTCATAGATGAAAAGACTACTCCAGGAGTTTTAGGTATATCTCGAAAGCTTATGACGGTTGATTCACGTCATGGAAAGCGTAGATCCACATCAAATGGATTGGGAAGGAGCGGACATGCCAAAGTAGATGGAAAATAATAGTTCTCATGCAATTCTGGTTATTCCTATCAAAGTTCCAGTAGAGATTGGTCCCATGATGGTGGATCTGTTCTTATGAGAGACAATGCGTACTTGAGCATTGGGATAGGAACGGTATAGATCCAAATGTTTGATGGGATTGTTCAAACCCAAAGGATGTGATGTATATTCCTAGTTTGCAAAGAATTGAATTTCTTTGGGTACCTTAGACACCAAAGGCTGTAAGTGCACTATAGCAGGTAGAGTTGGGAAAGGTGATAAAAGGAGCATTGGTCATCATGAGGGTGAGATAGTTAGAAGTCTCTACAAGTTGATAGAGGATGCAGTTCTAGGTGGAGCAGTGAAAGAGACATCAGATAACACTAGGAGGAAAGATATGGTTCAAGTGAAGCTAGGTGTGTCATGTAGCGGTAATCCAGGAAGACTTGAACGGACGGTAATTTCCTCGGAAATGGTCAGGGCAGGTTCAGGTTTAGAATCGGGTTGGGTCGACCTATTATCAGCAAAAACCCATCCAGCAAAGAGGTAACGTGCATGTGAGGAATCATGCCTCCTTTAACAAAAGAGCGGTCAAACATCAGAGATTTGACTAGGATGATAGATCAGATGGCAGAGACTTATTTCTTCGTAGTGGTACAGATAATTGGGGCGGTTTGAAGGCTGGTTGTGAGTGATTCAAAATCACTCAGATTCGTCAAAGAATTTGAGCGTCATGCTCGAGGTGGAGTTTGATGAGAGCAAGAACTTTGGGAGAAGTCAAAGTTCGAATGCTGGTTCAACATGTCAGAATGTTGAAGAAAGAAGACAGCGTCATTGGTACAGGGACGTACTAGTCAGTGAGGTACGTGAAGACATTGCCAATTTCTTATCTCTTGGTGGTTGTAAGAAATGTATGCCAGTGTGGAGATTGTTGGGGTTATATCTTATGTTCCCGATTAACCGAATGGGTTCATTGGTTAGCCAAGGACCAGGTTAAGGTCAGGGTATTCTAGTAATTGTACTGGGGCTTTCTTTGGAGCTAAGAAAGTGAAAATGATAAATATCATGTAATCTGTAACCCTAGACCTTGAGAAAGAGAGAGTGTAATCTCTCTTGCCTGTGGTGTTACCTACATCACGTGGTGGAGATGATGAGAGAGTGAGAGTCTCTATAAACCTTTGCTTGTTATAGCAAAGATGATACGATCTCTGAGAGTCAGACGTCCTAATGAGGAAGGAGAGTGCATTTGTCTCCTCTCGGGATACAAGAAACAGTCAAACTGTGCAGCAGATATAGCAGATAGAGTAATAGATGTCGCAGATTGGTAGACCGTAGAGAAAAAGGAAGCCGCATGTTAGATACGGGTTCGAGGATATGACGACATACGTGTCGACATCAAACAGTGGCCATGATGATATGGTTGCATACGCATTGACGACTGAGTCTCTTGAATGAATGGAAGGGCTAGAAAGTAGTCAACAGGCAGCAACTATGACTGAAGAGATGGAGTCTCTTGATGATGAAAATCAGGCTATCGGATGCAAGCGGTTCTACGAGGAAGAGAAAGGAGCTTCTAGTGCAAGTGGAGCGAAGTTCCAGATTCCTAATAATGGATGCAGGTTGAAGAAATCATTGTACCAGTTGAAGCAACTTTCTAGACAGTGGTATAAGTGATTTGGTGCATTCATGGACACACATTCCAGTAACAAAGTTCAAGTCTACTTGGACTTGATCGGTGTGCTCAATACCTGAGTGCCCTAAAGGGTAAATGGAGACGGTGATGAGACGTATGCTGTGCTATGCGGATCGACTCCTATGTTCGCCAAGGTGGAGATTTGTTAGCATGATGGCTCAATATATATGAGCTATCATTGTTGACTTGACCTTACCATGGATCAGGAGCTATCATTGTTGACTTGACCTTACCATGGACCAGCAGCATGGGCCAGCTAACAGCAGGCATGGTGCAAAGCTGGGAAAGCATGGGCAACAATAAGCCTCTCACTATGACGGAGGCTATAAATAGAGCCCTCCCTCTGGGTTGAGGTGTGTCGAAGAAAAGGTGAGGAAGAGAGATACAATGTAATCTCTCTGCAAGGCGGTGTTCCCTACGCCACAAAGAGATGTGAGTGTTGAGGTGCTAGGTGTACTATGGGATTAGGGACTGAGAGATAATTCCATATGTAGTGTACCTCCACTGTTGTAGTGATATACTTCCTATCTTCTCCCGTGGTTGTAGCCTTATTTGGGTAAAGTAATCTTAGCTTCCAAAACTTTTACTTTACCCATATTTAGTTGGTCACAACAAGGGGGAAAGGAAAGTTCCATTTTTCAAAACTTTACTTTTATGGAATTTTACTTTTATTTTATTAGTAACGGCAAAATCTTACCTCATAAAAAACAAGTAAAGTGTTTACTTTACACACACTCTCTCTTAAATTACTTTACCTCATGCAAAAGAAATACAAATTTTACTTCACTAGAAACTATACTTCCCATTTACTCAACCAGGCCTTTTTCCATCAATTTAACATTTACTTTAATTTACAGGTATATTAAACAAACATTCCATAGTGGAGAATGAGGTCGAGCTTAGTCGAGTCATGACTTCGTGTTCGTGAGCTACATGTGAGACGAATTTAGCTCAGTAGATCCTTCTTTAAGCTTAGCTTCTTCTTTTTTTTTAAATATGGGGATTTGACATTTCAATGCCCCTTTAACACACAATCCCCAATTTTTTGACTAAAAGTCTCTAAATGTCACCACAGTTGTTTGACTGTGTACTAAAGTCAAACGACTCTGGTGACATTTAGGGGGCATTGAAATGTCAAATCCCCTAAAATTAATAACCTTGTAAAACGGGCTTGGTTCAAGCTAGAGGGCCAAACCAAGCTGAACTCAAAAAGCTGATCACTAAGTACTAGTTCATCCCCATCTTACAGGCTTTTATAGTTCAAAAACACAGTTTTCTTATTATATTGGCCAAAACCTAACACCTTCTTAATGTTGATTCACCTTCCTGCAGTAGTATCACAATTTCTAGGGTCTTTGCTGAAAGAAAACATTAATCAGGACTTTTTTTTTGGTCACCTTTTAGAGTGTTCTATGCTTAAACAAAATATAGAGGTGATGAGAATGAAATTTCAAAATATTAAAAATTTCAGATTAGCTAGCACATGGTGCAATGGTTAATTAGACATAACATCCTCCATTAAAGACATTTTTCAAGAAAGAAAATGGGATAATCATTGATCTTACTTTCATCCTGGGGAAGAGTTGCTCCAGATCCAAAAGTTGTTGGAAAACAAGTAACTGTCAGAAGAAACAGGAAAACAACGTCTCGTCTTTGCATCAGCATCTTTGGGCAGGAAAGAGAAGCACTTGAGGTACAATGATTTGCTGTGAGCGCCCTTCACTCCCACTTATATTGGCTTGATCTAGTTGTGGACTTTTCCATTCTTGTATTTTCTGAGAAACGTATATGGACGAGCGAAGGAGCGCAGAAATATGTCAAGAACCAACACGGATTGTACCAGCTAAAGACTTCCGGTCTTCGTCTTGCGCCCAAGCCAACTGTTTAGTGAATAATCCTCGTTGATTTTCAACTTAACCCAAAAGTTTTGTCCCCCAGAGTAACTCATCTTTTATGGTCTGTTGTTTTCTTGTTGAATGCGGATCTCATTCTAGAAATTGTCTATTTTCAGTCCACCATTCTTACGGTTAAAATCACCTTGAAGTATTTTATGGGGCATGACCTGTCCATTGTGAGGGCACTCAGATTATTCAGACCTCCAAAAATTTTTAGTCCACCAGTCTTAACGGTTAAAATATCCTTGAAGTATTTTATGGGGCATGACCTGTCCATTGTGAGGGCATTCAGATTATTCAGACCTCCCCTAAAAGTCGTGCTTAATGAGAAAATAAACACAGGTCGCTTCACATGTGGAAGATTCAACTCAAGGGGTTTGCGTGTAATTAGATCCCAAACCAAAGGGAGAAACAGAAGCTTCCTAAGCACCAACCATTACTGGAAAAATACTTGATCCGCGTTAGCTTCGTAAAGAAAAGGACGAGGACACGGCTCCGATCTCGGATCAGACACCCATAGAGATTCAACAATGAATGGAGAGATCTAGTCAAATGAAGATACTTATAGTGGAAGACCTTGAATCTTGATTAGCACCCTTTGTAGAAGATTTGCTTTTGGGAAATGCTCAAGGTGTAGTGATATTGCCCTAAGTTACATGTGGCAACTAAATTCTCGGGGAAAAAGATTTTCGTTTTTCATAAAGTTGTGGAAAATTCACATTTGACAATTGTAAAAATTTGAGGATTTGGGCCATCTAAAATCCTATTTTTAGGATTTGTAGGTCTAGAAAGATCCTCAGTTGAAAGAAATCCTCCACTATACAAACATGACCTAATGAATCTTCGGCTATACAAATCCTTAGCCATCTTTCAGGGGCAATGAGGAATCCTCAAATATGTGGATTCCACAAGTGAGGTTTATTATTTCTCTATTGTTTTAGGCGAATTCCACAGCCTTGTACATATAGATCTTAGACTTTAGATGCTGATGCATACATTGGTGACTTGACTTATAGAAGATTCAACTCAAGGGTTTGTGTAATTAGATCAAAACCAAGGGAGAAAGAGAAGCTTCCAAAGCACCATTCATTCCTATAAGTTTTTCTAATCCGCGTTCACTGTAGAAAGAAAAGGACAAGTCCCTACCTCAGATCAGACCAAAGAGATATTTATGAATGAATAGAGCCATCTGGTCAAATGATGATACTTGTGACTTGTAATGGAAGACCTTAAGTCTGGATTAGTACCCTTCATAGGAATCTTCTTTTGGAAAAATGCCCTTTCATCATGCTTTTACCTTTAATTATCACTTATTACTGTTTAGGTGAAATCAAATGGATTACCCTGGTACAGCTGACAGCTCCAAGGAAATGCTAACTTCACACAACTTCATTTATATTTTTCAAAACATCACAAAAATGAAATGGAAGCAAAAAAATAAAACAATATTATCAGAATAAGTGGGAAAGGGGTTGATGGCCAACTTACAAAATCTATATCGACCAATAACATATATCATTTTCAATTTATTATTTTTAATTATAAATAATAAATAAATTTTCAAGAACACATGCATTTCCTGCGATATCTTAGAAGAGAGCAAATTTGAAATATAAAAAGCACTTTAACCTATCCATTTGAAGTATGGGCAATTTTGAATAACTATAGTGAAAAGAATATTTAGGTATTTAAATGGTACAAAACACTTAAAATTATACTTTCATGCTAACAAGCTTGAAGTTGTAGGATATTCAGATGTAAATTTTGCCAGGGATAGGGACTATTGTAAGTCCACCTCAGGGCATGTTTTCCTCTTTGAAGCTGCTGCCATCTCTTGGTCAAGTTCAAAACAAACCGGCGTTGCCCGATATACTCAAGATGCATAATATATAGCGTGTAATATTGCCTCAACTTTTGATGTTTTGAAAAAAGGTATTATAAATTATTTGGATTTCAATATAGTCAATGGACCAACCCAAATGTATTGTGACAACCAATTAGCAATTAGGCTCATAAAGAGTGGAGCAGATAGTCCTAATTGATGTACACTATCACCATATTCAAGATGTAGTTGAGAAAGAAGAAGTAATAGTGATTACTTACCCTCAGCCGACATGGTAGCTGACCCTTTAACAAAGGAAATAAGTGCGGAATTATTTTCAAAGCATGTACTTAATGGGACTTAGGGATGCCTGAGTCAATTAAATTCTTATGTAACTTTTTTTAGTCATGATTGTAAAATCCGCCGAAAGCTTGAAAAATATAAATAAATAAATAACATCATGACAAGAACGATGGTCATGTGTATCAAATTTGAGAAAGGCATGAAAAAGACCTCATGACTATGATGAATATCATGAGTGGTAAATTCGCGAAAGGCATGAAAAAGACCTCACGATGGTAATGAAATGAAGATAATGGGTGTCAAATCCGCAAAAAGCGTGAAAAAGACCTTATGAATAAATACAAAGGCCCATTAAAAAACAATGGAATAGTGGGAGCAATATGTATATGTATAGATCCATGGAAGCAGAACCTTAAGATACTTCTATGGTTCTTTTTAGCCAAGTGGGAGATGTTAGCATATGGGCCAATGGCCCACATTTGATGGCCACAAGAGCCTAAAAGGCTCGTTGGTTTTAGGTGATTGACTCCCTCTGCAACTCCTCTTTTAGGTGAAGAACGTTGCAACGAATCCGGATGTTGGTTTCCCCACGAAGCTCGCATTAGATCGTTGGGGTTAAGTGATAAAACATGAAATCCACACAGCAAAAAATCAAGTAAAAGATATAGCACGATCTGAAAACTTGAGTCTTCTCGGTGATCTCCAGCCCAACAGCATCTTGTCAGATTCGTTGTTCATCCTCCTTCAAGAGGCAGATATAGAAGAACCAGTCCGTGGCCAATCCACGGAGATGCTTTGGCTCTGTTCCTGGCTATGGATTTGTTGATGGCGGCTCCTCATGGATTCAAAGCTCCAATAATTGGTCGAGAGATTTGGCTCCAAAATATGGCTTTGGACGACAGTACGACCTTCAAGCATGCTCACCACGGCAGACATGGCAGGCCTAAGCGTTGAGGAAGTACTAGTGCATAAAAGAGCAATAGTAATCATCTCAATTGCCTCTTCTTTGTTGAATTCTGATCCCAGCTTTGGATCAACCAGCTCTAGCAGACTCCCTCTCTCTTGCAGAACATAAGCCTACAGTGGCACAGAAAAAGAAGAAGAAAAGTAATGAGATTGCTTTAAAAAGTTCATTAGAAAAAGATATGGTGTTTACATTAGGGTGATGAATTTTAATGGAGAGCATTTCTAATGTTAAGGTGGTAATCTAGCAGGCACCACTACCTTTACCATGGCCAAAGGTTGGACAATCACACGTGATTGGAGGACCTCTCTCTCTCTCTCTCTCTCTCTCTCTCTCTCTCTCTCTCTCTCTCTCTCTCTCTCTCTCTCTATTTTTTTATTTTGAAGGCTAATGTGACTTGAATCCACAACCTTAAGGTTGTAATAGTGAGTACCTTCCACCGTGCCACGAGCTCACTCTCCAATATGCCACTGCGTGTTCTGTTAGAATGGCACGTCGGCCATGGCCAAAGGTTGGACAATCACATATGATTGGAGGACTCTTTTTTTTTTTTTTTTTGAAAGGTAATGTGACTCGAACCCACATCCTTTTAAGGTTGAAATAGTGAGTACCTTCCACTGTGACACGAGCTCATTCTCCAATATACCACTGCATGTTCTGTTAGAATGGCAGCTGTGTCATAGTTGATTTGTAGAGGATCCTAGTTGCCTTGTGTAATACACAATTGAAGGGATATATTTGTACAATCTTGTGATCAACCCAATCAAGGGCTTGGCTTACTGTAATTAGTCAATATGATTATTATAAAACAGAGAAGCCACATCATAAGATAGGCTCTCAAAATATTCCAGCAATCAGTTTCTGGTCTATGCTTTATGTTGATATGTTCTTTGTAAAGAAAATGACGATATATATATATATATATGAAAGACAACCAATATGCCACAGCAAGTTCTTTGTTCCTTTCAGATAAAATCCTCCAGTTGTTGGGCATGGATTGCCTAGTGAATACTATTTTAAGTCTATAGCTGGTACACTGTAGGGCTTATTGATGAACAGAAGGATCTATATGCATGTGGTCTGTATAAGGGAAAGATTGTGTGGCTCTGTAGTTTTACGTAAATCATGTTAATACTGCTCTATTATAGCGACAATATTGATAACAATCAAAATAACATAAACGGATTAACTTAAATAGAAATCTAAAATACCCAATCCAGAAGATAAACACAATCTTCTTTTGGCCTGTAGTTTGTGTTGCTCTGGCCACTGACAATTTCCAAAGCAACAATCCCAAAGCTGTAGACATCTGCTTTGTCGGTGAGAAAACCACGCAGTGCATATTCTGGTGCCATATATCCTCTGCAAAATAAAGATTATTATGGACTATGTGTCCTTGCACATAACTACTATGAACCAATAATGGAAATTCACAAGGTAAAAGTACCATTAAGATATTATTTTATTTTTCCTTTTTAAGGGGATATTTATATAGTTAAAGATGCCAAAATGGCTGGTTAGAGAGAGTTTGGATATCTGAAAAGAAAAGAAACAAAAATGAAATAGTTACAGGAAGAACTGAAATTATAGAAGTAACCTGGAAATTGTTTTTGCACCAGGCAACTAAGGGATAAGAGAAACTGCGTGTCTGTTTTTTCTGGTAAACAAGAAAACCCGTTTGTTAAAAATAGGATTTGCCTTATATATTCAACTTCTGAACTATGGGCCATGCACCAAAAAGCACACGCAGTGAATGTAAAACTGTTAGACATGCATGCCACGTGTATAGTTCAGATTGTGGAATGCTAACCTTTGTGGCCTCTAAAGTTTTTCTTTAGGGTATTTTTTCAAAGTCAATAAGTTTCATTTTTCTCACAAATTTCGTAACTATGACTTTCACTCTTTCCATATAAGGATGAACCTTGCAACAACTCAGCAAAGTGGGAAAAAATTTCCAAGATAATTAGGATTTACAATAGGATAAATTTTGGAATTGAAGATAACAATAGGAAAATAAAAGCACATTGACTCACATGGTTCCTGCTATTCGAGTGCTGATGTGGGTGTTCCCCTCTTCGTCAAGTTTTGCCAAACCAAAATCTGATATCTTAGGAATAAGATCCTTATCCAGCAGTACATTGGTAGCTTTGATGTCTCTATGAACAATTTTCAACCTTGATTCTTCATGGAGATAAGCCAAACCTCTTGCTATCCCAACACATATCCTATGCCTCGTCGGCCAATCCAGTTTCAGTTGTTGTTCTTCTGGACCTATGAAGAATCCAGTAATGACATTAGATATTCTCTGTTTTGTCATAATAATGGGTATAGTTAATTGGTACTGATCTTACCGAACAGAGCACGAGCAAGGCTATTATTTTCCATATACTCATACACTAGCAATAGTTGATTTCCTTCAATACAACATCCATACAGCTTTACGAGATTCGGGTGTTGCAAAGCAGAAATCATTCCTATCTCATTCACAAACTCACGGTTTCCTTGCTTTGATTTAGAAGAAAGTTGCTTGACTGCAATTATGGTACCATCATATATTAGTCCCTGCATTAGAGTGATAATGTGAAGTTATACATGACCATCAGAGTGAAAGACGAAGTTATTTTGAATGTGATGGATAATAAGTTCATGTATATACTATATAATACCTTGTAAACAGGCCCAAAACCACCTTCTCCGATCTTGTTGGCAGCGTCAAAGTTGTTAGTGGCAGCTTCAAGTTGTCTCAGGGTAAAGGAGCCAGTTTGCAGATCTAGACGTTTGAGATCTATCAGAAGAAAATTTTGGATGATTTGTTGCCGTTATAAATTTTGAATTACTCATTTCATCATACAATTCATAAAAAGGATTTTACTGTCAATTAGCCCGCACCTTCGTATAGTTTTCTTTTTTTACGGAAGCAGCCTTTCCACCAAAGGATTCCTATAATCAAGAAAATGACACAGAATACTAAAGCTACAATACCAATCACAGCACCAGCAGATATCTTGTTGCCACCACCTGGAGGTGTGAAATCTACAGAAGGAAAGAAAATAAACCATGTACTTTTATCAGATAAAATTGTTCAACTGACTGATGATACAAAGAAACTAGTGCATACTCATAATCACTGAAATGTATATTGGTTATCCGAATTTCAGAACAGGATATATCGGCTGACTCAAATTTTACTATCTGAACAATAACAGAAGCAGCAAAGCAGGCCATTCAGATTCAATTGCTTGGAAGTTGAAATCACAGGCCATTTTCCCCTTTTTTTCAAAAAATAGAAGCATTCATATAAAATTATCAAACATAATTTTTTCTCTCTCATTTAGGAAAAAAACAGAAGTTTCACAAGCTTTATTGTGCCTTCTATCATTTTTCCGAAACTGTAGTGTCGAGTGTAATCCACATCGACACTACCCTGGCCTCTAGCTCTAACTGAATACAAAAGCAATATAATTCTCACACAGCCAACGTTACAATTTTATTTTATTTTTCTTGTGTAATTTGAGTTGGCCTGAAGAAGACTTGCCACAGCATGCAAAGTACCTGATTCTGATTCCACAGAAATGGCTGATATAAGAGGACCATAGGTTCCTCTAGAGGGGAGGCTCTCTGTGCCTTTTCCAGCCCAATAGAAACGGATCTCCAGGGTGTTAGTTGTCACATTTGCAGTAAAATTCTTCACAACTGCTTTATGCGTCCCTCTTGCTTCAGCTACAATATTGAAATCTTTCCATACCAATTTCCCCTGAGAAAAACTAGTTTAACTTGACCTGACTATGAAAAGTTGGCAAATAAGTATAATCCTCAAAATGCAACTCATACCTGAATATAAATATCAAATATGCGCTTTCCGAGGCTGCTATATGATTCGTTATCTGAGAACATTATCTCTGCGAAATGTAGTTTCACTGTATAACTCCCATTGTATAAACAGAATCCATAATAAGTCAAGGAGAGAGGAGAAAGCCGTGCCGTCGTGTACAACAGAGAGTCGGGCATAGTGAGTCTGGATATATTTTTTCCTATATAGAGGTCTTGATCTTGATCATTGTCTACGAAATTTCCTGTGCTGCTAAATGCCCAGAGCTCTCTACTCTGAATGTATACTGCAGGGCCACGCGAATCTTTATCTTCTGTGAATGTGGTAGCTCTATGGGTTCCATTGACAGGGACAGTCACTTCTTCTCCTCCACAATTTATATAGAATTTAGAGAGTACTGTTATTGAGAGAAACAAAATTACTATAATGTTAATTTTCTGAAAGGTAGGGAAATTTTCTCCTGCAGACGTTCCCGCATTCAGATGTGACAGTTGTCATGGTTGGAAGCTTTAAATTTAGGGGGGCTCAGGTGGACATTTGATCGTCCGATCTCACATCCGCATGCAGGAACGTCTGAAGGTGAAAATCTCACCTGCAAGTAAACAATTGAAAGAAAAAGAGAAAAAATGTAGAGCTAGTTGTTTTGGTTAGGCCTTGATATCAACCAACAGATCTCTTTCAGCATCTTTTGAGGTCTTATTTTAAGTAAACACAAATCTGGCACATAGGAGTTTTGCTTTAGTTAATAGTTCACAAAGTCTTTCCGTAATTTAAAAGGAACCAATTCACATGAGTTATATATTACTTCCAACCAATGATGCTGCTTGGAACAAGTGCAGATTAATCACGGGATGATCTCATCCCTACATCCACCAAAACCCACAATTTATGGGTACATCCAAGCACAGACAAAAGACATTTATGCTCCATGCTAATAAAACTAGTGCTCTTACATGATTTCGGACAGTCGAAGTCCTTTAAGCAGGGAGGAACAGCTCCACTTCTAGATCAATATGAGGTCAAGAATGTGTCAGAACTAAAATATCATTTGTAAAGTGTTTTATGTGCGACTTTAAAGTTAACCAAAGCATCTGGTCACAAAATCAAATTGTTACCTTTTATGCAAATTGCATAAAAAGAGAAGCGAAGATACTTACAAATTGTTCGCTGTAGGAGGGCTTCCAAATAAGTTTCTAAAGAAACCCCCAAAAAAAAAAAAAAAAAAAATTAGCAATATGAATAATAATCAACTACATGTAGCTGGAAAGCATAAAGAACCTTACATATTATCATCTTGACAATCCTTAGTGCTCGCCGGAGTAAAATTGTTGTATGAAAGGTCACTGCCACAACAATTCAAAGGAATAACAGATTTCAAGAAAGCAAGTGGCAACTTTATTAAGGAAATTAACTGGATTTCTTTTTAAAAAATTTGGATAGAAAGAAATTCATGAAGCATAAAAACACAAAGAAGACAACAGAAATGAGTCAATTAAGCAGAACTGAATGTTGGTTATCCATGTTTCTTGCATTATTCTTTATTGATTTTGTCTTTTCCATTGTTTTGCTTCACATTTCCACTCTGGAAACCATAAAGAACTTGAATATGAATATAATAAATATCAAAATGAAGAAAACAGAAAAAACATACACATTAGTTACTTTCTTCAATTCCTCTGGTACAGGTCCATTGAGCAAGTTGCTAGTTAAATATCTATCCAGAAGCCACAGTAACAATGCATTGTGTTTGAATAGTTGTTTGTAAATTGTAATAATACCATAATCAGAAAAATAAAAAAAAAAGAAAAAAAGAAAAATATACTTAGATGTTAATCACTCACATGAAGACAGCCTCTTTTGGTTTGCTGAGGGTGGGTGGAAGATGTCCTTCCAACTTGTTAAAGCTAAGGTCTCTGCCAACAAAAATTACAAGAAAAAGGACCTGGTTCAGCCCAAAAAGAGTGTGTACAGTGTACTACTAAAAGTATATCAATAAACCTTTAGTTAGTTAGTAATACGTAGAATTTTACATTGCTTACATTGGTCGTGCATGCTTTGAAGAGAATACAATTCTGATACACTGATGGAGCATGATACCTCTCCTTAGACTTACTATGTCTAGATAACTACTTAGAAATTAGTCTTTTCCTATCTATATCCTTCCTTTAAACCCTTCTTAAAGGGTATTCATGACAAAATTTATGCAATCCCAGAACTTTTCATAAGCAACTTGAATTATGGGCAATAAAAATCACAAAACATGAAACTCATCATTTCTACGAAAATGTAGAAAATACTCTCCAATGCAATGTGCTCCCAGACCTCCCGTGTCGCGCATGCAAACATGAGTCTCATCTATGGGACGGTCTGGATGAGCTATGCACAAGTCCGCTGTGCGCAGCTAAACATTTTCCCAACTTACTGCCAATAAAAAAAATCAGCCATGTAAGCAGATTAATGCTGAATATGCTTTTGCGGAACTGCTTTACTCGATTTATCCACAGGGGCGGACCTATGTATGGTGTGAAGCCCCCCACAAACTTGAAAAAAGCCCATAGGGCTATATGGGCTGGCCCAGCCCCCATGGAATAAGACCCATTAGCCCCCATAAAATCTCTCTCTCTCTCTCTCTCTCTCTCTCTCTCTCATCCGTGACAGATAATCACCTCTGGCAAATCCGTGACAGATAATCACCTCTGGCTCTGTCACTCATCGCGGTCTTTCTTTCCTCATCTGCGTATTGGTTCTAAACATTTTTTAAGTGTTGCAGGGTGGTTGTTTTGTTAGGTGCTTTATCTCAAAAATATTTTTAGAAATGACGACATTAGAAATGGGGAATTTCTAAAAATCTACATCTTATGAAAATCCCCATTTTTGAAATGGATTCTCTTGATTTATAAAAGATTTTGACAAGTGGAGAAAAATCCCCATTATTGAAATGGGTTCTCTTGATGAAGTTGGATTTGATTTCAAGAACAAATTAAGCAAATATTCAGATTAGAGATGGGAGATGAGAGATGATACATCTAATCTGTCATTAATGGTTTTTAGATAATGATGCATGTTATTGATTGTTGGCTAATTTTATTTAATTTTGATGCATTATTTGGTTGTGATTTGTGTCGGTTTTAGGAATGAGATTTTAGATTAGGTTTTAGGAACTAGTTTTAGTTTTGATTTGAACAAACAAATGAATGAAGATCGAAGGATGTTTTTGAAAGGATGTTTCCAATCGAAGTGCCAAAAAGGAAATAGGCCAAATCCATGAAATCCTTTGTTAGTTATTCTTTTTAACATACTACATAGATTTGTTTTAACAAACTTTTTAAAGTTCTATAAAAAAAAAAAGGAATTTCTGAAGTGCACAATCTCCAATTTTTCTACATGAGAAATTAGACACTTGATTAAAAAAAAGGAAGAGAATAGAGGTAAATTGTACTTTGGCACATCTTATTACAGAATTGCTACACATAATTTGACTCAGAAAGAAAAAAGTATTGAATATCGTTTTATCCAAAGGCAGAGGCTCAACATGAGTTAATTAACAAATGAGGTTTCATCATCTAGGAATTTTCAACCTCTAAGCTTGTCTTGCTTTTAATTAGAAGGGATTTTCCACTACTCCATTTTTTTATTTTTTCTTTTGCTGCTAAACGAGTTTTAGATTCCCTCAAAATAACTCTCGTATCATAGGAATATATAATGAACACAAATACAATTGACTGACTTTCTTTTATGCCATTAATAATGTGAAGAAAGTATAATAAAATAATGATTAACATTTTTAGTTGACTATCGCCAGCCCCCCTTAAACAAAAATCCTGGGTCCGCCACTGTTTATCCATCAACTTGGACAATATCTTTACCCAAAAAAAAAAAAAAAACTTGGACAATAGGATTCAATCACACAATATTACAACCATTTACAATAAGTTTTCAAGAAATTCTTATTTTATGAAATTCCATGAAAATGTAGGAATTGTCGAGATACAACATTTTCGAGATACAATTGATTTCTGTGACAATGCCGAATTATACTCGGTATCTTCTGAAAGTAGGGGCAATAGACCTACATATATTGAAAACAAGATAAGACTAACACATAAGATTTTGTAGTTAGGTGATAATTATTTCAGACAGCTAATTAGGACTTGAATCAACATTACACAGTATTCGTGCAGTCAGTCTCATTTACACCTAGCAAAAAAGCCCCCCTAAGCAAAAGCCAAAAACTAAATGAGTTTTCTTATTAATTTTAGAAAACTTATAAATTAATTAAAATAATAAATGTAGCAACAAATGATACACATATATTGTATATGCTTGGTATACACTTTTATAGTTTGGATGGCACACATCAATTATCAAACGCAACATCACGTTGAGTTCTTCACAGTTTTAGAATGGACTGTGGTTGTGTCACCGGAAGATCTGAAGCGAAGCCATTGAAGAAGACCAGAAGAAATTCAGAAGACACATACCTAATTGATTGGATGTCGAGAAGCTCTCGGTTGACAGGCATGTCCGATCGATCAAACCATCTGCCCGATCGATTGGATAACGGAATTTTTCCAGTTCGGGACTCCACGATTTCCTTTCCTTTTCAAATTATGGAATTTCCAATCTTAGTCCTATTAGTTCTCTAACCCTAAGTCACGAATCTTGGGCTATGTAAAGGGTGTTTCTCTCAACCCTAATGTATCCAACAAGTAATTCTCTCATTGTTCTAAGTAGAGAAAACTCATTGAGAGATCCATTCTTCTCTAAAGCCATCATTGAGAGATTATGCTAAAGAGTTGTTCTAGAGAGCTTGTGGCTTCTACTTGTAGAAGATTTGATCATCTTGGTTCTCAAGGTGTTGCTAGATCAAGTGCGGGGAGCGGTGCGCAGCGAGGAGTCGTGGCAACGAGGAGTTGTGCAAGAACAACTGCAGTATTTAAGTCGACGGATTGACTGGGAAAGGGAGTTGTGAGTATATCTTGTAATCGTTCAATAGTGCTTGGTTTCTGATCGTGATTTTTCTCCCTCGATAAGGTTTCCACGTAAAATATTGTACGTGTCTTCTTGTGGTGTGTGATTGATAGACTAGTTCACTTTGATTATTTGGTTTTTCTCTTCCTTTGTGCATTGGTTATTTAACTAGTAGCCATTCTAGAAACCTTTATAATGCAATCAACTTAGTTCCACATATTCCAAGGAAATGAGTTGCTAAAGGGGTACATTTATGTAATATGAGGATTCACACTCCTTTCTATTGGAACCATCGCCATTATGGAATTTTAGTTGAATTTGGCTAAAACAGATGAAATTATTCAGTTTGTTAGATGTCTAATCGCACAAGCCTGGTGTAAAAAAAATTTATGTTAGATAATTAACCTTTTACCTTTTTAAATAACTAACATAACTACTAAACCACACGGTACCAATATATAATTGTTTATCAGATAGATGTCGAAAGTAGTTTGAAGGAGAGGGAACCCAAGCCATGTGAGTCATGCTGTGCTTAGCATGAGTTATTGTGCTAATAGCTATTAAAGAAGCTCTAGCTATTGAAGAAGCTATGTTCCAAGTTCTTATATAAAAACTGCTCTAAATATTAACAGTGTCTCGTTAAGAAAATATGCAAATGATATGATGCATATTTTCATGTACAACTAACAAGAAATGGGTCTTTCATCTCCGATGGATATAGTGCTCTGCCCTGTAACTACTTTTCATATTTTTCATAACAAACATTTTATAAAAAAATCTAAGTCGAGCAGTGCGTAGGATAGCAGTTTAAAAACTTTATTAAGTCAGAGGTCATGAGTTCTACCAATTTCAGTGGGCTCTAATGTATGTTACACATACACACCCAAGTCCTAGCACGTGGCAAAACAAGCACACCTATAGTCAATCTAAGTACATCACACTCATTGTCCTATTGTGAAATAGAACTGAACCAAATTTACCACTCATCTGAGTTGTGTAGGCCCTCCAATTGTTAATGCAAATTTTGGCACCCATGCCACATTATCTGATCGTCTCACATGGGTAACATTCAGGCTAAACAGAATTGGTTGGGGCCCGGGGGATTTAACTTAATCCAATGACCAATAAGTTGTGGGTGAACATGTTATCAATGTCATGTAAAAGTGCATGTGTTCTGATAAGCCCTTGTCCCAGTATGTGCAATAAGTTATAAACTGGTAAGCTTCAACTGTACTTACGGAAATGTCTATCAATTCATCTTCAGTTTCGCAACGCTCTCCTACATTTACTACAAAATTCTATTTGAAGCATTCAAACTTCATTAATCAATCACAGTGTTGGTCTTACTTAATTCTACTAATTAGTGCTCTGCAATTTTCACATTTGGTTTTTGAATGGAAGAAACCAAGCGACATGTTAAAACTTGTACCAAGTGGCTTATTCTAGATGGACAAAATTTTGCCTTTCTTCATTGTCGTTTTGTTCTACAAACAACTTATAATACTCTTGCATGACAAATCTTCCAAAGGAATGGATTCTGCAGAAAGTCAGACTTATTGAAACCTATTTCCATTTTAAGGGAAGCCAAAAACAAGTTAATGGCACATATAATATATCCTTTTTATCGAAAAGAATCAACTTACAAGGTTTTCAAATTTTTCATTGTTGTCCATATATAGTCCGGGATAGTTCCGGTAAGATTGCAATTCCTCAATATCCTGCATACAAAGTAGAATGCATTCAGTTTAACAGGATGTGGATGGTAGTTCCTATAAAACAAGAGGAATATAAACATTCAACTCACAATGTCCTAATGCTTGTCATATTATCCAGTTTTGGAAAAGGCGATGCTGTTCCATTAATGTCACTGATCCTCCTACAACATATACACCCCACTAAGAAAGTTAGTGGAAGTTCATATACCCACAACTTGTTTTCCTTGATTCACAAACATTTGGAAAAGGCATTCTACACATCAGTTAATAGTGGATTCTCAATTAACAGTGGATCCTCAACGCTTTCACTTACAGGTCAGTTAATTTTACCAATGACGAAATCCCAGAAGGAATTGGACCTTGCAAACCGCTTCCTTGTATTGTTCTGCGATTGATGAAATTTGTAAATGTTTAACTCAAAGAAAATCGATAAAGAATCTAATGTTTGAAAGAACAATACTTACAATATTTCAAGCTCTGTCCAGTTCTTTATGAAATCAGGTATCCTTCCAGTAAAGTTGTTATCATTTATCCTACTGCATAGTGTGCAAAAATAAATATTCTACCTCCCTCTTCCGATTGGAGAAAAAACGTTTTAGGTACGAAATATGCATCTATAAAACTCAAAAGAACTTACAACTCCGTCAAGCTTGTAAGGTTAGCAAGGCTTGTTGGAAGTTGTCCCGAAAATGCATTGGAAGAAAGAAGACTGCTTTTACAGAAAAAAAAAAAAAAAAAAAAAAAAAAAAAAGGCACAAAAAAATGTACTATCAAAATCCACTAAAAGATCAGAGAAGAAAAGATCATATATCCTATCAATCCCAAGATCTGTGATTGACAAACACTGAACCAAAGAAAAGAACAATTCTAGTAAATCTAGATCCCAAAAGCTAAAACAAAGAAGAAAGGAAGCTGTACACTCTCCCAACATAGGATCACGTTAGCAAATGTCTTGATTTTCTGAAGCAGACCTATACATGGGCGATCATGGTTCTCTTTGGATTTTCAAAGAAGGATCTTGTTGGGAAAGTCCCACATTCCAGATCGCCCAAGTAAAAGGTTTGATGGGGTTTCGTAATTTATATACCTATTTGGGCCGTCCACCTGTCAGCCTAAGCTTTTGGGTTAGTACATGGTATCTTACATGGTATCTGTAGGATCTTACACCCCATTGAGCTACTACTTATCCCAAAACCAATTGGTGATAGGAAACGGCACAACAATAGTTTTATGGTGAGGGCAAGGGCTCGATTATGACTGTTCGGAAGTAAGGGTGGGCATTGACCTCAACAGTATCATATCCGGTACATGTTATATTACAATACAAATGGAGAGGTGGCTTTACATTCTCTTTATGCTAACAAGCCTCTCAATTCCTTCGAGAAGCAGAGCAGATTCTCCAAAAAATATGTTGGCTTCCAGATCCCTGAAAATTCAAATTCTTTCAAAATTCAGCAATATCATAGACTAAAATGAAGATTCCTAAATGAACCCAAAAAGAGAAATGGTGATTTGAAGGAGAAAATTTATTGATATTTACAGATCTGTGAGAGTGGAAATATTCCAAAGTTCCTTTGGGATTGGCCCTATTATGCGGTTTCCAAAAAGAGAGCTGCACGACACCACTGTCTCTATTAAGACACTTGCTTTCACAGAATAAGTCTTAAGTTTAACATATATATGACGGTTGAATTGATAAAAGCTTACATCTTCACGAGTGGGATGGAACCCCATCCTGCAGGTATTGTGCCACTGAGGTAGTTACGAGTCAAATCGCTGTCAATGAGAAGAATATTGACTATAGTCAGTGTGGAAGCCTAGCATTACATTGCGTTTGAGGAATACATTAGTGAAGAAATTTATGCATGCAAAAGCTTACATTTGCTGGAGGTAACGAAGCTTGGCTAACTCTGGTGGAAGCACTCCTTGAAGATCCTGACCTTTGAGAAATCTGCAATTCCAAAATCAACTCGGCAGGGGCAAAGATAAATGAAGATTTTAAAAAAAAGTCTTTTTTTTTTTTTTTGAAAGACGTGAAAATTTTCAAAAAAGTCAATGCTTTTCATGATTTTTGAAAAAAGACAAGAAGAAGCGATTATTTCATCAATTCAGTCCTTGTCAACCCTTACCCTATCCTCACATATTGGGACAGGGCCTAGGTCAAGTAAAGGCCCTCAACATTCTACCCTCAAGGGCCCCTAGGGCCAAAAGAAAAGAATACAACCATACACTAAAATTACTAATCATGAGAATCACGTGGTATGGTATGACCTCAAATATCACTTGTATAACATGAAGAATTATAGTAAGAGTGACCTGGCAAATGCAAGATCTTTTTTATTATAAAAATTTATTCATATTTAGACCAAATATGGGCAATGGAGAGAGACATTTGGCAAGCCATGAAAAAAAAAGTCAAGGATTATATATAACATATTATATCAATTTTGCACAAAAGGGCTACGTGCAAGCTGAACCTGTTATGTGAATGGTACTTGAGAGATAGATATAAAAATGGTAATATGGTGGTAGTTTGCTTACATGCTTTCAACGTGACAGAATGTGTCGTTTGTGATGCAGGTGCAGTTTACAGCATTCTTGTATTCGTGGATGGGAGGGTCTGACCAGCCCGATTCTCCAGTGCAAGGGTTGGCACTATAGTTCCAATTCTTGCCCAATTTGTTGCCGATTTGTTGAAGGGCATCCACTAATCACATTAAAAAAAAAAAAAAAAATTTGAAGCAAGTCAGTGGCAAAAACCATAACCATATTTAGGTTTGTTTCCAAAATTAAGGGCCCGAGCAAACTTATGCAGGGTAATTCAAACCCATGATGAATACCACTCAACTCATGACTCAACTTCAATCTGACTAACCAACCATATCTTTCCTTTCGGCCTGGCCCTTTAGGGAGGGTAAGGGGCCCAAGGGCCTAACTCGCTATGAAACAGTGTCAAAGGGCGGGTCCAAGCCGGGTCAGATAAGCCCTTACCCTACCTTCACATATGCAAGCCAGGCCTAAGTTGAGCCAAAGCTCTCTACCATCCTTAAAATATCTAGGCCTTTATACTAATCTCAACGGCCAAAGATGGACGTGCAAAAGAAAAAAAAAAAAAAGATACATATACATATATATACACACACACACATAAGCATACTCTGCAACTTATGTTATCTTAAGATGAAACTGTACTGGTCCCACAAATCAAAGTTGACTATTTTTGTTTTTGGTATTATGGAACTGAAAAATCTAGTTCTGATTGGATTTATCTTGATTTTGAAGACAATTATTTGAGGTAGTTTGCGATAGAGATGATTTTATAGACAATTTCAGCTTAGGATAACATAAGTTGCAGCTTAGGAGAGCCTATATATATATATATATGAATTTTTTATGAAAAAAATGACTCAAATATCTTAATACCTCCAAAAGCATTCTCAAATACATGTAATGCCCAAAAGAATCTTATATTGCAAACTTCATTTTTTTTTAGGACCAAATTGTCCATTAATTTATCTCTTGTGGCATCGAAACTTGACCGCATGGGAGAATTCTAAAATCCCAAAATTGGATTAAGACAAATTCAATTAAGAAATTCTTTGTGATTTCTCTCTCTCTCTCTAAAATTTCAACGGTTTCAAAACTTCAATTTATCCAAGGAATCTTATACAAAATCTTGGGGGCAAAGCACTGATGAGAAGACTGACAAGGGTGAGACTTTAATTTTCTAACCGTTTTAACATATCCTAATTTCGTAGGGACAAGTTAACTGGTGATAGTATGAGTTCCTGATATACAATTTCTCCATCGGTAGAAATAAGGATCCCGTATATCCAATTTTTAAATAAACTGAAAAAAAAATTCAGTTAAGAAACATGGGCCTATTTCTTTAGTAGAATTCCTTACAACAATTTGTAATGTGAGGAATTTCTAACAAGGTATTCCTTGCGAGAATTCATACTCTCAAGAATTTCTAACAAGTAACAAGGTGCCGGTGCTGTCCCTAGGACATTTTCGGACGCAATATTTTTTGGGAAATTTTCAAATAAGGCCTTAGGTTTTTGCCTTATTTCAAAAAAGGGCACAAGTTTCAAAACTTTTCAAATTAGTCCCTAAGTTTTTCAATAAAACTTCAATTAAGGCCATCTAGTCATATAAAGGTATTTTTTATAGTATTTTCTCTCAATTTTTTAAAAATACCCAGAGTACCTTCATTTAAAGTCATGTCATGGTTCTGACAACCACTACATTTAACCGATCTCTATGGAAATGCTAGTTTTTCTCGATCACTATAAGGCTGCTAGTGAAAAAAATGAAGAAAATATAGAGGAAGTGAAGAGGGGTTTTATTTCATTGAAGGATAATTTGGGTAGTTTAAAATAATTGAAGAAAAAAGTTGCCAGAAAATAGCTTTAAATGGATGAATGTCCTTAATTGAAAACTTCATGAAAAACTTAGGGACTAATTTGAAAAGTTTTAAAACTTGTCTCCTTTTTTGAAAGAAGGCAAAAACTTGAGGACTAATTTGAAGTTCTCCCATATTTTTTTTTTCTACAAACCACCCAAAAAGTCACAAATAACTTTTGAAAATTATCGGAATTCCAACCTCCTTGGCATTTTAAAATTCTTCTATAGATAGAAGGATTTTGAAATTATCCAAGCAAGGGACAACATTTGAAGAATTTGAATATTTTCTATACACTAACTCAGAATTCTATGAATTCTGGTATAAAAAAAAATAGAATCAAGGGATTTTCTTTTGGAAATTTCACGATGGACGATTAAACCTAAACATATTTTTTTTTAGAATGCAAATTGTATTGATCAAAGGACAAAAACGCCAAAATGAATTACAAGCTAACAAAGGGCAGAGCCAAAAAATAAAACAGGCTATACATATAACCCAAGGGGCAAAAATATACAATTAAATGCCTACAAAGGAACTAAGAAGGGAGTTGCTATTGGCACACAAGAAATCTCCCTTCACAAGAAATCTCCCTTCCCACACACATGTAAAAATAAAAAAAATAAAAAACCCCCATGAAGTTACATTCTTGCCCACCCTCCTCCTTTCTCTCCCCTGCCGCCTCCAGCCCGGTACGGTACGACAACAGATCCATCTCCTCCCTCCCTCTCCCTCTCCCTCCCTTCTCCCTCTCCCTCCCCCCCCCCCCCCCATCTCAAAGCTTTAAACCAGCTCCGCATCCTCATCCTCAAGAAAAAACGCTTCTCCGGTCCCATCCCCGACCTCTCCAACATGATGGCGTTAAAACTCCTCTTTCTTTCCTATAACGAACTCTCTTGTGATTTCCCTCCCTCCGTACCCTCCCTCTTCCGCCTTGATCTCTCCCACAACAACCTATCCGGCTAGATTCCAGCTACCGTCAGCCGGCCGAGCCATCTCCTCACCCTCTAGCTGGAAGAAAATAACTTCTCCAGCTCGATTCCCAGCCTGAACCTCTCGGATCTCCAGGACTTCAATGTCACCAGAAACCGGCTCACCGAATCCATCCCTAAAACCCTATCTAGTTTTCTTTCCGCAAATTGCTTTTGATCAGAATCTGGTGCTTTGCGGCCCACCGCTTCAGAGCTGCAAGAACATCGCCAGCGATCCGAGCCAGTCGGGATCTGATAGCTCCAGCACACCGCAGCTAGGCGAAGGTCCAACTGTTGTTTCCTCGTCTCTGAGCTCTAAGCCAGAGGTCACAACGGCGGAGAAGGAGGAAATGGAGGGGAGGAGAGGGATCCGCCGCCGTCCCCGTCCCGGGTCAGAGCCGGTGGCCGCCGCGGGTGCAGGGCAGCACCGGAGGTGGAGGGAAGGTGGGGGGAGAGAAAGGAGGAGGGTGGGCAAAAATGTAACTTCATAGGGTTTTCTTTGGGCAAAAATGAAACAAGCGAGGGGGACCAATATTATCCTTTTTAAATGCATGTAGGGTGGAGAGAGGGTTTTCTTTGACCCCACAAATGGTAGAGCTTGGAATGGGCCTCACATTTTAAAAAACATAATGATTTTTAAAGAGGGTTATGGATTTGGTGGAGGCAAGGAGTAGTTGGCTCTCACGGGGCATCAAATTTGCTAGGTGTTGACATTTTTAGGTGGATAGGGTTTAATGGAGTGGAAAAGAGGATTGGGTTGGTAAGGTTGGTAAAGGAGAGGGGTGTACTATTGTAGGGTCTGATTGATCGTTGAGCTTCGAAAGAAATTTTTTTTTTTCCCTGCAAGAGAGGGAAAGAAGAAAACGATATCACCACTCAGGCTTTTGCTGTCAATATGAAAATTTGACGACCTTTCTCATTCCTACGACACCTAAGAGGGTTTTTCTTATAAAATCCACTTTGTCTTAACTTACCTTATTTTTACTTTTTCTATGTTTTGACATCCATTTGCCTTTGCTTCTCAACACATGTAATTACATTTGTCATCAAGTTTACCCTACCATAATTTACCATTTTTTTAAGTACAAAAAAGAAGCATGAGGAGGAGTAAATGGTTAGTGGTGTCACATCATAAATTTGATCCTCCACTTCGTCTTTTCGATCCAAACTTGGCAAGGTAAATAAAAAATAAAAAACATTACATCATTTGTCTATTCTTACTCCACATCTCTATTACTCCTTGTGCGAGACAAATATGGGTTGACATCTTTCACATGGTAAAGTAAAATCTGTAGTAAAGTAATCTTAGCGTTCAAAACTTTTACTTTATCCATGCTTAGTTAGTCACAACAAGCGGGAAAGTAAAGCACCATTTTCCAAGAACTTTACTTTTACAGAACTTTTAATTTACCAATAATTAAAAAATCTTACTCTTACCTCATAAAAACAAGTAAAGTGATTTCTTTATAGTTTACACCCTCTCTCTTTCAAATTATCTTACCTCAAGCAAAAGAAACACAAGTTTTACTTTACCAGAAGCTATACTTCCCATTTACTCAACCATGCATTTTCCATTGACTTAACATTTGCTTTAACTTACCAATAAATTAAACAAACATTTCACAATTGAGCATGAGGTTGAGCTTAGTCGAGTCACTTCCAAGGACAGAGGGATGGGGCCGGGTCGAGTGTGAGCAATTGCCCCCACTTGATTTTCTTTTCATCTTTGATAAACAAGAGAAAATAAAGAAGAGAATTTAGAAATCTTTTATGCCCTTTTGCCCCTCCCCAACTTTCTCTATTCTTTGAGAACTTAGAAAGCAATAAAGGTGTTTTTCTCTTAATGAGGGCATTATTGACCTTTACTTTTCCTAAAAGATAAAATCTTATGGTTCTTTCTCTGTAGTGTCATTCTCTTCCATCCCAATCTCATCCCACATCCAACCAATGTTCAAAGAGTATTTAATGAAACTTTTGAGTGGAGCCCACTTAATAAAATTAAATAAGCTCGGAATGTGGGTCTTCCAGGGCCGATGCTCTTGATTGGGGCATACTTTGAAAAAAAAATAAACTCCATGAAATCCATGCACTAATTCTCTATGAAAAAAATATAACTCAATATGATCCGGGCCCAAGTCAAATTGATCTATATGAAAAAACTGATTTTTTTTTATAAAATCTTATATTTTTCTAAAAGTTAACAATCTTAAGTTGGGTCATTTGAGTGAAATTTGAGGTATATACACGATTTGAGGAGGTTGTTTTCAACAATTTAGATGTTTTATTTGTGGCTCTATTTTTGTAGAACTCATCTATCATGTTTTTTCCCCTCTTTTTACTATCTCTATTGTGTAGATGTATCTATGGATATTGAAATCATCCTAGCTCTTGATTTCACTTCGTGAGCTACAAGTGAGACGAACTTGGCTCGGTAGATCCTTCTTTAGTTTTAAGCTTAGCTTGTTTTTCAAAGAACCATGTAAAACAGGCTAGAGCCAAACCAAGCTGAACCGAAAAAGCTCACTAAGTACCAGCATCCTCATCTCACAGGCAATCTTATATACACTTTATAGTTTCAAAACACAGTTTTCTTATTATATTGGCCAAAGCCTAACACCTTCTTAATGTTGATTCACTGTCCTCCACTAGTATTACAATTTTTAGGGTCTTTGCTAAAAGAAAACATTTATCAGGATTTTTGGTTTTTTTTTTTTATCAAGAGTGTTCTATGCTTAAACAAAATATAGAGGTGATGAGAATGGAATTTCAAAATATTCAAAGTTTCAGACTAGCACAGGGTGCAATGGTTAGATTAGACATAAACCATCTTCCATTAAAGACATTTAAATAAAGAAAATGGGAATCAGGTGAGTTGAACTTACTTTCCTCCTGGGGAAGACTAGTTGCTCCAGATCCAAAAGCTGGAAAACAAGTAAATGTCAGAAGAAACAGGTAAACAACGTCTTGTCGTCTTTGCATAAGCATCGTAGGGCAGGAAAGATAGGCACTTGATGTATGATGATTTGCTCTGCGCGCCCTTCACTCCCACTTTTTATTGGCTTGATCTGGTTCTGGATTTTTCCCTTCCTGTATTTCCTAAGAAATATCTCGAGACCCGACAAGGATTGTCGAGGGCATTGAAAGTGACATAGGAAACAAACGAAATGTTACATACAGTGCATGCATGCATGGATAGATATAAAGACTTCCAGCCGTCGTTTTGGGCCCAAGCCAGCTGTTTAGTGATTAATCCTCGTTGATTTTCAACTTAATCAGCTTAGTCAAGTTTGCACGTCTCTTAGAAATTTGTTGGCCAGTGATAAACATGCAGATTCTCGTTCAATTGGTAGGTGAACTGTAGTAACACATGCAGATTCCAAGTGACGAAACAGGGAATCCCTGTTCTGCCCAATCCTGTTTGGTTGAAATGAATAAAAGAAAAGGGCAGGGTCTTCCTTATAAATAAATATAAAAATTTTGACCACCAACCCTATTAGCTCCAGGAGTTCGTCTGACCCAGCAAAACCCATTTCCTCGCCCGGCCTTCCTCTTCTCAACACCCGCTCACAAAATCCTCCCTCAAAAGAGACCCATGAGAGGCACCTGGCCTGCCTCCTCCTCTCGTCCCCTTTTATGACCACTACTGCTGCTACCACCACCACCACCACCACCACCACCCCATGAAGAAGAAGAGAAAGAAGGAGAAGCCACTCCAGTTGCAGATCGACTTGCAGCAGAGCCACCACTGGCCACCCTCATGAGTCCTGACAGTGTGAAGGAAAATTTGAAAACCCCAAATGCAATTTGCAATGGATTCATCAAAACCCATTTCCCCAATTCTCTCTACTCTCTCTCAAAACAAGCATTGAATTACATCAGCTGCAGTACAGTGTGATGCAGCGTGTGAACTTCTGCCCAGCTGAGATGAAAAGTTAACAGGGATCCCCTGTTTCGTCGTGTTATTATTTTGTAGTTATTTTTCTACTCACGTGCCAAAATGTGAAAATTGATAAATTTAAAAATGAGTAATTTTAGATGTGGGTCCACCCCAGAAAAAAGAGAAATCATCATTGTACAATCCAATTTTAAAAACCAAGCTGATGTGGGCCCACCTTGCAAATATATTCTTTTGAAAATAAAGTTTCACAAAATCAACCCGGTCAGTCTAATGTGAGTTTGCCTTATAAACGTGCTCTTTGGAAAATTGAATTGTAGAGAGAGACAATTAGATTTTCAAAAAAAACAGGCTCAGAAAAAGAGAAGCCATCATTGTGCAGTTTGATTTTCAAAATCAATCTAAGCCTCACAAACATGATAATTTAAAAATCAAATTGCACAGAACCAATTTGGTGTGGCCCACCCTAAAACTGTGTTCATTTGAGATTAAACTACACAAAAATGAATGTCATTTTTAAAATTATTCTGATGTGGGCCTTACTTGGGAAAAAAAAGGCATCATTGTACATTTTGATGTGGGCCCACTTCACAAACGTGTGCTCTTTTGAAATCAAACTTTAGAAAATCAAATTTTATTTTAGAATCATTTTGTCAGGGCCCACTGAGTTGGATTAGTGATGTAGTTAATAAAGATGTAGTATGACATAAGAGATTGGCTCCAATAATAATTCTTGAAGTTTTCACAAAATAATGGGTCCCACTACTATTTGAGACCATTTTGAAAAATGACCTAGTAGGGCCCATTGTTTTCTAAAACTGCAAAATTGATTATCATCGCCTTCATCCAAAGCTATGCACCTATGCATCCACATCATACATCTAATACAGTAGGCATCAATTGAGATATGATAGGAAAAAAATATATATTTTCATGGAGCAGTTCATGAGAAGATTAGGCCCATTATTTTATTTTATAAATGGTATTATATGGTAATAGCCCCAATTTGCTATTATCACTTCTTCTTCTTCTTTTTTATCATTTGCTGTTATCAAATAAGCTCTATGTGAGCAAATCATAAAAGTACTAAGGGGTAATTTGGGAATATAATTGATTTTCTAAGAAGCAATAAATTCTTTATCTTGAAAGCTGAATGTTGGTTGCAAAAAAAAAAACTTCAAAAGAACCCTCAATTTTGGCTTTAGAAGAAGCCACATCAGCTTATTGGGGCTCGTTTGTGGATGTGTCATTTCAAAAACACATAATATGTGCCTTTTCAAGCAAAAGTGTCTCTTGGACTAAATATATGCCTTTTCAATAAAATATCTCTTGGTCCCATTTGTGTAGATGTAACCCAATTCAAAAAGATGCCTTCAAACTCTATAGATTAAAGTTATTTTTAAAGTTTTTATTTAACATTCAAAATGAGCATAAATGCATATAAATCTTTTATTTTGTGTATGTTGATATGGATTAAACAATAAAAGATTTAGTTTTCATAAATTTTTAGTTGATTTAAATATTTTAATTGATTTGCTATAAATAAATTTATAAGAATATGATATTAATTTTAATATAACATTCAGAACTTAACTTGTCCATGCGTGGGCTTCATGCTAGTACCCTTGAAAATTGAAATCCTTATGCATTGCACCGACAAAAAGTTGAACGTGGCATCCTGGAGATGCGCGTTATTACGAAGCAACGTCGCTGCACTGCAGCCGGTCCCATTGGTAATGTGGTCGCCAAGAAGGTCATACAAGGAGGCTTTATGTTTGATAGTCGCGCCATCTTTAGACTGTGTAAGCATCTGTGGACGTGATTGGCTAGAAAAAGCATTTTCAGTCATAGTATCATGCGGGTTACGTAGAAGTTTCATTTGACGTGCGAGAACAACGGGGATACTAACATGTAGGGTTTGGTCGAGTGGTCAAGACCACGGTTTTTCTTTTTTTTGGAGTTAGAGGTTCTGATATCAACTCTCGGTTCATCCCTCTTCAGAAATCGAAGGTTGAGTCAACTTGTACTACCACGTAGAGGCCACAGGGATTTTACCCGACTTCTCTCTGGGCCCGGAGGGAATAGTCCAGTCCAAAGGATTGGAATCCTTCGTTAGCGAAAATAAAAAATAAAAAACAATTGCCCTATTGCTACTTTCTTCAGTATTTTATGGTTTTGAAGGGGGTTTTTTTTCAGGCAGATGAACTTTTTATCCTTTCTTTTGGGCCTTTTTCATGGGGGGTGATTGACCCCAAAACCCAATACATGGGTTCGCCACTGGTAACAAGTGGTGTAGATGCAGGAATGAAATTGTTATTGTGGATCTACAATTTCTCTTTGTAGATGAAATTTTACTTTTTTTTAAAGACTTTTTGAGTATCTAGACACAGAGGATACCATGGGTTTTAGGGCTGAAAAGCTGCTTGAATTTTCTAATGGTGGGTCCCACCCATATGTTTAACAAGGCCACTACACCTTAGTTCTGCCCCCACAGAAAACTCCTCTATTTGGTTACCACAACTCAACACATTTCAGTCAAAGTCGTCGCAGTCGTTATTATTGGTTCCCATCGAATTACAGGTAGATTCAAACATCAATCGACATCAATACGAAAATGAGGAGCAATAGGTGATAGCTTTGCATGCATGACCTGTCAAGACCATTATTTTTTCTTTGGGTTAGGCATTTACTCCCCCCACTGATTTGGTACTGTATTGGAACTTTGGTCAACTTCCTGATAACCTTGAGATTAAAGGGTGTAAATGGATTCCCATTTATTCGGATCTGACATGAGTCATGACTCAACCCATAAAAATAGGGTATGGGTTTAAAGCCAATTAACTTCTAGGCCTGGGTTTGGGTCTATTGTATCGCGCCTGTAGGATCTTACACCGCTCAAGAGCGAGGGTGGACGTTGACCTCAATAATCCCTCCCTCAACGGCACACTCGCCGCGACTCCTGCTGCGAACTCGCAAAACGCGTGTCCCATGACTCGAACACCCGACCTACCAGGCTCTGATACCACTTGTAGGATCTTACACCCTATTGAGCTACCACTTATCCCAAAACCAATTGGTGATAGGAAACGACACAACAATAGTTTTATGGTGAGGGCAAAGGCTCGACCACAATTATGACCGCTCAGGAGCGAAGGTGGACGTTGACCTCAACAGCACCTGAACACATTTCAGGTCTATGCGTGTGGATCCATGCAGATGCAGACCTATGGATGAATCATATATATTCCTGCAATAACATTAAAAAGGGCGGGCTGGCCTGGATTTGTTAATTCCTTGAGCTGCTGCTTCCACCATATTCAAATCAGATTTACATTGAAACCTTTATTTCAAACTTAAGGCGGAAAACTGAAACTTAAAGTACAGTCACAAAAAGAGAAAAGATTGAATTCCAATGGGAATCACTGCTGTCTCCAAACAGATCAATACTGAAGCATGTGGGGACTACTCCAAAAGATTCAAGTTAATCTCCTCGAACATATTCAAACTAGGACGCAAACTGTAATCAATTTATGCAAGATTTCATAAGAAATGTACAAATGCGCACACATTCAATAGGATTCATAGAAGTTGCCAAACTTCTTATACGGCAAAAACAGTGGCACTTGGGATCCTTTTCATCTGCAACAACTAAGGGGAACAAGACCAAATGACCACACTCTGAATATGCATTTAATTGGATAGTGGTAAGTATTATGCGTTCAAATGACTGTATCAACACCCAAGTTCAACCAAGAGAGTGTCAAGTTGTTTCATTCTCTGTGATTCAAGAAATCCGAATCCATAATGATTGGGTAGAGATCAGAGGCAGATGTGGAAGCACCAGTCTGTGGCCCATCCATAGAGATACTTTGGCTCTGTTCCTGGCTATGTACTTGTCGATGGTGGCTCTTCATGGATTTATTGCTCCAATAATTGTTCGAGAGATTTGGCTCCAAAATATGGCTTTGGACGACAGTACGACCTTCAAGCATGCTCACCACCGAAGACATGGTAGGCCTAAGCGGTGAGGAAGTATTGGTGCATAAAAGAGCAATATTAATCATCCCAATTGCCTCTTCTTTGTTGAATTCTGATCCCAGCTTTGGATCAACCAGCTCTAGCAGACTCCCTCTCTCTTGCAGAACATAAGCCTACATGGCCATGGAAAAAGAAGAAGAAGAAAAGTAATGAGAATGCTTTAAAAAGTTCATTAGAAAAAGATATGGTGTTTACTTTAGCGTGATGAATTTTAATGGAGAGCATTTCTAATGTTAAGATGGTAATCTAGCAGGCACCACTACCTTTACCATGGCCAAAGGTTGGACAATCACATGTGAATGGAGGACTTCACTGTTTTTTTTTTTTTTTTTTTGAAAGGTAATGTGACTTTAATGCACAACCTTAAGATTGAAATAGTGAGTACCTTCCACTGTGACACGAGCTCATTCTCCAACATACCACTGCATGTTCTGTTAGAATAGCAGCTGTATCATTGCTGATTTGGAAAGGATCCTAGTTGCCTTGTGTATTACACAATTGAAGGGATATACTTGTACACTCTTGTGATCAACCCAATCAAGGGGTTGGCTTACTGTAATTAGTCAATATGAATACTATAAAACAGAGAGGCCACATCATAAGATAGGCACTCAAAATATTCCAGCAATCAGTTTCTGGTCTATGCTTTATGTTGATATGTTCTTTGTAAATAAAATGATGAGAAATATATATAAAAAAAAGACAACCAATATGCCACTGCACGTTCTTTGTTCCTTTCAGATAAACTCCTACAATTGTTGGGCATGGATTGCCTAGTGAATATCATTTTAAGACTATAGCTGGTACACTGTAGGGCTTATCGATCAACAAATGGATCTATATGCATGTGGTCTGTATGAGATGATACCCTCAATGTCAATACAAGGGAAAGATTGTGTGGCTCTGTAGTTTTACGTAAATCATGTTAATACTGCTCTATTATAGCAACAATAATGATTACAATCGTAATAACATAAAAAGAACAACTTAAATAGAAATCTAAAATACCCAATCTAGAAGATAAACACAATCTGCTTTTGGCCTGTAGTTTGTGTTGCTCTTGCCACTGACAATTTCCAAAGCAACAATCCCAAAGCTGTAGACATCTGCTTTGTCGGTGAGATAACCACGCAGTGCGTATTCGGGTGCCATATATCCTCTGCAAAATCAAGATTATTATAGATTGTGTGTCCTTGCACATAACTGCTATGAACCAATAATGGTTATCCACTAAATACATCTGCCAAAGGTAAAGGTACCATTAAGAATGTCCCTACTTGTAGAGTTCTTGAGGGGATTTTTTTTTCCTTTTTGAGGGAATACTTATATAGTTAAGGATGCCAAAATGGATGGTTAGAGAGAGTTTGGACATCTGAAAAGAAAAGAAAGAAAAAAAGGAAATAGTTACAGGAAGAACTAAAATTATAGAAGTAACTTGGAAATTGTTTTTGCACCAGGCAAACAAGGGATAAGAGAAACTGCGTGTTTTTTCTCTCTTCTGGGAAACAAGAAAACCTGTTTGTTTAAAATAGGAATTGCCCTATATATTCAACTTCTGAACTATGGGCTGTTGAAAACCACTTACTCTAAAAGATTAAGCCGATAGAGAACGGTGTAACAATGTATATTGAGATTACAATATGGGCCATGCACACGGAGTGACTGTAAAACTGTTAGACATGCCTGCCATGTGTATAGTTCAGATTGATGAATTCTACGCTTTGCGGCCTCTAAAGATTCTTTAGGGTATTTTTTTTTAAAGTCAAAAGGTTTCATTTTTCTCACCACTTTCATAAATATGACTTTCACTCTTTCCATATAAGGATGAACGTTGCAACAACTCGGCAAAGGGGGAAAAATCTTTAAAGATAATTAGGATTTACAGTTAACAAAAGTTCTAAGAGTAACAAACTAACACGATAAAGGATAAACCTTGAAATTGAAGATAACAATAGGACAATAAAAGCACATTGACTCACATGGTTCCTGCTATTCGAGTGCTAATGTGGGTGTTCTCCTCTTCATCAAGTTTCGCCAAACCAAAGTCCGAGATCTTTGGATTAAGATCCTTATCCAGCAGTACATTGGTAGCTTTGATGTCTCTATGAACAATTTTTAACCTTGACTCTTCATGGAGATAAGCCAAACCTCTTGCTATTCCAGCACATATGTGATGCCTAGTAGGCCAATCCAGTTTCAGTTGTTGTTCTTGCAAACCTAAGAAACATCCGGTAATGACATCAGATGCTTTGTGCGTTTTATTCATGGATTGCAGTCAATGGTACTGATCTTACCAAATAGAGCACGAGCAAGGCTATTATTTTCCATATACTCATACACTAGCAATAATTGATTTCCTTCAATACAACATCCATATAGCTTTACGAGATTTGGGTGTTGCAAAGCAGAAATCATTCCTATCTCATTCACGAACTCACGGTTTCCTTGCTTTGATTTAGAAGAAAGTTGCTTGACTGCAATTATGGTACCATCATATAATAGTCCCTGCATTAGAGTGATAATGTGAAGTAATACATGACCATCAGAGTGAAAGACCAAGTTCGTTTGAATTTGATGGATAAGAAATCCATTTATATACTATATAATACCTTGTAAACAGGCCCAAAACCACCTTCTCCGATCTTGTTGGCAGCGTCAAAGTTGTTAGTGGCAGCTTTAAGTTGTCTCAGGGTAAAGGAACCAGTTTGCAGATCTAGACGTTTGAGATCTAGCGGAAGAAAAATTTGGATGATTTGTTGCTGTTATAAATTTTGAATTACTCATTTGATCACACAATTCATAAAAATGATTATACTGTCGATTAGCCCTCACCTTCGTACATTGTGCTTTTTTTACAGAAGCAGCCTTTGCACCAAAGGATTCCTATAATCAAGAAAATGACACAGAATACTGAAGCTACAATACCAATCACAGCACCAGCAGATATCTTGTTGCCACCACCTGGAGGTGTGAAATCTACAGAAGGAAAGAAATAAACCATGTACTTTTATCAGATAAAATTGTTCAACTGACTGATGATAAAAAGAAACTAGTGGGTACTCATAATCTCTCAAAAGTATATTGGTTATCCGAATTTCAGAACAGGATATATCGGCTAACTCAAATTTTACTCTCTGAACAATAACAGAAGCAGCAAAGCAGGCCATTCAGATCAATTTCTTGAAATTACAGACCATCTTCGCTCTTCTTTTTTTTCAAAAAATAAAAGCATTTATATAAAATTATCAAACATAATTTTTTCTCTCTCATTTAGGAAAAAAACAGAAGTTTCACAAGCTTTATTGTGCCTTTTATCATTTTTATGCAACCGTCGTGTCGAGTGTAATCCACATGCACCATAAAATTTTGATAATTTATTGCAGTGACAATTTTTGAATGATTTAATTCATCACACAATTTCAAAGGATTATACTATCGACTAGCCCGCACCTTCATACATTGTGCTCTTTTTATCCACCAAAGGATTCCTAGAATCAAGAAAATAACACAAAGTACGGAAGCTATTATCCCAATTACAACACCAGCAGAGATCTTTCTGCCACCCTCCGAAGGAGGTGTGAAATCTATACAAAGGAAAAAAAATCTACTTTTGTCAGATAAAATTGTTCAAGTGACTTACGATAAAAAAAAGAAAAAGAAAACAGAGCATAATCAATCACTCAAAATGTATATTGATAATCTAAATTTTTGGAAGAGGATATAATGGCTGACAAAAATAGTATCAATCTGAACAAGAACAAAAACATCGCAGGCTTCAGACCTAATCAGCTTCAAATCATAGACCAGCTTCTCTTTTCTACAACATGTTTTTCCTCTAACTTAGCACAAAAAAAAAAAAAAAAGGTTTCATAAGTTTTGTCATGCCTTTCATCATTTTCTGCAACTATTGTATCCAAGTGAAATCCATGTCAACAATAGGTTGGCTCCCTCAACTCTAATTGAATAAAAAAGCATTATAAATTCTTTCTCAAACAAGGTTAGAAATGAATTGTATTTTCTGGGTTGGATAGATGAAGACTTGCCACAGCATGCAAAGTAGCTGGTGTCAAGACTAAAGACACAGGTCAAGCCCAACCCAATGGGTCAGGTCAACCCAATGGGTCAAGATAGTCCAAGAAGACTGATTGTAGGTTTGCTGTAATGTAATTTGTATCATTGACCGATTCATTGGTTACTGTACATTCTTTCTTTAGACATTAGATTTAGAATCTAATTCATGTAATGAATCTAATTCATGTAATGATCCTAAATACAAGATACAAGCCATGGAAGAATACACAATTCATAATTCAAATCCACTTATCTCTTGTGAGTTTCTGTTACTTTTCACCTGGATCCACAGAAATGGCTGATATGAGAGGACCATATGTTCCTCTATAGGGGATGCTCTGTGTGCCTTTTCCAGCCCAATAGAAACGGATCTCCAGTGTGTTAGTTTCCACAATTGCAGTAAAATTCTTCACGACTGCTCTATGCGTCCCTCCAGCTTCATCTTCAATATTGAAATCTTTTAATACCAATTTCCCCTGAAACAAACTAGTTTAATTTGACCGGACTCTGAAAAGTTAACAGATAACTATATTCAAAATGCAACTGATACCTGAATATAAACATCAAACATGCGCATCCCAAGGCTGCTATATGTTTTGTCATCTGTGAACATTATCTCTGCAAAGTGTAGTTTCACTGTGTAATTCCCATTTAGTAAACAGAGTCCATAATAAGTGAGGGAGAGAGGAGAAAGCCGTGCTGCTGTGTACAAATCAAAGTCAGGCATTATGAGTCTGGATACATTTTCTGCTATGAAGGTGTCTTCTTCTATATCATTGTCCAAGAAGTTTCCTGTGTTGCTAAATGCCCAGTTTTTTTCTGTACTCAAAATGTATCTTGAAGCACCACCTGGTTCTTGATCATATGCGAATGTGGTGGCTCCATTGATTCCCTTGATTTTCACTTCCTTTCCACCACAGTTTATATGAAATGAAAAGAGTGCTGTCATTGGGAGAAATAACGTCAATTATCTGCAAGTATATAACTGAAACCAATGGTAAAAAGAAAAGAAAAAGTAGAGCTAGTTGTTTCGGTTAAGCATTAATATCAGCCCAACAGATCTATTTCAGCATTTGAGAAGGCCTCATTTTAATTACAGAGAAATTTGGCACATAGAGATCTGCTTTAGTTAATAGTTTCACAAAGTCTTTTGTAATTTAGAAGGAACCAACATTAATTTTTACATTCACACAAGTTACAGCTTCCAACAAGTAATGCTGCTTGGAACAAGTGCAAATTTAGTTTCCGGATGATCTCTTCCCTACGTCCACCTGACCTACAATTTATGGAAAAATCCAAGCACAACAGAAGACATTTATGCTCTATGCTAATAAAACCAGCGCTCTTACGTTTCGGACAGGGGAAGTTCTTCAAGCAGGGAACAACTCCACTTCTAAAACAATAAGAGGTCAAGAATGTGTCAGCAGTAAATATCAGTTTGTAAAGTGATTTATGCAACTTTAAAATTAACCAAGGCATATTTCACAAAATCAGATTATTACTTTCTATGAGAATTGCAGAAAAAAGCGAAGCGAAGACACTTACAAATTGTTCCCAGTGGGACTTCCAAATAAGTTTCTAAAGAAACAAAAATGAAATTTTCAGTAGTTGGAATAATCAACTACATGTAGCTGTAAAGAATAAAGAACCTGCAAATTACATGAAAGTAATCTTACAAAATTCCTTGTTGACATGGCCCAGTGCTCGCCAATGTAAAATTGTTGTACGAAAGGTCACTGCCACAACAATGCTTTGCAATATGACACACAAAATGAAAAAATATAATAGATTTCAAGGAAGCAATTGGCAACAATATTATTGAATATACTGAACGCAGGGAACTGGATTTTTTTTTTTCAGTAGAAAGAAATAATTTCATTAAGAAAAACCACAAAGAAGACAAGAAAAAACGAGCCACCAAAGCAGATGGTCACGATTGATTTTCTCTTGTCCATTGTTTTTGTTTCATACTTCCATTCTGGAAACAATAAAGAACTAGGATATGAATATGATAAATATCAACACAAAGAAAATAAGAAGACATACATGTTACCTCCTTTCTTCAGAAGCCCTTCTGGAACAGTTCCATTGAGTAAGTTGCTAGTTAAATATCTATCCAAAAGCCACAGCAAAATGCATTGTGATTAAATAGTAGTTTGTAAATTGCAAAACAGAATAATCAGCAAATATATATACATACATATATATAGAGCAGTTATCAGATGTGCCTGGTGTGCAACATCATATATATAGTGTAGTTATCAGGTAAGCCCCACAGCCAAGTGCCCACGCACACACAGTGCACACATCACGCACCTGTCAAGCCCTACACACAGACATATATATATGACAGCACACACTTAGATATTAAATAACTCACATGTATTTAGCATCTTTTGGTTTGTTGATGGTCGGTGGAAATTGTCCTTCCAACATGTTAAAGCTAAGGTCTCTGCAAACAAAAATTACAAGACAAGGAAAAAAGGGACCTGGTTTAACTCAGAGTGTATACTACTATATTATATCTGATAAAACTTTAATTAGTTAGTAATGCTTAAAGTTTTACATTGGTTACATTGATCATATGTACTACTTGAAATATGAGCAATAAAAATCACAAGACTTGCAAATTCAAGATTTCTAAGAAAATGTTGGGTTCAACTTAATGCTAATAAAAATATTAGCTATGTAAACAGATTAACAAAAAATACCACTTTGGCAAAAGTGTCTACGCAGTTTATCCATCAACTTGGACAATAGGATTCAATCACACAAAATAACAACAATTTACAATAAAATTTCAAGAAAATTTGATTTTACAAAATTTCAAGAAAATGTCAGTGTATTTTCAAGATACAACTGATTTTCACAGCATTGGTGAATTTTATTCAGCACGTTCTGAATCTAATTTGAGGAAAACTAAGGGCAATAGACCTACGCATATTGAAAGGAGGCAAGACTAACACATACAGAGTCAATAGTTAGGTGATAACCATTCCAGACAGCCAATTAGGACTTAAATAAACATTACACAGTATTCCTGCAGTCAATCTCATCTACAACTAGCAAAAAAGGCCCATCCTAATCTTAGGCCAAAATCTAAATCAATTATTCATAAATTTTAATTTTATAAATTAACTAAAATAATAAAATGTAGAAGCAAATAATCGATATACACTATGCTTTGTATACACTTTTTCAGCTTGGATGGTACATATCCAAAACAACAATGTGTTCAATTCTTCAGAGCTATTTACTACAAATTGAAGTGTTGTTCTATAGTTTCCAATTATTATTATTATTTTTAATTATTATTATTATTACTACATGTTTATTCCTAAATAAAATATTATTTAGATTAAGATTTTTGCAGTATTTTTTTAGTCGTGTTACTTCTGTACTATTTTAAATAAAATCAAGATTTATATAAATTTAGTTGGATATCATGCCTTATCCACAAGTGATGAATCCTTGCAACTTATTACAGTTCCAAGGGAACAAGTGGCATATATGTGTAACATGAGGATTCTAAATATTTCCTTTCCCATTGGGAACATCATAGTTACTGAATTTAGTTTGTTTAGACTTCAGACCAAAATGGATGAAATTATAGGGTATGGTAGGTGCCTAACCAACAATCCTGCTGTAAAAAATTGTCTAGAATTTTGGACCCTGTTTAGCCAAAAATCTGCATTTCAAAATGATCTCAACAGAACAATACGAAATTAGCCAATTTCAGATGAATTGGTCTTTTCAAATATATTGTGGACATACATACATATATAGAATCTTTTCTAAATATATATTAACTGTGTCTCGTATAAGAAAATATGTGAATGACATGGTGTATATTTTCATGTAAAGCTTTGACAAGAATCAGATCTTTCATCTCCCGTGTATCAAGTGCCCCACTCTGTTTATCACTACTTCTGATTTTTTCTAACATTTTTTTCATATAAAAAATTTATGTAGTGTAGTGGGTAGAGTAGCTATTTAAAGTTTTAATAAGCGAGAGGTCGTGAGTTCAATTCTTGATAAATTATCTTTTTATCAGCATAGGTTCTTGTGGGCTCCAATATAATGTAAACTATGCAGTCTCAAAATAAAGTCAATATCAATTAAGATGGTCAATATCATTATTGAAATCTCAAATTTGAAACCAAGGGAGTCGAATAAGGCATGGGTCTGCTCCTCATATCTTGGGTTCAAAATCACCCCAGATTTGCCCTGTGTGGTTTAGCAAGTGCCACCCAAGGGATTAGTCCTGGTTGCTCAAAGGCCTCAGGGATACCCACGTCACTAAAAAAAGATCAAGGTGGTTAATAATTATTCTTTGTATGCAAAACTCCTCATCAAGATTCTAGAGTCTACTTATTATGACAAAAAAATGAAGGATCTTATCATTTTGGATTCCCTATGTCGATAGGTTCCTAACACATTTGGGTCTTTTTGTAATTTATTGAGAAGCGCTAATATAAAAGATTAGCCTAAAACTAGAGATAGTCTTATCATTTTCATCTTCATAAGAAGTCAAACTCATTTCCTTCTAAAGGGAACATAAAAAGAAGTTCAATGCCACCTAAAATATATGCTTTTTATCTAAAAGAATCAACTTACAAGTTTTTTAAATCTTTCATTGTCCATATGTAGTCAGGGATAGGTCCTGTAAGATTGCAATTCCTCAATATCCTGCGTACAGAATAGAATGCATACAGTTCAACAGGGCCTAGATGGTAGTTTCTATAAACAAGTAAGCATTCAACTCACAGTGTCCTCATGCTTTTCATATTACTTAGTGGTGGAAAAGCTGATGCTGTTCCATTTATGTCACTGATCCTCCTACAACATATATATCCACCTAGAATAGTTAGTGGAAGTTCATATACGCTCAACTTGTTTTGCTGGATTCACAATCATTTTGAAAAGGCATTCACACAGATCGGCTAACAGTGTAGTTTCAGAAAGCTTTCACTTACAGGTCAGTTAACTTTACCAATGAAGAAATCCCAGAAGGAATTGGTCCTCGCAAACCGCTTCCCTGTATTGTTCTGTGATTTATAAAATCTGGGCATATTGAGTCAAAGAAAATGGATACAGAAACTCAAATGTTTGAAAGGACAAATGCTTACAATTTATCAAGCTCAGTCCATTTCTGTATGAAATCAGGTATCTTTCCAGTAAAGTTGCTATCACTTATCCTACTGCATGGTGTACCAAAATAAATCTATTATGAACAAGTACTCTACCTTCCTCTTCCTTTTGGAGAGATAAAACTTTTAGGTATGAAACATGTATACAACCCAAAAGAACTTACAAATCCTTCAAGCTACTAAGGTTTCCAAGGCTCATTGGCAACTCTCCAGAAAATGCATTGGAAGAGATGTGGCTGCAGTTACAAAACAAAAGGGAAAAAAAAAGAAAAAAGACCCTGTACTATCAAGATACACTAAAAGTTCAAAGAAAGAGGTCTTATATCTTATCAAAGCAAGATCCTTTCTAATTGCCAGCAATTATGATTGAATAAAAAAATAAACTAAAGAAAAGCACAATTCTAGTAAATCTATGAGCCAAAAATTAAAACAAACAAGAAAGAGAGTTGTGACATTACGAAAGCTGTGACATTCTCCTAACGTTAGATCGTGGTAGGAAATGTCTTGATTTTCAAGATGGCTATACGTGGACAATCATGGGTTTAGCAGAAGTAGGATTTCTTTCGGTTTTTAAAAAAGGATCACACCATTTGTGGTTTCTGAAAAGGATATATCTATCCTTAGGATATATCTAGGAATCTCTCTTTTTAGTGCACTATCAAGAAGAATGTTGAAAATAGAATAATAATCTTTACATTATTTTCATTGGTGTTTTGACTGTAGAATTTGGATTGATTTTTTTATTTCAAAAGGTAGAAGTGGAAAGTAGCTATTCTCTATAATAAACACGTCTAATATGTATAAGAAAGATTATGTTTTAACATAAATAAAAAAAATAAGCAAATTTCAATTGAGGCTCACTGCATGTTTCTATTGCTCCTCTCCCTCTCTACTTTAGATTTGTGTCCATGGACCATGACTAGTGTGAACTTATGTTCAACTATTTGAGAAGCAAATATTTCAAATTTCATTTTCTCTTTTCTGAGGATTAAGCAAAGAAATCCACAAATGTCATTAGATTGTATGGTTTGAATGACCAGCCAATCTCCTTTTTGTATATTCCTGTTACATAAAACATGGAAATTACATGACAATCATATTTCTAATGATGTCTACCACATTTCCTAAGATAATGATGGAAATAATCTAGGGATCATAAGAATCACGCTACAACACATGACTTTATGAGCTATATATGTCTTCCATGGATACATATGTACATCATAGATCTACATAACATAGACAGTCCTTTAGCTCTTAACATCTTTAAAAGGTGACCCAAATTTTTTTTAAAGGTGAAGGTGAAGATGGTAGTAAAGTGGGGCTCGTCCATGCGCTAGATTTGGCAAAATTGCGTATCCATTTTGTTTGAATTTCTGAAAACTGGTCTCTTCATTTTTGGGTTTCTAAAAGGGATATTCGTACATTAGTACATATAGGAATCTTTTTCTTAAAGTGTTTACCTGAATAACAACATCAAAAAAGAAAAGTAAATTTGAAAGGAAAGGAAAGGAGAGGAAGGTTTGGACTAGTAGTGTAGGGGGAAAGGGTTGGAGAGAGAAAGTGAGACAGAAAAGCAGAGTGGAGAGCAAACAAGGTAGGAAATGGATAAGTCAAAGTCTCAAAGATGATGAGTCCATTCTTTTTCAATCATTGTTAGGAAATTCTCTTCTCAGATCCATGGATGTAGGCACAGTGATGACATACATAAATACTTCTTGTTTTATCCTGTAAATTGATTTTTCTTTCCTTCTTTTTTTTTTGCTTCACTTAGTAGTTAGATCTTTATGCATTGCCAATTGCAACAACCCCGCGGAGGACTTGTTTGTTTGCATTAGAATACATAGGAATTGAAAACATAGGAATTGGGATAAATCACGTCATAAGTGATTAAAAATGAGGACCAAAGGTGAATTTTAAAAATGCCCATCAAATTCCTATGTAATCTAATGCAAACAAACAAGCCCCTATAATTTGAATCTTTATGCATTGCCAGTTGCAACAACCCAGCATGCTAACATTCAATAAAACGACACCCCAAAATTTAAAAAAAAAAAAAAGAAAATGTTCCCAAAGACAAAGCACATACTAAGGAGGTGGTCTTACATTTCATCTATGTTGACAAGATTCCCAATCTTTGGAGAAAGAGGTCCAGAAAACAGGTTGGCTTCCAGTATCCTGAAAATTCAAAAATCCTTCAAAATTCACCAATAACATAGACTAAAACAAAAATTCCAAAGCAACCCAAATGGTGAAATGGAGATATAAACAAGAAAAATTATAAAAAAATTACAGATTTCTGAGAGTGGAAATATTCCAAAGTTCCTCTGGGATTGGCCCTGTCAGGCGGTTTCCAAGGAGAGAGCTGCAACAACACCATTGTCTCTGATTAACAAACTTGCTTTCACTGCATAAATATATCATAGTAACACATGAAGGTTGAACAAGCTTACATATTTACAAGTTGCATGGAACCCCATGCAGCAGGTATTGTGCCGTCAAGGTAGTTACGCGTTAAATCGCTGTCAATGACAAGAAGATGAAGGATTGCAGTCAGTGTGGAAGCGCAGCATTACATTAAAAAGTTTGAAGATTAAGTTAAAGAAGTTATGCAAGAAAAATCAAACGTAAGCTGGGGACTGAGTAAGTGGAAGATGCTCTGTTACATTTGCTGGAGGTAAGGAAGCTTGACTAACTCTGGTGGAAGCTCTCCTTGAAGATTCTGACCTTTCAGAACTCTGAAAACCCCAAAGAGAAATCAGCAATGGCAAAGATAAATCATAAATGAGGCAGCATTTCATATCCAAGGTAGGAATATGGTGGTAGTTTGCATACATGCTTACAACATGACAAACGGTGTTGTTTTGGAAGGAACAGTTGCAGGTTACATTATTCTCATATTCTTTTGTTTTTGAAGGGTCTGCCCAACTCCGTTCTCTGATGCATGGGTCTGCACTAAAGTTCCAATTCTCTTTGCCCAACGTCTTGGAGATTTGTTTAAGAGCATCCTCTGATCACATTCATGAAAATGAAGCACGTCAGTGGCAAAAACCATAATCATGTTTGGATTTCCAAAGGTAAGGGCCCAGAGGAGTAAACTTGTGGGGTGATGCAAACTCACACAGGTGGATACCACTCAACTCATGACCCAACTCAAATCTGATAAACCATGTTACTATGTTTTAGATGAAAAAGGAAGGAGGAAAAAAATTGTAGTCACTGCAGAGCCCCAAAAAAGAAAATATTCTTTATTGAGTTTAGTATAAATTTATGAGAGAATTTCAAAAGAGAGCGCAAGTTTTGTTCAGTTTTCAAGGATAAAAATATTTGACATTTCAAAATCGGACTTAAGTTTTCCATTAACATTTCAAAACAGGACATTTGGCGAGAATATGAATTTCTGGTGAGAAACTTAAAATTTTCTCATTTGAAATAGATTGGAAGGGAAGAAGAGGGGATGCCAGAAAAGTCTTGGAAAAACTCATATTCTCCCCTCCCTATTGTCCTGGTAGAAAATGTTAATATAGAAAATTTAATCCCTGTCTTAAAATGTCAAAATCTTGTTGTCCTCATTTGAGATCCTAGCAAAATTGAGTGTTGTTTTAAAATTTTCCTAAAATTTATTGCTTTTTTATTCTTAAGAGAGGATTTTACTGGAAAATACCCAGTATTTGTCCGTCACACGTATGAGTGCCCCGGAACACTTTCACTACGGCATAATACCTCACGGCACTTTTTCTTTTCTTTTTTTTTAATAATTTTCCCGAGCAACGATAGCGTCACTTAATTTCAAATTAAGTGACGCTATCGTCGCAATTCGTTCTCTTACCCCACTATCGAAGCCCACTTTTTCTCATCTATAAGTGTCCGTTTCCTCTTTATACTTGCTCGGACCTTTCATGCAGAGAATGCTTTCCTCTTTATACTTGTTTTCACGTTTTCGCTCAACAGACCTTGCATGCACATAATGCTGGAAATCTCATTTCTATTGCTTCTCTCACTGGTTGTTGGCTTCCATTTAAGAGGTTGGTGCACTTTTTTGTACAATTTTTTACGCTTTGTAGAGTATTAATAATAGTTTCATGCTGTTCGTCATTCAGTTCCTATTTCCCCGATGTCGAAACCCCCTTTTTCTCATCTATAAGAGTCCGCATCTTATTTATACGCTCGCGTTTTCGTACAACAGACCTTTCATTCACATATTCCTGCAAATCTTCTTTTGCTCATCTTATTGGTTGTTGGCTTCCATTTAAGAGGTCTGTGCACATAGACTTCTTCTTGCAGATCCCCATGGAGAAATGCATTTTTGACATCCATTTGGTATAATGGTCAAGATTTAGATGCAGCAATGGCAAGAAGTAATCGAACAGATGTCATTTTTTTCACAGGTGCAAATGTTTCCTCGTAGTCAATGCCATACTCTTGTCTGTTTTCAAGTGCCACAAGTCGAGCTTTGTGTCTATCCAAGGACCCATCAGATTTAAGTTTGATCGAGTAGATCCATTTGCAACCAATGGGTTTAACTGCTGAAGGACACTCCACAATATCCCAGGTGTGATTCTAATCCAATGCATCCAATTCCTCCTTCATGGCCTGGTTCCAGCAATCTTGTTGTACAGCCTGCAAATACGAACTTGGGATAGAGACAGAAGATAGGGTGGTCATCAAAGAAGTATGGGTAAATCCATACCACTCAAGCGATCTAGAATTTCTGGTGGAGCGACGCAAGGCATGAGTAGGCATTGAACCATTTGCTGGTGGAGGATCAGGAGGGCGGCCATCTGCAGTGGTAGGTTTTTCCCGTCGGTGATATACAAAAGCAGGATTAAACCGAGTAACAGTTGTTTGATCCGAAAAACCGGGTAAAAGAGCTGGTGAAGATGGATGAGGATAGTCCATGTGAGTTTGGAAGAAATATTGATTTTCAAAGAAAATAACATTTCGAAAAACCCTGATACGACGACCAATGGGATCATAACAAACAAAACCTTTTCGATTAGTGGCATAACCCAAAAAAACATACCTGCGAGATTGCGCTGTTAGTTTCGTTCTTTATGGGGGAAATAGATGAACGAAGCAAACACAGCAAAATGTATGTAGGTGATCAAACACAGGATGATGACCAAACAATTTAAAATGAGGCGTAAAATGAGCAATGGTAGGTGATGGAAGGCGGTTTATGAGATAGACAGCCGTAGTGAGAGCTTCAGTCCAAAAACGAGAGGGAACGGATGATTCAATCAGAAGAGTTCTAGTTACATCAAGAAGATATCTGTTTTTCCGTTCCGCGACTCCATTTTGTTGTGGAGTATACTGACAGGTACGTTGAGAAATGATTCCTTCATTGTTTAAAAATGATTGAAAATCCTTGGACACATACTCCCCCCCTGAGTCTGAGCGCAAAGTTTTAATGCATTTGGAAAATTGGTTGTCAACATAGTTAACAAAAAAATTAAATGCATTAAGAACATCAGACTTAGAATGTAATAAATAAATCCAAGTAAATCGGCTGTAGTCATCAATGAATGTTACAAAGTACTTGAAATGACTATGGGAAAGGGTCGGAGCAATGCCCCAAACATCACTGTGAATCAAGTCAAAACATGCAGTGCTCCGTGTTGTGGAGTGCGGAAAAGGTAAAGTTTTACTCTTTCCTAATTTACAAGCATCACATTCAAAAGAAGCAGAGTCAAAATGTTTATTTAATAATCTAGAATGAAATAAAGTAGACAATGTAGAGGCATTCGGATGACCAAGTCTATTATGCCACAACCGATAATTATTCTTAATAAAAAAACAAAATAACTGATGTAAAGTTTTATTCTGAACAACTGAAGACATTGGTAAGGAAAAAAGTCTTCCATGCTTAGGCCCCCTTCGCGATCACTTCCCCCGACTCCTGGTCCTGCACAACACATCCAGAAGAAGAAAAGGAGACATTGTAATTATTTTCAACAAGTTGACCCACAAAAACCAAATTAGTAGCAAGATGAGGAGAAACTAAAACATTGGTTAATGGTAAGGGGCCAGGAGTATCACCAACAGAGGTGATGGGAAGATGATCACCGTTGGCAGCTTGAACAGTGAGATGACCAGTGTAGGGCACGGCATTTTGTAATTTTGTGGGTGAAGATGTCATATGGTTACTTGCACCAGAATCTAAGTGCCAAGTATTGGTAAGAGGGGAATCAGTACATGCGATGTTCATGGAGGCCAAGGCATTGATGATCATTTGGTTTACCATCTCAAGGGTGAGAGGAGCCGGGGACGCAGAGTGTGATGAGGAACCAGGCTGTGATGATGACTCATACTGCAGAGTACCACCGAAGTTAGATGAGGTATATTGTGGAGTGGTCACTGTGTAAGCAGTAGGAGCTAGCGGCACTGTGTAAGGACCAGGGGCAGACTGCACATAGTTGCAGGAAGTAGAATTGGGAGCCTTCTTCCGACATTCGTCAATAACATGACCAGTGGCCTTACAATATCTGCAAATTTTCACCTTGCATTGATTTGCATAGTGACCATATTTTTTGCAGTTATGGCACTGAACTTTACTGATGTCCCGGGGAGGTTGTCTGGTTGTAGCAACATAGGCAAACGGAGCCTCAACAGATCTCTGTTGTTCCAGAGTAGTTTTAGTAGCCAGACGTTGTTCTTCCCGCAGAAGTTCCTGAAGGCAATCATCCAAGTTAGGAAGAGTAGCCCTGCTCATCAAGTTCGATCTAACTGTCTCAAACTCTAGACGAAGTTTCATGAGAAGCTGATCCCGATGACTACTCTGCTGTAATGGAAGTAATTTCGGTAGGAGTACTGCAGACACTGTGACAAACTTAATCTCATCATATTCGGACCACAGTCTGCGGAAGCCATTGTAATACTCCTGAATAGACTGGGTGCCTTGAGTGAATTGAGAAATTTCAAGTTCCAATTGAAACTGGCGAGCAGCATTGCCTTGTTGATAAATCTTCTTAAGATAGTCCCACATTTCACGGGCATTTTTGCAAGGTTTTAGGTTGAGGATAAAATGTGATTTAACAGACCCCAGCAACGAGGTTTTGATTTTAGCATCCTTCGTCTTCCAAGTTAAAATCTTCTTGTCATCTTCATCAGGTTGAGGTTCAGATCCATCAATGTGGGCCCAGAGTTCTTTTCCTTCCAAGTAAATTTGAAATTGGAAGGCCATGAGGTATAATTTGTTCCATCAAAGCAAACTAAGGTAATCTCATGTTTGTCCATTACTAAAGACTAAGTAAGAACCACACACAATGAAGACAGGGTGCCTAATTGGGCAGCAGTACTGTTGCAGTCCAACCGTAGACGGATCAAACCACAGTCAAGATTGTAATAACACAATCAGCAGTACTGTTGCAACAGACAGCAACCAGCAGCTAAGAGCAGTTCCCAGAAGGCACAGAATAAAAGTGCACAACAAACAGTACCCAAAAAGACACAGACGAACAAATTATCACAGCAACAGTGCAAAAGGAATCAACGGATTGGATTAAGTAGACGCAGCAGTAACAATCAGCAGTATAAATAGCAGTAGGAAGAACCTGCAGTAACCAGCAATAGAATAGTTGCTGTTTTGCACAGAACTGTGCACTTATAGGTACCAACGACCCAAATTTTTGAGTTGGGCTGTGTACGGGGGCCCCACCTAGTGATCTGTTGACAAATCTGAGTATGGAGATGGGTTTACAGCAAATTTCTGCAACTCTGGGAAGTGGTCGCAGGTAGAATGAAGCCAAATCCAAAGTTTTGGACGGCTGAGATGAAAAGAAATGGACAAAACTGATTTTCTACAAAAATTGGTAGATGGCCTACTTTTGATGATCCATAAATTGTGAGAAAACCTTCATAAATATATATAAATCCAGGCGACCAATATGGGCTGCTTCCGCTAAGTAGCAGATGATGATCGCAGGTGGGCCACGTCTGATCTGAGACGATCAGAGATGATCAAAGACGATCAGGCTGGAGATAAGAGCTCCGAAGGGCTTCCAGATCTTGGAAGATGACTAGGAGAATCCACAATTCCTTGGATCTTGAAGAATAAGCACTAATTTTTGACTTGGCTCTGATACCATGTCATTGAAAGAGATGGAAAGAAAACACAAAAGGTATGCTGAATGACATGCCCATGAGGGTCGACTGTTCTCATCTTATATAGTGGCGGAATGCCCTGATTACATGCAAATATCAATATCACATCTTATCTAGATCCTAAAATTTAGTTTTACAAACTAAGTATGTATAGTTGTCTTTTGACTAAGTAAGATATGATGACTGTGCCCAAAATGGGCCTGGGCTTGGATTGACAACCTTTTCCATTGACCTAATATGTACTTTAATTTATTACCAGTAAATTAAACAAACATTCCACAGTTGAGCATGAGGTCAAGCTTAGTCAAGTCACTTCCAAGGATGGAGGGAGGGGGTCGAGTGTGGGCAATTGCCCCCATTCGATATTCTTTCCATTTTTGATAAACAAGAGAAAATATAGAATTGAATTTAGGAACTTTTTTATGCCCTTTTGCCCCTCCTCAACTTTCTCTACTCTTTGAGAACTTTATAAAGCAACAAGGGTATTCTTGTTTTTATGAGGGCATTGTTGACCTTTTCTTTTCCTAAAAATAAAATCTTATGGATCTCTCTCTCTCTCTCTCTCTCTCTCTCTAGTATCATTCTCATCCATCCCAGTATCTCATCCCACAACCAACCATGTTTAGAGAGTATTTAATGAAAGTCCTGAGTGGAGCCCACTTAATAAAATTAAATAAGCTTGGAATGTGGGTGCTCCAGGACCGATGCTCTTGAGGCATACTTTGAAAAAAATGAACTCTATCAAATAAATGCTCTAATTCTCTATGAAAAAAATGTAATTGAATATGATTTGTGCCAAGTCAAATTGATTTATATGAAAAAATCGAGTTTGTTTATAAAGTTTTCCGGAACATTTTTCTAAAGGTTGACAATATTAAGCTGGGTCATTTGAGTGAAATTTCATAAGGTCTATACACGACATAAGGAGTTTGTTTTTCAACAATTTAGATGTTTTATTTGTGTTTCTATTGTTGTAGAACTCATCTATCATGGTTTTTTTTTTTTTTCATTTTTCATTTTACTATCTCTACTGTGTAGATGGCATCCATGGACATTGAAATCATCATAGGTCTTGATTTAACGGACCTTAAAGTCTAACACTATTTTCGTACTAATTCGTCTCTTCTTTTCTTTTATGACATCTAATCCAATAGTGAGTAAATGATTGAAGTACATCAAAATTTGGCATGGTGCCAAATGAAGGTGGGGATATTGAAAGGAGCTAAATTGGTCAAAGGTTGCCCCATGTAGGCTCCATAGAGTTAGACTTTACATGTGATCTATTTATAAGAGAAATTTTTTCTTTAAGTGAATCTTATGTAGATAAGGGAATGGGCCATTTCTTGAATGGTTTAGGTTTTTCAGAAGTGATCCCACTAACATTATTGGCCAATCAACTTTGACCCAGTAGAAGAAAATCCTGACTCCATTGCATCCCTGATCACTTCGTACGCTACATGTGAGACGAACTTGGCTCAGTAGATCCTTCTTTTTCTTTAAACTTAGCTTGTTTTTTGAATAACCTTGTAAAATATGCTCGAGCCAAACCAAGCTGAACAGAAAAAGCTCATTAAGTACTAGCTCATCCTCATCTTACATGCAATCTTAAATGCACTAATAGTTTCATAACACAGTTTTCTTATTATATCAGCCAGAACCTAATTAACTAGGTTTAAAATCGCGGTTTAGGCTGCGGTATTGGCCAAGCCAGAAAACCAATATGATATCGGCATTGGTCGTAGTTATCGGTCCGTCGCGGTCATCGCGGTGCGAATTGTTTTTCTTAATAAAAACAAAATCACAAAAATGTCCAAAAAATCCAGAATATTAGAAAATGCTAGAAAACAATGTTTTTTTTTCATTAGTAACAACAATAAATCAAAATATCGGTGCTCCTAAGTCATGACATCCTGTATCGCTATTTAATTTTAAAAAATAATTATATTAAGTTTAGTGTATAATATTGGTCCCATCTATGTAGTTTATAAATCAATTAATATAGTACTTCATATATAAAATCCAAACTGCTTTAAATAACTATCAATTTGATGAGACCATAACTCAAATAAGACTTAACCCATATTGGATTGACCACTATGCAACTAGCCATTTCCTAAAATGTTATTCACAAATTTTTTTAGGTGATTAATTGAAACTTGGCCCACATTTTAAAATATATTTATAGAGAATGAAAGATGAAACCGTAACCCTATGTTTGGGAAGTGGGGAGGGGAGGGGAGGGGAGGGAAAATTAATTTTACCTCATCTTGTTTGGATAGTCAAAAGGTAAGGGAAAGAAAAGTAAAAATGTAGGATTTTGTTTGTTTATGAGGTAGAAAGAAAATTATTAATTTATTCCTACTTTGTGAAAAAGTGAAAAACGCGGTTTAGTAAAATGACAAGAGAAACTCTTCTTGGACATACTGGGGGACCGATTCCTGGCCGGTCCCCCCAGTATGTCCATGTAGCAAAACTCAAATGACAAATATTCCTCTCTTTCCCTTAAGTGGGCCCCACACAAATTTTACCCCCACATTCCCTCCCCCCTTCCCAAATACCCTCAAATTTTTACTTTCCCTCTATTTTTCCCTCTGTTTTTTTTCCTTCCCCTCATTTTACCCCCTTCCCAAACAGATGGTAAAAGGGTGAAATTTCCATCGTTCTCACTCATCACTCCTCTGTGCGGAAACAGAAAAATGGTGGGGGGAAACGAAATGTCATTTTACCCCCTTCCCAAACAGATGGTAAAAGGGTGAAATTTCCATCGCTCTCACTCATCACTCCTCTGTGCCGAAACAGAAAAATGGTGGGGGGAAACGAAATGGGAAACAGAAAAATGGTGGGGGGAAACGAAATGGGAAAGAGGAAGAAGAGAGGAGAGGAAGAAGAAGAGGAAACAAGGAGAGGAGGAAAGGAAGAGAGGAGAGGAAAAAGAAAAGGAAATAAGAAGGAGAGGAGGAGGAAGAAGAAGAAAAAGAAGAAGAGGGGATACAGAGGGCGGCTGCAACTCCGGTGACGGTATTGTGCACGTTGGTGGAGCTCCAATCCAGCAGGTACCTTCCTCTTCCTCCTCCTTCCCTGCCGCCCCCCCCCCCCCCCCCTTCTCTCTCTCTCTGTTTCTTTTTCTCTTCCCCCTTTTTTTGTTATTTTTTCTGCAACAACCACAAATGCACCTGCAATTAAACTTTTTCATTTTTCTCCTTTGTAACGGTTTTCTTTGTTTTCCCTTCTTCCCCCTCTCTGACCTCTGTGCCTTTTTTTTTTTGGGCCGTATCGGCCATTACGACCTATACTTGGAAATATATTAGCCGTTACGACCGATACTTTGAAAATATCGGCCGTAGCGGCCGATATTTTGGCGATACAGAACGATATGAGACCGATACCGATATCTCAGTAAGATATCGTCTCGGTATGGGCCGATACCCGTATGTATCGACCGATACATACCGGTATCGGCCGATATTTTCGACCATTTCATGTTGATTCACTGTCCTGCAGTAGTATCACAATTTCTAGAGTCTTTGCTAAAATAAAACATTAATCGGGACTTCTTTTTGTCACCTTTGAGAGTAGTGTTCTATGCTTAAACAAAATATAGAGGTGATGAGAATGAAATTTCAAAATATTAAAAGTTTCATATTAGCTAGCACATGGTGTAATGGTTAATTAGACATAACATCTTTCATTAAAGACATTTTTCAAGAAAGAAATGGGAATCATTGATCTTACTTTCATTCTGGGGAAGAGTTGCTCCAGATCCAAAAGTTGTTGGAAAACAAGTAAATGTCAGGAGAAACAGGAAAACAACGCCTCGTCTTTGCATCAGCATCTTTGGGCAGGAAAGAGAAGCACTTGATGTACAATGATTTGCTCTGATCGCCCTTCACTCCCACTTATATTGGCTTGATCTAGTTGTAGACTTTTCCTTTCTTAGTACTTTCTGAGAAACGTATTGGCTTGATCTAGTTGTGGACTTTTCCAGTCTTGTACTTTCTGAGAAACGTATATGGACGAGCGAAGGAGCGCAGAAATATGTCGACAACCAACACGGATTGTACCAGCTAAAGACTTCCGGTCTTCGTCTTGCGCCCAAGCCAACTGTTTAGTGAATAATCCTCGTTGATTTTCAACTTAACCCAAAAGTTTACCCCCCCGAGTAACTCATCTTTTATGGTCTGTTGTTTTCTTGTTGAACGCGGATCTCATTATATAAATTGTCTATTTTCAGTCCACGAGTCTCTAGGATCTTACACTTCATTGAACAACGCGTATTTCGTGACTCGGACACCCAACCTATTAGAGTTTGATACCACTTGTAGGATTTTACATTCCATTAAACTACCACTTATATTCGCTTGATCTAGTTGTGGATTTTTTCGTTGTTGTATTTTCTGAGAAACGCATGTACGAGCGAAGGAGGCAGAATTTCTAGAGGACTGACAAGGATTGTCAAGGGTGTTGAAGTGGACACAGGAAACGAACGAAAGGTTACAATGCATGGATATAAAGACTTCCTGTCGTCGTCTTGGGCCCAAGCCAACTGTTTAGTGATTAATATTCCTCGTTGATTTTTCAACTTAATCAGATTAGTCAAGTTCAAACGTTTTGATGACTCGAGCGTAAATTCATGGGTTCTGACTGTTAAAATCTCCTGGAAGTATTTTATGGGACATGACCTGTCCATTGTGAGGGCACTCAGATTATTCTGACCTCCCCTAAAGTTGTGCTTTATGAGAAAATAAACACACACTGTATGCTTTAACATCATGTAATATTACTTTCCTGTTTTGTCTTATTTTCTGACAAATTTTGACTAATTGTTAAAACTTGTTTACAGTTCAGGGCCTGGTGGGTTTTACTTTGAGACCATAAATTCAATGATGAAGATAACTAGAATATTTGCCGGATCTACAATCCACTTAATACTCTCTCGTCATCAATGTGGTTAATTAGACATAACATCTTTCATTAAAGACATTTTTCAAGAAAGAAATGGGAATCATTGATCTTACTTTCATCCTGGGGAAGAGTTGCTCCAGATCCAAAAGTTGTTGGAAAACAAGTAAATGTCAGAAGAAACAGGAAAACAACGTCTCGTCTTTGCATCAGCATCTTTGGGCAGGAAAGAGAAGCACTTGATGTACAATGATTTGCTCTGATCGCCCTTCACTCCCACTTATATTGGCTTGATCTAGTTGTAGACTTTTCCTTTCTTAGTACTTTCTGAGAAACGTATTGGCTTGATCTAGTTGTGGACTTTTCCAGTCTTGTACTTTCTGAGAAACGTATATGGACGAGCGAAGGAGCGCAGAAATATGTCGAGAACCAACACGGATTGTACCAGCTAAAGACTTCCGGTCTTCGTCTTGCGCCCAAGCGAACTGTTTAGTGAATAATCCTCGTTGATTTTCAACTTAACCCAAAAGTTTTGCCCCCCAGAGTAACTTATCTTTTATGGTCTGTTGTTTTCTTGTTGAATGCGGATCTCATTCTAGAAATTGTCTTATTTTCAGTCCACCATTCTAACAGTTAAAATCTCCTGGAAGTATTTTATGGGACATGACCTGTCCATTGTATGAGGGCACTCAGATTATTCACACCTCCCCTAAAGTTGTGCTTCATGAGAAAATAAACACACACTGTATGCTTTAACATCAAATAATACTACTTTCCTGTTTGGCCTTATTTTCTGACAAATTTTGACTAATTGTTCAAACTTGTTTAAAGTTCAGGGCCTGGTGTGGGTTATACTTTGAGACCATGAATTCAATGATGAAGATAACTAGAGTATTTGCCGGATCTACAATCCACTTAATACTCTCTCACCATCAATGTGGTTCACACACTTATCTGGTGCATGATTATTAGATACGAACCCTAGTTCTCTATAGAGCTCCTTATGGCTCAAAACTCGCAACTGACCACCTGGTTAGGGCTGTAATCCAGTCCTAATTTTTAGATGATGGTTGGTGCAAGTAGGTTTAGAAAAATATTAAAACTTGAGTCATGTTATTCTACATGTATGGTTCATGCATTGTAGTGTAATCTTATTATTAAGTTTCTTCAGCTAACCATTCGTACTAAAATCTTGATGCGTTAGTAGTGGTAGCATCAATACTTTTCAATACTCTCCTATAGATAAAGCCCATTCCTCAACATATTGGTAAAGTAAAGCTTACATCCCACGTTACTTAAATAATGTCTTTTGCAAAGTTTTATATATACTTGTTTGGGCCTTCCACTTATAAGATTAAGCTTTTGGATTAATATATATCTTCTTATGTGGTATTGAAGTGGGTTCCGCAAGGGTTGATATTTCTTACCAACTGTGCTACTTGGCCCGACTCCCCTGGGATCCAAGGGTCCTCCCTGGGGACCGGGCTAGGATTCGGTCCCAGGGTCGGGCCAAGTAGAGTTTTTCATTTCTTACACACATAGATTCGGTCAATTGGTATTGTGGTCGCCAAGGTCAAAAAAGGAGGCTTAGTGGAACTTTTTTTATATTTAATAGTCGCGCCATCTTTAGACCGTGTAACCATCTGCGGACGTGATTGGCTAGAAACATTTTCAGTCATAGTATCATGTAGTCGGCTGCCTAAAATTTTCATTTGACGTGGGCGAGCAATGGCCCTATTGCTGCTTTCTTCAATAGTTTATTGTTTGAAGGGGGTGTGGGCTAATTTCTTCATTATTTTTTTACAAGCGCTTGAACTTTTTTTCCCCCCTTTCTTTTGGGCCATTTCATGGGGCTGATTGCCCCTAAAACCCAATTCATGGGTTCACCGATCGTAACAAGTGGTGCAGATGCTGGAATGAAGTTATGGTTATCAAATTGTTATAGTGGATCTACAATTGCTCTTTGTAGATGAAATTTTACTTTTCTTGACCTATTGAGTATCTAGACACGGAGGATACAATGGGTTTTAGGGTTGAAAAGTTGCTTGAATTTTCTAAAGATAGGTACCACCCATATATTTAACGAGGCCACTACACCTTACACCTTAGTTCTGCCCCCACAGAAAAACCCTCTCTTTGGTCCCCACAACCGAACACATTTCAGTCATGCGCCAAGCAGTATATCACAGTCGTTATTATTGGTTCCCATCCAATTACAGGTAGATTCAAACATCAATCGACATCAATAGGAAAATGAGGAGCAATAGGTGATAGCTTTGCATGCATGACCCGACCTTGACTAACAGCCCCCGGGATGAGCACGGGCAACATAATTATTGGTAGCTATAATTCAAAGATCTAAAATAAGAAATCAATAGTGGTAGTTTAGAGTGTAATCCTAATAAAAAAAAATTAATGAGTTATTTATTCCCTTCATGAAAAAGAAAAATCAAGTTAAGGTAGAAGATAACCAATGTGAGAAAACCAAAATGGATGTAAACACAAAAAACGAAAAGCAACAAAAGATCTAGGTGTAGATTTAATTGTCTATGTTGATGAGATCACCTTGCGGGTCTTCAAGGGAGCAAAGAAACCTTTTGTTGTTCATTTCCTAAATACAATTTAAAGTGGCTATACATAGGACATGGATTAACCTTCCCAAAGAAATTAACTTCAAAAAAACCCTTGATTACTTTCTCTCAGCCCCCAATGGTGTGTCCGATTAATTGTTTCGCAACATATCCATCCATTAATTAAGTTTGATCATTAAAATCTCCTTAAATGCAAGAGATTTGTAATTTAGTAACATTAATGAATCTTAAATTAAACATCAATGAGGCCGTTAGATTTAACACAATCCAATAGTAGAAATAAATACCAAGATTTTTACAAATCAATAAATTGACTATATGTTTTCTTTCAAATCCAGCCAGTCGTCTTACACATCATATGACCCACTCATGTATGTAACTAAGGATAACTCAGAAAAGGATTTTTGATTGAGTGCATTTTGTGAAAACTTTGATTTTCATAGCCCCTTTTCAACTTATAAAATCTCTTCAAATTATTATCAAGTAAATATTCCATGAGCATATTGAAGGAACTTTGATATTCAAACAGCAATGTGTCGGTGCCCCTTCTTCCTAAAGAATGCCAACTTCCTATGAGAGTGTTGCAACATAAAGAATTTTCATAAAAAACAAATAAAGAAAGAAAAGTAAAATAAAAAGTTCTACCAATCATCCCAATTAGTGCCAAATCTAAAAACTCATTAATGGTATCCAATGATGACAATTAGTACCAATGAAACATTTGTCCTTCTCTAGAGAAATTCTATGGTAGTTTTATTGGTTGAAAGACTTGGGTAGCATATATAGGGTTTAGGATGACTAAAATCAGTCGGTCAATTTTCTTCTTTATGAAAAACTTAACATAACGAAGCAGAATTAAATCATTTGCTAGAGTAATGATTTTTAAATATAATGATTAATGAAGCTTATTTGTGATATTTATATGAACATTTCTTCTTCAAAGAAATGTAAGAAGAAAACAATAATGGTTATATTGAGTCTGATTTTGGGTTGAACTTCTTGAGATATCAAGTTAAAATCCAAAAAAAACTTAAAAAATTAGAACCAAACAAACAATTATTACAACGCAATTGTACCTCTAGCAAAAACCGACACTTTTAACAACCAGTCATCTAGTCTTCCTTGATAAGATGAAAATCATTTATGAAAAAATTAAAAAAATTTAAGATGACTATTTAAATGTAAAAACAAATGGAATGTTATCCTTTTTATTTTATCTCACAAAATTGCTATCCTTCCCTCTGTTTTCTTTCCTACTCTATTGAGTCATGAAATCATTTATCTTCCATTTATTTTTTCTATTTTATTTCATTGATTACCATTTCACATATAAAAATTCGATCTATTCTCTTAAATATAACAAATACTTTCACTTCTATTTTCATATTAGCAATTTTTTAGATTGGAGCCACATGATCCAAATCATTTAAAAATATAGGGAATTCTAAAGTTTATTAGAAATTAAAATATGATATATTCTGTATAAATTAGATTGAAATGGAAAGACTTTGTAAGAAATTTAATATATGATGTTTTCCTTGATAAATCTAAAGTAATTATAAAATTCTTAATTTTATAGTTTATAGCTAAAGAAAAATTGTAGGAAGCAAATATCTGTTTGTAAGTGAAACTTTTTCTTAAAAAATAGAATTATAACTGTATTGATATGAAGTGGTAAAATAAAAAAATAAATCAATGATTCAAAAACAACACCAAAAAAATCAAAATGTTAGGACCCCTCGATCAATGTGATTTTTACCCTTTTGTTATTGGGTGCCAAAAATTGAAACATATATAAAGTGATAGTCATGTTAACATGCTCGGAACCCATATATGTAGAACTATCCAAACAGATTCAAAATCCAACTTCTATGGAAGGACATCTCACATCAAATCTATGCTTTTCCGTGCTCAGATCAAATAAACTCAACGATTTTGGTGAATCTCAAAGAAAGAAAGAGATGACACATAAATCGAATTTTGATCAATCTTAAAAATTGCATTATAAGTGTTATAAGATATGGATCTTGGGTGGATGCCCATTTGAGATGAGTTAGGGTTAGAATTAGGGTTCCTCTCTTGTGGGATTACTTTGCCTATAAATAGACCTCGTATTGTACACAAATGAGATAATTGAAATGCTCTCTCTTCTCTCTCTTAATCTTCTTTCTCTTGTCTCTCTTTTTTCTAATAGTAAGATAGATATTAGATATCTAATTATTTGGCCTCATTGTTGATATGGATGGTTGATGAACAGTTTTTACATGCAAACTAAAGTGTTTAGAATTATTCCACACGTGGAAGTCCCTGTGACCATCCTTTCTAATCAAGCGAATAGGAAGCTCCAAACACCAGGCCAATGGTGAAATTTTTGGATCCCAATTTATGAAAGTCAGATCATGATCCATTGTGATCTATGTTTTCTATTAGCATATTCCAATCGCAAGTGGAGTAACTATTGAATTGTATAAAAAAAAATTACTTGGCATAAAGATACAGAGTAATCTAGGCCAGAGGTGATGGACTGAATGCAATATCAACGTCTGTGGTGATGATGATGATGGTGGAACCTTAATTTCTTCTTCTCTTAAAGTTTATGGGGCTAGGGATGAGGAAGATCCCTACAATTCATCTAAGCTTTAGCAGCTGAAAGAAGAGCTAATCATAGGAGAAGTTGGAGAGACCATCTTGAAATTTGGAAAGATGGCCTCCCATGCCATCAATATATATTTTTTGGTACAATCACTATAGGAAGAATCCATAGGAAGAAATGTAATTTTGGGAGAGATTTTGGTGAGAGATTTGAGGGATTTAGTAGGTACTTTAAATTTAGAGTTTTTAGTGGTTTAAAACTAATTAAGCAAAAACGTATGGAGAGAGAGAATTTATTATTAATTGGGGGACATTCATGTGCATCCATCCCTCGCCATAGGGCGAGGGACACTTACATGGCTTTTCCTCTTTGTATATGAACTTTCTTTTTCTGGATATGACTATATATGATTTTTCCTCTTTTGCACATAAATATTTTCAATTACGCAAGTGTCTCTCATCTTATAGTGATAGATGGATGCGCATGAATATTCTCCTTATTAATTAAGAGATGAAGCGATTTATCATTAAGAGACCGAAGTGGTTTAAACCAAATTAATAGGGTGGTCTTATCCAGAAAAAAAACATATCAAAAGAGAGAGAATGTTCATGTAAAAACTATGTGAATATGTGATGGTCATTACGGTTCTTATTAATTGCTGATATTAGTGGGAGGTCAAAATTAGAGAATGGTCAAAATCAAATTTGAAATTGGCAATCAAAACCAATTATTAATATATAATAATAGGGTGTAAATGGCTTCCAATTTATTTGGATCTAACTTGACTCAACCCATAAAAATAGGGTATGGGTCAACCCATAAAAATAGCGTATGGGTTTATAGCCGAATAACTTTTAGGTCTGGGTTTGGGTCTATTGAATTTCAGGTCTACTAGCATGCATGAAGCCCCTCAGCATCACATATGTTAAGTCCTGAATAATATATTAAAACTAATATCCCATTCATATAAATCTATTTATAACAAACTAATTAAAAAACTCAAATCAACAAAAAAATTAAGAAAACCAAATCTTTCATCGCTTAATCCACGTCAGCGCACACAAAATATAGGATTCATATGCATTTATGCTCATTTTGAATAGTATATAAAAACTTTAAAATAACCTTAATTTATAGAGTTGGAAGGCATCCATTTGAATTGGGTTACATCCACACAAATGGGCCTAAGAGACATTTTATTGAAAATGCACATATTCAGCCCAAGAGACACCTTTTTATTGAAAAGGCAAATAATATGTGTTTTTGAAAGGATACATCCACAAATGGGCCCCATTAAGCTGATGTGGCCTCTCCTAGGCCAGAATTGATGAATTTTTTGCAACCAACATTCAGTTTTAAAGAGAAAGAATGTGTGTGGATCCATGCAGTTGCAGACCTATGGATAAATCATATATATTCCTGCAATAACGTTAAAAAGGGCGGGCGGGCTGGCCTGGCGTTGTTAATTCCTTGAATTGCTGCTTCCACCATATTCAAATCAGATTTACATTGAAAACTTTATTTCAAACTCAAGGCAGCAAACTGAAACTGCAAGTACTGTCACAAAAAGAGAAAAGATTGAAATCCAATGGGAATCACTGCTGTTTCCAAACAGATCAATACTGAAGCATGTGGGGACTACTCCAAAAGATTCAAGTTAATCTCCTCGAACGTATTCAAACTAGGACGCAAACTGTAATCAATTTATGCAAGATTTCATAAGAAATGTACAAATGCACACACATTCAATAGGATTCATAGAAGTTGCCACACTTCTTATACAGCAAAAACAGTGGCACTTGGGATCTTTAATCTGCAACAACTAAGGAGAACAAGTCCAAATGACCACACTCTGAATATGCATTTGATTGGATAGTGATAAGTATTATGCGTTCAAATGACCGTATCAAACACCCAAGTTCAACCAAGAGAGTGTTAAGTTGTTTCATTCTCTGTGATTCAAGAAATCCGAATCCATAATGATTGGGTAGAGGTCAGAGGCAGACGTGGAACCACCAGTCTGTGGCCCATCCATAGAGATACTTTGGCTCTGTTCCTGGCTATGTACTTGTTGATGGCGGCTCCTCATGGATTGTTCGAGAGAGTTGGCTCCGAAATATGACTTTGGACGACAGTACGACCTTCAAGCATGCTCACCACGGAAGACATGGTAGGCCTAAGCGGTGAGGAAGTACTAGTGCATAAAAGAGCAATATTAATCATCCCAATTGCCTCTTCTTTGTTGAATTCTGATCCCAGCTTTGGATCAACCAGCTCTAGCAGACTCCCTCTCTCTTGCAGAACATAAGCCTACAGTGGCCATAGAAAAAGAAGAAGAAGAAAGTAATGAGATTGCTTTAAAAAGTTCATTAGAAAAACATATGGTGTTTACTTTAGGGTGATGAATTTTAATGGAGAGCATTTCTAATGTTAAGATGGTAATCTAGCAGGCACCATTACCTTTACCATGGCCAAAGGTTGGACAATCACATGTGAATGGAGGACTTCTCTGTTTTTTTTTTTTTTTTTGTTTTTTTTTTGAAAGGTAATGTGACTTTAATGCACAACCTTAAGGTTAAAATAGTGACTACCTTCCACTGTGACACGAGCTCATTCTCCAACATACCACTGCATGTTTTGTTAGAATGGCAGCTGTATCATTGTTGATTTGGAGAGGATCCTAGTTGCCTTGTGTAATACACAATTGAAGGGATATATTTGTACACTCTTGTGATCAACCCAATCAAGGGGTTGGCTTACTGTAATTAGTCAATATGAATACTACAAAACAGAGAGGCCACATCATAAGATAGGCACTCAAAATATTCCAGCAATCACTTTCTGCTCTATGTTTTATGTTGATATGTTCTTTGTAAATAAAATGATGAGAAATATATATAAAAAAAAGACAACCAATATGCCACTGCACGTTCTTTGTTCCTTTCAGATAAACTCCTACGATTGTTGGGCATGGATTGCCTAGTGAATATCATTTTAAGACTAGCCGGTACACTGTAGGGCTTATCGATCAACAAATGGATCTTTATGCATGTGGTCTGTATGAGATGATACCCTCAATGTCAATACAAGGGAAAGATTGTGTGGCTCTGTAGTTTTACGTAAATCATGTTAATACTGCTCTATTATAGCAACAATAATGATTACAATCATAATAACATAAACAGAACAACTTAAATAGAAATCTAAAATACCCAATCTAGAAGATAAACACAATCTGCTTTTGGCCTGTAGTTTGTGTTGCTCTTGCCACTGACAATTTCCAAAGCAACAATCCCAAAGCTGTAGACATCTGCTTTGTCGGTGAGATAACCACGCAGTGCATATTCGGGTGCCATATATCCTCTGCAAAATCAAGATTATTATAGATTGTGTGTCCTTGCACATAATTGCTATGAACCAATAATGGTTATGCACTAAATACATCTGCCAAAGGTAAAGGTACCATTAAGAATGTCCCTACTTGTAGAGTTCTTGAGGGGTTTTTTTTTCCATTTTGAGGGAATACTTATATAGTTAAGGATGCCAAAATGGATGGTTAGAGAGAGTTTGGACATCTGAAAAGAAAAGAAAGAAAAAAGGAAATAGTTACAGGAAGAACTAAAATTATAGAAGTAACTTGGAAATTGTTTTTGCACCAGGCAAACAAGGGATAAGAGAAACTGCGTGTTTTTTCTTTCTTCTGGGAAACAAGAAAACCTGTTTGTTTAAAATAGGAATTGCCCTATATATTCAACTTCTGAACTATGAGCTGTTGAAAACCACTTACTCTAAAAGATTAAGCTGATCGAGAACGGTGTAACAATGTATATCGAGATTACAATATGGGCCATGCACACGCAGTGACTGTAAAACTGTTAGACATGCATGCCATGTGTATGGTTCAGATTGATTAATTCTAACCTTTGTGGCCTCTAAAGACTCTTTAGGGTATTTTTTTTTTAAGTCAAAAAGTTTCATTTTTCTCACCACTTTCATAAGTATGACTTTCACTCTTTCCATATAAGGATGAACGTCGCAACAACTTGGCAAAGGGGGAAAAATCTTTAAAGATAATTAGGATTTACAGTTAACAAAAGTTCTAAGAGTAACAAACTAACACGATAAAGGATAAACCTTGGAATTGAAGATAACAATAGGACAATAAAAGCACATTGACTCACATGGTTCCTGCTATTCGAGTGCTAATGTGGGTGTTCTCCTCTTCATCAAGTTTCGCCAAACCAAAGTCCGAGATCTTTGGATTAAGATCCTTATCCAGCAGTACATTGGTAGCTTTGATGTCTCCATGAACAATTTTTAACCTTGACTCTTCATGGAGATTAGCCAAACCTCTTGCTATTCCAACACATATGTGATGCCTAGTAGGCCAATCCAGTTTCAGTTGTTGTTCTTGCAAACCTAAGAAACATCCGGTAATGACAACAGATGCTTTGTGCGTTTTATTCATGGATTGCAGTCAATGGTACTGATCTTACCAAATAGAGCACGAGCAAGGCTATTATTTTCCATATACTCATACACTAGCAAAAATTGATTTCCTTCAATACAACATCCATATAGCTTTACGAGATTTGGGTGTTGCAAAGCAGAAATCATTCCTATCTCATTCACGAACTCACGGTTTCCTTGCTTTGATTTAGAAGAAAGTTGCTTGACTGCAATTATGGTACCATCATATAATAGTCCCTGCATTAGAGTGATAATGTGAAGTAATACATGACCATCAGAGTGAAAGACCAAGTTTGTTTGAATTTGATGGATAAGAAGTCCATGTATATACTATATAATACCTTGTAAACAGGCCCAAAACCACCTTCTCCGATCTTGTTGGCAGCGTCAAAGTTGTTAGTGGCAGCTTTAAGTTGTCTCAGGGTAAAGGAACCAGTTTGCAGATCTAGACGTTTGAGATCTAGCGGAAGAAAATTTTGGATGATTTGTTGCTGTTATAAATTTTGAATTACTCATTTGATCACACAATTCATAAAAATGATTATACTGTCGATTAGCCCGCACCTTCGTACATTGTGCTTTTTTTACGGAAGCAGCCTTTGCACCAAAGGATTCCTATAATCAAGAAAATGACACAGAATACTGAAGCTACAATACCAATCACAGCAGCAGCAGATATCTTGTTGCCACCACCTGGAGGTGTGAAATCTACAGAAGGAAAGAAATAAACCATGTACTTTTATCAGATAAAATTGTTCAGCTGACTGATGATAAAAAGAAACTAGTGTGTACTCATAATCTCTCAAAAGTATATTGGTTATCCGAATTTCAGAACAGGATATATCGGCTAACTCAAATTTTACTCTCTGAACAATAACAGAAGCAGCAAAGCAGGCCATTCAGATCAATTTCTTGAAATTACAGACCATCTTCGCTTTTTTTTTTTCAAAAAATAAAAGCATTTATATAAAATTATCAAACATAATTTTTTCTCTCTCATTTAGGAAAAAAACAGAAGTTTCACAAGCTTTATTGTGCCTTTTATCATTTTTCTGCAACTGTCGTGTCGAGTGTAATCCACATGCACCATAAAATTTCGATAATTTATTGCAGTGACAATTTTTGAATGATTTAATTCATCACACAATTTCAAAGGATTATACTATCGACTAGCCCGCACCTTCATACATTGTGCTCTTTTTATCCACCAAAGGATTCCTAGAATCAAGAAAATAACACAAAGTACGGAAGCTATAATCCCAATTACAACACCAGCAGAGATCTTTCTGCCACCCTCCGAAGGAGGTGTGAAATCTATACAAAGGAAAAAAAATCTACTTTTGTCAGATAAAATTGTTCAAGTGACTTATGATAAAAAAAAAGAAAAAAAGAAAACAGAGCATAATCAATCACTCAAAATGTATATTGATAATCTAAATTTTTGGAACAGGATATAATGGCTGACAAAAATAGTATCAATCTGAACAAGAACAAAAACATCGCAGGCTTCAGACCTCATCAGCTTCAAATCATAGACCAGCTTCTCTTTTCTACAACATGTTTTTCCTCTAATTTAGCAAAAAAAAAAAAAAAAAAAAGGTTTCATAAGTTTTGTCATGCCTTTCATCATTTTCTGCAACTATTGTATCCAAGTGATTGGTCTTTTCAGTTCTTCTTCTTCTTCTTTTGGTAAAACTCCCTTCATTAATGCAAATAGACAACTACATTTTGGTCCTTGGAGAATAAAAAGATATTTAAACAATGACAAATATCCACAAACTCTCCATGATAGATATTTATTGGGAATTGGGATTTTAGAAGCTGAAACTCTTAGGGGCCATCTATCTACTTTGTCATTGAATACCTGCGAATTCATGGACGAAGTTCTAATTTCTCCAAGGAGTAACATCTATTAAAGAAGTTAGGTTCTGAGTTCTTATATATTGTGGACATACATACATATATAGAATCTTTTCTAAATAAATATTAACTGTGTCTCGTATAAGAAAATATGTGAATGACATGGTGTATATTTTCATGTAAAGCTTTGACAAGAATCAGATCTTTCATTTCCCGTGTATCAAGTGCCCCACTCTGTTTATCACTACTTCTGATTTTTTCTAACATTTTTTTCATATAAAAAATTAATGTAGTGTAGTGGGTAGAGTAGCAATTTAAAGTTTTAATAAGCGAGAGGTCGTGAGTTCAATTCTTGATAAATTATCTTTTTATCAGCATAGGTTCTTGTGGGCTCCAATGTAATGAAAACTATGCAGTCTCAAAATAAAGTCAATATCAATTAAGACGGTCAATATCATTATTGAAATCTCAAAATTGAGACCAAGGGAGTCGAATAAGGCGTGGGTTTGCTCCTCATATCTTGGGTTCAAAATCGCCCCAAATTTGCCCTGTGTGGTTTAGCAAGTGCCACCCAAGGGATTAGTCCTGGTTGCTCAAAGGCGTCAGGGATACCCACGTCACTAAAAAAAGATCCAGGTGGTTAATAATTATTCTTTGTATGCAAAACTCCTCATCAAGATTCTAGAGTCTACTTATTATGACAAAAAAATGAAGGATCTTATCATTTTGGATTCCCTATGTCGATAGGTTCCTAACACATTTGGGTCTTTTTGTAATTTATTGAGAAGCGCTAATATAAAAGATTAGCCTAAAACTAGAGATAGTCTTATCATTTTCATCTTCATAAGAAGTCAAACTCATTTCCTTCTAAAGGGAACATAAAAAGAAGTTCAATACCACCTATAATATATGGTTTTTATCTAAAAGAATCAACTTACAAGTTTTTTAAATCTTTCATTGTCCATATGTAGTCAGGGATAGGTCCTGTAAGATTGCAATTCCTCAATATCCTGCGTACAGAATAGAATGCATACAGTTCAACAGGGCCTAGATGGTAGTTTCTATAAACAAGTAAGCATTCAACTCACAGTGTCCTCATGCTTTTCATATTACTTAGTGGTGGAAAAGCTGATGCTGTTCCATTTGTGTCACTGATCCTCCTACAACATATATATCCACCTAGAATAGTTAGTGGAAGTTCATATACGCTCAACTTGTTTTGCTGGATTCACAATCATTTTGAAAAGGCATTCACACAGATCGGCTAACAGTGTAGTTTCAGAAAGCTTTCACTTACAGGTCAGTTAACTTTACCAATGAAGAAATCCCAGAAGGAATTGGTCCTCGCAAACCGCTTCCCTGTATTGTTCTGTGATTTATAAAATCTGGGCATATTGAGTCAAAGAAAATGGATACAGAAACTCAAATGTTTGAAAGGACAAATGCTTACAATTTATCAAGCTCAGTCCATTTCTGTATGAAATCAGGTATCTTTCCAGTAAAGTTGCTATCACTTATCCTACTGCATGGTGTACCAAAATAAATCTATTATGAACAAGTACTCTACCTTCCTCTTCCTTTTGGAGAGATAAAACTTTTAGGTATGAAACATGTATACAACCCAAAAGAACTTACAAATCCTTCAAGCTACTAAGGTTTCCATGGCTCATTGGCAACTCTCCAGAAAATGCATTGGAAGAGATCTGGCTGCAGTTACAAAACAAAAGGGAAAAAAAAGAAAAAAGACCCTGTACTATCAAGATACACTAAAAGTTCAAAGAAAGAGGTCTTATATCTTATCAAAGCAAGATCCTTTCTAATTGCCAGCAATTATGATTGAAAAAAAAAAAAAAACTAAAGAAAAGCACAATTCTAGTAAATCTAAAAGCCAAAAATTAAAACAAACAAGAAAGAGAGTTGTGACATTAAGAAAGCTGTGACATTCTCCTAACGTTAGATCGTGGTAGGAAATGTCTTGATTTTCAAGATGGCTATACGTGGACAATCATGGCTTTAGCAGAAGTAGGATTTCTTTCGGTTTTTAAAAAAGGATCACATCATTTGTGGTTTCTGAAAGCGATATATCTATCCTTAGTATATATCTAGGAATCTCTCTTTTTAGTGCACTATCAAGAAGGATGTTGAAAATAGAATAATAATCTTTACATTATTTTCATTGGTATTTTGGATTTTTACATCATTATATATAATAGTTACAGAAATTTGATGAAGTTTGATGCATGTAAAAGGGTTAGAAGTTTGTTTTGACTGTAGAATTTGGATTGATTTCAAAAGGTAGAAGTGGAAAGTAACTATTCTCTATGAAAATTCCCTTGAGGGCTACTAGAATGGATTACTAGTTCTTATTTAACCAATCAATACAGCGGAAATAAACCAATCAGACAATATAAAACTAGCTATCTACCAATCTCACACCACAAGGAGGCAGACACAATATTTAGCGTGGAAACCCTATCCAAGGAGAAAAACCACGAACTAGAAATCAAGAGTTCACGAACGGTTACAATATATACTCACAAGTTCCTTTACCTCAGTCTGTACCTCGACCTAAGGACTGTAGTTGTTCTTGCAAAGAATCCACTGACACTGCATCCACCGTGCCCCGTTCTCCTTACTTGATTTCCTCGCACCTTGTCAACCAAGATGATCAATCTTCTACAAGAAAAGTAGAAGCAGCAATGACCTTTTAGAGCAGCCATTCAGAATAGTCTCTCATTGGCTCTAGAGAATTAACTCTCTCTAAGATATCTCTGACTCAGATCAATGAGAGTTGTGTTGGTTATCTTCTAGGGTTGAGAGTAACACCCTATAAATAGCCCCAAATTCGTGCCTTAGACTTAGTGCACAAATAGGAGTCAAACAGGGAAAGACAGTCTCAAAGGGAAACTAATTCGGATCAGAATAGAGACTTTCCCGTTTTCTGCGCAACTGTCTGCTCGAGCGGATGAGGTTCTGTCTTGGCATAAAAATCTTCTGTCAGTGTGTTTGGGCTATCTATGTTTCCTTCGCTCAAGCGGATGAGACGTTCGCTCGAGCGGACCCCATTCTGGATGATCCGGAAATTCAGCTATGTTTCTCCAGCTTTCTTCTTCTAATTCTTTAGACTTTCTTCTTCTGAGTCATTCCAATCTTCTGTTCTACAGAGTCATTTTCTAAAAAACATTACAACTCAAAAGACCTAGAATTTTGTCCAACCCATGAATTTTGCCAATACTAAAACACCTAATACTCTATAATAAACACGTCTAATATGTATAAGGAAGATTATGTTTTAACATAAATAAATAAAAAAGCAAATTTCAATTGAGGCTCACTGTGTGTTTCTGTTGCTCCTCTCCCTCTCTACTTTAGATTTGTGTCCATGGACCATGACTAGTGTGAACTTATGTTCGACTATTTGAGAAGCAAATATTTCAAATTTCATTTTCTCTTTTCGGAGGATTAAGCAAAGAAATCCACAAATGTCATTAGATTGTATGGTTTGAATGACCAGCCAATCTCCTTTTTCTATATTCCTGTTACATAAAACATGGAAATTACATGACAATCATATTTCTAATGATGTCTACCACATTTCCTAAGATAATGATGGAAATAATCTAGGGATGATAAGAATCACGCTACAACGCATGACTTTATGAGCTATATATGTCTTCCATGGATACATATGTACATCATAGATCTACCGAACATAGACAGTCCTTTAGCTCTTAACATCTTTAAAAGGTGACCCAAATTTTTTTTAAAGGTGAAGGTGAAGATGGTAGTAAAGTGGGGCTCGCCCATGCGCTAGATTTGGCAAAATTGCGTATCCATTTTGTTTGAATTTCTGAAAACTGGTCTCTTCATTTTTGGGTTTCTAAAAGGGATATTTGTACACTAGTACATATAGGAATCTTTTTCTTAAAGTGTTTACCTGAATAACAACATCAAAAAAGAAAAAGAAAATTTGAAAGGAAAAGAAAGGAAGGTTTGGACTAGTAGTGTAGGGGGAAAGGGTTGGAGAGAGTGAGTGAGACAGAAAAGCAGTGTGGAGAGCAAAAAAAGGTAGGAAATGGACAAGTCAAAGTCTCAAAGATGATGAGTCCATTCTTTTTCAATCATTGTTAGGAAATTCTCTTCTCAGATCCATGGATGTAGGCACAGTGCTGACATACATAAATACTTCTTGTTTTATCCTGTAAAATGATTTTTCTTTCCTTTTTTTTTTTTTTTTTTTTTTGCTTCACTTAGTAGTTAGATCTTTATGCATTGCCAATTGCAACAGCCCTGCGGAGGACCTGTTTGTTTGCATTAGAATACATAGGAATTGTGATAAATCACGTCATAAGTGATTAAAAATGAGGACCAAAGGTGAATTTTAAAAATGCCCATCAAATTCCTATGTAATCTAATGCAAACAAACAAACCCCTATAATTTGAATCTTTATGCATTGCCAGTTGCAACAACCCAGCATGCTAACATTCAATAAAACGACACCCCAAAATTAAAAAAAATAAAATATTCCCAAAGACGAAGCACATACTAAGGAGGTGGTCTTACATTTCATCTATGTTGACAAGATTCCCAATCTTTGGAGAAAGAGGTCCAGAAAACAGGTTGGCTTCCAGTATCATGAAAATTTAAAAATCCTTCAAAATTCACCAATAACATAGACTAAAACAAAAATTCCAAAGCAACCCAAATGGTGAAATGGAGATATAAACAAGAAAAATTATAAAAAAATTACAGATTTCTGAGAGTGGAAATATTCCAAAGTTCCTCTGGGATTGGCCCTGTCAGGCTGTTTCCAAGGAGAGAGCTGCAACAACACCATTGTCTCTGATTAACAAACTTGCTTTCACTGCATAAATATATCATAGTAACACATGAAGGTTGAACAAGCTTACAATTTTTCAAGTTGCATGGAACCCCATGCAGCAGGTATTGTGCCGTTAAGGTAGTTACGCGTTAAATCGCTGTCAATGACAAGAAGATGAAGGATTGCAGTCAGTGTGGAAGCCCAGCATTACATTAAAAAGTTTGAGGATTAAGTTAAAGAAGTTATGTAAGAAAAATCAAACGTAAGCTGGGGGACTGAGTAAGTGGAAGATGCTCTGTTACATTTGCTGGAGGTAAGGAAGCTTGACTAACTCTGGTGGAAGCTTTCCTTGAAGATTCTGACCTTTCAGAACTCTGAAAACCCCAAAGAGAAATCAGCAATGGCAAAGATAAATCATAAATGAGGCAGCATTTCATATCCAAGGTAGGAATATGGTGGTAGTTTGCATACATGCTTACAACATGACAAACGGTGTTGTTTTGGAAGGAACAGTTGCAGGTTACATTATTCTCATATTCTTTTGTTTTTGAAGGGTCTGCCCAACTCCATTCTTTGATGCATGGGTCTGCACTAAAGTTCCAATTCTCTTTGCCCAACGTCTTGGAGATTTGTTTAAGAGCATCCTCTGATCACATTCATGAAAATGAAGCACGTCAGTGGCAAAAACCATAATCATGTTTGGATTTCCAAAGGTAGGGGCCCAAAGGAGTAAACTTGTGGGGTGATGCAAACTCACATAGGTGGATACCACTCAACTCATGACCCAACTCAAATCTGATAAATCATGTTACTATGTTTTAGATGAAAAAGGAAAGAGGAAAAAACTTGTAGTCATTGCAGAGCCCCCCAAAAAAATATATTCTTTATTGAGTTTAGTATAAATTTATGAGAAAATTTCAAAAGAGAGCGCAAGTTTTGTTCAGTTTTCAAGGATAAAAATATGGAAAAGTCCATTCGGCCCGACCTGGGGGACCGAATTCAGGCCCAGTCCCCCAGTCGGGAGGGATAGCACGACTGTAAAAATATTTGACAATTCAAAATGGACATAAGTTTTCCATTAACATTTCAAATCTGGACATTTGGCAAGAAAATGAATTTCTGGTGAGATACTGAAAATTTTCTCATTTGAAATAGATTGGAAGGGAAGAAGAGGGATGCCAGAAAAGTCTTGGAGAAACTCATATTCTCCCCTCCCTACTGTCCTGATGTAAAATGTCAATATAGAAAATTTAATCCCTGTCTTAAAATGTCAAAATATTGTTGTCCTCATTTGAGATCCTAGCAAAATTGAGTCTTGTTTTAAAAAATTTCCTAAAATTTATTCCTTTTTTATTCTTAAGAAGGAACTTTCTTTTGGTATCTAGCTATGGGACCGGACCCACCCACGGGTGGGGAGAGACCTGAGGTGAGGGAAGATAAGGTTGAACCCTAAGCAGCGGGGTGAAAACTGACGCCTTTTAGCACTGAGGTAAGATACCATTTCCTTAACTAGAAAATTGGACTCAAACTAGTGCACGCCACGCATGTTCCTAACCAATATGCGAATGGTTGCGCACCAGTGATTGAAAACTTGAGCGAGTCTGAGTTGACCTAGTTAGGACAGCTTTCACTTGACCGAGTCAATAGCAAGCTTCTAACCCTCTCTCTCTCTCTCAACTTCCCCTTCCATAATTCCCAACTCTATCAATGCCATCAATCACCAAACCCCTTCCACTTGACCGAGTCAATAGCAAGCTGCTCTCTCTCTCTCTCTCACTCTCACAACTTCCCCTTCCATTATTCCCAACTCCATCAATGTCATCAATCACCAAACCCCTTCCACTTTCCAACTCCATCAATGCCATCAATGATCAAACCTTCCACTTCCCAACTCCATAAATATCATCAATGATCAAAACCATTTTACTTCACAAGTCACCCTCCTGCTTCCCAACTCTTACACACGCCCTTGGCTGGGGTAACCTAAAAAAAAAAAAAATTACTCTTACACACCCCTTCAGCTACCCAATAATACATGACTTATATTTATCTTTTGAATTGAAGGGTTCAGTTCTGTAGATCTATGATTTTTACAATTTTGTAGGGGCACACAAGAATTATAAAAAACAAATAAAAAGAAAAGGTAATCAAGCCGACCCGACTTGCCCGGGTCCAATTAAGTTTTAAAACCTCTGTATGTATTAGTAGTATATATATACTAATTTTATTCTTTTAAGCTTAAAAGGTGTTAGGCCAGATTATAAACGAGTCCCAAACGACTTGGAATTTCCAATTTGATTCATAAATGGGTCTCATTTGAGTTTGAGCCATGCATACTTCAAAGTTAAATCTCTCTAGATAACCCGACCAGATGCACCTCATTTTCACCCTTATTATAGTGATTTTGATCATTTGAGTGGGCTCTGCAATTTTTGTCATTCGAGTTGCAACACTAGATAGTCTTTATTAGCAAGGACAGACTCAGGAAACTCAACTTGGGGGCTCCATGTAAAAGAAATATTAGGAATGGGGCAAATGTAAAAAAAGCAAAACACATTAATTTGTTAGAATATGCAGGGTTTTTTCTTAAAAATTTAAACTTTTTTCATGTATGGGTGGAGTCCCCCCGACCCATGTACCTAGGTCCGCCCTTGTTTATTAGGGGGACACCATTGTAATTTTGATCAATAGTGATAAGCCTCTCCATATTTTTCTTTACTTACTAAACTTAACTCATGTCATTTCAGTTTAGAACGTTGTAAAGTAGAATGGGGAAGGGACTATATGTAAATAACTTTTGTAGCAAGGGTCGTTATTAGCACTTTATTTACGTACGTATATGTTGCACATGCAAAACATTTACATGCGGTCACATTGCATTTTACTTAAATGAGGCCTGAAAATAGTGTGTAAATAATCAAACAATTTTCATATACAGATTTTCACATTTGAAAAGTGTAAAATGACCGCACACCTCCTTGGTTAAGAAGGCGTCAATGTAGAGGACGTGTAGGAACAAGGCGAGGTATCAAACCTCTTATACACTTTTTATTTTTTACAGCTCCTTTTAGGCCTCAAGATTTTAATCAGAACTGTTTAAATTTATTATTGATCCATTATACCCCAAAAATTCACATATGCAAGTTTTACATATTTAAATCTCATTTTCATATTCCATGCTGGGTACAAGTAGCTGTAAAATGTAGAATAAAAGTAGAAATGTGATATTAGGATATTCACTTCACCACGTTTGGACGAAATTGTAAAGAAATAAACTTATGATGTGCAACTAGTGACATTTTCCTCTTCCAAATGCCTCTCCTCTTTTTTTTTTTTTTTTACTATAAAAGAGTGTAATAAATATTATGATGAAATGTGCTTTTAATTTACACCCTCTCGGGCCCTCTCTCACATATACTTTACCTCATATTATCCAAATAAAATTTTTGACACACTTCCATGTTTTACTTTAATATACTATATATATTTTTTCTTTTCCATGATTTGACATCCACCTCCCATTTCTTCCTCTACCCATGTAAACAAATAGGCCGGCCAAACAACCCAAGTATTTTGGTTTGACCATATGCATGTTTTGAAGAGCCATTTTAAATTTGCCGCCTTTTCGTTTTTGATATATTCATTTCACAGTGACCCACTAACATTTCTTATTTCTATCTACCCTTATAAAAGAGAGAAAGATATTGTAATTCTTTCACTCCACACATGCCCAATGAAAGGCAAGTTGTGGGGCTCACCCTTATTATATAATAAATCTATATCTATACCCTTATAAAAGAGAGAAAGATGTAGTCAACATGTGGGGCTACCCTTATTATATATATATATATATTTTTTTAAATATACTTTTTTTACTCCACACATGCCCAATGAAATGCAAGTTGCGGGACCCACCCTTATATATATTTCTATCTATCTACTCTTATAAAAGAAAGAAAGATGATGTACTTTTTTCACTACACACATGGCCAATAAAATGCAAGTTGTGGGGCCCACCCTTATATATATTTATTATATATATGTATTTTATATATGGATAAAGATGGGGACATAATGGGAATTTTCCAATTTCGACTCTTATAAAATCTATCTACCCTTATAAAAGAGAGATAGATGTTATACTTCTTTCACTCCACACATGCCCAATGAAATGCAAGTTGTGGGGCCCACTCTTATTATATAATAAATCTATATACCCTTATAAAAAAGAGAAAGATGTAGTCAAGTTGTGGGGCCCACCCTTATTATATATATTTTAATTATAAGAAAGATGACATACTTTTTTCACTGCACACACGGCCAATAAAATGCAAGTTGTGGGGCCCACCCTTATATATATTTATTATATATATATATGTATTTTATATATGGATAAAGAAGGGGACATAATTGGAATTTTCCAATTTCTACTCTTATAAAAGCTGTCTACCCTTACAAACGAGAGAAATATGTTGTACTTCTTTCACTCCACACATGCCCAATGAAATGCAAGTTGTGGGGCCCACTCTTATTATATAATAAATCTATATACCCTTATAAAAGAGAGAAAGATGTAGTCAACTTGTGGGGCCCACCTTTATTGTTTATATTTTAATTATAAGAAAGATGACATACTTTTTTCACTGCACACATGGCCAATAAAATGAAAGTTGTGGGGCCCACCCTTATATATATATTTTATATATTATATATATATATATGTATTTTATATATGGATAAAGATGGGGATATAATGGGAATTTCCCAATTTCTACTCTTATAAAATCTGGCTACCCTTAGAAAAGAGAGAAATATGTTGTACTTCTTTGTTCTTTCACTCCACACATGCCCAATAAAATGCAAGTTGTGGGGCCCACCCTTATTATATATATTTTATATTATACTTTTTTTTATCTATGTACCTTATAAAAGAGAGAAAGATGTCGTACTTCTTTCACTCCACACATGCCCCCATGAAATGCAAGTTATGGGGCCCACCCTTATTATATAATAAATCTATATCTATATATCTACCCTTATAAAAGAGAGAAATATGTTGTACTTCTTAATTTCACTCCACACATGCCCAATGAAATGCAAGTTGTGGGGCCCACCCTTATTATATAATAAATCTATATATCTTTATAAAAGAGAGAAAGATACAGTCAAGTTGTGGGGCCCACCCTTATTGTTTATATTTTAATTATAATAACAATGACGTACTTTTTTCACGACACACATGGCCAATAAAATGCAAGTTGTGGAGCCCACCCTTATATATATTCTATTTTATATATGTATTTTATATGTGGATAAAGATGGGGACATAATGAGAATTTCCTAATTTCTACTCTTATAAAATCTATCTACCCTTATAAAAGAGAGAAAGATGTTGTACGTCTTTCACTCCACACATGCCCAATGAAATGCAAGTTGTGGGGCCCACCCTTATTATATAATAAATCTATATACCTTTATGAAGTCAAGTTCTTGGGCCCACCCTTATTATATACATTTTAAAATATACTTTTTTTCCTCCACACATGCCCAATGAAATGCAAGTTGTGGGGCCCACCCTTATTATATATATTTTATATTATACTTTTTTTTTTATCTATCTGCCCTTATAAAAGAGAGAAAGATGTTGTACTTCTTTCACTCCACACATGCCCAATGAAATGCAAGTTGTGGGGCCCACCCTTATTATATATATTTTAAAATATACTTTTTTTACTCCACACATACCCAATGAAATGCAAGTTGTGGGGCCCACCCTTATTATATATATATATATATTTTATATTATACTTTTTTTACTCCACACATGCCCAATGAAATGTAAGTTGTGGGGCCCACCCTTATTATATTATATATATATCACTATATATATATACACTCTTATATAAAAGAGAGTAAAGTATAGCACATTTTCACTACACACTTGCCCAATAAAATGCAAGACGTGAGCCCCACTTAGTATTATATTATTATATTGTATATCTATACTCTATTATAAAAGAGAGTAAGATGTAGTATGGTTTCACTACACACCTGCCCAATAAAAAGAGAGTAAGATGTAGCAAGGGAGGAAATAGAATGAGATAAAGGAAAGAGAAAGAAAAGAGATAAGAGAGAGTGAATCGGATGGATAAAGATGAGGGAATAATGAGAATTCCTCAATTTATCTAAGATAGACTTTGGGTTAGGCTTGGATTTTGAGGGGTTGTGAGGATCCGGATCAAGATGATCTAGAAGACTAAAGTTTAGGAATTAAAAATATCTACCCAACGGTACCATAATCTCAAAAATCTAAAATTACGAAAAGCTCCCTAAATTCTCTGGAAAATTGTTAACTACCCCCCAACTATACCCAAATGAGCTCGGATGTAGACCAAACTTGGCACACACAATCCTAATAATTTTTTAATCTCTTCTATTGAGTAGATGCTGATATTTTAAACGTAATAAAATTTCATTTTAATACATTCCAATAAATCGAGTAATTTTTTTTCGATTTCTTTTTTTTTAAGTTGGTGGAGAAAAGAAAAGGAAAATATGAATAAGATTGGAATCTATCTCAAATCAATATCTCCAATGTTGTTTTTTTCGCTCTTCTGTTTTCAAATTTTTTTTAACATTCTTCTTATTTAGATGCTACAAGATTTTCAATATCTCAAATGTTGTTTTTTTCCCTCTTCTTTTTTCAAATTTCGTTTAACATTCTTCTTATTCAAATAATGCAAGATTTTCAATGCAAGGAATTTTGTGGGTATGAGGTTTTTCCTTTGTGAGTAATTGTGTAAGGAAGAACATGGCAGTTTAACGAATGCTTCATTGACTCTTAGCTTCTTTTGAAACGGAGGGAGTTTTCATACATGTAAGTGAGCACTGTCTACTGAAATTATTATCTTTTGATTAAATCTTCTTCTTCAATTTTTTTTAATGTTGCAATAAAATCTTCATTCTAAGAAAAATGAGTGCAACCAGAGTTAAGAAAATGATGATGAAGATGTGGTTTTTTTCTTTTTCAAACCTGTTTGGGCCAAAGTTAGGCCCATTGATCGCTTTCGTGTTCTGATAATTTTAATTATATGTATGTTTTAATTCTTGAATCTTAACTGCAAGCTTCCAAATTGTGCGTGTTTCATATTTCCTTATGGTAGAACTTTGTATTTAGTTCTCACTCTATGTTTGGAATATGAATTTGTGTATAGCATTAAAAATGTAAAATTGATACCGTTTTGTTATGTGAGATAGGAAAATGGAAAACTCAAACAGAAAGTGTTCTGGTTGAGAAAAACAAAGTAGACAATAACTAAAAGGACAATGCTATGACGCATTAAAAAACTTTCCATTATCTATCTCTCCACAGAGTCGAAGGGGAAGGGCTTTTTTTTTTAAGCAGTACAGGTGCAAATATTCATAAGGCCAAAAACATAATCCATATTTGTATAAGAATCTGACATTTTATTTTGTTTATTTTTCCTATTTTAGTTTATGTTAGTTAAAATCTTATGCTTAAGACTAAGGCCTCTTCAATCGTCACCCTCCAAAACCTTCAAGAGTGGGATAAGACCAATAAGCATTCATTTGTGGTTCTCATTGAACCATTTTGTTCACTAATTTTTAAATTTTTATTTAGTTTTTTTTTTTTTTTGTCTTTTGTAAAATTAATTGTGAGATGTGGTACTATTAAAGAATCATGTCAAAGAAAAAATATTTCAAATTTTATCATTCCATAAGTTCTTTAGTCTTTTTTGGTACTATTTTGTCCACCTCAGTTAATAAACTAAGCGAAGGTGGGAAAAATAAAAGATTTTAACTATGCACTATTTACTCCATTATGTGGTTCATGGTGTACATACTGCCTTTTAACTCTGAAAACTTAAATGCCATGTGCTTTTTCAATAATAAACCTTAAACTAAGACAAAAAAGAAAATGAATAGTGTATTTTATAATGGATCAAAAGAAAAGGAATCAAGTGTGTTTCACTTATTACTTTTTGTTGTTCAATACTTACAATTTTGTGGGCACTTTAAATACTTCGCCATCAGCTTAAAAATCAGTTTAAAAGTCGTGTCAAAAGGTATTAGTTAGCTTGCTACTTTTGTTATTGTTGCTGATGGCCACTTGGTGGTTGTGTTATAATTTAAATACCAAATTGACTATACACGAGAGAATTAACATTCTCACATTCTCTCTTTTTTTTTTTTACCTGAAACAATGCTAATTCTGCAAATAGTTTCTATTTATTTATTTATTGATTTTTATTTTTTGGTAGACCTGAAAGATACTTGAGTGGTATTTGTATTTGAAATTTGAGAGTTAAGAACATCAGAGGGCTCGGGGAGGTTTCCAGAATATATGAGATTATTTTCTTTGTATGGATGTAACCCTTTATTATTATTTTTTAAATATTAACCATTTAACCTTTTGTACACTAACCTTAAATATTTGTAATTTGATGTTTCTTCAGTTGTATATTATTTATTATGGCCTTTAAAAAAGGTATAGGAACTTCCAAAACTTATAAGCACATCCCATATATATAGGTACTTCGTTTGCATTATTGCTTTACATTTAGTTTTTTTTCTTTTTCTTTTTCTTTTTCAGTTGTATATTATTTATTATGGCCTTTAAAAAAGGTATAGGAACTTTCAAAACTTATAAGCACATTTGATATATACAGGTACTTTGTTTGCATTATTACTTTACGTTTAGTTTTTTTCTTTTTATTTTTTAGAAAAAAGTAGCAATTGAGAAAATATCATAAATAAGAAAGTGAAAGGTACAAACTTAAACTCATTTTATGTCCGTCCTATTTTTTTCTCTCTTTTAATGAAAGTTACCATTAAAAAAATTAAATATTCTTTTCCCTTTTGCTTCATATGTTTGTATTTTATTTAGTTAGAATAATTGAGTTTTCAATCTGACATAATAGTTGTATTGATCTTGATTTATACATCTGTTGGAAGAATAATCACAAGTTGGATAATGTGATAACTACTACTGAATATTAGTTCTCTTCTAATATTGGTGATTGTTAAAGATAATTCCATAAATGTAATTTAGTGGTAGGTCATATAGATTGCTATCGTAAAATTGTTATTGTTCTGTACAATTTTTAGTTTCTTAATATACAACTTTTGTAAATTTTCTTATTATAAAAGGACATTTCAAGGGCATGAATATATCTATTTATTCTTGCTCTTACTCATGAGATTTAAATTGAAAATTAAACTCTGATAATTTTCTAACACATTTATTTCTTTCATCATTGCAAGCTTCTTTTTCTTCTTCTTTTCTCATATATTTCAATGAAGCGTGATGCCTTTCCTTAAAGGGAAAACGAGGATCTCATAGAAACAGCTTGTTATGCTAATGTTACTACTAACTTCAGAGTCAGTGAATGAAGTAATCGTTTTAAGTGTAAACAACTAAACTAAGTATTTGATGCCGAGCTGCAACAAATTCAGTTTGTCTTTGTTCGTTTCGAATTTTTCTTACTTTGATCAACACTCTCATCCTCTATACAAAACAGAGCAGAAGAGTTGATCTAGAATACCTAGATTACATTCTCATGTATTTCTTAAGGGGAATGTCCAATTCTTTTGACAGATTTCTATTTGTAGTTTTTTATTTTTTGGTATTTTTTTCCCTATGGATATCTCTATTTGTGAGCTTCCATTTAACTAAACTTCTATGATTTCTTTGTATTATCATTTTCTTAAAGGGTATAAAATATAGAACTTTGTATCAAGCAAAAGAAGATGCTGACTCTTAAAGATGTATTGTTTCTTTTTACCTGATAGTGGTTCGTCTTATAAAATAAAACAAAACACATGTTAAATACTAATATTGATCAACAGGTGCTCTGCAATTCTTACCCGTCAGAGTTTATATCATAGTTTCACCATTGTTGATCCTTGTCGATTGAGGACAAGCCGGATTACTTCATTATTCATGATGGTCGATGTGAGATGTTATTTTTCTTTGTAAGTTAAGACTAAAACGACCATCTTAGTTTTGTTATTCTGATGTCCTTAGGTAATATATAATTAATTATTTTTCTTAATATAATCTAATTTGGTAGTGAACATATAATTATGTTCATGGTAATTGGTTAGAACAGTAAGCTCATTTGGTTTTTAATTTTAATTTTAATTTTTTATAAAACTGCAGATTATCAATTTGACTATACTTTCGACCGGACTCCAACTTTAGCAAGTCAAGTCTAGCAAGAAATTGATAAGTCGACCTGAAAGGTTAAATAAAATAAATTAAAATTTTTTTGTACACATTCATGATTAAATATCTAGAAATATGTGATTTATATCCTCAAAAAGTTATATAAATTTCATATCAATTGTCCTTTGAGATCTCATTTTTCTCACTATATTATTGTTTTCAAATGTATGGGAAAAAAGTAGTGTCAACTGCATTTGGGCATTGCATGGGCCTTGCAATTTACAATCACTCATTTTCTGTTGAAATTTTATTTTTAAATGTATTGAAGCTTCTACTAAATTTTTTTAAGAACTTTAATTTTTTTTTAAAATTTTCTTAGTAAAATTGTGTGTCCAGTGCTAGTAAGTTATAAATGTATATAATGGCATAGCTAGGATTTCCTTGTAGGCGACAAACAATAGTCGATTGAAAAGAAGTTAGTAACTGTTATGCAACACTTCTTTTTCCAATAATGATGAAAGAAAAGACAAAAAACTTTATAAGGGGAATAAAAAACCTAAAAAAAAAAAGAAGTTAAAAAAAATTAAATATATAAATAAGAAAAAAAGTTGTATAAATAAAAACAACTATACTAAAATCATTTATAGAAGAGAATTTCCAGTGGAAAGATATTTCTAATGCAAATTATAGGTTCATGACTTTGTGTTTTCATACCATAGACCAATCCTGATCATGCAAAATTTATTTGAAGATCTAATCAAACTATTTTTACCCCCATTTACATATTTCTACCTACATATTTATTAATAAAATACTTATATAAAATCAAATTTTATTTAAAATAATTAAGTGCTTAACTCAAACCTGGCCCTACCTGTGAGGGTTTAAGATGTGTGATACCAAGACTGCTCCTCCCAAAAAGAGGAGCAGATAATGGAGGTTGTTGCCTTGGGATTTCTTCTTATCTTCCCAAGAGAGGAAGACTAGCCTCAAAAGATCTAGTGATCAATCCATTGCTGATATATGTGAGGGCTCAATTGTTGAGGCACCTCCCTTCCACAAAAATGAAAATCCCTATCTGAGTAGCTGTAGCTTAATGGTGAGGGACTTGTGTGTGTAAGTGGGTTTGAGAGTATTAAACCTCATTAAAAAAAAATAAAAATGTAGGAGCTCATGCTATGGTCAACCATCACTTGCCCCACCATACAAAAATCTTAGCTCCACCACTTGGAACCAGCACACACACAGTGAAGTTGTGAGACATGTGACATATCACATGCATACTCCACATATTTCCAATCTAAAGGCATTTGAAAACAGAGAAAATGGAAATCAGGTTAACTAGATCTTACCTTCCTCAATGGGAAGAGTTGCTCCAGATCCAAACGCTTCAAAACAACAAAATGCAAGAAGAAACAGGAAAACAACTTCTTGTCGGTGCAACAGCATCTTTGGACTGGAAAGATGCATTTGCCACTTGATGTGCGATAATCTTTTCTGCCCTTCCTTCCCTCTTTGTAATTTGCTTGCTCTTGTTCAGATCTTGAATTTTATTTTCTTGTACTTTGTTTGTGAGCAATGATGAATATATAGACCAGCTAGTGAGAGGAGAAAAATCTCTGGTGCCGACAAGGATTCCGTAGAGCGTTGAATTTTGAATATGGATATGAGTAGTTGGAAGTTGGAATGCATGCAATGTAAGTTCGAAAAGAAAGACTTCTGAGTAGTCGTTATGGGGCACGTTGACTGATATTTCTAGTTGATTTTTGAGCTTATTCACATCAGTAAGTTCACAAGCTAATGAGTGAGCATGCGTGTAATCTGCGCCCTTCATCGGTCATCAGTCAGGTCTCATGAGATGCAAGGGCGGACCCAAGTGTTGGCACGCGGAACCCTCTTAGATAATATCTTTAAAAGAATTGATTTTATTATTTAATGTCTTCACTTGACCATATATTGCAACGAAATTCCTGGATCCGCCGTTGATGAGATGGGAGGGTTGAGAAGCATTTTTACAGGTTAAAATGTTGTTTTAGTTGGACCCCCAGGATGGAAATGAACAAATTTAGGATAAATTTTACGCAGCAGCAGACTTTGTGCTTGAAAACCAACAGCAGGAGACAATGCATGGTGGGCCTCCAACAGTACAAGCGGATTGTCATTTTCGCATGTGAAAATTTTAGTTGAAATGTAAATCTAAATCCCAGTGAACACATCTGGCCATATGCATGGAAAGAAGTGTTGAATTTTAAGACCATAAAATCAATGGTTATGGTAATAGAACTCCCTGTGGCTCGGAAGTCGGAACTCATAATCGACCACCTAGTTAGCTCAAATTGAACTTGAAATCTTAATTTTCAGATGATGATGGAGTTTAATGAGGTTGAGGAAAACATCAAAAAACCTTTTTTGTAATATTATCACATGATATTGCACTGTTACAAAAATCACATGATATTATTGTACTAACATCCTCGGGATAATCCTGATTGTATCATGCTATTTGCAAAAAACGCCTCAACTACTGCCAGAAATACGGTTCTTGGGAAATTATCATTTCAGGAAAATTCAGGGGTATTTTTAAATTTTAGAACTTTCTGGGATAATTATGAATTTTTCCAAAATAAAAATAATTATGATTTTTTTTGCAATAATATATATAATGAATAAAAATACTGTTAAAATAACTTTTTTTAGTTTTTCCCCCATTTTGTCCAGATTATATTTCAGTTTCTCTTGTAATATTTTCAATTTTAATGACATCACCTTCGTTGAGTATTTCTCCCATTATATTGGTATTCAAATACTCTACCAATAACAGGTGGAAGACTTTGATAATAAAAATAGATTTCAAAATATGAGGGCACAAAGTCAAAATTTCTTCTGGATCGATGCACTGGCTGGACTATCCAAATACTTCAATTCAGCTATTGAAGTCAAAATATCCAGCTCACTAAATTATGCATTGCTAATGAGGCCAATTTTGAGTGCTTTGAATGAGGTTGTTTCTTTTTTGGTGGTCTAGTTTTTTTCTGTTTTGTTCTTTATGCTTGTTTTTCAATGAAATCTCTTTATTACCAAAAAAAAAAAAAAAACTTCAATTATTTGTTTCAAAAGGTGGAAGCATTATTATAAAATTTAGGGGATTTTACGTGTAATTAATCATTATTGAAATTTAGGGATTGATATGAAGTCGAACAAGTCGCAATATCGAAATTAAAGGGCACTTTTGTCTTTTCAAAGCACTTACTTTTTGCACAGAGCAGCCTATGGCAAAAGCTTAAATATTTATCATTGATCCACAATTTTTGGATTTTTTAGAGAAAATGAAAAAACTGAGAAATGTCACTTTATAGTGACTAGAGACCCCCCAAATAGGAAAGGCCTTGTGCACATCTTTTCCCCTTCAGAAAGAACAAGATGTAGTCTACATTGTGTCTTGAAGGATGGAGAGGATTCCTTAAGACAATGTAAACAGAATAACCAGCTTTGCTATTTCCTTGAATTGCTTTTTCCAACATTCCATAGTCAGGTTCAATTCCAATGGTGATCCATTGAAACTTTATTTCTGACACAAGGAAATGAACCTATGTAATTGCTGCCTCTGAATAGACTCCTACTGTCCTACAGCATACAGGATTGCTTATTTAAAATTCAAGATGATCTTATTGAAAGTCCCATGATATAACTTTGAATGAACATATTCAATCTAGGATGCAACCCACAGTCAATTTATTCAAGATTTCATAAGCAATGTACAAATGCGTACACACTATGGGATACATAGAAAAAACTGGAACTTGTGATCTTTTAGTCTGCAACAAAGAAGGGAATAAATTCAAATGACCTTGTATATAAAACAAAAGTGGAATAATATATATAGTTTTATGTGTATATTATTCTTTGCTATTCAAATATTCTGAATATATATTGATTGGATGGTGATCAGGAGTGGATGCAAAAGTGTCAGTCCGTGAACAATAAGTATTGTTTCAAATGACTCTGTATCAAAGACAGAAGTTCAATCAAGAGAATGTTAGTTGTTTTTTTCTCTGGCATTCCAGTAATCCGAATCCTTAATGATTGGGTAGAGATCAGAGGCATATGTAGACAAGCCTATCTGTGGCTCATCAATAGAGATACTCTGGCTCTGGCTCTGCTCCTGGTTATGGATTTGATGATGGTGGCTCCCCATGGCTTTCAAGTTCAAATCATCACTTGAGATATTTGGGTCTGAAATCAGGTTTTTGACGACAGTTCGACCTTCAAGCATGCCTACCACAGCAGACATGGTAGGCCTAAGTGTCCAAGAAGCATTAGTGCATAAGAGAGCAACAGTAAGCATCCTCATTGCCTCCGCTTTGTTAAAATCTGATCCCAGACTCGGGTCAACCAGCTTAATAAGACTTCCTCTCTCTTGTAGAACATAAGCCTTCGGTGTTCATAGAAGAAAAAACAAGGAAAGAAAAAAAAGTAATGAGATTAATCGAATGAGTTCATTAGAAAAAAAGTGTTTACTCATGGTTTATAATGTTAATCCAATAATCTAGCATACGCTACCATGACCATGTTAAGTAGTTGTTTATGCAGTTTCCCATCACCAATTGAGATGGTATCAGAGCCAACACTTCTCGGGTTGGAAACCACGTAGGGCTCGTTGTGTGTTTGTGTGGCCGCAAGTGCATGTTTTTCGGATTTGGGTGTTAAGTAGTTGTTTGTGCAGTTTCCCATCACCAATTGGTTTTGGGATTACCATTGGGGTTAAAAAAGATGACCCTTGTCGTAGAACATATCAATGAACAAATGGATCAACATGTATATCGTCTAAATAAGATGATACAGCCACAATCAAGGGAGGGAAAAGTTGTCTGGCTCTGCGGTATTACCTAAATGAAGTAAATCCTGTTCAATTATAACAACAATAATAATGACAATCACAATAACATCTATGGAGCAATGTAAGTGGAGATCTAAATTACCCAATCTAGAAGATAAATGCAATCTGGTTTTGGCCTGTAATTTGTGATGCTCTTCCCACTGACAATTTCCAGAGCAACAATCCCAAAGCTGTAGACATCTGCTTTGTCAGTCAGATAACCACGCAATGCATATTCTGGTGCTATGTATCCTCTGCAAAATCAAGATTGGAATGAATTAAATGACATAAATAATTAAAAATGAACAAATAATGGATGGACACACTGGCGGAGGGAAATTTCCTCTCCCCAATTTTCTCTCCACTTTGTACAGAGAAGAGAAACTTTAGGAATTACAGTGGGCATTTTAATTTTATGACTTTTTGCCCCTCCTCACATGTTCTTTTTGCTCTTCTTTGAAAGAGAGAATTTTAGCAAACAATAACATTATTCTTGTCTTCTCCTTTCTTTGAGATATATAAAAGGAACTAGATTATCCTATCCCCTTTTGCTTTCGGGCATATAGTTTGTTTGTTATTCTCCTTGTTTTTTAAGGCATGCTTCTCACATACTGACTTCATTCACGTAGAGTCTTATTAGACTCTTTGAGCAGGGTCACCTTAAAAAAATGAAAAAAAAAAAAAGAAGTCAAAATGTGGATCCTCTAGAGTTGATCTCTTGAGTGAGGCCCTTGATGAAAAACTAAACTTTACAAAAAGAAATGCTTTATTTTTTATGAATATTTTGACTCAATACAGTTTGGGCCCAATGTCAAATTAATTTATATGAAATATTTGAACTGCTTATATTATTTTATATGAGATACTAATCTGAAAGTGGGTCAGCTGAGTGAAGTTTAATGGGGATTATATACTGCATTGGGAGGCCATTTTATCAATGATTTAGATGTTTTAAGCAGGCATACTATTGTATAACTTTTCTGTGACTCAATTGTTTTTCCCCCTTGTTTCTACTGCATGATATTAGGGGCCTTGAAATCATTATTGCCCCACAAAAAGTTGCCCCATTCTCCATGAGAAATTTTGCTCCAATACAATATAGGCCTAATGTCAGATTGATCTCTGACAAATCTATAATATTTTATCCTTGCACCCCCTCAACCAAAATCCTGTCTCCACGCCTCCGCCGCTGGATGGACACTAAATACTTCTGCCGAGGTAAGGGTGCCATATCTATAATTCAAGATAACAAAAGGAATGGTTGGGGTTCGAATTTCTCAAAAGAAAAAGGAAGAAATAGTTACAGGAAGAAATGTGAAATTTAATTGTATAAGGAAGTTGGAAATTATTTGTGCACATGGAAAATGAATGAAGTATCAAAGAACCTGTTTGTTGAAGATAACTATATAACTTTCACTGTTTCCACTTCAGGAAGAACCTTGTAAGAGTCCTTCACAGGAGGAAAAAAAAAAAAATCTACACAGGCTTTACAAGTTAACCAAACTTCTGATTTGAAAGATTAAGTTGTATTCACAATTTTACATGGAGGAGTAATAAACTAACATGGATAACAATAATTTTTGCAACCAAAGACAACAGTCGGAAAACAAAAGCACATTGACTCACAAGGTTCCTGCTATTCGAGTGCTGATGTGGGTTTTCTCCTCTTCATCAAGTTTTGCCAAACCAAAGTCCGATATCTTAGGATTAAGATCCTTATCCAGCAGTATATTAGTAGCTTTGATGTCTCTATGAACAATTTTTAACCTTGACTCTTCATGGAGATAAGACAAACCTCTTGCTATTCCAACGCATATCCTATGCCTCGTTGGCCAATCTAGTTTCAGTTGTTGTTCTTCTGGACCTATGGACCATCCAGCAATGACATTAGATATTTTTGAGATATATCCATGGGGTGTAATGAATGGTATTCATCTTACCAAACAGAGCACGGGCAAGGCTATTATTTTCCATATACTGATACACTAGCAACAATTGATTTCCTTCAATACAACATCCATATAGCTTTACAAGATTGGAGTGTTGCAAAGCAGAAATTAATCCTATCTCATTCACAAACTCGCGGTCTCCTTGCTTTGATTTAGAAGAAAGTTGCTTCACTGCAATTATGGTACCATCAGAGAGTAGTCCCTGCATTATAGTAATAATGTAAAGTTATACATGACCCTCAGATTGAAAGATAAAAGCAGTTAGTTAGGATTTGATGGATAAGTTCACATATATAATACCTTGTAAACAGGTCCAAAACCACCTTCTCCAATCTTGTTGGCAGCATCAAAGTTATTAGTGGCAGCTTTAATTTGTCTCAAGGTAAAGGAACCGGTTAGCAGATCTAGATATCTAAGATCTGTCAGAAGAAAAATTAGATATGAAACTGCATCATAAAATGTCGTTAATTTATTTCATTTACAAATTTTGAATTACTCAATCCGTCAAACAGTTTCATAAAAGGATTACAGTGTTGATTAGCCCGCACCTTCGTACAATGTTGGTCTTTTACTTAAGCGGCCTTTCCAAAAAAGTATACCCAGAATAAAGAAAATGACACAGAATGCTGAAGCTACCATCCCAATCACCACACCGGCAGATATCCTTTTGCCATGCTCTGTAGGAGGTATGAAATCTACAGAGAGAGAGAGAGAGAGAGAGAGAGAGAGAGAGAGAGAGAGAGAGAGAGAGAGAGAGAGAGAGAGAGAGAGAGAGAGAGAGAGAGAGAGAGAGAGAGAGCAGAGAAAATGAACCTTCTATTTTGATCATATAACATTGCTCGATCGACTGCAAATATTTAAACAAAAACTAGAGGATACTCAAAAATCATTTAGAATTTGTAGTGGTAATCCAAAATTTATTAATAGGATATATTGGCTACATGAATTGAGCTAATATGCAGCATAGGCCATTCAGATTCAATCTGCTTGCAATCACAGACCAACTTTTTCCCAAAATAGAAACATTTATGGACTATCATCACTTTTTTCCAAACTAGAAGCATTTACAACAAATCCTCAAAAAACTTATTCTCTAGTTTAGGAATGATCACGAGTTTCAAAAATTTTATTTTTCCTTTTAACACTTTTCTGCAATTATTGTTTCTAGTGATATCCAACTCAGACAATAACTAGGCACTCTAACTCTAATTGAATAAAAAAGGCAATATAAGTTCTTATGCAAGCAAGGCTACAAATGAGTTGTGTTATTTGAGTTGGACTGCAGAAGACTTGCCGCAGCATGCAAAGTACCTGGATCAACAGAAATGGCTGATATGAGAGGACCATATGTTCCTCTATAGGGGATGCTCTGTGTGCCTTTTCCAGCCCAATAGAAACGGATCTCCAGTGTGTTAGTTTCCACAATTGCAGTAAAATTCTTCACGACTGCTCTATGCGTCCCTCCAGCTTCATCTTCAATATTGAAATCTTTTAATACCAATTTCCCCTGAAACAAACTAGTTTAATTTGACCGGACTCTGAAAAGTTAACAGATAACTATATTCAAAATGCAACTGATACCTGAATATAAACATCAAACATGCGCTTCCCAAGGCTGCTATATGTTTTGTCATCTGTGAACATTATCTCTGCAAAGTGTAGTTTCACTGTGTAATTCCCATTTAGTAAACAAAGTCCATAATAAGTTAGGGAGAGAGGAGAAAGTCGTGCGCTTGTGTACAAACTGAGATCGGGCATTGAGAGTCTGGATATATTTGATGCGATGTAGTTGTCTGTTTCTCGACTATTGATCAAGAAGTCTCCTGTGCTGCTAAATGCCCAATTTTCTGTACTCAAAAAGAATTTTGAAGCCCCACCTAGGTCTTGATCTTCACTGAATGTGGTGCTTCCATGGACTCCATTAATAGTCACTTTTTCTCCACCACAATTTATATGCAATGAAGAAAGTGCTGTCATTGGGAGAAACAAAATTACTATTATTAATCATCTGCAAGTAATAACTGCAAGTCAAAAAAAACAAAAAAAAAGTCATCAAGATACATTTTCTGATTAAGCATTGATAACAGCATAGCTGATCTCTTTCAGAATTTATCCAGATCTGTTACTAAAGTACACACAAACTTCCTTTATTTTTCTGTGTTGAAGAAACTGATATTAAGTTCAAGGAATCTTACACAGTTTTGCTTTGATTAACATTTCACAAAGTATTTCTGTAATTTAAAAGGAACGAATATTAAATTTCATATCCACATGAGTTATTACTTCCAAAAAATGATTAGGGTTTACGAAACAACAAGCGATTCTGTCATTGGATGATCTCATCCTCATGCATTAACCCACAATTATAGGTGCATCCAAGTACAGCCACATGGCACATTTCTTTATGGAAACTAAACTAGCACACTTACATTTTGGACACTGGAACTTTTTCAAGCAGGGAACAGCTCCACTTCTAGATCATATGGGGTCAGGAATGTATCAGAACCAAAATATCATTTGTAAAGCGTTTTATGCATCTGGTAAAATAAATAAATAAATTACAATGTCTCATGCAGAATGCAGAACAAGAGAATTGAAGACCCTTACATATTGTTCACTGCAGGAGGGTTTCCAAACAAGTTTCTACAGAAACATAAAGAAAAATAAAATATTCAGCAGCACAAATAAGCAACAACATTAGCTGGAAATTATAAAGAACTTGCAAAATTACATAGAAGTAATCTTACAAACTTCCTTGTTGACATTGCCCAGAGCTCCCCAATGTAAAATTGTTGTAAGAAAGGTCTCTGCCACATCAATGCATTGCAATATGAACCACAAAATTAAAGACAGATTTCATGGAAGCAACTGGCAACAATGTAATTGGATATACTGAATGCAGGGAACTGGATGTTTGCTATCTGTGTTTCTTGCATTGATCTTGATTGATTTTATCATTTCAGTAGTTTTCTTCACAGTTCGACACTGGAAAGTATAAAGAACTTGAATTGAATATAATGATGATCGACATTAAGAAAGCAGCAAAAACATACATGTAAGCTCCATTCTTCAGCAGCCAGTCTGGGACAGTTCCACTTAGCAAGTTGCTAGTTAAATATCTATCCGGAAGCCACAGCAACAATGCATTTTGATTGAATAGATATTTATAATAAGAGCATCATCATCAAAACAAAGACAAACATGCACAAACTCTTAGATACTTGATCACTCACATGAAGGTAGTTATATTTGGTTTGTTGAAAGTGGGCGGAAATTGTCCAACCAACTTGTTAAAGCTAAGGTCTCTGCCAACAGAAATTACATGACAAAGGAAAATATGAAATGGTTCAGAAAAGAACGAGTATATACTTCTTAAATTATATCCAATAAGAAAATTGGTTAGTATTACTTAAAATCCTACATTGCTTACACTGGTCATCTATGCTAGAATTATGGGGAGTAAATATCACCAAGACATTGAGAAAAGATAAGAAAAATCCAAGAAAACTTCATTTTATAAAATTTAGTGAAAAAGTAGCTGAATATTCCAGAATCCAGATACAACCGACTTTCGCAACACCGACAAATTTGACCCAGTCTGTTCTGAATCTAATTGATGGAAAACTAGGGGCACGAAACCTACACATTGAAAAGATGCAAGACTAACACAGAAATAGTCAATAATTATCGACAACAATTCTAGACAGCCAATTGCTAAATCAATATCAGGCAGTATTTCCCGTACTTAGTCTCATCTACCATTGTTCTTTGCACCCAAAGCTCCTCATGAACATTGTGGAGCCTATATAATACAAATAAATGAAGATTTGATCCTTTTAATAAACGATGAGCTTTTGATCTAGGTTAGAGACACACAACTAAATCTCAAGAAATGGTGACACAACAAGCACGTATATACGATTAGGAAAATTTACATATGTTGCCTGCCTTTTATGATATTTATACTTCTAGGTCAGGTTTCTGCATACAACCACCGATCTCCCACCAAAATATTAGCCAACACCTTTGACCAATTTTAATCTGTTTTGATTAAAAATCACTCAAAAGGGAAAAAACGCTCATTTGATCAAAGTAAGTGTCTAGGCTTTTGGAGCCTCTGTTAAAGAATAATGATTTTGTAGGAATATTTTTAGGGATGACCAGACAATACCTAGCTTAGAATTATTCACCCTATGGGGCTCACCTGTCCCCCTCCAATGGTCAACCTAAGCCTTCACACTCATTACCCCATTGTGAATTAGCACTGAACCAAATTTGAAACCCATCCTAGTTGTGGAGGCCCACCAATTGAATAAGTAAATTCTGTCATCCCACTTATCTAATGGTTAGGAGTTGGAAAACATTGAAGCCCTTAAAGAGTACCTCTCTTGATTGGATGGCTCTCATTTTTTGGATACAAGTAGGTCACATGGAGACCTTTCAAACCCTAAGCACTCCATGACTGTGATGCTCCAGGTGGACCCAATTGATAGGTCAAGATGCTCTCAGATCTCCACTACTTTTTATAGCACATATGGCAGAAGCATAATTTTTGGGGCCCACTGCCCATCCTAGATAGAAAAGAATTTAAGGTAGTTCCTGTGGACCTTGATAACCAACTAATGGCAAACAACTGGTCACATCTGATAAACACAAGTTTTTGCAGATTGACTTAGATTGATCACAGGGGGCCAGGTCTGCCCACAGGTTGGACCATTAAAGGAACATCCAGATCTTTCCCAAATATTTGTGTGTGTGTGTGTCTATATATATATATATATATATATATATATATATATAGATCACTCCCATCTGAGTAACACTGGCAAATCAGAATTGATGGGGTTTGATTTTATCCAGTGGCCAATAAGCTGCCACTTAACATGTTATCAATTTCATGTAGAAGTGCTTGTGATCTGAAGAGGCCTTACACCAGTCTGAATGAGTTGAAACTCATAAGCTGCAACTGTAGCTTCTTCATTTATCAATTTATGAATGTGTTATTCAATTCATCCTCAGTTTCTCAAAGCTCTACTAGTTTTTACGATAAAATTCCATCTTATGCATTTTAACTTCATCAATCACATCACGTGTTTTACTTAATTCTAATAACTGGTTCCTCTGCAAATAAGACATTTAGTTTCTGCATAGAGGAAATTAGGCAACGTGTAATCACACATAATATATGCCCCTTCTTTAATCTAAAAGAATCAACTTACAAGGTGCCCAATTTTGCCATAGCCCATATATATTCAGGGATAGGTCCGGTAAGATTGCAGTTCCTCAATATCCTGCATATAGAATTGAATGCATATAATTCAGCAGAACTTGGATGGCAGTTTCTGTAAAACAATAAAAATATAGGCATTTAACTCACAATCTATTCATTTCTTTCATATTACTCAGCAGTGGAAAAGCTGATGCCATTCCATTTATGTCACTGATCCTCCTACACATATACATTACACAAAGACTAATAATTGGAAGTACGGATACACTCAACTCGTTTGGAAAGGGCATTCAACACAAATCAGCAAACATATATCTTCAGAAGGTTTTGACTTACAGCTCAGTTAAATTTTTCAGTAAAGAAATCCCAGAAGGAATCGGTCCTTGCAATCCGCTTCCTTGTATCTGTGACGATGAAATTGGACATATCAAGTATAGAAATGGATAGAGGAAGTCTACTCCGGCGAAACTCAGAAGTTCAAAAGAACAAATACTTGCAGTTCTTCAAGTTGTGTCCAGTTCTGTATGAAATCAGGTATCTTTCCAGTAAAGCGGTTACCACTTATCCTACTGCATAGTGCCAAAATATATAATTTACGAACAAGTATTTTGCCTTCCTCTTTCAATTGGGGTGATAAATCTTTTTAGGAGGAACAAAAAAAAAAAACATGTATACAACTGAAAGAACTTACAAATCCTTCAAGCTTTTGAGGTTACCAAGGCTTGTTGGCAACTCTCCCGAAAATTCATTGGAAGAAACAAGACTGCTCTTACAAGAAAAGAAAAAAAAAATCCTTAAACTATAGAAATTGTGAGCAATTGTGATAGAAAAACATTAAACTAAAGACAGCACAGTTCTAGTAAACGTAGAAGCCAAAATTATAACAAACAAGAAAGAAAGCTGGTGCATTATCCCAATGTAAGATCATGGTAGTAAATGTCTTGTTTTTCAAAATGAGACCAACACATCCAATCATGGTTCTAGAGGAAGTAGGTTTTCTTCTGCTTTTTAAAGAAGGATCTCTCCATTTGTGCATTTCTAAGGGATGTATCGATCCATAGTACATAACAAGAAAAAATTCTCTTTAGTGTTCAAGAAGGATGTTGAAACTCAAGTAATTTTCTAAACACTGTTTTCATTGGAATTATGAATTGTTACATTAGTGGATATAATAACTATGCAGTTTGATGTGTGTAACAGAGTTAGAAGTGTGTCTTCAACTAAGGAATTTGGATTTAGTTTTTACTTTGAAATGGTACAAGTTGAGAGTAGCTATTCTCCATAATAATTATATCTATATGTATGAATAAGGTTGTATTTTAACGTAAATCAAAATGAGTGAATTTCCATTAAGGCTTGCTGCAAGTTTCTATTGTTCTTTTTCCTGTCTACTATGGTTGTGAGTCTAGGACTACAATTAACCTATTCAATTTTTTCAGAAGAGAATAGTTCTCTTTTGTAAAGCATCAACCACAGGAAACCCAGAATTTTAATTAAATTGTGTGGTTTGAGTGACCAGACACATCTTCTTTATACAATTTCCATTTACATAAAAGATGAGATTACTATTTAAAAAACCATAAAAGATGGAATTGAATTACATAACGATCAAGTGTCTTTCATATTACCAACTATGTCTGTCATATCTCCTAAGACAAGGACAGAGACAATCTAGTGATAATAACAATTTTAGCATGCCACATGTTGAACGAACTATATGTTAGAATTATTGGGTTAGCGTGGACTGATGACTAATAAACCAATCTATAGAATCACACCATGAATCACTCAAGCTGTGAATTACATTAGCTGCTGCAATCTATGCAATCTCTAGAATATTAGTTGCTGCAATCTCTGCAAATTAATTATCCAATCAGCTGCTGCAATCACTGCAAAATCAATGTCATCAATGTTCTTGGATTTCTTTGTCAAATCTGTAATTCATTTGTATTATTTGTCTCCCTTGATAATGGGAAAACCTCCATTAATCAAGGGATATGTTTTGTAAAGAGTGTATTATAAATTTACACAAACATTATACCATTGCAAGGGATTATTGCATTATTTCATGGTATCAGAGCCTCATAGTCTCACAACTTTGGTTGGAAAGTGCTATTTTTTTCTTTCTTCTCTGTCATGGCTAGTGTACCTTCATCATACACCATTCCTAATATCTCCCATCTGGTTTCGATCAAGCTTGATCGAACCAACTATGTTGTCTGGTTGGTGCAATTTCTTCCAGTACTTAAAAGCAATAATTTGCTTGGCTATGTCGATGGATCAAAGCCTAGCCCTAATCAATTTCTTCTTGACAAAGATGGAAATCAGTCTAGCATGGTGGATCCAAGTTATCTTGAGTGGCAGCAACAAGATCAACTACTCCTATTCTAGATAAATGCCACGCTCACACCTGGAGTTCTCTCCACTGTTTCTCGATTCATCACGTCTCGAGATGTCTAGAAATCACTTGAAAAATGGTATGCTTCTCAGTCCAGAACTCGCGTAATGCAATTAAAGAATCAGTTGCAGACAACAAAGAGAGGTAACCTGTCAATCAATGATTATGTTGATAAAATGAGTAACATTGCTGACAATCTCGCACTTGCTGGAAAACCCGTCGAGGATGATGATCTTATCACTCTCATTCTCAATGGTGTTGGCCCTACATATGAGGCAACTGTCAATTCAGTTCAAGCTATAGACACACCTATGTCTTTAGATGATCTTGTTGGTTTATTACTTAGTGCTGAAATGCGCTTTGAGGAGCAAAATGTTTTGCAAGCTGATCAAACTGCAACTGCTCTGTACACAACCAAAAATAAATATTCTAACCAAAGAGGGAAAAATGCTGAATCTTCAAACAAATATGGGAATTCTAGATCTCAATCACAATAGGCAGTCAATTCCAAAGGACCCTCTTGACCATCTTCTACTGGAACTCCTCCTATAAATCACTCACGCCCCACATGTCAGATTTGTGGCCGAATGGGGCACTCTGCGATCAATTGTTACCATAGGATGGATCATTCCTATGAAGGGCTTGTATCTACAAAGAAATTGGGTGCAATGGTGGCAGCAACCAATGCTCAATCAAGTGACCAGACTTAGTTCACTGATAGTGGTGCTTCTACTCACATTATATCAGATCTTGCCAACTTGTCTCTGCAAAATTAATATCGTGGAACGGATCAGGTTGCAATTGGAAACGGTGCAGGTTTGCCCATTGCCCACGCTGGATCCTCTACATTCAGTTACAATTCTTCTAATTTCCATCTTAAAAATATTTTAAATTGTCCCTCTGCTTCCACAAATTTACTTTCAGTACATCAATTTTCTCGTGATAATGACTGTTATTTTATTTTTTTATGCTGATGGTATCTTTGTGAAGGACTCGAAAACGGGGAGGACTTTTTTCAAGGGAAGAGTGAAAATGGGCTTTATCCACTCCAACTTCCTTGCAATCGTTCTTGTTCATAAAAAAAATAAGTCCTATGCATTTATTGGGGAATGGGTTACTTCTTCAATCTGGCATCAACATTTGGGACACCCCACATTTCCAGTTTTGCAGCACTTGGTATCTCATCAGTTTTTATCTATGCATGGCCATGTTAAGGATATTGAATTTTGTAACGCTTGTCCTTTAGGCAAGAGAACTTGTTTGCCATTTTCTTCATCTACATTTGTTGCATATAGTCCTTTAGAGTTGGTTCACTCTGACATTTGGACTTCTCCGTTCTTTTCCAGTAAAAGGTTCCAAGTATTACATTGTTTTTGTAGAAGATTATTCTCGATATACTTGGATTTTTCCTATGCGATTCCAACATGAAGCATTTGAATTTTTGTTTATTAAGTTCAAAGCTATGGCTGAAAAGCTTCTTTCATGTTCTATTAAGATTTTACAAACTGATGGTGGTTGGGAAATCAATTTCAAAAATTTCTTTCTCAACATGGGATCTCTCACTGCTTGTCTTGTCCACATACTCCAGAACAAAATGGTGTTTCAGAATGAAAGCACTGTCACATTGTGGATATGGGCATCACATTATTAGCTCAAGCAGGCATGCCTCATTAATTTTGGGTTGATGGGTTTTAATACAGTAGTTTACCTAATCAATTGTCTTCCCATAAAAGTGCTAAAAAATGTTTCTCCATATGAAAAACTATTTCAGAAAATCCCAAGTTATTCAACACTTCGTGTATTTGGTTGCTCATGCTTTCTTTACCTTCGGCCTTATAACAAAAATAAAATCGAGTTTCATTCTAAAAATTGTGTTTTTTTAGGATACTCTCTCTCCATCATCAAGGATACCGGTGTTTGGATATGGAAACTAGATGTGTTTATTTGTCTCGTCATGTTATTTTTAATGAGTCTAAGTTCCCTTTTAAAGCTTCACAGGCTCAAGCTCCTCCCATTTCACTTCCACCTAAGGCAATAGTGACCTCTCCGGTGTTACTCATTCCCTCAAACTCAGCCCACTCTCATCCTCAACATGATGGTCCAACAAACACTATAGCCCCGTCCTCTGCATCACTGCCTCGTATCCTGAACCAGTCAATGGTATTGATTCCTCTAGTGTACCTGAATACCTGATGCCCACTCTCCATCTTTAAGTGATGGCTCTCCCACATCAGATTCCATTGCACCAACCATCCCACCACAACCTATTCATCCAATGGTGACAAGGACACAAACTAGAACTTGCAAACCCAATCCCAAATATGCTCTCAATGCTACTATCATCGGGCAACCCATTGACCCTTCTTTCTTTAGTCAGGCTATGAAAATTCCTGAGTGGCGGGCAACCATGTGTTCTGAATTTAATGCTCTTCAAAAGGCTGGAACATGGTCTCTTGTTCCCTCTACTTCGGCCATGCAAGTGCTTCCAAGTAAGTGGGTATACAAAATTAAACAAGCCTCCGATGGTTCAACTGAATGCTACAAAGCAAGGCTTGTAGCAAATGGTTTTCACCAACAAGAAGGGGTTGATTACATGGAGACTTTTAGTCCTGTGGTAAAACATACCACCATCAGAATGGTCCTTGCTCTTGCCATACATCAAAATTGGCCCTTAAGACAGCTAGATGTACGAAATGCATTTCTCCTTGGTTTTTTAAAAGAGGAAGTTTATATGAAGCAACCAAAAGGGTTTGAAGACCCTAATTTTCCACATCATGTTTGCAAGCTACTAAACTCAATTTATGGGTTGAAACAAGCACCTCGAGCTTGGTTTCAACGTTTCTCTGATTATCTAGAAGATCTTGGTTTTATTGCCTCAAATGCTGATCACTCACTTTTATCTATAAAAATAATGGCGATCTTCTCATATTATTGATATGTGTTGATGATATCCTCATCACTGGCAATAGTAACGTTCGTCTTTCCCAGTTTATCTTAGATCTTAATAAACTTTTTGCCATGAAGGATTTGGGTCACTTGCATTACTTTTTGGGTCTCAAAGCAACTTTCACCAAGGAGGGTCTTTATCTTACACAAACTAAGTATGCAGTCGATCTCTTAAAGCGTCTTAAGATGAAGCATGCTAAACCATATACTACTCTAGCTATTACTAGCAAAAAGATGGAACCATATGTTGGAGATCCTCTTGAGGATCCAACTGAATATCGTAGCGTGGTTGGTGCCCTTCAAATTCAATATCTCATTCTAACACGACCTGATTTATCATTTGCTGTAAATCAAGTGTGTCACTACATGCATCAACCAACTACTAAGCATTGGACTGTAGTCAAGCGAATCCTTCGCTATGTAAAAGGTTCAATCAATGAAGGATTGCTTTTTCAGGCCGGACACTTGAGACTTGAAGCGTATTCAAATGTGGACTATGCCGGTTGTCTTGTAGATCGTAGATCAACTGGAGGGTATTGTGGCTATCTCGGACGTAATCTAATTTCATGAAGTTTTAAGAAACAACTACCATCACTTGATGGAGCACGGAATCCTAATGTCGCTAGTTAGCTCTCACTGCTACCGAGATTTCATGGCTATGTTTACTATTACGAGAATTACATCTATATCACACTTCGGCTCCTTTGATTTGGTATGACAATAATAGATCCATTTCTCTTGCCTCCAATCTAGTTTAACATTTGGAAGTAGACATCATTATGTGAGAGAGGGGGTAGTTCGCAATGAACTTGAGGTTCACTACATCACTACAATTGATCAAGTTGCTGACATATTCACCAAAGGTTTAGCACCGTCTCATTTTCAAGTTTTGAAATTCAAACTCATGATCCGTTCTCGGCCCATCAGTTTGCCGGGGTGTAATAAACCAATCTCTAGAATCACTCCATGAATCACTCAAGTTGTGAATTAATATTAGCTGCTGCAATCTCTAGAATCACTCCATTTTATTAGTTGCTACAATCTCTGCAAATTTATTATACAATCAGCTGCTGTAATCACTGCTAAATCAATGTCATCAATGTTCTTGGATTTCTTTGGTAAATCTGTAATTCATTTGTATTATTTGTCTCCCTTGATAATGGGAAAATCTCCATTAATCAAGGGATATGTTTTGTAAAGAGTGTATTATAAATTTACACAAACAGAATACAATTACAAGGGATTATTGCATTATTTCAATGACCACACACCCATGTGGGTCCCCCACTTGAACAACCTAATCAATTTAGAACTCCATTAAAGTTAATACTCCTTATGGACATATCTCTGGTATTTTAGAAGAGTTGCTAACCTAATAGAGTATCCTTTGGTAAGATGAATCTAAATCTTAATTGAATTAGGACTCCATAATGGGAAGGGAGTTGTCTCAACAAACCTATATAATAAAAGGGTTTAGCGGTTGTGGCTCCTCTCCACCCAATACGCTACATTGATTGTCCCATCGAGATCACGTGGATAGGTAGTAGTGGAAGAGTGTAGTAAATCCCCAATCAAAGGTAGCCATTCAGATCAGGCATGCGTGATTGAGTCACGTGTGCATTTAGCTATCAAATCTATTTTATAATTAAAAAAAAGGGAACAAAGGTGAAGATGGTTGGAAAGTTTCTTGAGTTTTAATTAAAGTGGGGTCATGCATGCGCCGATTCTCAAAACAATGAAAGGGATGCACACAAATAAAAGTTTCCTAAGAATATCCTAATGTTAGATCTTTAGTCAATGTAATTGCAATAACAGGGCAGTGCTAAATTCAACACAAAGAAGCCAAATAAAAAAGCACCCAGAAGAAAAAACATATATCAAGGTAAGTAAGTCTGTTCTTACAGTTGCTCTATGTTGACAAGATTCCCAAGCTCTGGAGGAAGAGTCCCAGAGAACTGGTTGGCTATTAGCCTCCTGATAATTCAATTTCCTTCAAAGTTCATCAATGGCATTGACCCAAACCCAAAATTAAAAAAAAAAAAGAAAAGGATCCCAGATAGTGACTGATCAATTTCCTTACAGTTCTTTGAGTGTGGAAATGTTCCCAATTTCCTTTGGTATTGGCCCTGATAGGCGGTTTCCAAGAAGAGAGCTGCAACAACAACATTGACTCATTCAAGAAACTTGCTTTCTCAGTATAAGTCATATTAACACATGAGAGGTTGAAAAGGCTTACATTTGCACAAGTTGCATGGAACCCCATTCCTTAGGTATTGTGCCGTTAAGGTAGTTACGCCTTAAATCGCTGTCAAAAGATTAAAAGATGTACTACAGTACAGTTAGTGTGGAAGCCTAGCATTACATTGCGTTTGAGGAGTAAGTTAAGGAGTTTATGCATGCAAGATCTAACGTACGCCGGGGAGTAAGTGGAAGAGAAGTGTCTTACATTTCCTGGAGGCAAGGAAGGTTGACTAACTCCGGTGGAAGCACTCCCTGAAGATTCTGACCTGTGAGAACTCTGCCAAGCAAAGAGAAATCAGCAATTGGCAAACTTTGGATATGGGGTGGGCCTCACTTCCCTGATCAAATCTTTCCAATCAAACCTAGTGGGAAAGATCTCATCATTTGATTAGGTGAATGTGGAGAACTTTGGGTATTTTTTTATTCGGTTTCTGCTACCCGTGTGGCCCATTGATTAGTAGTTTAGATACACAGAATTGGGGATGTAAACAGGTAGATTCCAGTTCAAGTATACCCGAATTGTTAATGAGAATATGGTGCAGAACCGATTCCGTATATGGGACAGGTTCGGGTAGAGAATTATATGAGAAAAACTAATTTGAAGAGGGATTCTAAAAAATTAAGGTAATATGTCTGATCTCAAGTCTACAGGTCGGAACTAAGGTCGACCGGACCTAGACCCGTTTACTTAATGAGGCTAAATAAGACTCTAAATCCGGTTTTTAACAGATTGGAACCTCCAAGTGTTCAAGAATCGAGGACTCATTTACATCCCTACACAGAATGTTCATATGGGCCCACCTGTTCAACGGCCCAGATGTCACATAGAGTATGGGTCCGTATTCTCCAAAGTTGATGTGGGCCCAAATGTTAGACGGCCCAGGTGGGACACAAATTCATAAATGGATGACAGATTTGGTGTTAGCATCTTTAATTGTAATTGGCAGGGATGCCAACATAATCCGAAGAAGATCTAGTAATTCAGGTTGGCCCATTTTATTTTCAGGTAGGGCTTCAGTTGGCATTGCCGACACAATTAATAAGTTGGTCACAACCAGGTTGGGTCCAAACTTCTACTTAACCAGCCAACCAACCTGAGATCAAACTCTGGTCATCATAATCTAACGAGTCATTCCTAGTTTCCAACCAACCTGGACTCGGCATATTTAGATAATTAACTTGTAAAGTGAATTAAAATGAATTGTTACTTAAAGAGAAAAATAAAAAGGAGAGAAGATTAGTCATAAAATTCACCTCTACTTCTTTCCTTTTTTTTAAAGTAAAATATATATATATTATCTTATCACACTAAATGACAAAAAGCTCACTTTTTTCTTATATAAGAACGCCAAAAAGACACTTTATCATACCACGTAATGACAAAAAAACAATAAAGTGAGTTTTAAGGTTTTGTATCTTTTGATTTGACCTCTTTTATTTTCACGCGTTTTAATGTATATTCACTGTAGTCAAGGATTCCTGATTTTCTGTTGACCGGCTTTAAATTAGATTTTCAACCAATTAATAAATAGGTTGAATTCAGGTTGAGAATGTGTGTACGTGTTACAATGGTGCTCAAGTCTCAACCCTACCCGATAATGCATTCAAGCATTGTGTGCGGTGTACCCACATATAATGTTACGGGGAGTCAAGGATTGTCTTGATAACCCACATGAAATGTTAGGTTCACCAACAAAATCCAACTATCTGTTGGGATCTATCCACCTTAAACGGAAATTTTGTATCTGCCACTGCTGCATTCAAGTGAAAAATAAGATGAAAAGGTAGATAATGGGAGCTTACTTACATGCTTACAATGTGACAGACGGTGTTGTTTTGGTAGGAGCAGTTGCAGGTAACTGCATTCACAAATCCTAGCGTGGGTGTAGGACCTACCCAACCTGATTCTCCACTGCATGGGTCTGCACTGAAGTTCCAATTCTTGCCCAAAGTTTGGGAGATTTGTCGAAGAGCGTCCACTAATCACATTCACAAAATGCTGTTGGTGAATCCACCTGCTCAAACTAAAGAATCATGGTGCCCAAGTGGAGCAAATGGTGGTTTGTACAGCAAGGGGATTGTGCCATAGAGAGGAAAATTCTTTCGCTTTTTGATCCATACAGCCTTCTTTTTCATTATTTTGGATGACAAGTTTTTCTTGGGTGACATTTTCCTCACAAAAAAGAAGAAAAAAACAAAATGATTTTCTATGAGTATAGGGAGGTAAAAATCTATGATTCCTCTTTGTGAGAAAAATTAATTTAAGAGAGAAATTCTCTTGCTGCACAAACAAGGTCCAAAGGTAATTCAATCTCATGGTGAATATCACTCCACTTATGACCCCATTCAAATCTTATAAATCATAGTACTATATATCTTTAAGATAAAAGCCAAATGTACTGATTAAACACCAAAACAGAAAACAAGAAGATGCTTTGTTACAAATTAAATGAATATTTATGTATTAGATTTCCAATTACTTCTTCTTTATTCTTTTAAAGATGTATCAGGTCAGTTAGGTTCATATCCAGATTATAAATGAGTCAGAAACGACATGGGAATTCCATTTTGATTAATGACGGGTCCATTTTCACCCCTGCACAACATGAGCTGATTAAACTCATTTTAGTTTGATCATTTGAGTGAACTATGCCATGTTTTATCATTTGGGTGGTACGTACTATTTATCCTTGTTGAGTGGATTCCACTGTTATTTCCATCATTTGGGATGAGCATTAAAGCCCGTTTGTTTATATGTGTGGATAGGTGAAGGTGAAGTGGGTGTAGCATCATGGAAGAAGTAAAAACAATGCATGTTCAAGTAAAGATAAATGTGTGGTAAAACCATTATTTGGATAGTTTGAGGTAAAGTATAGGTGAGAGAGTGAGTGTAGATTAAAAAACCACATTTTATTTATGACAAAGATAACTACACCATACTTAATCATGCTTTTTTTTTTTTTTGTGTGTGTGTGTGTGATAAAAAGAAAGAGACTTACGGTAAGTGGTATTATGGTGATGTAAAAATACATCACATCACATCACAAACCTTTTTTAATTCCATCTTTACCATTGTAACTAGTGGTGCTAAACAATCGGGTAGAAGGAAATAGTGTAAAATGAAATAGGACTTGGACCACATGTGATTTAACTTTTGTTGTGAGTATTTTGCGCAGGGGTGTAAACTGGCCTGGCCACCCATACATGGCATGGCAAGGGCTAGTTTGGTTGAAGGATATTTCGTTAATTGTATTGGATGGATGATTTTGGGGCTCAACAAAGAAAACATTACATACATATTTAGGTATATAATTGTAAGCCATAGATTTAGATATTAGAGCGTGAGAAAGCATGTAAATCTCTTGTGTGATTAATTTCTCCCTTATATGTTTGCTTTTTATGGTTGATTGGCAGGCATTCACAACACCTACGGGCCCTTTGATCATTCATTTGAGCTTCGTAATTTCGGATCAACCACATATTTTGCATCTATCCGTCTTTTTCCAATTACTAGAATTTGAGAAATATCTAGGTACCAAATTAAGAGAGTACTTCTCTTGATCGGATGGTTCTATTATTATACACCAAGGTGGGTGAAGAGGAGACCTTTGAAGTCCTGCGCTGATTGTCATGCTTTTACCAAATTGAAATCATGACATGTAGCAAACTTCACCCACAAATGACCAACTGTGAGTTTTAAACTGGTAATCCAGCATCCAAGCATCCCTACTTAAGCCTGAGTTGAACGTGATGATGCAATTCAAAGTTATCTCAAGCACTAGGCATATTTGCTAAATGACAAACTACCTAAGGTGAGCAATGACAAGTAGACCTAGAACTCAAAAAGCACATGAATCCTCATTGGAAAGGGTGTCTCTTCTCACACAGCCATCAAGGGATTGATCAGTTGCCCACAAGTGTAGGAAATCGTATAACCCACATGCTACGGGTCTTATGTCAGATCACTGATGTCAACAGAGAATACAATTCCACTTAATGTAATACTTAGACTTGATCTGGTACCACTAATAAGACTCCCAAGATTAATGGATGTAGGTTTCTTGGTGAAAAAGTCTCTAATAAGTGTGACTCTTTGGGACTTATTTGTATAAGATAAAAGAGTCATAGGGTTGGTATTATTATTCCATTTTATAGAAGAGACAAAAGATGAAGAAGAGAACCGCCGAGACGCACATAAATCTCCAATAACTTATCGGAGTCTCCCCATCCAACGTAGCATAAACAAAAAGGTAGAGCAAGAGCTAGAGCTCAAGCTTCATCCTTTTAAGAAAAAAAAATTAGAAACTGAAATATGTTAACAAAATAAAACTAGGATTTTTTTTAGAGAGCTCTATACTACCAAAAAAAAATAAATTTTTTTAGTAGAATATAGGTTAGTAGTAGAATATAGGGGTGATGAGGAGTGAGTTGATATATCTTATTACCTTCCTCATCAGGAAGTAGAGTTGCTCCAAATCCAAACGCTGCAAAACAACTAAATGCAAGCAGAAGTCCATGCATCAGCATCTTCGGATTGGAAAGACTTGATGTTATATGATGATCTGAGTACTCTCCTCCCTTCCTTCCTTCCTCCCAACCTGGTTCTGGGGTCGGATCTTGAAATATATATATATTCTCAATAGAGGTGCGAAGGAGAGGAGAAAGAATCTCCCACGACCAAGAAAGTTTTTGGAGAGAACTGAAATGAAAACTAGGAAGCACTATATGAGTGGGCGTGGTTGATCAGAAGGAAGAAAGAACATGCACAAATGAATTAATATAAAGACCTGAAGCATATGAGTGGTTGAGAAGGAAGGACAAAAATGCAACGCATGAATTAATAACAAGATCTTGCAGTAGAAGTCGTTAAAGGCATTGACTAATGACCGATCCTAAGCCGCCTCCGGTCTCTGCTTTCCTACAGGTGCCTTCTCTTTTGCATGTTGTAAAAACAATTTCCTAGTCGAATATGGGCTTCACGCCTATACAGGAAAGCTCATACTTGATCACATAGTTGACTCTAATTGGACATGGATCCTATCTTAACTATTAGATGATTTATGGAGTTCAATGGTTTCTCAATATTTTTGGACGAATCTTTTAGGGTAAGAGGGTTTGGAGATGTTTCCTGTGGATTAGTTCTTAATTGTTCAGAATTGTGTCTTTCTTGGGCTCACGGCTGAGTACTGAGCTAGGCGGGAGATACCTTGATTATAAAAAAAAAACTATGGTATTTTTAGAATTTAACAATGACAATTATGACAGTTATTTCAATTGGCTTTAAGACTTATAAGTTGTTGGTTATAATGATTAGAGTGAGACGATTGTTTCCCAAATCAATCATATTTATAATGAGACATTTCCATCATACTATCCTCAATTAGGGGTGTACACAGATCAGATTGATGTGGATTAGGCCAAATCCGTCATCAATCCGTTACCAATCCGTGGTTGTTAAAAACCGATCTGATCCGTGGAGGACCGGACCGGATCGGATTAATCCATTCAATCTAATGTTAAAAGAAAGATTTCAAACATGTAAGAAATTTCATATTTGATCCGTTAAGTTTTCTTTCTTATTTTATATTTAGACATCTTAACTTATATTTAGACCCCTTAATTATTTTTTTTTATATTTAATGTCAACGTATCGGATTGAATTGAATCCACGTAATTGATGGTGAAATCCGTCACCGATCTGTTGCTAACAGATTTCAAAATTTTCAATATGTCACTAATCTGTTTACCTTCGGATCGGTTAAAAATCCACGGATTGGATTGGATCGGATCGATTCGAATCGATTTTTCAGATAGGCGGATTTTTTGTGCACCCCTCTGTCCTCTTATGTTTTGACATACATATTCGACATCCAAGTGAGCCTCACAAGAGGCTTAGAGTTTTTACCACTTGTGCAATCCATGCCAGCACTAACAAGGAACCATTTCTTGGTTGTAAGTTTGAGCTTTAAGAAATACGAATATCTATTTTTGCTGTTAGTTGTATTGATAAGGCCAACCCTTTTTGGTATTGATTTCGAACTCCGGAGCCTTCCCTTTTTGGTATTGAGTTCAGTCCTGCCAGCTAGTACGTAGTGGCCCAATGAAAGAAGATCTCTACTTCACATATGGTAAATTTTCACCTACGACCAGACTCATACCAGTATTATGTGTTCCACGGACCTTGTGGCCTTTGGGGCTCACTCACATGCATGGAAGGTTCTCCTTATTAATGCAGGAGTCCACAGGGCGGATTATAAGCGTTTGGTGAAAGATTAGTCCACCATATTATCTTAGCCCTTGATTTATCAACCATTTAAGTTTTAATGGTCTTTTAACCATAGATTTGTTGAGATTCCATCAAATATTGAGTAAAGATTAGAAGGGTGTAAAATTGGGCCAGGCCTCAGGGCGCTGATCAAAGGTGAGCCCAAGCAGCCCAAAGAGCTGGACCACACAGGCAGTCTGCTGGCAGAAGAAAATTTCTCCTATAGACATCATCAAATATCTAGTTTACTTGACACTCCACATGCTAAACCAAACTACTTCCAAAACTTCTCTGGTTTCTAGTAAAGAACAAATGCAGCTAATGTCAAGAGTCCTTTCCATGCGCTACTCATGTTCTATGCTATTCCTTTTCCTGACCTGCAACCAGGGAGACAGCCTTCAAGCAATTCAAATCAAAGTTCACTGTCCTTGTGCCGGAGTCCTGTAAGTGAAAATCTTGTGGACTATAATTAACTAAATCTGCCTTCAAATCAAGAGAACATGCATTGTCTTATTCTCTGCCAGTCATGTACTCTGAATCCATAATAATTGGGTAGAGATCCGCAGCGGATGAAGAAGAGCAAGTCCATGGTCCATGCACTGAGATACTTTGGCTCTGTTCCTGGCCATGGATTTGTTGATGGTGGTTCCTCATGGCCTTAAACCTCCAGTCATCACTTGTGAGATTTGACTATGAAGTGAGGTTTTGGATGACAGTTCGGTCTTCAAGCATGCTCACCACAGCAGACATGCTGGGCCTAAGTGTTGGAGAAGCATTAGTGCATAAGAGAGCGACGGTAAGCATCCCCATTGCCTCTTCTTTGTCGAACTCTGATCCCAGTTTTGGATCAACCAGCTCTATTAGACTTCCTCTCACTTGCAGAGAATAAGCCTTCAGTATCCAGAGTGGAAAAAATTGTAACAAAACTGCTTTAATTAGTCCAAGGAAAAAGAATGGTGTTTGCTTTTGCTTCTCAGTATGCCTTTTATACATATAGTTTACAAGGTTTCACCTGATAATCTAGGAGGCACTACCTTGACGATAACTAGAAAGTCAAGTGGATGGTTAAGAAGAAAGACAATAATATGGTTGAACTATCCTAACAATTTAATTTAATTTGAGGGCTTTTAAAGCAAGAAAATGGATGGTTAGGAAAAAAGACCACCAATATGCTACTGGACGTTTTTTTTTCCTACTTCACATAAAATCATCTAGTTGATAGAAATGGATTGTCCAGTCAATATAATTTTCAGCCATAGGCATAACTGTATGGATCTCGTGAACGCATGTCACATTTATGACAAGATAAATAGCTGATGATGTATGGGAATAAGTTGTGTCTTTGTTGTATACCTAATCATATTAATCTTGGTTGTAGTTCTCAAGTCGCTAACCAATACAACCAAAATGCTTAGGCATTAGAGGTGTGGAAAATTAACTACTCAACACCCCTCTTAGGCGGGACACTGCCTTTACTCAAAGCATGCACCCGCACAAGACGGGCCATGGGACCTTTTTTCCCTGCGCGTGTGCACTGCACACAAGACTCGGCATGGGGCCTTCTTTTGCCCTGCGTGATTCGAAGCCGGGATGTTTTGGCTCTGATACCATCTCAAGTTGCTAACCAATACACCCAAAATGCCTAGGCATTAGAGGTGAGGCAAATTAACCACTTAACAGTAGTATTAATAATAACAACTGCAATAACAAAAATGACCTGATGTAAATGAACAAATAAATTACCCAATCCAGAAGATTAGCACAATCCTCTTTAGGCCTGTAATTTGAATTTCTCTTCCCACAGACAATTTCCAAAGCCACAATTCCAAAGCTGTAAACATCTGCTTTGTCAGTCAAATAACCCCACATTGCATATTCTGGTGCCATATATCCACTGCAAAATCAAGATTATTATGCATTATGTCGCTATACATATCAAATTAAACCAATAATGTCTGAGCACTTAGGGGTTGTTCGCCTTTTACACATGGGATAGGAAAATGAGTTTTAAGGCATGTTGACTCACAAGGTTCCCGCTATTCGAGTGCTTATGTGGGTGTTCTCCTCTTCATCAAGCTTTGCCAGACCAAAGTCTGATATCTTAGGACTAAGATCCTTATCCAGCAGTACATTGGTAGTTTTGATGTCTCTATGAACAATTTTCAGCCTTGACTCTTCATGGAGATAAGCTAAACCTCTAGCTACCCCAACACATATCCTGTGCCTCGTTGGCCAATCCAGTTTCAGTTGTTGCTCTTCCAGGCCTATGATCCATCCAGTAATATGATGTCAGATAGTCTGCATTGTGTTATATTCAATTGGGGTGTAGTGGATGGTACTCATCTTACCAAAAAGAGAACGTGCAAGGCTATTATTTTCCATATACTCATATACCAGCAATAACTGATTTCCTTCAATGCAACATCCATAAAGTTTTACAAGGTTTGGGTGCTGCAAAGCAGTAATCATTCCTAACTCATTCACAAACTCACGATTGCCTTGCTTTGATTTCGAAGACAGTTGCTTGACGGCAATAATGGTTCCATCAGATAGTAGTCCCTGCATCAGAGTAATGATGTAAAGTAATCAACGTGAAAAGATGTAAACAATTAGTTTGAATTTGATGGGTAAAGATAACAAAAGTTCCATGTCTGTACTACCTTGTAAACAGGTCCAAAACCACCTTCTCCAATCTTATTGGCAACATCAAAGTTGTTAGTAGCAGCTTTAATTTGTCTCAAGGTATAGGAACCAATTTGCAGATTGAGACGTCTCGGATCTGTCAGAAGCAAAATTTTACCAGAAAGTGCATTATAAAAGGAAAGTAATTTGTTTCTGTTGTGAATATCTCAATTCATCACAATTTATAGGCTTATACGGTTATACTATTAATTAGTCCATACCTTGATCCATAGTGGATTTTCTAGCCAAATTGCCTTTCCACCAAAGGATACCCAGAATCAAGAAAATAGCACATAAGACAGAAGCTACAATCCCAATCACGATAGCTGCAGATATCTTTTTCCCACCCTCTGAAGGAGGTGTAAAATCTGTACAAAGAAACAAAATCATCCGTTCATTATTACAAGATAATATTATTCAATTGGTTGATGATTAAAAAGTAGAGCATACTCATAATTACTCAAAAGTGTAAACGTAAATACAAAATTATAGAATAGCATATATAGAGTAATAAAAAAATTTTGTTTTGTTTTTGATGGTATTATGGTTTTATATTTTTGTTGCTCAATCTTTTGACAGGCACTCGGACCTAGGGCTGCCCAACCGGATATCCGGTCCGGTTTTTGGACCGGATTTCCGGTCCGGCTTAAATGAGAGGACCGGACCGGACCACTTATAAGTGGTCCGGTCCGGTCCAAAACGGTCCGGTCTGGACCACTTAAGTGGTCCGGACCGGTTTCATTTGTTTTTTTTTTTTCCTTAAGTTTTTATTTTTTTTTTTCATTTTCAGCCCATTTCCTACCTCTTTTTCTAGTTGTAAGAAGTTAGATTTTTGATTTCACTAGGGTATTTGACTTAGGAATTTTACATACTTAAAGTTTTGTATTAAAAAAATTAAAAAAATATATATTATTAATCCGGTCCGGACCGGTTTTTAAATGGACCGGACCGGACCGGACCGGACCGGATTTAACCGGTTTTTCAAATCCGGTCCGGACCGGACCGGATTTGTGCTGTAAAGACCACAAATCCAGCCCGGTTTTGCGGTCCGGTCCGGTCTGCGGTCCGGTTCTGTGCAGCCCTACCCGGACCTCCTTTGTTTTGGTTTTCCTCATTATTAATGAAATCCTTCTTACCAATCAAATCATCATCATCCAAGCCTTGTCCCAACTATGTTGGGGCCGGCTACTCGAATTCTGTTTCTCCATTCTGATCTATCTTTGACACACACATACAAGCTCATATATTATATGTATATGTATATATGTAGGTACATCCAAGCGGACCATCCAAACCCACCCATCCTATTTACATGAGTCCCACCGGGTTTTGATAGAACCAAATGGAGTGAACAGATGGATCGAAGGTCACTTATATTGTTTTATTTAAGTTTTTAAACTTGTGGACCACGGATGAATGGGTTAGAGGTATTAGATTGACTTGAAATTTGATATCTAGTTTGGCCCCACTTGGATCTTTCAATCCCACCCTGGTTCCATGATTTGTGAGGTCCCAAGTGGGCCCCACTAGGTGGCTTACTTGCCTAACTCAATTATATATATTGCCTAACTCAAATTCTACAGATCCAAAAAAACAACAAAAACAACACAATTTGTTGTGCATGTGCATGTGGATTGAGGAAGCACTAAACTTGCGATCGACTTCTGCACGCATATGCACAGTACAAGCCATCAAGATTCAGTTAGCTTGCAATCACGAGACACATTCCCGTTTTCAAGTAATGAAAACATTTATAAAATGATCTCAGCATATTTTTCCTCTAATTTAGGGAACAAAGATATAAGTTTAATATTTTTTTTTTTTTTTTTGTCCTTTTCATGCAATCATTGTATCAAGTGCAATCAAGTAAGACAATGAATAACTGGGCTTTGTGACTCAAATTGAACAAAAAAGCAATATAAATTCTTGTGCAAGCAATATAAATTACAAATGGATTGTGTTATTTGAGTGGACTGGAGAAGACTTGCCCATGTATGCAAAGTACCTGAATCCACAGAAATGGCAGATATAAGAGGACCATAGGTTCCTCTAACAGGGATGCTCTGTGTGCCTTTTCCAGCCCAATAGAAACAGATCTCCAGGGTGTTGGTTGTCACAATTGCAGTAAAGTTCTTCACGACTGCTCTATGAGTCCCTCCAGCTTCATTTTCAATATTGAAATCTTTCAATACCAATTTCCCCTGAAACAAACTAGTTTAACACTTCAACTTGACCTGACTGAAAATTTAATGGATGTCTAAGCAAATTGTAATTGATACCTGAATATAAACATCAAATATGCGCTTCCCGAGGCTTCTATATGTTTTGTCATCTGTGAACATTATCTCTGCAAAGTGTAGTTTCACTGTGTAATTCCCATTCCATAAACAGAGTCCATAATAAGTCAGGGAGAGAGGAGAAAGCCGTGCGCTTGAGTACAAATCAAAGTCGGGCATTGTGAGTCTGGATTTATTTGATGCTATGTAGTTGTCTGAATCTTGATCGTTGTCTAAGAAATTTCCTGTGCTACTAAATCCCCAGTTTTCTGTACTGAAATCAAATTTTGAAGCGCCACCTGAGTCTTGATCTTTACTGAATGTGGTGCTTCCATTGACTCCACTGATAGTCACTTCTTTTCCACCACAATTTATATGCATTGAAGAAAGGAGTGCTGTCATAGGGAAAGAAAAAATTACTAATATTAATTACCTTCAAGTAGTTTACTGCAAGCAAAGGGAGGAAAAAAATAGAGATAATTCTCTCAATTAAGCATCAGTATCAGCAAGAGATCTCTTTCAGCATAAAAGAAGGCTCCATTTAAGTTTCTTTCTTTCTTTAGTATGCTGAAGGAATTGATATTAAGTTCACAGAATTAGGCACAGTGTTTGTCTGCCTAGTGCCTGCGCTTGGCACAGTGGTTAGCACATCAATATCCACCCACTAGGAGGGGTGAGAGTGAAAGTTCGAGCCCATGTAGGTACGGGGAGGTCATTTACCATGTAAACTCTCTAGTTTATATCTACATGCCACTGCGCAATTGAGACTGCTGATATGGCAGCAACCAAAAAGGGACCAATGTTGAATTTTAGATTGACATGAGTTATTACTTCCAAAAAGAGATTGTGATTTCTGAACATATGCTTCTTTATTTTCATAATCTCTCTCTCTCTCTCTCTCTCTCTCTCTCTCTCTCTCCCTCATATATATATATATATATATATATATATATATTTGTTTCCCAAAATCTGCCTTAAACCTGCATTGATCAGCTGGTGATCTGATAATGGATGCTTTTGGTTGCATAATTTGAAAGGGCAGCATTAAGGAAAAACCACTAAGAGGTGTGTCACAGTGCCAGCCTATTTAGAGCTGTAGAAAAAATGTTTATTCTTAACCACTGTGCATGGGTAGTATTCTACCCCATAAAATGCTGACCCTTTCAGTTTTCGGCAAAAACGCAGGAAGATGGAAGACTGCATACACCGGTTTCCATTCTGCTTGGGATAGAGCAGAACCAGTCACAGTATGGTCTCACCTTAAATACACCCACCCCACACCACAATTTATGGCTACATCCAAGCAAAGCCAGAAGGAATGTATGCTATATGCTAATAGAACTAGCACACTTACATTTCGGACAAAGGAAGTTCTTCAAGCAGGGAGCTGGCCCACTTCTACAATGACATGAGGTCAAACATGTGTCAGCACTAAATCATTGTACCTTTCATGTGACCTTAAAAGTAACCAAAGCAGGTAATCACAAAATTAAATATTACTATTAATGCGAACTTTAGAACAAGAAAAACGAGGCACTCACGGATTTTTCACAGTAGAAGAGCTTCCAAATAAGTTCCTAGAGAATCATAAAAATAGTGTTTTCAGTAGTAGGAAATAGCTACTATATCAAGCTGAAAAGCACAAAAAAATATAAGTAAATTACATAGAAGAATTCATACACATTTCCTTGCTGACATTGCCCAGAGCTCCCCATTGTAAAATTGTTGTAAGAAAGGTCACTGCCACCACATTGCATCACAATATGAACCACAAAAATGAAACAGAAAAATAGATTTCAAGGAAGCAACTAAAAACAATATTATTGCAAAGGAAGTGTATGTTGGTTATCCATGTTTCTTGTATTGTTCTGAAAGATTTTGCTTCACATTTCCTTATTGGCTTCCATATTTCCATGCTGGAGAGCACAAAGAACTCTGAGCATGAATAAAATAAATATCAAAATTACAAAAATAGGAAAAACATACATGTTGTCTCCTTTCTTCGGCATCCAGTCTGGTACTGCTCCAGTTAGCAAGTTGTTACTAAAATATCTATGGAAAAGCCACAACAACAATTCATTATGATTGAATAATTGTGTGTAATTATAGCATAACCAGGATTTAGGGGGGAAAACTTATAATTGGATATTAATTAGATCACATACATGAAATTGGATTTTGAAAGGTTGTCCAAAGTGGATGGAATTTGCCCTACAAACTTGTTAAAGCTAAGGTCTCTGCCAGAAAAATTACAAGACACAATAAACAATGACAAGGTTCAGCCCAAAAGAATGCATACTACCTAAATAATATCCAACAAAACTTTAATTGGTTAGTAATATGTACATTTTACATTGCTTATATTGGTTGTGTGTGCTACTTGATTTATTCTCATTGAAAATCACAAACACAATTCAAAATGTCTAAGAAATTGTTAGCTCAACTTAATGTTAATAAAATTTTGATTGATGCCACTGTTGCAGAACTGCTTTACACAATTTAGCCATCAACTTGGACAATAGGATTCTGTCAAGCGATATAACAAATATTTACAATGAAATGGGCACAATCATTTCGACTTGCTTACTTTCTAACGATGGAAGGCAGGACTCAGCAGCAGAGATCTGTACAGAAAAGCGATTTAGACATTCTTAGAAGCGGCACTTCAGAAGCAAACAAAGGGACAGCTTGTAGCCATTCCTTGTCACTAATTTTGTTCTCGCATATTTCTCATCCAGCGGAATTAGCAGGGATTTTTTTTCAAAACTTCCTTTTTCTCAGGATATATTCAGGTTTGCTTAAATGAAATGGTTTTAAAAGAAATCAAAGAAGAGATTTTAAAATTATAATGAAAAAATATTTAAAAATATACATAAATGGAAATTTAGAGATTTTAGGTGTAAGAAAATGAAATTTTCAACAGATTCAGTACTAGTCTACTAGAAGAATTTTGGAAACATTTGCATATTTCAAGAATATTCCATTTTACGAAATCATGTGACAATATCTGTTAGTTTTCAAGATGCCACTGATTTTTATGAAAATGGCGAAATCTACTCAGTACTACTTCTGAATCCACTTGATGGAAAACTAGAGGCAAAAAAAGGCCTACACATTCAAAAAAGTTAAGACTAACTACTCCTCATCACCATCGTCATCAAAGCCTTGTCCCGACTATGTTGGGGTCGGCTACACAAATTATGTCTCTTTATTCTCATCTATCGTGTGCCAAATCCTTAGATATGTTACACTTCTTCATATCTATTTTTACAACCTCCATCCATGTCATCTTTGGCCTACCCCTTCTCCTTGGTGGGCCATCAACCTTCGTGGCCAAACTTTTCCTTACCCGCCTAAGTTAAGACTAACTACTCATGGATTCAATAAATATTGATATTAATCTAGAATGTCAATTTGGACATAAATCAACATTAGGCAGTATTCCTGCAGATTATCTCACCCATAATAGTTCTTTATTTCCAAAGCTCATCATCAAGATTATGAAGTCCAAATAATAAGGCAAAAAAGTGAGACTTGATGCATAATGCATGATGATTTTTGAACTGTGATACAGATACACAGAGGTCCCAACATAGTCACATACACAATCACATATACAAATGATTACATACGAGAAATGATCATGTAGAGCCGAACGCAAGGGAGCATTCCATGTATCCCATTGAAACATTCAGTCGAGGTGAAAACTTTCCTTATGGCTGATTAGATGGTTGTATGTAACACACACTCTTTGTCACCACAAGATAAAATGTAAATCTTTTGTGAGAAAGGTCCCAGAGTGATAAAATAATACTTCACCAATGATGATGATAAGTATTGATGATGAAGAATGAAGATCACTTTAAATCAGATAGCAAATATTGTTCTCATGCAAGTCATGTGTTCGGATCTTATTTGTTAATAACCAATAATACCAAAAGCTCGAGCTCTTAGTGAACGACATAACAATTTATATCAACACCCCCCTTCGAATGTGGGAAGCCGTTTGAATTCGAAACCTAATAAATAAAAAAAACAGGCAGACCAGATAGATAGATGGAGGTAATATGCCTCCCAGGGGTTTTGAACTCATGACGTCTGACTCTGATGCCATGTTAATAACGAGCTGCACCAAAAGCTCAAGCTCTTAGTGAATGGCATAACAATTTTTACTATTAGTTTGAAAGAATTTAATGACACAGAGGTCCTTACAATTTAGAAAGTGGTGAAGATTTATTTACGTAAAGACAAGCAGAATATTTGATAATAGGAGTTAAAAAATGTGATTAGGTGGACCTGGAAGGGGAGCTGTGGGAGTTTTTGTTGATACTAAGAGAGAGATGGGATATTGGCTCCATTATGATAGTCTTATTTTCACTTGGGGATGGCGGTTGAGGCTGCATAATTTTTGGGAGAAAAGGAAGTTCACAAGTAAATGGTGATTATACAATAAGTATCATTTATTTTTGGTTGAGGTGTAATAAATTTTTGCAGAGATAAATAATTATGGTTTTTTATTTCCAGTTTTGTTATTGGGATAAGTTTTCATTTTGTATATTTGTAGTGTATACATCAATTGAACTGTGAAGCCTACATTTGCAGAACATTCTTTTGCTTTGAAGTTAAATCATCAAAACCACACACACACACACACACACACACACAGAGAGAGAGAGAGAGAGAGAGAGAGAGAGGTTCGATCTCACTGACACTCACGTTAGTCACAATTCATGCGGGTCTTATTCTATCCAATGGCAAATACACTGTTGGTGAACACATTATAAATGTTATGTAACAGTGCTTCTGTTCTGATGAGGCCTTACCACAATTTGTGCATTAAGTTACACAACTGATGAACTTCAACAGTGCCTACTACATTCATGAATTCATAGACATATTATTCAATTCATCCATATTTTCTCAAGCTCTCCTAGTTTGTAAGATCAGATTCTATACGAAGCATTTCAACTTCATTGATTGTGTTGTCGGTTTCAATTCTATTAACTGGTGCTTTTTAGATTCCGCATGTAGTTTCTGAATGGAAGAAACCAACAAACATTTCAAACCTTCTGCTGATTGGCATGTTCTAATTAAAAAATTTAAACCAGGAAGATGAGTTGCAGTTAATGACATTGATTACCATTTTAGCTGTAAGTGAAACTCAAAACACACTTGCATAACATAATCCCCTAAAATGAATCTGACTGTTCCAGGACATCCTCATTCGTCAAACCTATTTCTGTGCTAAAGGAAGCAAATAAGAAGCTCTATCACCTATAAAATCTTCCTTTATCTAAGATAATAAACTCACAAGGTTTTCAATTTTGCCATTGTCCCAACATATGCAGGGATAGGTCCAGTAAGATTACAATTCCTCAATATCCTGCACATAGAATAGAATGCATACAGTTAACCAGAGCCTGGATGGTAGATTCTATAGGACAAGAATAACATAAGCACTCAACTCACAGTGTCTTCATGCTTTTCATATTACTCAACGGCGGAAAATCCGATGATGTTCCATTTATGTCACTGATCCTCCTACACATAAATCCCACCAAGAATAGTTACTGGATGTTCAGATACCCTTCACTCCTACTTCATTCAAAATAATTCGGAAAAGGGCATTCAACATAAAACAGCTAACTTTATGATCACAGAAGGGTCTCACTTACAGGTCAGTCAACTTTTCCAATGAAGAAATCCCAAAAGGAACTGGTCCTTCTAAGCCGCTTCCTTGTATTGCTCTGTGATTGATGAATTCTGGACATATTAAGTCACAGAAAATGGATAGAGGAACTCTGCTCCGAAGGAACTCATAATTTTGAAAGAAGATTTGCTTACATTTTTTCAAGCTGTGTCCAATTCTGTATGAAATCAGGCATCTTCCCAGAAAAGTGGTTATCACTTATCCTACTGCATAGTGCCAAAACAAACATTTTAGTAACAAGTATTCTGGCATCCAATAACGATAAACTGTATACACAAGAAACATAGAAAAAAAATCAAAAGAACTTACAAATCCTTTAAGTTTGTGAGCTTAGCAAGCGTCATTGGCAACTCTCCCGAAAATGCATTGGAAGAAATAAGACTGCATTTACAGAAAACAAGCAATGCACTATCAGGATGTATTAAAATTATAAAGAAGAAAGACGTGTTAAATCATACTAATTCAAGAGCCTTTCTGCAAAATTGAAACATTAAACTAAAGAAATGAAATTCTAGAGAACCCAGAAGCCAAAAATGCAAAACAGACAAGAAAGAAATCTGTTACATTATCCCAGTGCAATATCTTGTTAGAAAATGTCTTGGGTTGAAAGTGGGGTCCACACAAGAGCAACCGTGGTTCTAGAAGAAGTTTGTTTTCTATATTTTTAGGTTTCTAAATAAGGATTTTTTTTTAATTTCTGGGTTTCTAGAAGGTGTATTTATATTCTTAGCATACATCTAGGAATCATTCCCATAAGAATGTTGCTAAAAAAGGTGATAGAAAAAATGCGAAAAACAAAAGGGAAGGGGCTCTTTCTTGAGTATTTCGAAAAACAAAGAGCAAAAACAAGAGGGAATGGAGGCTTGGATGTGTGGTGTAGAGAAAAGATGTAGAAGAAAAAAAAGGTGACTCTATCTTCTCTGAATTCTCTTATAAACCATTATTAGGCTTTTCATAGAGAAGAATTCTCTTCTTGGATTCGTAGACATAGGAACAACACTGAACCACATAAAATTTTGAGTGTTTTATCTTGTGGTATGCACCTTTGTGCAATTTCTTTTCTCTATTCTAATTTCTAATATTAGTTCTTGCACATCAATATGTTACAAACTCATATCAGAGCTTTTGGTGAATGTGAAAGTATATATATATGAGGAGTATCAAGCCTACCCACTTGGGAGTTGGTGGAGTGGCATAAGACATGGGTTAGCTTCCCCAATCTTATGTTCGAAACCCATCCCAGATTTACCCAGCGTGCATTTGTGTGAGTTTAGTGGGCACCACCTGGGGGAATAGTGCAGTTGGGTCAAAGACCTCAGGGATTGTAGAAGAGGTCAATCTAACCCAGGTTCATTGGCAGATCCACATGATCCAGGCCCATCTGGCTAAATTCATCTAGAAACTTAGGACCATATCCACACACGTGGATCCTTGTTAGCCTACTAATTATAGGAGATTTGATGATACAAATTAGTTGTATTTATTAAATCTCCTATAATTAGTAAGCTAACAAGGATCCACCTGTGTGGATATGGTCCTAAGTTCCTAGATGAATTTAGCCAGATGGGCCTGGATCATGTGGATCTGCCAAGGAACCTGGGTTAGATTGACCTCTTCTACAGGGATAACCACTACATTAAAAATAAATAAAAATAAAAAAGGAGTATCAAGCCAGTTGGACCTCATTGTTGTATAGTGGTCAAGAGTATGCCCTCGAACTCCTTTCCTCTGGTATGATACTCTCATATATATTTTTACAGTGGCATCAATTAAAATGCAAAGACAATTGTGAAAGGGAAGTTCATCAAAGCGAGACCAAATCTTCTTACTTCAAACATGATTAAGGGAAAGAAAGGGTCTTTTATCATCAATTTCGAGCTCAAAATTCAGCAAGGCAACACATCTTTTTCACCCAATTTTATCTTTATCACCTAGGTTTATTGTCACGTCATCACTTTCCCCAAATAAAACACAAAAAAGATGGTTGCGGTGCAATTGAGAGAGAGATAAAGAAGAATGTTCAAAATAAACTAAATTTTAAAGGAAACTACCAATTCTAGAAGCAGATAAAAAGATGCACACAAATAACAGAGATTGTCACAGAATATCCTTATGTTGGATCTTTAAACAATGCAATTGGTATAACCCACAAGACAAAGACCCCAAATCAGGAAAAAAAAAAAAAAAACACCCAGAAGACCAAAACATATACAAAGAAGGTGGTCTTACATTCTCTCCATCTTGACAAGATTCCCAAGCTCTGGAGGAAGAGGTCCGGAAAGCTGGTTGGCTTCCAGCGTCCTGAAAATTCAAGTTACTTCAAAACTCACCAATGATACAAACCCAAATGAAAATCCAAAAAGAACCCAGATGATGAAATGGAGATTTAATGAAGAAAAAGTATCAAAACTCACAGATTTCTGAGAGTAGTGATGTTCCCAAGTTGCTTTGGGATTGGCCCAGTAAGGCGGTTTCCAATAAGAGAGCTGCAATGCAACAGCACCATTGTCTCCATTAACAAACTTGCTTTCACAGGATAAGTCAGAATAACACATGAAGGGTGAAAAGCTTACATGTTCACGAGTTGCATGGAACCCCATTCCGCGGGTATTGTGCCGTTGAGGTAGTTACGAGTTAAATCTCTGTCAAATGAGAAGAAGAAGATTGATTATAGTTAGTGTGGAAGGCTACCATTACATCAGGTTTGAGGAGTAAGTTAAAAGGAATTTTTGTGTGTGTAGATCATCTAACGTAAGCCGAAGAAGAGTAAGTGGAAGTGGGTCTTACATCTCCTGGAGGTAAGGAAGCTTGACTAACTCTGGTGGAAGCACTCCTTGTAGATTCTGACCTTTGAGAATTCTGCAATTCCAAACAACAGAAACGAAATGGATTTCTCTCATCAGCAATTGCATGGAGGAAGACCAACTTCAGTGATTACTTCATTTACATTAGGGTCCCACTGTCTTATGGTTAGGGCAATATACTGGGGCTCACCTTAGAGAAATTCTAAATGCAACCCACTCCTGATGTTCAGCCCACCCACATTTCGAGCTCCCCACGTTAAAAACATAATCTACCCCTTTTTGTTGAGTCCACCCACGAATTTTATGAGAAGTACTGCCCCTTCTCCTCTTTCCTCTTCCTTCTCCTTTTCCTCTTCTCCTCTTAATATCAAAGAAAGGTATCCTTGCTTCTCCATCTCAAGTTGGATTGCTACTTACATCTTCTCCATGGTCTTTCTTCTTTGGGATTACATCTTCTTTGACATTACATCTGTTCACCTTCAACTTCTTCCAATTTTATTTTTTCTTAGATGTTAATTGTTTTTCCAACTAAATAAATATATTTAGAGAATGTTATAATCTATGTAAATGGAATGGAGTGCCGGTTGAACATAGAATTGAAGGGATGTGAGAGAAGAGAATGTGAACGGAACCCCAAAACAAAAAATATGTTCGCATTATGCAGGGATACGCAAATCTGTGCATAATAAACATGCACAGATTTACATATCCGTGCATAATTTTTTTGCTCGGCATATGAAAACCATGCACATCTAATATGCACGGATCTACGTATCCGTGCATAAATGAAGTCAAGGGTATAGTCGAAATTTCACATATGGGTATTTTGATAATAAAAAAAAATTAAGAATGTGGGTGTACTCAGTGAAACAAACGGTGCATTTAGAATTTCTCCTCACCTTATTATCCAGCCAAACTTTTCATACATATGGGACCCTCTGATAGTCACCGAACCGAACCCTAGGGGTTGCACCCTTAACCAAATGTTGAATTGAGGGTCAACTTTTCTTTATTAATATAAAGTTAGCGGTTAAACTTATGGACCACTAATCAAGGGGTTAGAGGCATAAAATTGACCCTATTTTTTATATTTGGGTACATCATGATTGGATCTTTCCATCTTCCCATGTCCCATGACCTGTGGGGCTCCAGGTGAGCATTAGCTACTAGTATGCTTGATAAGGCCTTTCACATTGGATGCACAGAGATATTACCCTTTATATATATTAATATTATACTCTCCTGTTTCTAAATGGTGACCTTGTTCACATGTGGTATTTTCGGTGTCTGCAGGGGGTCAAAAGTTTACAATATGTGATCTATGAACCAATCAGCATTCACTGCAAATTCCTCAAAGCACTCCGGATCCACAAAGAAGCCTATGAGCCAATTTCAAAATCTCTGAGTGATCAGTTCCATCTCTAAAATTAAAACCTGTCAAAACCACCGTCGCAATGTGGGTATAATTTTGTTGATGCAGTGTGAATTTCAGCTCACACTCCAAGGATTGATCTCTCGTGGGTTGATTTCCTTACCTTCCCTTGCCACTTGGCTGCCAACTTGGCATATAAAAAAACAATCAACTTAATGTAATGAGTAAAAGAAATAGACTTAAAACCTATGATACCCGGATACTCCGAACTAAACCTATCATGTCACACAGCATTTGATGCTTTACTTTTTTGTGTACAATTTGGCATCATATCATGCAACTAGATGAGGTGAGTTTACTTACATGCTCACAACATGGCAGATGGTGTTGTTTTGGTACGCGCAGTTGCAGGTGACTGCATTCTCAAATCCCTTCAGGGGTGTAGGGTCCACCCAACCCCATTCTCCGCTGCATGGGTCCGCACTAAAATTCCAATTCTCTTTGCCCAATGTCTTAGCAATTTCTCTAAGTGCACCCACTGATCACATGCATTCACAAAAGCACAACACGTCAAAGAGGTTTCCACAATTACTAAACTCTGCAGAAACAGTTACTGCATGGTAACAGTAACAGTATCAACAGCCATCTTACATACGGATGGTATTTTTAACTCGCCCCGCTCCAATCCGGAGTGCCCGCCCCGCCCCGTACGGGTTTTTCCCACCCCGACTCTTAGACGGGGCGGAGACGGGGCAAAAAACATACCCCGGAGTGGAGCGGGGCGGGGATGGGTCTGTTTCTTGCCCCGCCCCTAAATTAATAATCCTCAAACAATATATATATATATTTTAGAATTCTTTTATAATAAATAAACATATTTATATGTAAATGTATATATTGATTTTATATTGTTATTAAGAATTAAGTAGATTGATTGAAGACTTTTTTTAAAGTTAAACATGTAATTGAATGAATCCTAAACATTATAAAAGCATATAATATGATCTCATTCCCTCTATTTCAAATTTAATGAAATTAAAATTGTTAAAAAATCTATCTAAGCTTATTTGACTTTAATCATATTTAATGTTAAACATAATTTAATTTATTATGTTTGTGGTTGTACCACATCGGAGCGGGGACGGGGTATATAACATACCCCGAATTGCGGGGAGAGGCGGGGACGGGACAACCCCATTTCGCCCCGTTGCCATCTCTAATCTTGCGACCACCACCTAAATGTTATCAAAAACTAAAAACCAAATGGGGTTTTTTATCGAAAAATGGAAAGGCCAATGGAGGGCTCAAACACTTCATAATGATGTAGAGGGCTCCCCGCCCGACGATTCTTTTTCTGACAAATTTACCTTCATTCCATGATATCTTCATTGTTTTTTTTTTTTTTTTTTTAAACAAAATTTGTATGTTGGATATGCAGTGTAACTACGCTATGTTTGGTTATTTCATGATATTGTGGAATGGATGCAATGGATCGTCTCGGGTTTTCGGCCTGTCATTGTTTTTTCCCGAATTTAAAGGTTTCTTTTTTCGTAAAAATCCTGACAAAATATCGCGTGAGTTTATCTTACCTTCCTCATCAAGAAGTTGAGTCGCTCCAGATCCAAACACTGCAAAACAACTCAATGCAAGAACCAAAACAAGAACAAAGCGCCCCAACATCAGATTTCATATGATGACCTGATCTCTCCTTCCTTCTTCTTGGCTTGTTCTTACAGATCAGATATGTGGATTTCTTTTCTAATTCTGTGGTGTTAAGGCTGTCTTTCTCTCTCTTTGCATTATCTGTTTGGTGCAACTTATCCTCTCTACTAGGGAACTGACTAAAGGAATAGAGCAAGTTGTTTTTTGAACTGAAGATTGGTGTCAGAAGATTGAGAAATATTGAATAGAGGAAGTGAAGAAGAAAGAAAGAAAAAAGTGTGGATACTTTCCTTTGATTGATGAGTAGATTGCGCAGAGAAGCTGTTTGATTTCAGCGTTTATGAAGACTTGAAGTCGTCTGTGGTCTATGACAGGTTGGTTATTGAAATCTTACTGTTTGAGTTGACCCGACCTGAGTACCTGACCCGTTTGCCACCTCTCTGTATTGATCTGAGCTCAAGTAATGATGAATATTATTGAAGTCTGATCTTGAGAGTGTAGATTTCTAGATCTTGATATCAATTTCAAGTGGACCCTTTTTTTATATCAAGTTGACCACGTGGGAATTGGAATATATTCTAGGCCACATTATATAATGTATTAATAATAAAGAAGGCTTTAATTTACATTAATAATAATTGCCAACCACAACTATATATATTTTTAAAAGAGCAAGTACAAGTTCTCTTGGTCAAGAGTTGTAGCTCAGCTAATAAAAAGGGTATCAAAAGTTGTTAAGGGGAGGTCTGGTTAGTGGGTTTAAGCCTAATTTTATTTGAGAACAAAGGATTGCCCGGATAGTTTGGGCTTCCCGCTTCAAACCTAATTACCCAGGAATCGATTGCTGGGCTTGTTCCTGTGTTGCATGTGTTATACTCTTTGCATGCGGTAGTTTACATGAATAAGAAGGTGTTGATTACAAATGGTATGCCAATTCACTAATAGCTCATTAGTAAGGCACCTCCCTTTCACATGAAGAATCAAATCCATTGATAGCTTAGTAATGAAGGTGGTGAGATTTGAATTCTCGTTCATTGGATGTTTCAGAGTAAATATGTAGAATATCCATATCGAACATGGCCAAAAAAGCCTTAGTTCATATGGCAAAACATCTTGATTTCTCTAGTAGAATTTCAAGAATTCATATATTTTTAAGTCCTCCAAATGTTATCTCTTACATGGAATTCCCAAATCCCCCTCTCAAAGGGAGCGTTAAGAAAAACTTAATTAGGCAGAAGTTAGAATTTTAAAAGTTGAAAGCGATTTTACAAATAGTTTGAATTTGAAATTCTAGTAAAGAAACATGACATAAAGATGTATTTGTGCAATGAGAAGATTTTGCGATAAGCGAAAAACTTATCAAAGTTTAATGGCTATACATTATATAAATTTATTATGATAAATTATTTAGAATAATGTAAAATTGGAATTAGTGTTAATTCAAGAAGATAGGTGTGAGTATGGATCGGTTTAAAAAAAGTTAGGTGGACCTCCTGTGTGAAACCAAAAAAAAGTTAAAAAATTGGAACAAGTTGTACTGTTTTATTGTATATATAAAACCAATTTCAGTCATTGGAGTCCAGCAGTTGACTAGTAATTTAACTCCACATTCCATCCAATCGAAAGAGTAATTAGAAGCAAAAGCCCTTTGACAGCTGGGACTAGCAATCCAACAAACCAACCACTTGTTTTGTTAATCAAGGGGAGGCAACAGAATGCTTCTCCATTGTAATTAATTAAGATAAACTAACTGATTAATATACAAGGGAAAGCTAACCAAAGACTTGTAACTTTTATTAAAACTTGGTTAGTTACAGCACCGCACTAATGGCTCTAAGAAACTACTTTGAAACTTCTATGCATTGGCCCATTTTATTCAAACTTTGAAACTCCATTGGATTGCATTTTCTGTTTTTTTTTTTTTCTTGGAGGATGAAACAAAATCTGCATGCAAGTGATTAGGATCCTCTACAGCTTTTGCATCAAGACTTTATGCTGCTTGGAGACTTTCTAAGGCTCATGGCCTACCAATAGATATTTCGGTTCTAGCCATCTAGAAAAAAGATTAAATATAATCATCTGAAAAACAAAACTAAAATAAAATTGCCATGAAAACACATGCCCTGTAAACTCTGCCAAAGCAGTTGAGCTTCCTGTGGGATCAGCAGATTGGAATGGTAGAAGACTCACTGCATGATATAATGGAACCGTTTCCCCAACAATCCATATAAGACTTTTTTTTTTTCTAAACCTGGTTAAAAATAAAGAAACAATGTTGAATATCCAAACACGAAAATCAAATAATCGACGCAAATCATTAAATCTTAAGAAAGTCAAGATTCCATCTCTATTGTTACCTTACATACTTCCCCTTCACCTTTTCTCTAATCCTTTGTTGCAGTCCATTTGACCATAAATTCCTACCGGCCCCAAGCACTGTGGCATGTAAAAACTAGTGCCACTAATGGAGACTGTATTAACAGAGTGCAAGACCAAAATGTAATCATTCATCAGCTTGGCTCCTTAAATGTATGATGGTCTGGTTATGTTGCTAAAAATGTTACCCACTGGACGATCAAGATCCATCACACACTATTTACCAAAAAAAAAAAAGAAAGATCCAGCACACTAAAACTAGTTTTGGATAATTCCCTATTAAAGGTGACTTCTGCTGTTATCACAGCTTGTGATGAATGAAAATGGAAGAGACAAAAAGAACTGTGAGCGTCTCAATTGTTATCTAAGCATTTCTGCCTGCCTTCAACTTAAAAGACCAAATGTCAGTAGAGGCTTAACTGAATTTGAAAATGAAAAACTTCATAAACTACATTTTCATAAATTAAATGTGTTTTGTTTATTGAGATTATATGATTATCTATGATATGCATAAAATATTAGATAAGCATACATAAATATAACATACTAACATAAGCTATACCACAGCTGGTTGGGGACACCAAACACCTGCCTTTTGGGGCAAAACTGCATCGGTTCGGTCCTTGTAAGAAAGAACGGATAAAAAAAAAAAAAAAAAAAACTAACTGTGCCTGATCTGACCAAAAACCGTATCAGATTTTATGGGAATCCAAACATAATTCTGATATCAAAACATCTAACAAATCCTCCTATTGTATAATCTATGACACTTCCAAAATCCTTACCAAAAATTTTCATTGCATTATACCGGCGGTCACTGCTAGTTTTATAGAGTACATGTTTTTCCCATCCTGGTTATTTTGAGAATGTTGGTCAGTAGCTCACTGGAACAAATCAGTTATGATCTCAATCAGAAGCGTACAAAATGGAACTTGTGGCTTCAAGAATAAAAAAAGGAGATTGTTTAGAGCGAATTTTAAATGAAAATAAATTTGTGGCTTAAAGAGAGAAAAATTATTAAGAGAAGATTTCATAAAAGAAAGGATGAGATCATGGGGCTAAAATAATTATAAGAGAAACTGTAGAGGAAAATCAAAAGGTAAGAGTTTTATTTAGATAAGAAACCTGTGAAATTGTAGACTCTCTCACCCTTCCCAGCCCCATAGAAGATGTGAGATATAACCCATTCATTTTTCTCAAGGCTGCAATGAAGGGCAAACTAACACAGGGGGACAGAATGAAAAGAGAAACCCTGCGGAAAGGGAAAGGCCTCCTCATTTATGTCCCCTTTAATCAAATCTCATATGGCTGCTTTTTATTTTTGTTGGTAAATAAATCTCATATGGCTGTTAGCTTACATTTAGCCAACACTTGAATGTTAAAAACAAGGAGATGCAGGTGATGTAAAGACATTAACTTCTCCAGTGATATGTGCTTGAAGAATCGCCTTCCCCGAGTTCTCTAATTCAAATACAGTGTGGTAAGTATGATGATGGTTCCTAGAGTGAAAATCTGACAGCCCATCTACTGCAATCTCCTGTTCTCTCAATTGGTGCAGTCACCAATTGTCTGGTAAAAAAAAAAAAAATGGCACCAGCTCAGAGAAGGCAACATAGTAAGTGGAGAAAGCATGATATTTATATGAGGAGCTTTCAAGAATTAAGAGAAGTATCCTACCAGGAACACCATGTCAGGATCCTCAAGACAGCATGCTATTTACTGAGATTGACCACCTGCTTCAGCAATTTGTTAACAGAAAACTTTATTTCATCAGTTAATACAAGCTGCTGAGGCACTGATCCCAAGCCATAAACGGTAAGAATCCTCAATGCATCTGCTGACATCAGTTTCTTCCTTTTTACAACTCTTTGCTTTGCGAATTTGCATGAGCTTTTCAATTTGCAAGCTTGGCATACCTGAATGCATATCATCCGAGGGTAAACTACAAGCTGAAAATACAAAAATACTGCGGGGAAGAAAATAGTAAAAGGAAAGGTTTAGGCTGTATTAGGCTCCATTCCAGCCATCTAAAAGGCCAATAGAATTTCTTTTGATTTCTAGAATTATACCGGTAAAGAGACTTAAAAGCCAAGGTGAAATTTTTTCCATGCCGAAAATGGAAAGCAGCCAGATGCTGATATACTTACAGTGTCTTCGTGAATGCTGAAGAAAGATCGTAAACTTTTAGCGGCAAAAACAATCTTTCTCTCGACAGATGGGCAACCAAAAAGGGCTACCTTCTTCAAGTCACTGCCTGACAACCACCTACAAGGGCAAAAATCTAAAGGATATGAAAACAGAAGCAGGAAAGTGGGAAGCTGGAAATGTACAAATGTGAGCAAAAATGAAGGCATTTGAGCAAAAACATTGGAATTCAATGATGATGCTTAACTTCTAAAAAATCAGTTACTCTTCATGATGTAAGTTATCATAAAAGTACAAATGTCAAACTTTTATCAAGGTACAGCCATCTTAGGTTATAATAACAGAAGCAGCCAAGCAGGAACTGGTGGAACACTGGAATATATTAATGTACACTAAAGCATAGGGTATGCAAAATATTGAAATCAACAAAACATGCCCACACTTCTACCAACCAGTGTAAATCCTCGCAATGTCATTATCCTACAATGGAACCAACCATTTAAGCTTTGAAGGCTGCACGTAATATAAATAATAACATTCTACTGATTACTTCTCTATCAAAAAGAATGTGCACACTCAAAATGAAAACATTATCTAACGGTAAACTATAATGAACATAAAAGCCTAGTTAACCAAATACTGCCGACCCAGATTCAAGGGATGGCTATGATGATGATGGTGATCCAATTACAGAGAAATTCCCAGGAGATTGACCTTTAAGAAACATTCAGGAAAGAACTAATGGCTGCTAGTGCTACAAAAGAATAATAGGAAACATATAATAAAATGCATAAGTTTGGGACAAGTGGTGCAATCCAAAGCTTCTCCTTTTGTGCCACTGTCTACATAAAAATCCAAAAACACCGGCCATCCAATAAAAATAAATAAATAAATATGAGCATAGATGCGACCTTTTTTTTTCTTCTAAATCAGTAATGGTAATTCATTAACATATAAGTGACATAGCCACACTCTAGGAGAACGGAAACTAAATTTCTTGGTCTTCCTGCAATGGTTTGTTAAAGTTGCTCTGATGCCTTATTGGGCTGATTACTTCTCTATCAAAAAGAATGTGCACACTCAAAATGAAAACATTATCTAACGGTAAACTATAATGAACATAAAAGCCTAGTTAACCAAATACTGCCGACCCAGATTCAAGGGATGGCTATGATGATGATGGTGATCCAATTACAGAGAAATTCCCAGGAGATTGACCTTTAAGAAACATTCAGGAAAGAACTAATGGCTGCTAGTGCTACAAAAGAATAATAGGAAACATATAATAAAATGCATAAGTTTGGGACAAGTGGTGCAATCCAAAGCTTCTCCTTTTGTGCCACTGTCTACATAAAAATCCAAAAACACCGGCCATCCAATAAAAATAAATAAATAAATATGAGCATAGATGCGACCTTTTTTTTTCTTCTAAATCAGTAATGGTAATTCATTAACATATAAGTGACATAGCCACACTCTAGGAGAACGGAAACTAAATTTCTTGGTCTTCCTGCAATGGTTTGTTAAAGTTGCTCTGATGCCTTATTGGGCAAAGAATGAATTCTATAAAAATGCCATAACATATCATGCAAGATTTGAAAAGCTAGATTGCACTTTAGGGAGGTAAATTCTTCTAGTTCGTCATATTCGTTTATGCATGTTTCCAAGGTATTAATGAGAGGGTAACCATCACCCCCAAAAAGGTTTGTTTCAACCTCTTCAGAAAGAACAAACACAACCAATTAACATGATATGTCCAATAAGTGATAGAGTATCCCAGGAAAATTTCTAAAAAAAGTTTGAGATCCGGTAGGCTTGGGCCAAGGTGGCAGGTCCGGTTGAAATCTGGTGAGCCCACCACCCGCCAAAGAACACCCAGGGTGCAAGAAACTGCACAAGTCCCACATCGGAAACATCCAAATCCAGAGCCTAGGCTTAATTACCCTTTCTTTTGGTAGGATTGGCCCTGTGGTATTACAAATTGGATAGTTAATAACCTAAAAGTCTTTCATACTAAAGAGTTACAATTTCCTACTGGAGTAATTTTACATTTTTATTATGCAGTTTACACACCAATGTAGCCTTTTTAGCTTTACGCATCCTCCACTACCAAAGCCTCCATCCATCCCCATTTGCAACATTTGCCTTATATGCAGTGGCGACGCAACCCATCTGTAGATTTTTAGAGTGAAAGTAATTGGCCAAGTTGGTTCTTCAACAAAATGCTGGGCTTCCTCAAGCAAGTAAGAAAAAAGAGCATCATTTCCCATTAATTGGTCGTCCATACAAGGCTCAAAGATGAAACCCACATGGCTAATCAAGTCATTCTCCTACTCGAATTGAGCTTATCGCCCTATTTTCCTACTCGGGCCGATAGTATCTTCCTTCCTTAATATCTAACTAAGCTCTACATTGAGCTAAAAGAGGCCATGTGAAACTAGATTTTAAGTTCTCCAAAACCAAATTCATTAACATTCGCCTCTCCAAATCATCAATCAGTCCAGAATTTCTACTAAATTCAATCAACCAATACTAAAGTAACCAATAAAAAGAGACCAAGTTTTAAATTAAAGAAAAGAGAACAGTTAAAAATGCTTACTTTGCAATATCTTGATGGTCCGCACCAAACCTCTCCACTGCAAACTTCAAGTAATCCTGCGAAAAACTGCTGGAGATGCAATTGAGATTCAACTTCCCATCTTTCGTAAAATTCCCATCAACTAGATACCCTTCGTTGAACAAACGGTCCATAAGCGATACCATCTCCGGCGAAAGCTCTTCCGGAGCACAGACTCTCCCCTCCATTCCTACCCCATCCGCACCAGAATTCTTCTCGGAGGAAGAAGGTTTAGCGAACAGAGAATACAGCCTGTTAGATTTAGCTTCCACCCCTCCAATCCCATCTTTCTTCGCATTCGATTTCATATTCCTCACTTGTCTCTCCAAATTCCGAAGCTTCCTCATCATTTCTCCGATTCCCTTCGACTTCGAACCATTGTCTGCACCCTCCTCAGAGAGCTCGCTTTCTTCGGTTTTCTCGATCAAACCGACCGCTTCTTTGAAGAAAAGATCGAGGGGTTTCTTCTTCTTCCTCTTGCCATTCGTTTCGGGATTGGTTTCAGGAGATTTTGAAGGTTTGGGGGGTTCTGATTCCGTCTCGATTGCATCGTCGGAGACATGTGTGAGGATTTCTTGAGCTGGTAAGGATGAAATTCGTCGAGAGAAGAGAGAAGAAGAAGAAACCCTAAAAACGAGATCTTGAGAAATGGGGGAATGGAAAGAAGGGTTTTTTGATGGAAAGGGGGAAGGGTTTTGGATTCTGAGAAAGGAATGGAAACGATTTGAGCGAAGGTTTTTGAAGAAGAACGCCATCTGCCAGCTAGACTGAGAAGAACAGATAGGGGTTTTAGGAGGGTTTAAAAGCATTAGTAGTCTCAAACGTGCGACATCAAGCATGCGTCCCTTTCTTGTGGGGCCCATCTAAACCGCATGTGCGGTGTCGGGGGCACAAATCATCATCCCATTCACTTGATCAACGGCCAATAAATTTTCACCTTCCAAAACGAGTACAAAATTGATCCAACGATGTACTCGGATGAGTGCCAAACCCACTATTTCATGGTCCACCCAAGTGGATCACCAGGTGGGCCCCATTATGTATTTAGGGATGGCACCAATAGGGATGTAAAAGGCATGGTTTGTGCTGGGTTCTACAGTATAACCTAATTCGGAACCGTTATTGAGAAGATGGAACTGGAATCGGTTCCGTATATTAGACGGTACAGGTTTGGTCCTAGCAAAGAATGATTAAAGAAAAATAAAAATAAAAAATTAGCTTTTAGGAGGAATTTTTGAAAATTGAGGTAATATATCGGGTCCCGGCTAAAAAAGGAGAAAAGGATCCAGACCCAGACCAATTTACTCATTGAGACCTAAATAAGGACCCCAATCCGATTATTAATGGGCCGGAACTTTTGGGTAACTGGAGAAGTGAGAGTCCATTTACATCCTACACACCAGTGCTCACTTGAGGCTTTTTCCCCGACAGAGTGTGATACCAGTTAACTGGAGTTTGAATGTTGATTGAGATACCAAAGTCATTATTTTCAGTTGGGCATGGTCCAAATCTCACTGAAAGCCTGGTCGACCTGCGAAAATCTGAATAGTTTAGTAGACCTGGTTCTATATCCCAACCCAATAGTTCACCTTTGAGCCAGAATGGGCCATTTGTGTAGCTCTGGCAGAGGACATCGGAACTTCCCACAGCCAAATATGTGGGTGTTGACATCCTTATTTTAGTTATGAATTTGGGGCCAATGGTTACAGAGTAAGGGATGCACTTAAAAGTGTAGATATAACTAGGTTCCCCTTCATCTGAAAGACCCAACCCAAAAAAAAGTTAGGATATGAGTTTCCCAACTCATTCTAAGCATATTTCAAGTTCAGGTCCACTAACAAAAGCCCAGATAAATCTTGATCATTTCATTTCTGGCTTAGGCTCACTAACATAAACACATAGCCCTATGGTATTTTTTGAAGATATGAGTAGGTGGTATTTATTTTAATGGATCGAAACCATGTTTTGTTTCCTAAACTTTGAATGGAACCATGTTGCAGAGTTTGAATAACTTCATATCAGCTCATGCCAGGGCTGAGGCTGATATAGAGATCGAGTAGTAAAAGTCAAATCCTTCAAGTTGTCAGCTGAATAGGATCCGTTGTCATCTCTAGCCTTATGTACTTTGATTTAGGCTGGTTTTAGGCTTTTAGCATAATTATATATATGAGCCATCACCCATATGGGTTTCTAAACTAGGAATGGACCCAACTGGGTAGTGGTGGGCTACTAACTGTGGACCCAATAGCCAAAAAAGCCCAGAACTAAATCTCACAAGCAAGTTGACAACATGGTAGGATTTATGATGTGGGAGACATTTTGGGGCTCTAAATGAGCCCATTTGGAGAGAGTTTGGATCCTCTAGAGTCTTTGACTCGAGAAATCCTTATTGAAGGAGTGGAGCTCCACTGTGGGCTCATCTATTGTAAATCTATATTTGGATCCAATAAGGCATTTATTTCTGCCTTTGCATGGGTGTCGTGGAAAATTTTGTATAGAAGATGTGTTTGTGCAATTAGAGGATTTCACGAAAGAGAGAAATTATTTTGATTTTCTATGAAGCCCAATATTGCGTCGTTTGGCATAACTTTTTCCCTTTTTGTCATGTGGAAATAAAAATCCATGGAGCACATAATCTTCTCATCAGAGTCATTATGCAAACAAGTCCAAAAATAATTAAAAAGTTTTTTTGCAAAACAAAAGGTCCTCTTTCTTTTCTTCTAACTAAGGGGGTTGGGAGCATGGGGTCCATCAAGCCCTTGGGTGAGGTAAGGGAGCCCTAGGACGAGGTGAAGAGCCATCTGATGAGGAACGGCGGCATGCCTAGAAAAAAAAAAGTCCTCTTCTTTGGTCAATAGAAAGGGAAATGTGCACAAAGGAAAAACTGAACTAGCTCAAAAGAAGAGTAATGACAAAGAAACACAATGACTGTACAAGCACGACCTTATCATACAAAGTATCTCTAAATTTTGCCCTATTAGAAATAGAACCCACCATGGAATTGACCGTTTGATAGAAAACGTGATTAGTGAACAATGAGTAAGGTTGTGCTATCATCTTTTTTATTTTATTTTATCAAACAGTGAATCCCACAGAGGGACCAACTCATGAACACCGGAATAACCCATATTGGGAGGGCATTTAATTTAAGGGGCTTGAGTTTTCAATATCAGCCCCACTGCAGAGTCCCACTCCTACTCACAATTCTGTAACTAAAAACTCGCAAAAGTGTCCCAAGTTCCCAACTCGGCATTGCCGACTTTGAGAAATGGGTTCAATCTAGCCGGGCTAGGAGTGGTTGAAATTTTGGTCAATAGAAAGGGAAATGCACTAGAGATAAAAAAAAAACCTAGATTGGCTTACAAGAAGTATAACGACTAAGAAACACAATGAAAACTACAATTATGGACCCATAACCTATAATCACAATCGAATCTTCCTTTAAAAGTTGAATCTGCCACACCAGACTTGTTATTTCAAAAGTCATTGACATTTATGTCCATCATAATTAAAACTACAACATGGACCCAAGTATATAGTCTCTATCCCTGTTTTGTTCTACCAATGGGTTTACCACATTAGTAGACCCAAAATAAAGTCCTTTACAGTTGCATCCTTGTGCACCAGAAACCACAACTATTTGACAATTCTGGACAACCAACTCCACTATCAATGAACCAATATTGGAAATGGTTCAATTCCACTCCATCAATTGTCAGTCCAGAGTTCCCAATCTTCCAAGTATTCAGTCCAAGATACTCCACTTTACTTTCTAGAGATGAAAAATCACTCAAAGCTTTTGATTTTTGGTAAGAACTCTTGCTACATGGAACATGGAACATGGAACAAGGAACAATGATATGGAGAGGAAATAAAATAGTTACCCTAAAGTCTTTGGTGGAATCTCAAGTCTCAACCCCACATTTGGCTTGGATGATGAAGGCCATGTGGTGAAAAAGCAACCTTCTAGAAGAGAAGATTTGATAGGAAGAAAATCACATGTTGTTTTGACATCCGTACGTAGAAAAGTGGGTATAGTTGCTGGAGTTAATTGAGAGCATTGATGAAGAAAACAGAAACAATGTTGTTGAATATAATCAATCACTAACAAGGATTAAAGGAGGTGCAATTCCACGCGGCTGATCTTTTGTCCTGTTTCTAAGAAGAAGAATTGTGTAAATTATATTGTCATTCTAGAAACACTAATTAGGGCAGGACCAAGTTACTCAACTCAGTGCCTTTTTTGGTCACTTTCAGTGTGAATGGGTCTTTTAGTTTGAATGCATTTACACACGTAAACACTGCATATGCGTACTATTAATTTATGGATAGTCACATTTGTTTTTGTTTATTCATGGATCACATGTATACCTACGAGGGTGAAAATGATATATAAATAAAGTCATTTTCATATAAAAAAATTATGCACTTGAAGGAATAACACTTACTTGGTTATAGAAGCACCATGACAACATCGCACGTCTGATAGACATGGTTTCAAAATTGGTCATAATTTTTATTTTTCGCATCGTCTATATGCCCTATAATTTTAATATGAGCTGTTTAAAATTTTTATTGACCTATTAAACCCCAAACTATTTAATTCCATATATTAATATATTTTGAGAAAATAAAATTTTTTATATGCAACCTGAACTTTCAATGTTTACCCCCATGAAAAGATACTTTTAAACAAAAATGATATTGTTTCATATGTGTAAATTTTACATATATATGTAAACCACATTTACAGATTCCATGCTGAAAACACATACTACCCCTTTTATTTTAGGCATATTTGTGCATCACTCCAATCTTTCAAGGTTGCAACCTTACCATCGATGGTGCATATTCCAAAACCCATTGAGTAGGCAAACATGGCCACCCTTATGTTTCAGGAAAATATGTACATCAGCCCGACTGTCCAAACTTTCAAGGTTTTCAACCATACCATCCATGGAGCATACTGGAAAGCCACATTGATTAGGCAAACAGTGCCATCCAGTGGATGGAGTTTTTACTCAGCAACTGGATATTTGATTGTTTCTTTCTTTCTTTCTTTCTTAATTAGGATTTTTTTTTTCTTTTTGAAGATAATTGGCTCATAAATACAAGGTGCACTTCACAATCAACAATCAGTGCCCTAAATCAGAATGCCCAACAATGCATGTTTATATATAAAAGGACTGATTTTTTATACAAGGCTAGCTAATTCATACGCCCCATTGTTTTCAGTGGGGTCTGCCATGCAAAGGCTGTGATCCCCTCATTAAGGTGATCTTTGGAATATATATACAAAGAAAAAGTTAATTTATGATGCTTGAGCAACTTTGAATTCTATTATAAAAGAGTCCTTTGAATGTAGAGAAAACTATATATATTCATGTTTTAAGTTTGAACTTTGAACTTCTTATGGTCTCTAGTTTCTTCACCTTTTCCGGATCAAACACGCTTAAGATAGAAATTGTAAATGCAAAAAATCCGAGACTTACTTAGGTAATGTAAGACTTTTTGGGAGGGTCTGGCTGGCTGAAAACCTGGAAAAGGAAGAGGAACGAAGGATTAGAGACCCTAGCTGCTATTAGCACAAGGCCCTCCGATGCTTAAGTTAGTTCAATTACTAGGCCAAGGATGATTGGAGAAGAAAGAAAATAAAATGGTATATCCCTCCCCGCTTACCCTTCTGGACTCACCTTGTATACATATATATAGAGGCACTTGGTTTCATCAAGAATTTCCTTAGTGGGAGTAGGTAAAAAGGGAACATCTCATTAAGCCATACCTTGTACCCTTAGTAGGGGTAGGTAAAAGCCATGTCCTATCAGTCCATACCTTGTATGACTGTGGATGTTACCACATTATAAGGGCAACTCCTTATTAGGCGCGTGCCCTGCAGGGCATTTATTATGATTGACATTCGGCGCTTATCTCGGTCGATTAAAGCCACCGAAACCGAGACGGGTGTGTGGGCAATGAACCGAGGCAGGGCTAGTCGGTACTCCTGAGGTTAGTCAAAACCGAATACCGAACCCGTAGAGGCACCGAGACGGAAGAGACCGAGACCTGGAGTAACTTAACTATCATCCACTCAAGATAGTACTCGTCTGAATTATGAAAAAGGTCCCGACACAGATATCACAATCTTTTTTGGTATCTTTTGGAATCTTTAGGAGCTAAGTTCCTTTGATGGATGCAAGTTCAAAACACTAGTTCCAAGGCCATGTACACACCCAGACTTTCCCTTGATAAGCAACCAAAAGTGGCCAGGTGCTTGCCGTCGTCTACTACAGGACAAGGCCAAGGCGGCTTGGTTTGGCACATGCATGTACACTTTCTTCCCATTCACTTACTAGTATCCTGTATACCCCATTGAGATATTACAAAAAATCAAATGAAAGTTGGTGTGTTCCCTTCATAAGTATACTCCTTTTTTGCTTCCAAATTCACAGCATAATTCGAACAAAAAGCTTCATTAGCTTCACAGATTCTATCAACTAAAATCCTTTGGGGCTTGTATTTTCATGGTAAGTGATTGGTAGAGAGAGAAATTCCATTACGCCATTACATTCTCAAACCAAAAGGCCAGCTACTTAGATATTACAGGTTTGCATGTATATCTCAATTAGTTCCACCATGAAAGTTATTACTATAATATTCTATGATGGGTTTTACTTGTAGTCTGTGATTCAAAACTTCTAAATCACATTTCTTCTGCATTGTGAAGATTGGCAGTCTGTTTTTCTTTCATTTTTTTTGCTAAAAGAGATAAATTAGGTTTGTAAGAGAGCTTCTCATAATCTTAATGGGAACGGGCGGGAATTTCACGCTTGCGAAATATGAAATGTACTTTGGGACATGTTTGTGTCGTCATGTAATTTTCACAGACAATGAAAGGTAAAAAAAAAGCCTTTTGTGGATTTACTTTTCCATCATTTGGCGGAGAGAGGTTTCCACATAGAATAATGACTTTTTGGCTCAATTTTCTACAAACGCACAATAAATATTTTTTGATATAGCTAGAGTAAAGGAAAGGTGGAGCGTCTTGCATAAAAGAGAAAATATATTTACTTTCTTTTCTACAGATGATACACAAATGTGCCTTTAGTGGACTACTCCAGATGGTGGATTCAACATTAATATAGTAGAATTTATACTTTTACTTTTGGGGCACATTGACGAAAAGAGGAGGGAAAGAGCGCAAATTTTCCAAAGGAAAAGTTAAGATATACATCCCTCTGTAACGTCCTAGATTGCCCAGAGATTGGGCTTATATATGTTCACGCCTGTGAGTCTAGTAAGGCGCGACAATATCTGCTGGGTGGGCCGAGTTGTGACATATAATATGGTATCGGAGCCGAGGGCGGCTCTCCTCATATATATTCAGGCCTGTGAGTCTAGTAAGACACGTTTTGGAGCTTAATGGGCTCTGAGAACAAAATTAAACCCTGAAGCCTGGGTGGGCCATGAATGGTGTGTCATTCCGCTCTGTGCCAAAGAGGACAATATCTGCTGGGCAGACCGGATTGTGACACCCTCTCTCGGATTTGAAAACCCTTAAAGACTGTGATCAATATTTTCTTTTCTATCAATAACTTTCTACTAAAAGTTTTCTACACCAACATTAAATTAGCACTCATTTGTGAGAATCTTAAACTTCTCCGTGAATATGTTGTATAACAAACGTCCCCATTTGCTTGCTAGACATAATTTTTCAAGGCCAATGCTATAAATCTATGGTGGGGCCCACCTTTGAAATCTAAATGGCTCGATATTTTTATACAGTGACAAGTTCAATTTTTCCAAATTAATTACATGTAAAACACTTTAGATTTAACTTTTTATTTCTCTTTTGAATTTTGATGATGTGTTGTAGACATGATCAGCCTAATGGTGGTTATTACTCTTGGTTGAAGTGAAATTTAGCTCAAAGCAAATAAATGGAGGGACAATGAATTTTGCTAGAATTTGTATTGGTGGCATTGATGTACCGATATTTTTTTAGTTGATCATGATTGGGTGGACTCTACTGTGTGGCTGTGATGAAATATTCATGTTGAATGGTAGCACTGGGAGATTATTAGGTTGCATTTGTATAACTGAAAGAATTTTGCCTCCAAGAATTTCTTTGTGTGAGAGAGAGGAAATGGAGTTCCCCTCTATGTTCCATAAAATTATTTTATCTATTCTCAACAAAAGAATGAGGCACCGAAACAAGTGAGCCCATACCTTCCTTCTTAGTCATATCATCCATCACACCTTCTATAAGTTGTTTTTCTTGGAGCAGTAACATAGATGGCTAGGATATAACATAGATGGCTAAGACTACGGCTCAAAAACCTGAAGGTTGATGTTTTGATTTTATCCTTTCTCCCTGATGCCACTTGTCCGGACAAAAGCCTATGTGTGGGGAGACACGGGGTTTTACATGTCCCGAGTATAGTAGATTATCGAAGGCGGACACCCTTGTCAGTAATGTATATATAAACATATAAAAGTTATTTTTCTAATACTGTGGAGACTTTGGCAACCGAAAAGGCACATGCACGTTGGGTCTTCCTTGTTGCGTATGGCCGACCCACCCCATGCATCAAAAGAGACGTTTTGGGGATGGATGAGGAGCATGTCCTTGTTGACAGGGTCTTCCAAGATTACAAATCTTTGAAATGATCCCTAGTGAAAATGATGTGAGCATGTGGTCTGCTGCTTGTTAGGGATTTGGGTTGTCTAATTATTAAGCAAGGGATGGTCGAATGCTGTAAATGCCACCACCTTCCAAAGGGTTGCAGAAACACACCCAAAAAAAATAAAAAATTGTAGAAGTAGCAGGCAAAATTAAAGCTGTAGTGCTCAAGAACAGGTCAATGTTTGTCTGCGAAAGGATATGATTTGCTAATTTGAAAACGTGGAATTAGCTGATCCTTTGGCTGAGGAAATACACAGTGTCCAGTCATAGGCTTAAAGTCCATTAATGCATGGCTTTGACCTTGAGAAATCCACAGTTGACAGGACATGGTGGTGGAACACTATAGATGGAGCCATATATTGAAAACCCGAACCGCTTAATATAAAAGGTCCTCTCAGTTTATGGGGCTATTCTCATTTTTATCTTAATTGGAGTTTGTCTCGTAATAAGATTGGCCATTTGATAAAAAAAAAAGAAAAAAAAAACCTAAAAATGAATCATATCATCATTTTCTTTATCCAATGACAAATCTTACAGTGGAATCAAAACTATTAGGGTAAAATTTGAGGATACATTATATACTGAGGAGGCATTTAATTTAAACAATTTAGATTTTCAGTAGGTTAGTTCCACAGTAGAGTTCTACTCTTCGACTCGTGAAAAGTCAAAGCCTCCACAATCCAAAAGGAGTCCCTTGGGTCAAACTTCTCCAATCTTGATCACCAAGCCAAAGGCCTCTTAAACTGACTTCAAGCTATTAAAAATGTCTGTAGAAGAGAAAATACGTGTTTGTTTTTGTTATATTTATTCTAATTCTCATTTAAGTAGGATTATGTGACTTAATCATTTTAAGATGTGGAGAATCTCATAATGAAGTTTTTTTTTTATACGAAGGGATTGTTCTTTGTTGAGATATCCTAAGTAGTATGTGGTGCTTTTCTCATCTTGCCACAGTTTATATTAAAAAATTGCGGTTAGTTTGTATTGACAACGGGTTCGGACCTGTTTGTTTGCATCGAATTGAATTCATAAGAATTTTAGAAAAAGCTATTGTTCTTAAAGTGGCCTTTTTGTGATGAATGATTATCTAATCACCACTCTAGTAAATCAAATCCCATACTAGCTAAGTCAATGTCCTATTTACTTCTCATTCTTATATCTTTCACCTGTCACTGCTTTAATATGACTCCTTCCATCGAAACTATTTACCATAAATCCTGAGGAATCAAATTCCATACAAACAAACTGTTGTAAGCATGACCGTTGTGGATTTACTAAATTCCCTAATTGGGGTATGTCTGTGTAGGGCCTTCCCTTTTTGGATATGTGGAAAATCGAACTGATTTTGATGCATTTTATCACGGAAAAGTTTTCACAATAAATGATGGAAAAACTTTTTTATAGAAAAATATCATGCTTTTAGATTTCTTTTCCATAGAAAAAAAGTTACACAAACAAGCATTTGTTGAAATTTGTTAAGTGTATCTCATGAACCTTTTGCACTGCACACTACACGTTACACAGGAGTTGAAGCCTGAAGGTGTAGCAGGTGCCACAATTGAATCCGATCCATGTTTGACTACTTATAACCACACATGGTCTAATTGTAATGAACCTGGTTTTATTCTTGGAAGAGAATGAACCTGATTAAACACGGATCCAACTCTAGGCCAATTCAAAGCCTATTAGATATACTAAATATATTATATAGAATTGATCATATACTATTGTTTGTATATTTTAGACTCAGGTGCACCAATATTTGGGTCTGGACCAGATATTTTAGGTCAGATTCCCCGCAGAATCGGTATCACTCATGGAAGGGTGGTGTTTTAAGAAAAGCAATTTATTCTCTTCTTTGTGTGGATGTCTTTTTTTTTTTTTGAACGGTAAGAAAAATCTCATTAAAAGGGATCAATAATATAAAGAGTAAAGAAGAGTATGAAGGTGTAAGGGAGATGTACCCCTACCTACACCTCAATAACATAATAAAATCCTCCCAAGAAGTACTCCTTTCAACCCCTCGTTTGGCAAGAGTGTGTGGCATATAGTTGGCCCATCTATGCTCATATTGAAAGACAACATTAACGCGATCGAGAAGATAAAAGCGACGATGTCTACCCTTTATTGCGATGGGAATATGTGGATTCTGTGATCGAATTTAAAGAGAGATGTTACCTTTTGTTTTAATTTTACTTTATTATTGTTTTTTGGTTGAGGAAATTGTAGGGATTATATTTTAACATGGTAGATTGTGTTGTGATTGCCATAAGTTAGCATATCACCATATTAACTGACATCATGCCTGGCCATGGTGCCATGATAACGTGCACCAATGGTCAATAACATTGCAATCAGCGTTCAATGACATCATTGCAAATCATAATTATGTTTTCTCTGGTGCATATGCACACACTATTGTGACCTGAGTCCTAGTTAACAGGCCTAAGAGTCGATTTCTGATTATCTCCGTGCATAGGGAGATGCCTCACCACTTGAACTACAAACTGTTTTTAATATTATATTTTTAAAATATCGGTACGCAAACCTCTCCTTTTCCACTTATTTAAGATACATAAGAAGAATGATTAAGCAGGCGGGTTTTGTCAACATTTGTGGATGTGGGGAACTCTCTCCTGTGGGTAGGTGCCATTAAATTCAAGGGGGTCCCCTTTTTTGGTGATGGCTGGGTATGGATATTTGCATGGGAGAAAATTGTTCTTGTGGATGAGTGTATAGCAAGTTTAAGGTGTGAACAAAGAAAGCTTCTCAACCAATGTTCTCCCAAGATTATTTTTGCTCCGTAACGTCGCTGTTCTAAGCTCCTAAACCCTAAATCGGAAAAAAAAAGTTTCTAATAACGTACATGTTAAAAAGCTACGTACCTCCATTTTTTAAGTGGAATAAATTTAAAAATTAAAAAACATTTTGAAGGGAAACTGACTCAAACTTGCAACCACTACCTAGTAGTTTTGAAATTGATCACCTTCCAACTATGCTGAGGCCTCCAGATGGATGTTTTACAGATCAATTCACTTTAAGGCGCTCTTTCTTTTTCATAAAACAAGGAGTTTCTTCAATGACGTCATTTTTCACCTTCCATACTCTTTATTTTGGGGGAGAGGGGAAGTAAAAGTGGGAGGGAAGTTTCCTATCTGTCCAATACAGAATGTTAGCTAGCAAAAGTTAACCTTATCCTTCTTTTTAATTCATGTGATGTAGAAGCGTGAGTAGTTTTGAAATTGTTTAAAGAGAAATGCATAGTCCACGACTGAGGATTGAGGAATTGGTTGGTCATGTTAGTTTAGAAATATACCATTAGTTATTGTTTATCTTTTATCTTTTAGAGGAATCAACTTTAGAATAAAGCTAGCTATCATCCACTTGTTCTGTGAGCTTTGTTGGTCGCTGAAACTGTTGAACAAAAACTAGGTCCCACCAGTTTCTACGTGGGGTGGATATGGCCATGAGACAATAGTTTACCATCCTTTAACCCATACAAAATATTTGGATTCAAAGATGAAAATATAGTTCTACCTTTTTTTTTTCTTTTTTTTTTTTGTGCTCAATAGGTTTAGGGCAATTTGGTTTTTCTAAAGAAATGCTATGCAGAAAGGAAGTTTTCTTAGGGGTCATTTGTTTTGTGTGAAAGTGATTCACATGTGTAAATGACCCACATGTGAGTCATTTGCATATGTAAATGACTCACATGTGGATCAGATTCCACCGTTTGTTACTATCATAACTTTTCACATGTGAATTTATGAATAAGTTGTAGATTGTTTGATGATATCTCAACATCCAAGCAACATCAATGGTTCAAAATTAGATACATGACTGTGTTTGAGCTTCTGAAGAATATGAACGGTCCTGATTTTACAGGTGGAGCCCAGAACATTAAAAAAATCATAAAAGGCGGACTGGGTATTTTAGTAACAATAGGTTGTATATTGTTTGATGATATCGCAACCTCCATGCATCATCAATGGTTGAAAATTAGACACATGGCCGTGGTTGAGCTTCTGAAGAATATGAACGGTCCTGATTTTACAGGTGGGTCCCAGAAAAATAAAAAAAATCATAAAAGGCGGACTGCTATATGTTAGTAACAATAGATTAATCCAACGACTGTGATTATGTTGATGATATCTCAACCTCCATGCATCATCAATGGTTGAAAACTGGACACATGGCCGTGTTTGAGCTTCTTAAGAGAATGAATGGTCAGCATGTTACAAGTGGGGCCCAAAAAAATAAAATAAAAATAAAAGGCGGACTGCTCATAATGGCACTGTAGCAGTCCGCCTTGTAACAGTGCTGTTTGAATCATTTTCACACCTCTTGAGGTGTGAAAATTAAGGCACAAAAGGGGCTATGTTTCACACCATTTACATAGCTATTTTACACTTGTGAATCAAAATCACACCAAACAAACATGATTTATGTGCATCCATTACCCATGTGATTCAATTACATATGTAAATGAAAAAAACAAACGTTCCCTTAATGATTTGAGGAAAGTGAGATTTTTATACAAAGGCCCCATTTCCACATATCTTCATTTTCTATCCCCACGTGAGAATGGGGATGCTCTTAAAGAAAGGTAAAAAAAAAAAAAAAAAAAAGAAAAGCTGGAAAAATAAAGAAAAAATAAATAAATAAATAAATAAATATATATATATATATATATATATAAGCTCAAGAGATGTCAATGGCTTTAAGGAATGGTAAGACTTCTACTTTGAAAACTAGTTAAAATTAAGGAAAGAAGTGTGGATTTGCAAAAAAGACCAACAAATTATCTCCATCCAATGTAGATGAATCCAATGAGGTCGGAACGGAATACCTGGCCACCATCTTGTTAGTTCAAATCCTAGGAAAGTGAGGGTTGCATTTATATTGATATATTATATCTTACACCCCTCACCTCACCTCGTATCCTTAGGCCATCACCTTTTAATAATTATTGGCTGGAGCTCATTTGACATTCCAAGGTGACCAACATGCCTGCGGTGTTTCTTATCCTTGACTCCAGAGAGAATCATACATGGTGCACAAGAGTGTGATTGAATAGTACCTATGACATGGGCCATTGCTACAAATGGATGATCAGGTTCTTTTATCACATAATGCTCATTCGAGAAAGAAATAAGTAAAGTTTTGAATAGTAGTAAACGACCCCAATCGGTTTTAATTGGGCCAGGCAATAACTACCATGTTAATGTAAGATCATACTTCTTGCATTTGGACAATCTGCATTACCATAAAAGTTCAGAGTTCTTTCAAAATTTTCTACAAGCTAAAGAGCAAAAGAACTTGGGCTATTAACCAAGGTTATTTAGGCACCAATTATCTATATGCTTACTTATAATTAAAGCTACTTGACTAAATTATATAAAATGACAGAAATGTACACAAAACTCTTTCATGTTCTGAGCAAGTTGTTCAAACTGCCAAACTTTGTAATATAACAATCTTAAAAAAGGCCATTACATCTTTCCCTTATTTCCTTCATGCATTGTCTTTTAAGAATTCAATTCCATGCAAACAAATAGGCCAGACCAAGCATGGTAAGTAACCCTTGTAATTTGTAAACAGTGATGGATGATGAGCAAAATCACTCGTTCATGACCTAGTGTAATCTTCAAGTTTTAGGCCATTGAATCTAAGGGCCCACTAGATGAGCAGCACAGATATGCATCCACACTTTCAATGGGGATAAGGTGGAAAGGGTAGCACCAAAGTCAGGGTAGGGACAACGTACTCCACCACATGGTTTGATCAAGAAACTTAGGGTGAAAGCAAATTAAAGAAATGTGGAAATTTTTTTAATCTTCATGCATGGAACTTGGAATCAAACAACATTATCAAAATCTCATTAAATAAAAAAACAAGAAATACATCAGCTAAACTACAAGACACGACAGCATACAAAAATAGAGAAATCAACGAGACCCAAATAATCAAGCCACGTGTAGCTAAGATCCCCACAACCTCCCCATCAAACACTTTATGCAGACAAGCAACTGAATTACAAACGAGAGAATTTTAAATAGAACCAGTGAATAATTTCTTACTTCTTACTTATCATATGTTACATATCATTCTTGTGGTGGACCCACTTTCATTGGAGTAAAATTTATGTATCCGGTTTCCTCCTACAAAAGTGAGGATTGTAGAAATTAGATTCCGTATAATAAACAACAGTTAAATTCATATTTGGTGCGGTCACTTTTTTAATATTTAAAAGACATATAAATTTCTATAGATAAGTCGAAAACCTTTTTCCCATGGATTGATTTTCTGCGATATTCATATAAACAGTTGTGTTTTTCTATGGAAAACTGGTTCTATAGAAATTTTCCTCTTCTATAGGGTAAAGAAAAATTTTGACCCCCATAGAACAGGCTTTTTCGTTGGATTACATAAAATCTAACACATTTTTGTGTTTTTCCTTGGAAAAAAATTTGGTCACCCTAAATGTAAAATAATATTTTAACCTCCATAAAGGAGTAAATTTTTTTACATCTTTTCCACGAAAACAATGTACACAAACTTTGCCCAAATTTAACTATAAGAAGGTGGCTGATTTTGAACCTTGATTCTCAAAATGCATGTCCACGATCCTTTCTCTTCTGTCTCTACGTAGACGGCAAGGACTTTCTCGGCTTTGAAATCTAAAAAAATCGCGATAAGTTAAAATTGCAAGCGACAAAGCGAAATCTGGAGATTCAAATGTAAGCAATCTTTCAAAACCAGCTCACGGATCGTGATTTAACGAAATCCCAATCCCCATCTAATCTCCAAAATCCAAATACCCCTCGTTTACGAGATCGGTCTCTTGTTTCCTCTATCGCCCATCTTCGAAGTCAACTCCTTCAAAAATCAAATCAAAACCCATTCTTTTCCATTCATTTCTGTCCTCGCTATGGAGATTTGACATAGATTCACGACCCAAAGACTATAAAACCCTAAAAAGGAGATTTCTTCCAGAAGAAAATTGAAAACAGATTTCGATTTCAACTTGCTGCATTTTCTCTGCAACTTCCTTCTACTTGATTCCTCTTAAGGTACTGTCTAAAACCCTTAATAAAAAGGGCGATAGCTTTTTCTTCAAACATGTTCAATACCAGATCCTCCTTTTGAAGCTTTACTTTTACTTTCCTTTTAAGCCTATGCAACTTGGATTTCTCCTTTCCTCTTATTGCTTTTCTGAATTCTGCATTCTTTGTTTTGATCTTGTTGAGTAAAGATTTGATCTTTCCTAAGATTTAGCTGGAATTTAGGGTTTTTGGGGTTTGGGTTTTGAGTTTGTTTGGTTTTGATTGCAGGGTGGGGGGTTCTATCTTCTGAGGGAAATCAAAGGAGCTTCTTTTTTGGGGGGGCTTGTGATTGAATTTTGAAATTGGGAATTGGGTTTGGAATTTGGTTTGAGATGTGAGGTTCGGTTGATTGGAGATGGTTTGGTTGCATTGGATTTTGGGTTTTGGAGGGTGAAGAAAATTTTGAAGGATGGATGCATCTCAGGGAAGTTCGAATGGGCCGCCACCTTTTCTCACGAAGACGTATGAAATGGTGGATGATCCATCCACGAATTCTGTGGTCTCATGGAGTCCGAATGACAATAGCTTTATCGTGTGGAATCCACTGGAATTCGCGAGAGATTTGCTGCCTAAGTACTTCAAGCACAGCAATTTCTCTAGCTTTGTCCGGCAGCTTAATACATATGTAAGTGAGAGATTTAATTGGTCATTTGGTTTTTAATTGGCATAGCTTTTAATTATTTGTTGGTTTGCAGAACTTTGAATGTTTCAAGAAGAATGGATGATTATTTGTTCTGCTATGGGTTTTAGCACAGCATGGGAATTGGAAACCTCATTAGGTGGGATGTTGTCTCAATTCAGTATCAACAACATCATGATATTGTTTTAGGATGGTGAAACCAACAGAAGATCATCCTGCTTAATGTGATTTCTGTTTTCCACTCCTCCCCAATGATAATTTGTTCTGCCAAAATACTCACACAAGTTGTAGTAGTATCCGATGACTACATAATTGTATGAACATTTCTTCTCCTCCTCCTTGTTTTTTTTTTTTGGGTGGGGGGGGGTTGTTCTACAGAAATGGACAACTCTTTATCTCACCAGAATCCTCTTAATCAATATCATCACATACTATCTTGACTCCCTTTCTAGCCAAAGCATCTGCCACCTGATTAATGTTTCTATATACTTGCTGATATGTACAAGAAGTTGGGGGCTCATAGATCCCAAGCATGGGACTCCACTCTAACATTTTTTGTGTACCCCTCAACAATCACTGAACCTTTAAACCTTTTCTTGTTCTAAAACTTCTGCCTCGTTTCGCTTCTCAATATTACCACTATTCCAGATGGTCCAGTAACTTTTTGCATAATCACTTGAATTTTAGAAAGCTCACACATACGACAAGGTTGTCTATATTAATTCTTGCTTGAAAAATAATATCTCGGAGGAAGAAGTGTATCCCAGCTGATGTAGAATCTGGCTTTATTAACTGAGCCGGAGAAGGGTTTTTGGTGGATATGAGTGCTTTTGCGACTGTTCCTATAGATTAAACTACCAGTCCTGCTATTTAACTTTCCTGCTCTTAAGTGATGGTGCTCTGTAGGATAGATTTTTTCTTGGCGAGGTGAAGTTTTTATTTTGGGTGGAACACTATAAGTCCTTGTTACTTTTAGACCCTGGCATAAGGAAGCTTTAAACATTGGTGATCTTGATAAAGAATTCCATTCTGATTGAGCAACCCAAATGTTCTGTGTCTTTTCCTGCTTCTGGTATGAAAGCACATTCGTGACTAATACTGTGTAACAGATGGTAATCTTGATTAGTAAATGTCAAATGTGTATTCTTGGGATCATGTTTTGTTGCGTTTGGATGGAAGGTGACTCTTTTTGTGTATGCAAATAGTATACATCTCTTGCACCATATTTTTCTTATTTATCTGTTTATTTGGCTGTATCAATTTCAAAGGACATTTTTCCACCTGTCACTGCTATTAATAATATCCTTTTTATATTTGGCAGATTACACCATTCTCACTTACTTTCAACCTGTCCTTTTTTAACTAGGGCTTCAGAAAAATAGATCCTGATCAGTGGGAGTTTGCAAATGAGGAGTTTTTAAGGGGTCAGAGGCATCTTCTAAGAAACATCCACAGGCGCAAACCAATACATAGCCATTCCCAACCACCAAACCAAGGACAAGGAGCTCTATCTGAAGCAGAGAAGCAGGAGCTTGAAGATGAAATTGAGAAGTTGAATCATGAGAAAAGCATGCTTCTTGTGGAACTACAGCGGCACAAGCAACAACGGCATGGAATGGATTTGCAAATGCAGTCTTTGGAGGAGCGGCTGCATCACATGGAACACTGCCAGCGTCAGATGATGACCTTCTTGACACGAATTGTGAAGAAGCCTGGCTTTCTCTCAAACCTCATTCAACAGTCAGAAAGCCACAGTAAAAAGAGAAGATTGCTAAAACCTGATTATTTTTATGAGGAAGCTGATCCAGGAGATAACCGAGTTATGTCTTTCCAGACAACATCAAGAGATAAAACAGATATTATTGCTGTGCAGGTTTTAAACCTGGATCCATTTGAGAAGATGGAATCATCCATAAATTCCTGGGAGAATTTCTTCCGTGGGGTTAGTCATGCTTCTGGTGAAGAGGTGCACACTGGTGGTGTAGTGTGGCAGCCCTCTGCAGTTGTTCTTACTGAAATGAACTCATCCTCAGGTGACCCGGACATAAACTTGCAACCATCATCACCTAAATTTCATTCATCTTCTCCTCAATCAAGAGATATCCATTCCTCTCCTGAGTTGACAGAATCTACAACTTATGTGGAAAGCCCTTCTCTCTCTTATATTCAAGTTCATGCAGACATTCGGTCAAAAGCATCTGGAATAGATGTGAATTCCAAGCCTGCTGCTACTGAGGTTCAGTCATCAATGGAGCATGTCAACGTAGCTTCTGCTGCAGCAACGGGGGTGAATGATATGTTCTGGGAACAATTTCTAACTGAGACTCCTGGTTCACTGGATACTCAGGAGGTCCAGTCAGAAAGACGGGAAACCGATGGTAAGAGGGGTGAAAACAAGCCAGCAGATCGGGGCAATTATTGGTGGAACAGAAAGAATGTAGATCACCTTACAGAACAGATGGGGCAGCTTACTCCAGCAGAAAGAACCTAATGTTATTTGGTTTCTTACAAGTTCTGAGATTGCTTGTTGGCTGCACAGCATGTGACTTGGCGGAGAGGTACGGCCAGTTAGATCTTGTATTATATAGATGTCCATGTTTTGAGGTTATATTTTTCTTTTTCCTCTGTGCATTTCCTGTAAATGGAACAAATTCTGATGCTGTAATATTAATTTCCCTTATTCCTTAGTGGATTTTTAGTGGTTAGCTTGGACTGCTCTCCGAGTACTCTTTCAAGTTCAATTTTGATTCACTGTGATATTTTTGGTCAGGGGTGTTCTGTTGAGCTATTCATGTGTGTATGAGGGAGTTGGTGGTGCTTGAATCATTAGATAATTGAAGTTTGTCAAAAGAACTGGTAAAATCATATAGTAAACTTGCCACTTCTTGAAACTTGAGCATTACATCACAAGATAATTCTTTACCTTTTGTTTTGGAACGTTAACACGAAACCACAACCTCACGTCTGTGACAATGAGCACCTTCACTATGCTACAGGCTCTTGTCAAGATAATATAAAGCTATAAGTGTAATTTGTCTGAGTTGAAGGAATAGAATAAGCCAGAGAGCGTTAGATGTCCCTTACTAATTTTAGCATTATCTTACCAATTTGGGGTCAGCTTAATGTGATGTACTTAAGAGGCAAGTCAAGACTTCAAAAACCTATCTTTCTGTCACCCTTATATCAATTATCATACTTCCATTCAACTTCAAATACTGACTTGGCAACCAGCCCTCTGCAATGTTTTAAAGAACAAAACGATCATTGCTATAAGAAACAACAAAATAGTCATTAAGAATCTTAGTCCATCAAAAAACCTGATACTAAATTTTGTTTGCTTTGTGGATGGGACCACAACCTAAATGATTTTAGTGGTGGCCAACAAGTGTTGTCTTGTCCCCCATGCATTGCTCTGTGACATGGGCCTGTCATAGTAAGAAGAGAAATGGAAGATGACATTCATGTGCTCTGGGTTTAATCAATGAAAGATGGAACTTATTAATGAATATAATCTTCTAATTTGAAGCATTTCCAAACCTGTAGCACTTGATAACTCTATTGATTCAGAAAACGAACAATGGAATACAGGTCAACTTCTTGACATGTGCTCTAGAAGGTGCATTGTTGCTTTTCATTCTGCATCTGTCATCTGAATTGTGTTTCACCTGATAAATTTTATATTTGGTGGATCTAAAATTTAGCTTGCAGAGTTCATTTTAGTGGTTTTAATGCTCATGGAGTACTTTTAAAGGTTGCCTTGGTATAATCATACATGTTATGGCTGACTACCATGAATGAGATATGTAGGTAACTCCTTACTAAGGTGTATAGATGTGGGAAATCAGAAATGGTAATATACGGGCGATAATACCATAAATTGTTGTGCAAATGAGCAAACTACCATCGTCAGACTCTCTACTTGTGAAGGTAGACAACTAAATCATATCACTCCTACCAAGAACTGCGACTGGCCTGACCCTTTTATTGAAGCGTTCTTCATCCCAAGTGTAAATAGGTCCAAATATCACTTTCCATCCTACAGTAAGTATCACTTATTTGCACTGATCTTGGTGGTATTTGGGTCTATTGTTAGTTGTTTTTCCAGGGGGTCGCATCAACCTAGTGGCCCATCTTGACTCATGATGCTGTGGGCACTGCTAAAAATAGTTTAGGCTGTCTGTGTGGTGCGTATGTACATGTCAGACACCTCTTTAGAAGAAGACTCCACATGTGTGAGACATTTTCTGATTGATGAAAATGTTGAAGACTTCAATACTTCATATGAAATAATTGATTGTTCCCTCTTCATTTTTTATTTTTTTTTGTTTTTTCAAGACATTATTAATTCAATGTACGGAAATATCTCTTTAATTTTGTAATTAAAGATGTGATTGAGGCAGACCTAAGACAAATGTCTCACTGAATTCTGGGGCCTTGACCCTTTCAATAAAGATAGAGTTGGTTTATACCAAAAGAAAAAAGAAAAAAAAAAATCATAGAGTTGGTGGACAAATATATTATAGATGGTTGAAAGATTAGAATCCAAAGTCATCTTGCCTTGATATATTTTACTAATACACTAATTCATGCCCGCAAATATATTGTTTATCGTAGTATATAACTGATTTTGTGTGGTCTTACTGATCAGAAATGAAGTAAATTTATCTAATTTCTTCCATTTGGATATAGCTGAGGCCTGTAAACAGGGAAAGAGCCCACCATTCACCTTGATGGGATTGATTGGTTTGGTGGCCCTACAGTGGTTGTGAGCCAATGGTCATTTTGGTTTAACTATTTGCAGGCCGTTGATCAGGCACACCCAATCACCACACAAGGACTTGAGAAATGATTAGGCGACTCCAATCCATGAACCCATATTGTATTTTCCCTTGAAGAGATTTATCAGGCAGATCTCCATATAATCAGTTTTCTCATTGGTCTTCATTTGTAGCCCTTTTGATCAGGTTTTCCCAGTAAGGTTTGACTTTTAGTTCAAGCCATCATAGAGAGAGCATTCAGACATTATTCCCAAGAACTTTATTCAATGAAATGTAATTGATTAGAGGCATGTTCCAAGGGTTATACCTAATACCTCTTCCTCAATCATGAACTTGTTTTTTAGCCTTTGATCTAGGATTCATGCACATGGGAAGGCCCAAACTTAACTACTTTCAGATATATTATTCAACACCCATTTGAAATTCCAACACCCACTGCAAAAGCCCACCCTGACATTCTCTGTTTCCAATCTCCTCAAGGAAAAAAAAAAAACATATACATCTCATTCCATTCGAATCCCATTTCTGCCAATAGCTATGACCAAACATTTATTTATATTCTTGGCACATGTCTCACTTCCCTCAAATGGAGACGGACCTCATCAACATGAGCATGGGAAATACTCCAATCCAAACTGTCCAAATTGTGGCCCACTTCTGATTGGTTGATGCGGACATTTTTTTTTTTTAATCTATGCATGTCCATGTGTTTCTGATTTTCCAGTCACAAGCCCAGTCAAAGAAGTGGGTTGGGTGCAGCCACAATCAAAATGGGTCTGAGCCTCATCAAAGAGAAGTACCAGATCAATGAAGGTGCCTCCCTGTCATCAGTCCAATTGGGCTAAATCTGGTTGTCTATTGTTGGCCTATGAAACAGATCTGGATAGGATGGACCTCGTATGAGCACCTAATGTCCTAATTGAACACCAGCTGGTTTTGCTTAGTAATTGACAAGAAGCTAGACTACTTAGCCAAACGGGTTTATACTCAATGCCAGGGTACACAGAACGAGCTGGACCAACTTAGAGATGGAAATGAGCCGGGTTCGATATGGGTTGGCGCGAGCCCAACCTGATCAGACTAACACTGACCCTGCCCTGCACCGATCCGGCTAACAAGGAGATGGGTATGATAATGTAGATTTTTGCTTTTTTTTTCTTTGCTTTTAAAAATAAAAGTTTTCCCTCTATTGTTGAAGGTTGGACTTAAATATGTTGCTAATACAGGGCATATGCATTGTATAGTAAAAACAGTCTTATAAAGTAAGTTATAAAGTATCTATTCGGGGCAGTTCAATCACAACCAAAATCCGGGCTTGCCCCAAAACCGCCTTGGGTCAAAGTCTGAAAGCTCATATCTACTTCGAACCTGATGGATCCACTACCAACCCTGTCTCTAATCAGAGTGCATTGCCTGTTTTAACACTATCCATTGCTAAGGCCAACTGAAAATCTTGAAAAATGGTGCCTTTTTGTTGTTGTTAAGGTCAGTTTTTTCTTTATATTTTAACATGATTTTCCCAGACAAAACCCTAATGTTAATACAACTCACCTCCTTAATCATTTCATTCAAACTTGTCCAGAAAAAAAAAAAAATCTGATTAAGTTTGGTAGCCCCTTAAATAACTTCAATAGCACATATATTACTTCTATGGAACATTCAGAGCACTCACCACGTTAACCATTTTATCCTAGTTTTGCATGTTCCACATTCTCTAGCATGTCTTCAGCCATCTATTCAGGAGCAACACACTTGATATGATTTGTGAACCTTCTGAAAATACTAAAACTTGCCTTAACACAGGCAGAGGTCCCAATAAAAACGATCTCAGACGAATATCAATTAAACGTGATTAAACTAGTAGTTAACCCTAATCCAGATTAAGCAATCAAACCACAAAAGAGAAAAGACACACGGATTTATACGTGGAAAACCCTACTCGGGAAAAAACCACGGGCCTTACTGTCTAGGCCAACAGACAACCAAGCACTATATAAAACTTGAAGATTACAAGACACTTACAACCATTCTTAGTTGTTGACTCAATCTAAGGACTGCTTCAAATCTTGTTGACTGCTCGTCACGAATCTTCACCGTGCTTGAATAAAAGAGTCTTCAAGAAAAGCGATGGAATCAGACCAAGACTTGAATTATCAGTGCAACAACAGAATAGATAGCCTTGGGGCAAAACAATGGATCTCTCAAACTCTCTCACACATAGATTTTTTCTGATTCAAAGTATATCATAAGAGGAGAGATTAACAACCTATATATAAGAGATATTTCGTGTATCAAAGGCTTCTTAAAACAGGTAACTTCTTTTCAGGAAATTAGTAAGAGAAGTTCGTCCATATTTAGAATTCCAAGGTTCGCTCGAGCTGACATGGGGTTTGCTCGAGCGAAGTGCTCTCTGGAAACAGACGTTCAACGCATTGCTTCATAGGTCGAGAGAATGTAGAAATGCAGTCGAGTGATCAACTCTCTGTAAGGGGTTCGCTCAAGCGAACCACTCTCTGTCTTCAAAAACTTCATTTCAGAACTGACATAAGTCGAGCGCACATTGTGATGGGTCGAGCAAGTTAGGTTTTGTTTGGTCCGCTCGAGCGAAGTAAGGTTCGCTGGAGCGACTATAGTAAACCCTCAGAATCCGGACTATTTGGAAATCTTTCTATTTGAAACTCTGACAGTCCTTTCCTAAACTCAATACATGATTAAAAAAACCCAGTTTTGTCTAATAACCTATGAATTAGCCAACTAAAATCTTTACAATCTCCCCCTTTGGCAATTCATGGACAAAACCCTTATTACATTAAAAATCTACCCATCATGACAACTATAACCAATCTGGATTTGAAAACAATGTGATAAATCCGTGTGTCCTTCCTCTATTGTGGTTTGATTGCTTAATCTGGATTAGGGTTAAGAATTCAATCAACTCACGCACCATTGCTCAGTCTTCTGCTCATATTCCTCCTGCACCCCGCGCTGATGAAGGTAACCAAGATGACGAAGTTGGTGCTGCCCATGGACAGGGGGAGCAACAAGGGCTGCATGCAAGATTTGATCAACTTGCTACTCAAGTTCAGGATTTGTCCACACGAGTTGATATGGGCTTTAATCAAGCTAATGTTGCACTTGCAGAGCTCTTGGCTCGTATGGGACAAGGACCACAGTGACTCCACCCTGCTGCTAAATCTCTCCTCTTTGCTTATTGGTTCTTGGATGTTTTTACTTCTGCTTACTGATTAGTTGCTTTTGGATTACTTCTTAGCATTTGTTGTTTTGGTATCATCTGTTCGAACTTGCTACTTTGAGCTACTGTTGCTATCTTTTGATTTAATTTAATCTTAGTCTTCTCTTTCACTTATGTTGTTTTTGGTTTGTTCTTTTACCGTTTCTATTTGCCAATTTATGAACAAAACGGGGGAGTTATTTTCTATGATATCATACACTTGATCTTTAAGTGAAAGTCTTTGCAGGTACTCCCGGGATTTATCACATTGTTTTCAAATCCAGATTGGTTATAGTTGTCATGATGAGTAGATTTTTAATGTAATAGGGGTTTTGTCCATGAATTGCCAAAGGGGGAGATTGTAAAGATTTTAGTTGGCTAATTCATAGGTTATTGGACAAAACTGGATTTCTTTAATCATGTATTGAGTTTAGGAAAGGACTGTCAGAGTTTCAAATAGAAAGATTTCCAAATAGTTCGGATTCTGAGGGTTTACTATGGTCGCTCGAGCGAACCTTACTTCGCTCGAGCGGACCAAACAGAACCTAACTCGCTCGACCCATCACAATGTGCGCTCGACCTATGTCAGTTTTGGAATAAAGTTTTTGAAGACAGAGTGTGGTTCGCTCGAGCGAACCCATGATCGCTCGAGCGAACCCCTTACAGAGAGTTGATCGCTCGACTGCATTTCTACATTCTTTCGACCCATGAAGTAATGCGCTGAACCTCTGTTTCCAGAGAGCAGTTCGCTTGAGCGAACCCCATGTCTGCTCGAGCGAACCTTGGAATTCTAAATATGGACGAACTTCTCTTACTAATTTCCTGGAAAAAAGTTACTTGTTTTAAGAAGCCTTTGATATACGAAATATCTCCTATATATTGGCTGTTCATCTCTCCTCTTATGATATACTTTGAATGAGAAGAAATCTGTGTGAGACAGTTTGAGAGATCCATCGCTTTGCCCCAAGGCTATCTATTTTGCTGTTGCGTTGATGATTCAAGTCTTGGTCTGATTCCATCGCTTTTCTTGAAGACTCTTTTGTTCAAGCACGATGAAGATTCATGACGAGCAGTCAACAAGATCTGAAGCAGTCATTAGATTGAGTCAACAACTAGGAAGGGTTGTAAGTGACTTGTAATCTTCAAGTTTTATATAGTGCTTGGTTGTCTGTTAGCCTAGATGGTAAGGCCCGTGGTTTTTTCTCGAGTAGGGTTTTCCACATATAAATCCGTGTGTCTTTTCTCTCTTATGGTTTGATTACTTAATCTGGATTAGGGTTAACTACTAGTTTAATCACGTTTAATTGATATTCGTCTGAGATCGTTTTTATTGGGACCTCTGCCTGTGTTAAGGCAAGTTTTAGTATTTTCACCTTCTTTAATTTCTGGGGTTGGTATTATAATGTTTGAGATTCCATCCACACCTATATAACCCCATAAAAAAGACTACTACTCACCTCATCCCATCTCCATCAATGGCCGCAACCATGTCTCTTTCTTGTGTGTTCTTGGAAGCCTTCTTCCTGCTTTTGTCTCTCCTCCACCCGGCCATTGCGGCACGTCCGGTCAAGATCACTCAGTTTCTCAATCCTTAAAATGTGGTTAGAGCGCGACATGGGCTCCCTCTCTTGAAATGGGACATCAAGTTGGCGAAGTTCGCAAAGTGGTATGCTAACCAGAGGAGAAGTGACTCTGCTTTGATTCATTCAAATGGGGACTTGGGTGAGAACATCTTTTGGGGGAAGGGAAGGCGATGAAATGTATCGGATGTAGTCGCTGCTTGGGCTGCCGATGAATCCTTCTATGATTACAAATCCAACAAGTGTTTGCAAAACAAGGACTGTTTGCATTACACTCAGCTAGTGTGGAAAAGTACAGCTAAAGTTGGGTGTGCTAAGATAATTTGTAAGAGTGGAGACACTTTCATCACATGCAATTAATATCCTCATGGCAATGTCATAGGGCAGAGGCCATATTGAGTGCTGGTTTTGTACTGTGATGGGGGCATCTGTTTATGTACAGACAATCCTAAGTATCATGAAACTATTTGGCTGACATGCTTGGTTGGAGATCTGGGATTGGAACAGAAGCTGACAACTGTTTTCTGTGACAGTCAGAGTGCGATCGATCTGACACACAATCCTAAATATCATGAAAAGACTAAACACATTGATGTTAGGGCACACTTCATTTGAGATGTCATCGCCGAGGGTGTTATTGCAATGGTTAAGATTGCTATGATGAATAATCCAGCAGAAATGATGACCAAGACTATTCCAGCAGTCAAGTTCAAGACAATTGTTCATCGGACCAAAGGTACTTTGGATTACATCACTCTGATCTTTGGGATCCCTCTCGTGTTTCGTCTCTTGGTGGTGGTTTATACATATTGACTTTCATTGATGACTATTATCGGAAGGTTTGTGTGTATATTTTAAAGCACAAACATGAAGCTTTTGCGCAATTCAAGCAATGGAAAGCTATGATTAAAAAGCAAACAGGTAAACAAATCACGCACGGGATGCCATCACTAGCAAAGAATCAGCAAGATGGGCTGTAGCCATGGGTGAGGAGATTGAATCTCTTCACAAGAATCAAACTTGGGAGCTGGTGAAACCTCCAGAAGGCCAAAAGATTGTTGGTTGCAAATGGGTCTTCAACTTGATGTTAAGACTGCGTTTTTACATGGCGAGCTAGATGAACAGATTTATATACATTAACCAGAGGGGTTTGAAATTCATGGGAAGGAAGACCACGTATGTTTGCTGAAGAAATCGTTGTATGGCCTGAAGCAGTCTCCTAGGCAGTGGTACAAGCGTTTCGATACCTTTATGGTTGGAAACGGTTATTGCAGGAGTGCATACGACAGTTGTGTCTATCACAAGAAGCACTCAAATGGCTCGTATGTCTATTTGCTGTTATATATTGATGATATGTTGATTGCTACAAAGGACATGTCTGAGATCAACAGGTTAAAGACTCAGTTAAATGGTGAATTTGAGATGAAAGACTTAGGTGCTACAAAGAAAATTCTTGGAATGGAGATACGAAGGGACCGGAAAGCGGGCAAATTGTTTTTGTTACAAAAGGGGTACCTTGAGAAAGTACTGGAGCGCTTTGGTATGCAAAGTTCGAAACCTGTAAACACTCCATTGGCAGTCAATTTCAAACTTTCCGTTGCTTTATCACCACAAACTGAGGAAGAGCTGGAGCAAATGTCTCGTGTTCCTTATGCTAGTGCAGTTAGGAGTATCATATATGCCATGGTTTGTACGAGGCCGGATATTTCTCATGCAGTTAGTGTAGTTAGCAAATACATGGATAACCCCGGGAAGGCCCATTGGCAGGCAGTGAAATGGATACTCCGTTACTTGAAAGGTACTACTGATGTTGGGATAATGTATGATAGAAGTAACAACACTTCTGGAAGTGTTATTGGATATGTTGATTCAGATTTTGCTGGAGATTTAGATAGAAGAAGGTCCTTGACAGGTTATGTCTTCACTTTTGCTAGCGGTGCCATTAATTGGAAGGCAGCATTGCAATCCAAAGTTATCTTGTATATCACTGAAGCATAATATATGGCAGCTACAAAGGCAGTGAAGGAAGTTATTTGGTTGACGGGCTTGGTTGAAGATCTGTGATTGGAACAGAAGCTGATAAATGTTTTCTGTAATAGTCAGAGTGAGATCGATCTGACACACAATCCTAAGTATCATGAAAAGACCAAACGCATTGATGTTAGGGCACACTTCATTCGAGATGTCATCGCAGAGGGTGCTATTGCAATGGTTAAGATTGCTACGGCGGATAATCCAGCAGACATGATAACCAAGACTATTCCAGCAGTCAAGTTCAAGCATTGCTTGGACTTGATCAATGTGGTCAGTACCTGAGTGCCCTCAGGGGCAGGTGGAGAAAGTGAGACGTGATCTGTGCATGAAGATCAGGTTCAATGTTCGCCAAGGTGGAGATTTGTTAATTAGTATGGCTCACTATTAATTAGTATGTATTGGCTAACCGGGCTCCTAGATTGCCCAAGTTGTACTGTGATTAGAAGTAGGCCTATTATAGTAAGTCTACTAAGATTAGAAGTAGGGTTTGAGTGTAACAGGGTTTGAGGTTGATATTATAAATAGAAATCCAGAGTCTCTATGATGTACATACAACTATTCTGATTGCATAATGATTTTTTTGTCTTCCCCATGGACGTAGGCCAAAAGCCGAACCACGTAAATCTTGTGTTCTCTGTGCGTGATTAATCTCTTCTCGTAGCCCTAGATCATAACATTTTATTTATGAAATATGTTATTACTCTCTATGTCATAGGGCAGAGGTCATATTGAGTACTGGTTTTGTACTGCAATGGGGGCATCTGTTTATTTATTAAATATGTTATTACTCTCTCTCTCTCTCTCTCTCTCTCTCTCTCTCTCACACACACAAACACTGCTTGAATGTGAATGACTCGCTTAGAAATTAATTCTGTTCGGTCTCAACATTTGGTGCTTAAAATCATTAGACAATTGAAGCTTGTTGAAAGAACTGGTGATATCATATAAACCTTTGCTTCAAGAGCCTTGAACATGAGAAAACGAGGGGTGCCAAGTTAATTGGCAACCCGGCCTAACGCTGATGACTACGGATCAATCCTCGGTCTACCCCCAACTTCCCGCCTGTGCGAGTTCTCACTCCGTGCATGTTTGGGTTTTCTCTCCTCGCATGTGCAAGTATTAACTCGTGGCGCGAGTCTCTCTTTCTCCACATGTGTAGGTACTCTCATTGGTCCAACCCCCTTGGAACGTATGAAATAGATACTCGCTCATGTGATCACTAACCTCAATTAGAAGACAGGAGTACTCATCAACATGAGCATGGGAATAGATTTACCTCCATCCAAACCACCCAAATTCTAGCCCACATCTGATTGGTCAGTGTGGACATTTTCCATCTATTTATGTATAGATATTTTCTTAGTGCCGGTCACAAGCCCTGTCAAAGAAAGTCGCTTATATGATATGAAAACTTGGTTCAGCCAAAATCGTCATGGGTCTAGTCCTGAAGTTCCAGATCAATATAAAGGTGCCTAACTGTAACTGTCTAATTGGACTAGATGGCTGTCTATTGTTGGCCCATGAAAAGGCATGTTGAAAGATACAAGCTTATGAGAGCCCTTTGTGTACCCAATCGGGTTTATACATATTGGACTAATTTAGGGATAGCAACATGCGGATTTGGTACAGGTCGGCATAAACCTGACCCAGATAAGACTGATGCACACCCCACCCCATACCCATCCCAGACTCGTGACAGGTACGGGTCGGGTTGAGTCTGATAAAAAAAATGTTTCCAGTGTTGAAGGCCACTTCGACCCATAAACTTCATGCTATTATAGGGCTTATTCATGTAATGAAAGGATTTTATATCTTCCGGATTTCTATTTCCACACAAGAAGAATCCTACATTCCTATCCCTCTTATGGGAAATTAGGAATCCCCACTATCATTGAAAATCAATTCATGTTTTTCCATTTTTTAGAGAAAATGTGCCGCATCAAACAATGTAAATGTGATTCGTATAGAAAATCAGAATGGGCATTGTTCTCTATCGCATATTTCTCTTGTTGCAGATTCACACCTATCGAGCATTTTCCAGCAATTGTGCTCTAATATCATTGTATAAAAAGCCTTACTAGATAATATATAAAGTATATATCTAAGTTCAGGGGGGTTTGAAAATGCAGAAGTTTGAAATTATCCACTACCAAACAAGCCCCTAATTGAGCGGGTTGGAGTGGGTCTTCCATTTTGACCCAACTTGTTGCATCCCCAAGGCCAAAAGAGAAAATCTTGATAAATGCTCTTGGTCCTTGTTCAAATTGTTAAAATTCATGACCAATTCTCTGCCATGTACAGATCATCAGTTGGACCTGCTCTCTAACAAGTAACAACTATGACATGCAGGCCAGATGAGAACGGGACCGGTTATAGTTAGAACTTAGAAACAACAAATTCTGCATGGGCAGAAATAGCTTATTCCAATGGTCATTAGAGAGCTTATAGGACAATCTGTTTTCAGTTTGTAACTTACGTTCCACCTTCATTCATTCACTCTATTATTAGCAGTAACCAGTAGCAACATCTTCCCTCAATTCAAGCTCTTCTGCTCTCCCAGTTCTCTATATAAGCCTATCCATCCAAACACGTACATCTCCATCAAACAGCAAACAGCTCCAACCATGTCTCCTTCCAATATGTTCTTAGGAGCCTTCTTCTTCCTTCTTCCCTCTCTCCTCCATCCGGCTGCGGCTTCAATGCCTCCCGATGTGGTCCAAGATTTCCTGGATGCACACAATAAAGTCAGGAAGAGCCATAATCTCCCTCTCCTGAAATGGGACATTAAGTGTGAGAACTATGCCAAGTGGTACACCGAGCAGAGAAGCAGCGACTGTGCTATGGTTCATTCGACCGGAGACTTCGGCGAGTGTCTCTTCTGGGGATCGGGAAACCAATGGAAAGGGTCGCAGGCGGTCGAAGCATGGGAAGCTGAGAAACCTTACTATGACTACAAAAACAACCAGTGCATTGACAACCAGCAGTGTCTGCATTACACTCAGCTGGTGTGGAAGAACACAGACAGTGTTGGGTGTTATAAGGGAATTTGTAAGGGAGGGGACACCTACATTGCATGCGAATACTCTCCTCATGGCAATGTACTTGGCGCCAGGCCATTCTGAGTACTGGTTTATTTCTTGTGGGGGGCGCTCTCTTCTGTTTCTTTGAAATCATTCATAGGAGTGGTGATACCTTCATCACATGCAATTACTAACCTCCTGCCAATGTTGTAGGCCAGAGGGGGTGATAAGGACTGGTTTTGTAATGGGATCTCTCTCTCTCTCTCTCGGTTCTTTGTTTTTGGAAACATGACTTGTAAGAGTGGTGGCACCTTTGTCTCATGCAGTTACTATACTCAGGGCATGTCAATGTTACATATCAGAGGCTACTGCTTTTTGTAATGAGCGAGATCTGTTTTGTAATGGGATTGGGGGCGTTCTCTTCTTATGAGTAAAATTTCATTAAGCTCTCTCTCTCTCTCCAGCTGGTCCGTGTTGTCTGGTTTTTGAAGAGCATCCATTACACTAAAAACTTGGTGTCTTTTGAGTCGATTTGTTAGGATCAACATATCATGCTCACGTAGGCCCATATGCTAATAATCCATGATGAGGCATTAATTCCAATGGCCTCAAGGCTCAATGCTTTAGTTATTACATTTATATAGGACCTGCATTCTCTATAGCATCCAAGGTTTGAAGCTCTACCAAGGATTACTAAAAGGGAAAGTCGGTATGGAGGGGGACCGGGCCAGCGAGGCTGGGATCCAATGGTGGGCCGGTCCCCCACTCGAGCCATGTAGCACGGTTGTTATTAAAATGGCGACGGGTGAAGAACGTAAGATAACAATGGAGTTAAAGTGGACCTTTCTAGATATTCACTTTGTTTCTTCATTTTTAATTACTTAAAAATATAAAGTCCTAAAATTCTTAAGAATTCACTCACACAAAACAAATCCGAGTAGACCCCTAATTACTGATATCCACAAAAACTCATAAGAAAGGCTAAAGAACATAGAATTGCCAGGAAATGAACTTTCTGATAAGCAGTGCTCATCAAGCAGGGCCCGAACTAGAGGGGGTTGGGTGTAGCCATGGCCCCTAGAAATTCAAAAAAACAACCCTAATGCAATGAAAAGTCTTGGATTCTTTTACATTAGCCCTTAAAAAGATTTGAAAGACACCCGGAGGTTGTGGGGTTAAAACTTTACTATCATATTGGGACTTATCTAACATTCTCTTCTGGACGTAGGGATTATTTTGCTCAAAGGGCTGGAACGAGCGTCATAAGAAAAAAATAAAAATAAATAGAAAACACCCAAACCTAATAAAAAAATTTCAATCAATCAAAGATAAGTTGGGCCTCATTTTCACAATGATAGTACTATCAACAAACAATCCTCCCTTTTATCCTGTGGGGTAGTCTTTGGCAAGGGCAGGAAACTGCTTGCGTAATACTCACATGAATAGTCAGAGGAAGAACCAATCAGAAGCCTTCCCATTCAATACGAGTCTTCATCCATCCGTCCATCCGTCCATCCAATCTTCCTACAAATGCTCCCACATTTCTCATCCAACACTGCACCAATCAGATTTCTTCCACAGCCGAAGCCAAATGCGCAAAGACAGCAATGAATCATCTTCTTCCTATAATCAGATGATTTCGTACTCGGACATCTTCCATGTCTGGAAATGCCTTTGGATTCCTCTCATCTTCTTCTCCAAGGCCTTCTGCAACTCAAATGCTCAATCCATCCTTCTTCCCCACCAAGATCGCTCCTTTCTCCGATCAGCTGGCGTCTCCTCCTGCCCTATGCCGGACCCATCCCTCTATTTCCGGCCGGTTGTCGGAATCCTCACTCATCCCGGCGACGGCGCCTCCGGAAGGCTTAATAACGCTACGAATGCCTCCTACATCGCCGCTTCTTATGTTAAATTCGTTGAATCTGCTGGTGCTCGTGTGATTCCTCTTATCTACAACGAGCCCAAGGAGATTCTTGCTGAGGTGATCTTCTTTTGGAATATGGTGGAAGCAGATTGTACTATTAGTTTCTAATTTGGCTCTGTTTTGATGTGTTTCCTGAATCCAAGTAATTTGGAAGTGGCCGATTTGCAGTCATCTGTTGTTTACCTTGTGACTGTTAAAAAATTGGGATTTAGGATGATACTTAGTTGCAGTAACTCCGAGGGGGAAAAATCTAATCTTTTGACTGATCAAGATAAAAAAAAACCTGATCTTTTGAGTTTTCCACTTAGTTGTAGCAACTAGGAGGGAAAAGAAATCTTATCTTTTGAGTTCTCTAGTCTTTTTTTCTTTGTTTACTTTTCCAACTTTTAAGCAATTTGCAAGAATTGCAAGGAAACATGCAATGTACAGCATAAAATGGGCTATAGAATAAAGAAAGGGCCTAAATTTAGATTCTATATACTGGACAACTGGATGCTGCTAGATTTGATTGGATGAAATGTCTCCTCAGTGGTTGGAACTTTTTGCTTGTTGCTTGAAAATCCTTTGAGATTCAACCCCGGCGCGCCTTTTGTTTTGTTTTGTTTTTAATGCTTTTGTCCTGATAATAATTTGATATGAAGTTGTTGTTGTTGTTGTTTTGATATCACATTCATTTCCTGCAGAAACTCAACTTGGTGAATGGTGTGTTATTTACTGGTGGATGGGCTAAAACTGGTGTATACTATGAGACGGTGCAGGAACTTTTTAAGGTACACAACTGATTATTGCAACTAAGCACTTTTTTTATTCAGATAAATGTTCACTATTCTGAGTTGTAATTTTTAGCTTCAACATCACAAGTACAAGTGATACCTGCTATACATTATAGCAGTTCAATTTTGAAAATCTCATAGAATCATTATGTTGTGTACTGTGTTGACATAGATTGCAGACATATAGTTAAAAAAGTAGAAGAGGGTTGGAATATGCATGAAGCCGTAGAAACAAATAACTAGACTTAATCGTTTGTTGCAAGAAGTTGGAGTGGGAGTTGGATGGAATTTGATGGCATGGAGCATTGGAGCAATGAAGTGCTGATTCTCAAAATGCCAATAAGTGGAAATGCATACCAAAGTTGGTGGACCAATTTTCTAGATTTTGAGTGGGGCTTTAGATAGAAGGTTCTGCTTCTACTCCTATCCATTTCTCTGAAAATGTGAAAGGTGGCCGATTATAGTTCACATATGCATTAGGCCCTTAAGGCCTTAACCACACGCATACCGATTTTAATATGATTTTCCTTTACTGTAACTCATGGGCAATGCTTTCATCTCTGATGATCTCATGCCTTAACAGAAATATATAGTTTTCTCATCATCGAAGTTCTCTAATGGAATCTGTGAGAAAGTTCAAATAAAATTGAGTGGAATTATACTAAAATAAAATCTTAAGAATATTCTGTAATGAATATCAAATAATTATTGGACATATAATTGAATAAATTGTTTCATTAGTGTAAGATATTGTTGAATAGCTTGCGCAGAAGTTCAAGATACGGATGTGGAGGATATAGTTCGTTACATGTGCACTCATACAACAAAATACCATTGAAGAAGGGTATCAATGTATAAAGAGATATTGGCCTAGCAACAATATAGTTAGATTAGTCATGCATAGTCCATATTGTATTTTCAGGTCCATGGTTATTGATCTGGGCAGTAGATCTGCTGGGACCAATTATGTGTCTGGATGCATCTCAACTCTCCCACAATGTAGTCCTCAAATAAAAAGGGTTAGAAGCAAAATACCATTGAAGAAGGGTATCAATGTATAGAGAGATATTAGCCTAGCAACAATATAGTTAGATTAGTCATGCATAGTCCATATTATATTTTCAGGCCCATGGTTATTGATCTGGACAGTAGATCTGCTGGGACCAATTTTGTGTCTGGATGCATCTCAACTCTCCCACAATGTAGTCCCCAAATAAAAAGGGTTAGAAATACTTGAAATACTCCATCATCTGTGTTGAGTTGATTTCCATCATGTATAGAGGTTCCACAATAAGTTTCCCAGATTGGAATATTCGAACCCTTATTCAGACACATACAATTTGTGAGATCCATAATGGGGAGCATCAGATGGACACCCTGAATTTCGATGCATGGCTCTATATGCATATGTTGGAGACTAAATGTTTTCTGAACCATAGGACCTTTGAATTTTGATTCCATAAGCTAATGATTGCCAGGTCAAAGAGGCCGTTAATTACCCAATTAGCAGTATTTCATTTGCAAGCATTGTCTCTTACCATTGAAAATCTATTCTCTGTGACCAATTCGGGAAAATAATTTTAGTTCATTTTAGGAAAATATTATTTTTTATGAGTCCTTTAGTGCATGTTTGTTTGGCTCATATTGAATGTGGTCAGTGTTTCTCTTCTTCTTTTTTGCTATAATTGGGGACTAGAAAACATGCACTTTCACACACATGCAACCCAACCAGCTGAGCTGCCACTTGGGGCAATTTTCTATTCTTCATTTTTAAACATTTGCTGTTTATGGTGGTCTTTTGGTTTTGCAGCAAGCTCTAGAGAAAAATGATGCAGGATATCATTTTCCTGTTCTTGCAATCTGCTTAGGGTTTGAGCTTCTAAACATGATTGTCAGTGAGGTAATATCTTTGTGGGATTCTATGTTCATTTGAGTTATATCTCAATTACTTCTCATTTTTACAATTCAGTGATCATTTATGGGTAGTTATTTTGAGTCGAGATAGGATGTTATGTTATGTCTCAAAGCATCCAAACTTGAAACAGCCACCTGTTTTGAGAAAATGTTTGCGCCATTTGCCATTTATCTCAATCCCAAATGAACTTGGTAGGAATGGAAGTTGTAACAATTATATGCTTTTCACATCCTAAATATTATTCTTGTGTTGCCTTAAGTAGAATTTGCATAACAATTATGTAGTTTTTGTCGCAGTTTTATTTTGCAAGAGACTACATTTCTTACACCAATATACCAAATCACATGATTGCATCGTAATGATCATCATCATCTTTGCCTTATCCCACGAATCTATGGTCACCTTTATGTGTTCTACTCAAGAGAATTGAGTAGAATTCAAAAAGAGTGCAAAATTTTTATAGCCAACTGCTGATCTGAAGCCCTCACCTGGGCTTGAGATCAGCACATGCCAAAAAGCGACATTTGGCGGACAAAAATAGGAATTACATGATAGTATGATGCAGGCCATTGGCAAAAAACGAATTACCGAACAAGGCACAAGAAGATGAGCATAGGCTCCATTGACTACAAAGGTCCATTAAGTTAAGTATTTGATCAGGCATATGCTGAATAAGTGCATTATGTTCATGTTACATGCTCAATCTATTGCAATCTCATATTTTCGGAAGTTTTTTCGTAAGAGATACATTTGATTGTAATATGTTGTAAGTTTAGTAAGGCATGTTAGTAAGAAAAATCTTTAGGAGGTTATCAAAAGAAAAAAAAAATCATCAGGAGCAATACTTACAAGATATAATTTCTAATTGGGAGCCTGATTATCGGCTTATAGTTTATATAAAGCTTGTAAAGGCCCTCTAAAGAATTTAATGAATATCTTCCGTTCTTCATATCTTGAGTTGGTGAAACAAACTCTCTTAACCTTTTGAGTGAAGATAACTTGACATCTCAAGGTGTGAAGACTCCATTGCCATGGCTTCAAGATGTGTGCTAAGACTCCACGTTGTTCTTCCCCACATTCTTCACAATTGTCATTTAGCTTTAAGGCTGTGTGAATATGCTAAGTTGGGGTCCCCATATTCCGGACAGTGTGTTTAGCACTAGTAGATTTTTTTTGTCGAAGTTACATTTATTTATCAAAATATTTCTTATATGCACCTTCTTTATGACATTATTATTATCTTCTGTGTGTTTGTGTTTGCAGGACAAAAATATTCTTGAGCCATTTAATGCATTAGATCAAGCATCTACTCTTCAATTCATGGGAAGCACAAATATTGAAGGAACTGTGTTTCAAAGGTACAAGCGTGCCAAAAATGTGTTAAAAATGCATTTGCAAATGTTTATCTTGCATTTTGTTTGAATAATTTTGTTGTTTTTTTTTTTTTTTTTTTTCTCAAAAAGCAAGGACTATCATCATGCTAATGATCTAAAACATCTATCCAAAGAGTGTTAAATGAGTCTTCGTTAAAACTTTCACAAATTGCAATTAGGCACTGCTTCTAATCTTGATGGAAGGTGACAACTGTCAGTCCATTACTCCCCTCCCCACCGAATGTAAGGACTATCATAGTGCTTTTGATATGAAACATCTTTTTTTTTTTTTTTTTTAAGTGTTGAATGTATCTTGTTAATATTTTCACAAACTACAATTACGCACGGCTAACTGATGGATGGTGACGACCTTTAGACCCTAATTACCTCTTTTCTGAGAGTTCAGTTTTGATGGTGCATCTTATGCGGTGGTGGTTAAATTAATTACTGAGACATCTTCATTTTCTTAAATTATTGACCACCTTCATTTTTAATAGACTTTTTGATAATTATAACATTTCTCTCTATTCACTTTTCCCTAATAATAATATTATTGTATGCATGTTCTTTGTCAGAATTAGTGAGTGGAACTATAGTAATGTTGTTTCTCCAGCTTCCATTGATTAATTTTTTGTACTTACAATTTTTTTTTTCAGATTTTCTCCAGATTTACTTAAGAAATTGACCACAGAGTGCCTTGTTATGCAAAACCATCATGTAAGTTGTGGAAACAATGCATTAGTGACTCTTTGCCACATTTTATAGCCTCTGTGTTATTCAGCCAGTGCTGTTGTTCTTTGTTATTTACATAGTGCCTTCTATCTAGTTTGGCTTCAAGTTGCTTATTATAGTATTAGTCTGAAATCTACTAATTTGTTTCCATTAATCAGTGGCCTTTTTGTGAACATCTTTTTTTTTTTTTTTTTTAACGGTGCCTTTTTGTGAACATCAGACAATTGATTGTTTTTCGTTCATTCTTATACTGACTAGAATTTCAGAAGATACAAGAAGTATATATTTAAAATAACACCTATTACTTTGCTTGAAATGAATCCATTTTGTTTAGTAGAATAGGCCAATTATTTTCTAAATTAATTATCTGCTTTCATGGCCTGTGCGGGCTTAGCATGCATAGGGCTAAAGGATGGTGATCCTTTAAATACTGCAGTTATGATTAGCTCAAGTTTCTATCACAATTATGTCACTTGGTGGTACATTAGTGTATGCTAGTAAGCTACCTTATTGTCTGCCATAATTTACACATTTCCATTAGTTAAAAGCTGCAGCTAATGGCATGCCACATCGAGTTAGCTCCTGCTCAATAGTGAGTCACATGATTATTGTAGGACAAGTCTCCACCTACTGTTCCTTAAATTTCAATTGTTTATTTGGTGGTCCTTTCAAAAATATTGTTGTGATAGCTATCAATTACTCTCACCATCTAACAGTGAGGGCAGAACTGGGGCTTTTGACTTGGGCCTAAAAATTCTCTTTGTTATGACCAGTGTTTTGTAGTTTTTAAACTTGATAGTTGAGTTGTTTTTTCCCCATGTCTCAACAGAAACCCTAGAATTCCCTGTAACTTAATCTATCATTCACAAGTTGCATTTAGTTTAATTGTGGAGAACAATGAAGACTTGGGAATGATTTAGTTGTAAGGTAACATGTTACACTGTGGAGTGAAAGAGGGCATAACTCAAAATATAGATGAGTTGAAAGAGTAGCACTTGCAAAGCTAATCATTCCAATAGATGGGATAAGGCTTCAAGCTGATTATTTACAAGCTGGTAGTGATTTTCACGTATTTTAAGTCTCAAGGCCTGCAGTGTTTGATGTGGTATGATGGTGCTGTTTCATCCTATAAGATTATTATTTCTTGTTTTTCGTATTTCTATTGAAGTTATTGTCATGTTCTGCCATCTTTGTGGCATATGTACCTTTTTGCACTAATACTAAAATTGGTTTGTTTTACTCCACCTGGTATAGGACTTCATAGGCTTCGATTCCTTCATGGGTACTTTGGTATTTCCAAAAGTCCCTCTGCACGATGTAATTTTTTTCACTAACCTAGTTTGACTTGATTCCATTGAATAAACCCCCTACAAACTACAATTCTAATGCACATAAAACATGGACATGTAAATCATTTTACTCCCCAAGCACTAGTTACCGGAATTCAGTAGCAACCAGGCTTTTGAGATACTATTTTTAGTTAATTTAATTGGAAACATTCTTTTTTTTTCTTTTTTGTTCTTTTTTTTTGGATGGAAGACAATAATACTACCCAGTAACCGTAGTCTAGCTGATTTCTGTAATTTTAATGCAGTATGGTATATCCCCGAAAAGGTTTCTGGAGACTCCAGCTCTTCCAAGTTTCTTTAAGATCTTAACAACAAGCAAAGACGAAAATGATAAGGTACCGTAAGCAAGCCATTTTGTTATAATTTTAGTTGTCTGCATGTGTGCATGGGTACAAAAGGTAATATTCACCTGCGAACAGCAGTACTGCATGATTATTTTGGTTTTATTTTGTTGTTTTTGCTGCCTCATGTCTGATGTTGCATGATTAATGGCTCTTGCATGAAATGTGTCCATATAGAAGTGGAACGCTAATTGATAATTCAGGTTTCGTAAACAGTTATACAATGTTATGTAACAATGGTGCCATCCTCTTTTAAACTCAAAATGCTAGATTTTGAAAGCTGGACAGTTTCCATATCCATGCATATTATTTCGCTAGTAATCTTTGGAGCCATTAGATAATGTCCAAACACATACATCAGAGCACGCATGACCAGAAGTTGTGGTACTGTTAGTACTTGTATGTGTCTATATGTATGGTACACGCCCTAAGTGAGGTTCAAACCTTCCATTCTTGGGCCAGCTTTCTAGCCCACTTATGCCTTGAATGGACACTCACCTCAATTGAGCATTCATTTTACTGATAGATGGGCTTGTAAAACCAAATATTGATTCCATTAAAGCCCTTAAACTTTTGAGGGAGAAAGATCAAGAATTTAGGATGTGATTGGGTCGATTTTTTTGCCGCCCTAGGTGTCAATGAAATCTTTCCACCACTCCCCAGTGATATTGCTGCATCCAAGTGGTCTCCACCACCAAGTTCACACACAAGATAGGTGTGAAGGGTGTGTAATGTACCATTACCTATATGCAAGCAGGAATTTGTAGCTCGTGACATTCATTAATGTGTTGCCAGGTGTTTATTTGTATCAGGTCTACGTGTCGACTGTACAGGCGCAGAACTATCCTATTACTGGCTTTCAGTGGCATCCAGAGGTATTCTCTAATGTCCTGTCAGATGTGCTTCTCATCCTTTGTAAGTTGACTACAAAATCAATGGAGTTGCAATTATTTCTTCATGGTTTTGGTTGTCACATTCTTTAGATCCATCCCTTTTCAGGAGACTGTTGAGATTAGTTATGTTAATCATTAAGGGCACTTGTTAGGGCCCATACCCACCTATGATCAACCAAACCATCCCTTTTCCGTGCATTATGTTATGGGGCCCACTCAAGTACAGTCCAATGGGCAAATGGGTGATAAGTCTGTGGAGCACAGACCCACCTCAGATGATCATTTTTCTATGGAATTTTCAAGTAGTAGGAAGATCAAATGCAATTGAACAACTGTAATAGATAGCATGAATCACATTGGGATCACTTCACCATTTTCTTTTGTTTCTTTTCCATATGAAAATGGAAAATCTCCCTTGTTCCATAGAATATCAACAACTGAAGATGACCTTCACTTAGAGATTTTCTGCCAGAAGTGACTGAATTAGAAATTTTGGCCCAACTACAGTGTATTTGTGCAAAATGTCTCTGAATATCCTCCAGCCATTGTGCAACCCTAGAAGGAGAAATGCTGGTCGAACCCCACTTAACTGCACAAAAGTAATCACTGACGATGTAAGCTCTATGTAGTTGAAACAACCAAGTCCTGGACATCAGTAGAGAAAACACCAGTTTCATTCAGTTGGGTGAAATAATAAATAAAAAAAGGGATAATACAATTTTTTTTTTGTTTTTGGTATGAGGATATTTTGGTAGGGACATAATTTTAACACATTCATTCATTGAGTTGCTTGATTCTTTCAGTAGCATAATATTTTCTCATTCTTGAGACGAGTAAATTTTTTTTACCAAAGTTTGAAATGAAAAAATATATATAGAATGGAGATTGAATGAGCTGAGAAAGTCAGCATATTCTTAGTTTTTTATTTTTATTCCCTCCTAGAAATCACTTTACTTTTATATTTTGGAAATGCTCCATTCTTTGCATGTGGTTGGATGTAAAGCTCTTAGATGAATGATATGGTAATCGAAGATTATTAAGTGGTTGTATTCACAGGGTGAGCTTAGCAGTTGTTATATATAAGAGAACAATCCTTGGTCTTGGGTCATCCTTATCCATGACATACTGATTATTCTGAAATTCTTTCAGCAAGTTAGCTTTTCCATATCCTTTTATGAAGCAATCATTTTCCTTTTTAGGATGTATAAGTACTCCCCAGATTCAATGGGACAGAGCTAAGATGATGTTGAGGGTGTATAACTACTGGGAAATCACATACCAGTCTAAATCTCCCTCATTAGATAGAATGGTGCTTCGCTGCTTCTGTGATTTGAGATTACTTACCAAGCGTAATTGAAGTTATTATTGTTTGATCAATGATTTTTGTATTGCTGTGTCTTGATATAATGTTCTTATCTCATGTTGCTGCCATTTGTTTGAAGTCACCATGAACTCATTGGACGGTTTACTTCATGCAGAAAAATGCTTTTGAATGGGGTTTATCGATGATTCCACACTCTGAAGATGCAGTTCAAGTGACCCAACATGTTGCTAACTATTTCATCAGGTTGTGTTTGTGAACTGTCTATGCTGTATCTGCAATCAGATTGGAATCTAGGATTTTGTTATATTTGCATGCCCCATCATCGTTATTAGCACCAGTTTAATGCGCATTAATTTTGCTGCAAAATCTGAGCACATGCATGCAGTTAACAGACAATGCTGCCAACTGATGCTGTGTTTTGGTATTAGACTCGCGTTGGTCCCTTTTGCTCACATTCAAAGTAAGTTTTGCTGGGGTTAGATGCTCAAAATTGGACCAAAATAACCTAAAACTTGAGAGTTGGAACACAGAGTGAACACAATTTTCTCATTTTAGCATACTGACTTTAGCCTCTATCCTGTTTGGCTTGAGCATTGCATGTTTATCCCTGTGCCAACTTACACTGTTAAGATTTTTCCTGCTTTTATTTGAAAATAAAGTACAAAAATTACCTCTAGAAAATGGTCTCTGTAACCGTCATCGTACTTAACATAAGAACAATATGACATGGTTTTTTCTTTTGGATACAATGGTTGTTTGCTTTTGATTATTATAATGCTATACTGCATTTACCAATACCCTGATTCCACCAGGTTGGGAAAAATTTAACCTAGGACTGAGCCTTCTCAGAGAATGTTGAAAAAGAAGTTTAGTGGTTTCTCTATTTTACTCTTAAAAAATATAGAATTTTCCTTTAACAGATATTTGTCAAAAATTATCAGTTGAATTTTAATGCTTTGGAGGTTATGAGTTTAAATAAAATACTATTTTGGAGGTTAGGAAAAGGGGTAGGTGAAGATGACAAGGATGGAAGTGCTAAGAATAGATTAGAAGAACCCATCTGAGAATTTGGCCTGAGATAGACTGAAATGGAGAAACAGAATCTATTTAGCTGACTCAGCTTAGTTGGGACAAGGCTTTGATGATGACGACGACGACTATCTGGATTTTGAATTAAACTTGAAAATCTTGTCAGGCAAAATAACTAAAATTTACACATTCAAATCAGATATCCCAACTAGTTCAGTGTTCATTCCATATTTAAAATGTTAATATAATTGTAAAAACTGTTCTGTTATTGTGGTACAGTGAGGCTCGGAAGTCCATGAACAGGCCATCTGCAAGAAAAGTGCTGGACAACCTGATCTACAATTACAGTCCTACATACTGTGGCAAGGCTGGGTATGGTCACCTGTTCATTTCTTGTCAGGTATTCTAGAGATAGATGAAATAGATAGATAGATCTTTAACCAATGTTGTTGTTTGGTTGTAGGAAGGGATATGACGAGGTTTACATTTTCACCTAATCTTCAGGGCCATGAGACCTGCCTGATTGTATTTCTTAGTAAGTGTATGCATTATGAACAGCAGTAGCTTTTTAATTGTAAAGTTATTTGAAAAGTTTATCTACAAAGAGAAATCTGCCGCTCTAAACAGGAATAGCTTATGTGTGAATTCAAAATGATTATATTTATGTATTCCATGATAGACTGTAGAGGTAATGAATGTATGGATGCATAATTATTGTAGGTGTGGAATGTACTTCAACCTTCAAGTATGATAGAAGGGGAAAAGGAATTTGTTGATTCCTTTATCTTTTGCTATTCAAATATCTTGCAGTCAGTGCAGAAAATAAATTCTTCTCTTCAATTATATCTCACAAAGGAAAAATCAAATTTCTTTGTGACTCCTGTCTACACTGATTTGAAGATGGATAAAAAAATCTGATTCCTTCACACATTGCCCCAACACCATTGCAAATAAATTCAGAAAAAGAAACAGCTTTGTAGTGATTTCATGCAGTATATTAGTGTTAATTTTTATGCTAAAAGTCTTCTGCCTTTTGTTTTAATACTCAGCATATGGATGCTGTTTAGGAGAGAATCTGCTATGGATTCCTGTTTGCAAGATCATTTCAGTGTAAGATGGCCAAAACTCAAAAACTTCTTGTGCTATGTGAGCAACTTATAAAGATCGGTCTCTGACCCTATACTCTATTCAGATATTTTACAGAGAACTTTCATCAAGTGTAGTCCCATCTTTGACTCATTGGGCAGGTAGCCTACTCTGAATTGTAATGAAGTTGGAAAGCGGATAAACTGCCTTTTCGTGTCTTAGTATAATTTCATGTACCGAGATTGCACACCCCTCCAGTGGAGTCTCAAGTTACCTATGCCTCGTCTTCCCTTAGTGTTGACAGGCAACAAATGTGTAGTTATGTTCTGTTTAGTGATTGCTGATGCATCGAAGTTCCAGTCTCATTGGTCAAGCACAGTATGGCAAGTCTCATACGAAGATTGTGAAATTCTGGTGATTGCTGTTACTTCAGTTCTGTTTTTAGGAGTGACTGTTATTTAGCATTAAAATTGTTGATATCTCTGGAATTTTAAGGTGAGCTGATATCTACATATTCATCCATGAAGCTGAGGATTCTGTTGTGTCCACCCTCTAATGCAAGTGGCACTCCCGCTTTGTCATTTCTGGAGAGAGTTTGTGGCTAATATCCCGTGGATATTCACCAACTCTGATTCAGTATCTGTGTTGACATTCCAAATGGATGTTAATTGTTTGGTCTGTGATCACTATAAATGGTTGAGTCCCACATATTTGGAGAGTGGAAGCATAGAACTTTCAGTTGGCATGGACAGCATGCGTCCCTTGTAAAATCAACAGGTTATAGGATGCATGCACATGTTTTAGCTTTGGAAGAGAGCAGGACTTAATTTCATTCTCTGGGAGAATCTAATGATTTTTGGGCATAATGGAGATTCCAATACCGAATGTTGCAGATGTGCATGAAGCTCTATAGTGTTGCTTGACTTGGACATGTTTGTGGAGGAAGAATAAGCCGAGTTTAGTCTAATTACAGAGGAACATGGGTCTTCTGGGTCATGTCTGTGCTTGATGTTGTCATGCACTCCGTGAAAGCATAAACTTACCTTATGTCTGTGAATCTCCCGAATTGCCCTGATGAATTAACTTGATTGAATAACTAAATGGGAAAGACTACTGGGAATATATTCCTTTGAAAACAAATGACTGGAGTTAGTGACAAGCTTGAAGAAAAGGAAGTATTGTGAACCTCTTCATCTTTTGTGGGTGCCATAAGTAAAAAGAACTCTGTCAGGAGAACTTCTGGAATCTTTTTAGCCAAAAATTTCAATGGCTATTATTCGTTAAAAAGAAAGAAATAAAGAAGGAAATTTCAACGACTGGCAGGGATTGCTTGCTATCTTTTAACTATTGTGTGGGGGCAAGTAGGAAAGAAATGGAATGTAACATCCTTGGTCAAAAATCTTTGCATAATATTTAATGGGAGGTGATCCTATAAAAGCATCTCTCACCTTACTATGAGAGATAAGGTGGGGCCCTTACATCCATATCCAATGTCAACAATTTAAATATGAGGCCCCTACCTTTATCTCTCATAGTAAGGTGAGAGATGCTCTCATAGGAGCACCTCTAGTATTTAATATATTTTTTAATTTTATTTTTTTGCCAAGTTGGCATAGTGGTCAGAGGACCTCTCTCTCTCTCTCTCTCTCTCTCTATATATATATATATATATATATATATATATATATATATATGAAATAATGGTCATTTTGCCACAAAAGAATATACCAAAAATTGTCCTTCTACCATTAACACAATTCACTACGAAGTTCAAACACTTTATATGATACCTTTATGGTGGATGCTTTCGTTTACAATATAAATATTGGTAAATGATCATGAGAGAGAGAGAGAGAGATACATTAGCTTAAGAAAATGTAAACCACGCAATATTTTTACTTAAACCTTAGTGCTACTTCTAATAGCGATGCCTCTCTTCAACCTCTGAGACAGAGCAATCATTGTTCAAATCAAACCACACCTGCCTGAACACCTTAACAATGATATCATGATAGTCTTCAGAGTTCAATGACAGATAACAAGACAGGAGACTCTCCAGGTCTTCAGGATGTCTGATTCCATACTCTCTAATCATCTCCAGCATTGACTCTCTGAAGTCCTGTTGCGGGTTAAATGAACACTTCACAACTGCAAAGCTCTCAAAAGCTCTTCCCCTCTGTTTCTCTCTCTTCTTCTTTGCCTTCTTCATCTCTTCCACTACTCTTACTTTGCACATCTCCATCCTCAATGCTGTTCGCGGGGAATGCGCTCCTCCTCTTGGGTGGTGTCTGATTTTCCTTCCATGTAAATCTCTGTTTCCGCAAGCAGAATTTGGTGCACCACCTACCATTTTATTGTTTTTGGATGGAACATTCTCAATCACCTGATCATCTTTCACAAACTTTTGTGACGAATTCAATATTCTTGTATTGTCTTTCATGTTTATCTGATCCAAATTTCTTGAATCCAGAGACATGAATTTGTGATGTCCCTTGGCTGTCCTTCTATCTGATTTTTTTATTGACAAGGGCTCCAAGATCTTTTCCTCTTGTTTCATGCCTACATGATCTCCGTAGAACATCATGTCTTCTTCTAGGATTCTTTGATCTGCTTTCCTCAATTCAGGTTCTCCAACCTTCTTATCCTTCCTGGCTATCCATTGCGGCATCTCGAATCTTGTTTCGAGACTGTAGTCGACACTCTTAGATCTTCCTTTCTTCAGGCCAATCTCCAATTTTCTGTTTCTAACATCAGCGAGAATGTCGCCGAACTTCCCTGCTTCAGGAAGTCTGCCGACGTCCTTTTGAGCTGATTTACCATTTGATCTGCAACTTTCGCAACTTAAAAACTGACCTTCATTCCCATCACCGCTTTCACCACTCGGTGTTGCAAAAGAAAACTGCCAGAAATCATCTTCCGGCCCCATGAATTCAGCCATGTTCTGTTCAGTTCTCTCTCGAGCCTCAGACAGAGAAGCGCGATTGGAGACTGAAGAACCAGCATTGAAGCTACTTCTGCTGCCTACATTGGACAGTCGAGGAGGCTTGAAACAAACAGGTATGGAAGAACTCTGGGGTGATCCAGGTTTGAATTTTGGCTTGGTCTTTGCAGAATGGGACTTGGTTTTGGTGGTGGTGCTGCTCATTTGCTTGAGCTTTGACAGCCAGGAGATGGAGAAGATTTGATGCAGTGGTGAAAGGCCTGGTGATTTCTTTCTTGTCCACTTCATCTTGGTGAAATTACCTCTCTTGGATCAGATTCTGGGTGTTTGGAAACAGGATTGGTGGGGTTTTTTTAATTGTGGGGGAGAAGTTAGGAAGCAGTTTGGATGTAGTTGGGGACGTGGGCTATGGAGGCATGAATTCTGTTTTGCTATTCAAAGGGAAAGAGAGGGTAATGGCGACTATATATCATGTGAGTGAGTGCCAACTTTTTGCTGCTTTTCCTAACCATTTCATACATAGTTTCCTAGCACCTAGCAATAACAGCATCACCATCTACCAACTTACTTTATTACCTTTCTTTTCTTGCTTTTTGTTTGTGTTTTTGAGTGCCATTGGCGGGTTGTTTTTTTTGTAGTTCTTTCAACCCCCCCTCTACTCTATCCATTGTCTTTCTAAAACTATAGATTCCCATTTTAGAGTAAGTAACACGCACACCTGGAGCAACAGAATCTTTCAGCAGTAAACTCATTGGTGGCATTGTACTGCCCCTAGCTAGAGTCCAGACCCCCCATTGTGGGCCCCACATTGAGACAATCTGGACCATTCAAGAATCGAGACGATAGAGCGGCTAATGTGTTGATAATTATGGTTCCTTCATGTGCTCGACCGGACAGAGGAACTCACTTCTATTGAACTGAAATGTGAGTCTATCCCCATAGGAGATTGGATTCATCTTGAATGATCCTGATTATCTCTACGTGGACCACATGATGGAGATCCGACAAGTGTTACACGTTCCCATGCAATCACTTTGAATAGCCCTTTACAAATGGGGTAGGACCCATAGAGCAATGTTTGGATATGCCTTTGCAGAGATAAAGATGCTACAGTCCCTCAGAGTGGGCTTTTTTTTTATATCGTTTCATAAGAAAAGATATCCGTACCTAGTCTTTTTATCAATTATACAGTGATTCAGTGACACTTTGAAAAGATTTCTCCCTGACTTTCTAACTTTTTATCTTTTGGTTGATGTTCAAGCAACACTTTGAAGTGACCGAGTCATTATTAGCCAGGTTGCCGCAGACAGCAAACTAGTAAATAGGTACGAATAGGATATGGATCCTCTACTGCTTGATCAAGAATAAACTTCTTCCTGCTTATCTGGATGTGTGGCACATTGGCATGGTTTGTGGAGCTCACTGATCTTGCTGGATATATGTGGCTGTGAATCCAGACCCCCCGTCGCAGCTATTACATACGGAAAGTGTAACACATGCCACAGAACTCCACGGTGGCTGAGCGTAAAGATAATTCAACCATTCAAAATGAATCTAATCCCCTCCTGGGATATATCCTAAGATTTCAGCAAATAGAAGTGGATCCCAGCAACCGACTGGTTGTAAACATGAAGAAAGTTGTTCTTTCTTTGATTTGCACACTCAAAGTTCTTCTTTCTTTGCAACTAACAAATTTAGAGCCACTTTGAACTCAACCCATAACCAGTGTGGCATGACAGAAAGTCTAAGTCAACTTTTAGGGAAACATACATTTTATTGAGACTAGTAATCAAGCTGGAGAAGAGCTTAGTGGCCTAAATGGGCACAACTTTGATTGAAGTATGCCTGTGAACACAGCCCAATAAAGTATGTAATTCCCGCACAAAAGCCCAAGTCAGCTTGGCCTATTGTTTGCCCAACTCCAAATCGGTTCATAAGCAAATGTAATAGTGTTCCAATTCTCCATCAGGTTTCTTCACTGACAACAAAATATGTGAGTTTTCATACTCCAACATTCTGTCCATGTTAGCTGGAGTTTTGGTATGAGTAAGTTCTCAGGTTATGGACCATTAAAGGATTCCAGGCCACTTTCAATGGACTCAGGTTTTCATGGTGGTCCAGTATCTGGGCCACTTAAAATAGAAAACCTAATTAATCACACCCATAACAAGAAACCTAATCAAACACTAAATTGCGAACCTAATCAAATAATAACACTAGCCTAATATAATCCAAATCTGATCTAGAGTGAATTCATCCTTTCCACATCCAATTTGTCTGAAATATTCTCTAGGACATCTTTGGTCTAACAAAAGAACAGTAGAGGGGAAATAAGAGAATTGAACTGATCTAACATCATTATCAACCATGTCTTTTCCCCCTTCAGAAATGTGACTAATCTTCAGTTATTGTAGCCATTTTTATAGAAATAGAGATGACCAAACCCACCCAGATTAGCCAAAGGCGTGTGCGTGTTTCCCTTCCATTCTTTGTTTTTTACAATGGCTGTTGCACTCCTTGGCTATTTCTATTTCCTTAAACCACCAATTCTAGCACCTTCACCAAACTCAAAACTAGGAGTTAGAAATTAGTAGAGCATCTGTATCAACACCTGCATTTTAACATCTCCTCTTTCATCTTGAAGGTGACCGATCATGGCGCCAACATGACATCTGAATCGTTGGATTTATGTCTACCATTTCACCCCCACATTGCATCCTACATATATCATCAGAAATGTCGGTATGTTTTCATAATATATACATATATTCCTGTCTTGAGATAGTGTAGTCTACAGTACTTTAAACATGTAGTCAACAAAACACTAGAGAAGGGATTGGTCCTCAGTCCTCACCACGTGGTCTGGTCTGCTGGTAGAATATGGTGGTGCAGCGTCGTATGAACATATACATCAATGAATGAAGAAAAAGAGAGAAAAAAAGTAGAATATGGGGTAGTCTGGTAAGAGTTTTCATACCCAAGTTGAAATCATAGGATTAATCGACAGTCAATAACGTTATCTCTTTGTACAGTCATTCAATATTCGAAGTCATTAAGCTCGTTATAAATGAAGATGTTTTCTTTGACCTCTTTCTAACGTGCAAAGGCATTTAAAAGCAGTGGTAACTGATAAGAAAAGGATGTAGTCAGCAAGTCCAAGTCCAACAAGTGGAGTCTCAAAACTATGATTTTGCCACCAGTTAAAAAAAAGCCATTTGGTGATCACCATGTACTGAATTTAATTTGTTCTCTTTGAAGTAGTGGGTATTCATCTCTATCAGAACACTCAATCTGGACCGTCCCAAAAGGCAGGACCCCCTATCCCCTGAGAATTTCACGGGTTCTTAATGGACTGCATACCGCAAGAGCGCAGGAGAAAATCATCCAATAACTGTTAAAAACCAGACCGGAGGTAGGAGGTGAATTGTGAAGTGTGTATTCTGGTCCAAGCTATGGTTCGACCATCCAGTTTTAACAGTGATGTATCAATGAAGATGAAAAAAAAAAAAAATTCAATAGTATTTTAAAATGATAAATGGGGACTCCAACCAGCTCAACAGCTGGTTTTCATCCGGTTGATCAATATGCTGATTTTGATCCAAAAGGCCATTTTTCTTTCATGCATGAGATACCATAATAAGGTTTACATATGTTAAATCCCACATATGCAAATTTAGGAAAGCCCATTAGACATTGGCACAAAAATAGGCCCATCAAGCTGTCCAACCCCATTTCAGTCAGATGTGAGTGAAAGAGTTTCATAGAACGTTCCTACTTGGAAACAGAATATAAGTGAAAGATCCCATTGAACCAAATTTGGTCCATGAGCCTAAAAAATTGCAAGAATTCTTGATCCTTCACTATCTCTCTCGATTCAAAGATCCAGGGTTTGAATTTGATGTTGATTCAATGATCCCCCCTAAAGATTTCATCGCAGTTGAATTTTGGTTATCAATAATGTATGATGATGCAAGAAAGAAACATGGCCATGAAAGTTCTTTTTTTTTTTTTTTTTTTATGTTTTCTAATAAGCAAAATATATGCATATTACTAAATGGGGGACATTCATGTGCTTCGATCGCTCGCCATAGGGTAGGGACACTTATACGTGACTTCGCACGTAAACATTTCTTTTCTGCATATGATTATATATGATTTTTCCTCTTTTTATACATGAGTATTTCTAGTTATGTAAGTGCCTCTCACTTTATGATTAAGGATGGATGTACATTAATATTCTCATTACTAAATCACCAATCCTTTGCTGGAGCGACCCAAAGATGAACACTAAAAGAGAGTTTTCTGATTGAGGTTTCATCGCACTCTGCAGATCTCATGTATTGGCTGTGCCAAGAACCAATTGGTTTTGTACAGCAACCAACAGTTAATGTTGACTAATGAGCCTGACTTCATCCTGATTTTCTAGCAAGCACTGGAAATTGGATTCCATATTACGTATGCACGGTCTATTTCTTTAAACATGGAAAACATTCTCCTCAAAGAAGTCAACAAAACTTTTATATGCAAACCAGATCGTAGGACCCATGCCTATTAGCCTATTCAACTAAAAAAAAACCCAGCCTGTCAGATTCTCCCAGCCCTTTAAAACCCAATGCCATTTTAACCATAGATTATTTTTTGAAACTCAATTCAGTGGTGATCAGTGAAGGTTTGATGATTTTAAAATTAAGCCCTAGAGCCAAATTTAAAGGAATCACACTGATCAAAGGTGGGCCCAAGTAGGCCTTATAGAGCCTAATAGAAGAAAGTTCCCCTATAATACATTAAGCAAACTCCAAATTGATTGATAAGGGTAAGATGATGAGGAAAATGATTCTGTTACATTAATATTCATTTCTTCTTGCTTAATCTATACTTAGTATGTAACCATATTCAGTACCAGGGCCTGCAATTGGGCTCTAAAATTGTACAGCCCTACAATACAATTAAGTCTAGGAACAGATGCAGAGAAAAATATATGCATACTATGTCTATATGTATGAATGGCTCACCATAATTGACTTTTTCTCTTTATTTTCTTTTCTTCTTAAGTTGGTGAATGCTGTGATATGATTGGACTAGCTATGGAATGAGAAACAGAAGAAGTGTCTTCGATTGCTACATGAAGACTGATGTCCTATATTCCAACCTTCGACTTTGTCCTTTATTACTTAGTTTATTGAGTAAAGTCCACGCTTACCTAACATTTCAAACATAGTTATAGATTTGTAGAATCAAATCTTATCTTGGTATTGACTGAGAGTAGATTGTGATCCATTTAGAAAACTCCTACTTCAAGACTATAGATTGATAAGGGCCTTCTCAAAGGCATATTTCATGGACTGTTATAAAAATTTAGATTTATTAGTGTATTTTGCTCAGCCACATCTGAGATTTAGGAGTCTTGGATTGATTGTGCGAATTTGGGGTCCATTCAGCTTTGTTAACGACTTAAGATCTTTGTTTGCATACATTTACATGTGTAAATTGAACACATGTAACATATACACATGGTCGCATTTGTTTGCGCTAATTTACATATTATATTGTAAATAAGATTTGAAAATGATATCTAATTAAATGAGACCATTTTTTATATGAAAGTTTCTACACATAAGAAGGTGTGAAACAACTGCACACTTCATCAATTAAAAAAGTGTTGGTACAAAATGCAAATGCAACCAGATCTTGGTATCAAATTCCTTGGCCACTTTTTTAAGACCCTTGTAGCCCCCAAATTCTTAATCCAAACTATTTATATTTTTTTATCAACCTATTAAATCCCAAAATATTTAGTTTCATATCTTAAAAACTCACACTTTTGACATATATGAAGATTCTACACATTATATGAACCATTCAAAGTTTACTTATGTGAAAATGATGCTTCCAACCAAGCACGGTATTGTGTTTCATGTGTAAATTTTGAATATATAAAATTCATGTATGCTAATTTTACAGATGTGAATCTCATTTTCATATCCCATGCAACCACCCCTCAAGCCCTTGAGCATTACCTCTATTAACAACCAAATGGTTCCCAAGACCTTTTTAAACATCTCCCCTTTGGGAGATAAGGGTGTGTACCCAAAAACAAAAAGTTGGAAGGGCACTCAAATTAACACTGATAAAGTGGTTAAAAATTTTCAATATGAAATTAAATGCTAGATATACTTAATATCAACCCATGTCTTTAAAGAATTCACAAGGACATAAAAATGGCCAGCGCTGTGAATGAAGCCCCAATCACATATAGCAATCACAAGGAAAACAGATACTTTCTTTCCACAAATCATGAAAAACCCTAGTTCCAAGGATTTCGGTCATCCCTATGATTCTCTTATTTGACCTCAATAGAATGTGAGAATCTTCAGCCAAAAGGGAGTGCATAAATTCCTCAAATCTGGATAACCTATTAGCAAACTTGATAAAAAATTTTTTTACTACTTTTTGCAAATCTTTCGGTGATGAAATCTCTATTCCAGGAACAGTGAGGATTATATGAGTCAAGTCTCATAAATACTAATATCAAGGGGTAACTCAGTTGGCTTAGGACCAGAATTTGCACCCGGTGATTGTGGGTTCGAAACTACAGTACCACATTGGATTACAAGGGGTTTATTTGGCTTCTCTCTAGGCCCGGAAGAATTAGTCCAGCCCAAAGTGCTGGAAACCTCCCACAACAAGAAAAAAAAAGTCTCATAAATGTTCTCTTGTAAAATCAAAACTGGGCCATTATTATAAAAAAAGTCATAACATATTTTCACCCAGAATGCAGGAAATTGAAGAAAGAGCAAATAATGAGACCAAGAGATTGGGAAGCATCTGCTTCAGTCATCATCAGAGTAAACGCCTTCTATTCCATGTATGACAAACTCCAAAACCTAAAGTACCTAACTATAGAGGGAAAAAAATGCAGAGCTGACATCGATAGTCCGCAGAAGTCACCCACGTTTTCGTTGGTCGTTCCGTGTTACTGACCCGTAAAAGTGAATATGCGACTTTTACCATAGCTGTTCATGCTAGCTAGAAAAACATATAATTTCGTTTCACATTTCAACAATTTCTTCTACCTAAGTAAACCGGCATACAACTTGTAGAGAGAGAGAGAGAGAGAGAGAGAGAGAGAGTTTTCGTTCTTTTTCTCTGTTGGAAGTATAACAGAGTTATTAGTCAAGCCGACGCAGAGACCCCAGATATCTCTTGTGGAAGATGGAAACTACAAAGAAAAAAACCCCGAGAACAAAAATCCACCTAGAGTAATTTTAGTTTGAACAAATTACAATTCAAATTCGTCGACTGTAGCTTGCTTGAGTCTCACGCATCTTTGCTTCCCACCTCCATAAATTGCAATCCATTTCACTGCATTTCCCCATTTCAATCCCACCTCTTAGCTCACAAACCTTCATCTTTCAAGGAAGAACTCTCTGCCCATCAACCCATTTCATCAAAACATCGAAACCCATTGGAATTCATCCCTCCAGAAAACAAACCCACCTCCCAAAATCTCCTCTTTAGTATTGTTCATGGATCGTTTTCTTCGTCTAACTGCCATCTTTCTCGCCCTTGTCGCCTTTGTTCCTTCTCTCCAAGCTGGAAGGCTTCTACATGAGGAAAAGGTCGTGTCTTTGGAGGTGAATCCATCAGTCTCTTCTCCACCAAACAAGAAGGAGGATCTGATGGGTGTGAAGAAGGTTGCTTCGTTGGAGAGTAGTTTGATTCTTAGTGCCCTTCCCAAGGGTAGTGTCCCCTCTTCAGGCCCTAGTAAGAAGGTTCATTCCACCATCGTCGACGAAAAGCTCTTTGCAAGGCATCTAGAGAGGATGGATCGGATTCTGAAGTCAGTTCCTAGCCCAGGAGCCGGCCACTAGAAGACCCATACATGTTTTCCCTCCTCTCTCAATTTCCTACTCCATATGTTCTTCAAATATTAATATGGAAGCTTTCCCTTTTAGTTTTTTTTATTTTTTTAATTTGTGGTTCTTTTAGCTTTGTATTAATTTGATACTATACTTTTGGAATTTTTTTTATTTTTGATATTTTTTGCAAAGTTAGGGACTGTATGAAGTTAGATACTAGACCAGTAATTATTATTCATTAACTTGATTGTATTGATCTTGTTTTGAGAGGAGGAATCATATTACAGGCATTATTAGTTCATGTGGGGTGATTGTTTCTGATTTTGATTAGTATTGTGGTGTTGGGTGCTTTTGCTTTTGGCTTTTGTTTTCTTGATCAATGAATTGCATCAGATTCATGGATGGTTTCTTGGTTGCCTTCCTAGGAGATGGGGACAGTGCTTGAATTTCCATCACAAGAAGTAGTAAATAGCACCTGTCATCAATTTCAATGACAAAGTTGGATGTCTCTTTCTTTCTCCACTGATGGGGGATCAAAACTCAAAAGGTGGTAGTGGAACTATCATCATTCATTAAACCATTTACAGATTGGGATGGATTTTATGGATGGAGCAAAATCTATTCCCCAAATCATATTTCATGAGATGGTACAGACAGTCCTGCTCAGGCACCGTCAGAAAAAGTTAAAAGTGAATTTCCCTGTTCCCAGTTTGGTACATGTGAAGAGGTTGTTAATGGTATATACCATCAAACACCATTATAAAATCATAGCTTCTTAGGATCAAACAGCAGGCCAGAAGCTTGCCTTTGGATTCAACACCAGATCTCAAGAGCTGTGGAGGCACGTGTCTATGGTTTGATAAGCCCAACATAATTTGTCGTATTGCATCTCACGATTTTCGAAAGTGTCTGTTTAGCCACCGATAAAGTAAAGGTAAGAAGAAAATAACCCGAACAGTAAATTATTCGAAAAAAAATAAAGCTCAGTAAGTACAATTTTTTTGTTACCACAAAGTTTACTTCTTTAACTTATCCTACCACACAACCCCACCGTCTCCCTGCCTAGCTAGTTCAGCTTACAAGAATGTGATAGATTTGTTCATTTCCTACTGACCAATCCATATGTTACCTCATCTGGTCTTTCCAAGTTCCAACAATCACATTTATTATATCTACAGGCTTTAATTACTGGGGGATGCTCAAATTGCAGCTGTAAGTTATGGCCATGGCTCATCCAAGAGGCCCACCGATTGGAGAATCTGCAGGATCATTTGCCTTATTCCAAAATCAATGACATGTGGGGTTGATATTTGATGGTTTCTTTCTGGGCCGCCAACCTATACATCCAACACAAGTATACATTCATTCCACCTCGAGTGAAAAAAATTTCTTTTCCATTTTTAGATGTGAATGCATTCAGATGGACCTAACACTTGAGCGTAAAGTCGTTTTAAAGCTGATTTGTTTACAATGGAGATATCAAAAGTCTGTGACATTAATTAGACAATGCGATTCACAAAGGCCATCCTGTCGGTCGATATAAAGAGTGTCCATCTGGGGGTCCCCAGTGTTAATGGCTCATACTACAAATTGCACCGACTACCATACCCATTGTTGAATGTCTCCCTTTTAAGTGTGAAACGTGGACCTTGCCTCACTTTTACAGTCACTTCTGTGGTCAAAAGAGCAGACAATCAGAATCATTACTTGGGTTTTTCTAAACAACCCATTCTCCATCAGCTGAAGGCCCACTAGATGAACAGTTAGGATTCAATGATCATACAATGCAGCTGTATTATCATGGATAAGTCTTAATGAAGTGGCATGTTTCAGCTTTGACAAAAACTCCAACCTCAGGAATAAATACAAGTCGCACAGAAAGATATGAATGCTTTCTTTTTCCATTGTCCCTCACTAGGAACGTGTGGTTTGATCAAACAAGTCTTCTTTCCTAACAGTTTGTGCATGATTTGCTCATACTGGTCTTCCCATTGAAAATCCAACCCTTATCTATTGCCACACCCACTGCATTGCCATTATGCTCCAATTTTCGTTAGGAATGAAGGATAAGGATCATGGTAGGTTATAAGGCCTAATGACGATTAAAAGATATACACATCATCCAATGTTTCCAAACTCCAAAGACTCATTTTTTTCAACCTTTCACTCTCATGGCAGTGTAGGCACGTGAATTGAAATTGCATGAATCAATGAATCTCAAATTATGGGCCCCATATAGGGGACACAGACCGAAGATTATGCTGATCTTATGCTCCTCATTTCGATTGGCCTCCAATTTTGACGCTTGAAAGAGGTGATGATCAATGGTATCCACCAGCAAATTGAGTGTTTGTGATGACATGATTAATGCCATTCTGTCGGTTATACATAGGGCTGTCAAAGGGTCAGCCCGGCTTCTACCTTTATCCTACTCTCACATATGCGAGCTAGGCTTAAGCTGGAACAAGGCCCCACGAGATTCCTATACTAGGTAGGTCCTTACCTTACCCTCGAGGGACGGGGTAGGACCAAACCCGGGTGAGTCTTGCCCTACTCCGAGCGGGCTTTTTAAAATGAAAAACCATCCTACTCTTAAAGCTTGAAGACGAGAAAGAAAGCCCTTATTTTTATTTTTACGCGATTCAACTAGGTGGGCCCACCTTTTTGAGCCCCCTCGTCAAGGGACCAGATTAACTGGCCTAGTTACACACCATCCAATTGGTCCCTAACACCACAAGGCCATTGATTGATTGCAATCAATCCCTTACCTTGTCCACTGTAAACCCACATCAAGCTTGTCATGGTCCAAGTCCCAATTTATTTCTTGCTTCCACATACTCCAACCTGTGATCTTACTAGTGAGAAAAGAACAACAATAATAAATAACTACATAAACATTTAATTAATTAACCAACCTAAAGCAAACCGAAATCCACAGTAGACATAGCCCACTTGGATTATATTACACGCATAAAGCATCACACATAACATACACTTTAATCAAAGGCATACACGCAAGAGAATATGTCAATACACTCATTGTATATTTGTATGCATGTTGGGAGCTGATGTTATATTGCATTGCATGCGTGCATAATCAGTCAAACACGTGAGCATGAATTATGAAATCCCCACCACCCCCAAATGCCACAGATTCAAAGCATCATGTTGGCAGTATCTGTGTGTGTGTGAAAGAAATAAATTCGGTGAATCTTAAAGAAGAGATGTGTTTACCGACAGTGTTTAATTTCTTATATGGACCCATATGGAGATAATATTCAAACAAAGCAGCAGGAAAGGGAGACTAGTAGTTAGAGGGTTAGAGTATGAGTGTGGCAAGCTTACCACCTATTGGCTATATTTGAGAAGTTTGCATTGGTTCTGTCATGCTTGCAAGATTGATTAGGAAAACAAAGTTTCTGTTAAGTTGTTGTTTAAAGCAAATAACTACTATTTGTTCAGTTACTTACATGACAATGATATAAGAAACAACGACAATAAAGATGGAATCAAAAGACACATAATATGAGAGGGCCGGGAGAGATGTTAGGCCAAAGTGGTCTTTCATGATCCCATACGTCTAATATTTATACATATTACAATGGCCCACACATGATTGGTTGATTTTCTTATTCTGTTTTTATATTGTTTTGATTTGAGAATTATGCTTGCATTATGTTTTAAAAGCTCAACCCAATTGAGTATCCATGTTTATCTAATTATTAAAGGAGGGATAGATACCTTACTTACATAGATTTTCATGATTGGAAGGAAATCCCTTATTAAGCTAAGGGGTCGTTTGTTTCGTGTGAAAGTGATTCACATGTGTAAATGACCCACATGTGAGTCATTTGCATATATAAATGACTCACATGTGGATCAGATTCCACTGTTTGTTACTAGCATAACATTTCACATGTGAATCTATGAATAAATTGTAGATTATTTGATGATATCTCAACATCCAAGCAACATCAATGGTTGAAAATTGGACACATGACCGTGTTTGAGCTTCTAAAGAATATGAACGGTCCTGATTTTACAGGTGGGGCCCAGAACATTAAAAAAACATAAAAGGCGGACTGGGTATGTTAGTAACAATAGGTTGTATATTGTTTGATGATATCTCAATCTCCATGCATCATCAACGGCTGAAAATTGGACACATGGCCGTGGTTGAGCTTCTGAAGAATATGAATGGTCCTGATTTTACAGGTGGGTCCCAGAAAAATAAAAAAAATCATAAAAGGCGGACTGCTATATGTTAGTAACAATAGATTAATCAAACGACTGTGATTATGTTGATCATATCTCAACCTCCATGCATCATCAACAGTTGAAAATTGGATATATGGCCGTGTTTGAGCTTCTTAAGAGAATGAATGGTCCGGATGTTACAAGTGGGGCCCAAAAAAATAAAAAAAATAAAAGGCGGACTGCTCAGTGAGGCACTGTAGCACTCCGCCTGGTGACAATGCAGTGTGAAAGTGTTTCACACCTCTTGAGGTGTGAAAATGCAATGCACAAAAAGGGTCATCTTTCACACCATTTACACAACTATTTTACACATGTGAATCAAAATCACACCAAATAAACATGATTTTTGTGTATCCATTACCCATGTGATTCAATTACATATGTAAATGAAAAAAAACAAACATCCCCTAAGAGAGGATTGTGTCAATCATATGATCTGTGGGGCCCTAGGTGGGCCCCAGAAATTTCACCTCAAACGGTAAGGATTCAACCATTTGATTAAAATATATAGTAGTTGTTTTTCCATTGCTATTTGTGATCCACAATAAATATATATATATATATATATATATATAAACATTCTAATAGTAAGATTGTGGTTTTTTGTTGTCTCCTTGCTAAACCATTGTGGAATACTTGAAATTGAATTGGTTTTAAGAAAATAAATTTGATAGTTTAAAATTGACACTAGTGACATTATAACCAATCTCCACATTAATCAATATTGCTATAGACAGTTTTTTAGGTTCTTTTAGTTTGACTTTAATGCATGGACATGTATCAACTTCACAAAATCTTCAATCCTCAACCAACTCGACTGCAAGGGCAATTCAAAAGGCTTGTGAGATGAAGCCTCTATCATACATATTTACATGACACCCTTTTATTGTATGAGATATGAGAAAAGAAGGCATGCTATCTTTTTCTTAGGGGCATGCAAAATTGTCCAAAATGGAGAAAATGAGAGTGAAAATCAATGCACCTACTTTTTGAAGAGTGTGACAATTAGTTAGGGGTGGTTTTAGTAAAACAATAAAATATTTGGGCCTTTACAAGACTTTGTGAATATATAGGAGCCTTTTGTTTTAAAAAAAAAAAAAAAAGGCTCTTTATCTGGCTAAAGGTCATCAATGTAGTTTCCTTGAGAAATGATTTTTAGGGTGGTCACCTTTACTTGACCCAACGTATTCACATGAAGACCCCTCCCCTGTTACTGTTTTTATCAAATTTTGATAAAATCGAATCAATTTTACATAGATTAATCTTGTATGAACTTTGGAATATGCCAATTATGTTTACAACTCACAATCAACTTAAATTGGTAAATTTCCTTAGTTACAGTGAAAACTATTAATCTTGTATGAATTTTGGAATATGCCAATTATGTTTACAACTCACAATAAACTTAAATAGGTAAATTGCCTTAGTTACAGTGAAAACTATTAATCTTGTATGAACTTTGGAATATGCCAATTATGTTTACAACTCACAATCAACTCAAATAGATAAATTGCCTTAGTTACAGTGAAAACTAGTTGGCATCATAAAAAAAGATGTCCCAATTGAATCTCTCTCTCTCTCTCTCTCTCTCTCTCTCTCAAATAATGGACTCCAACTCACACAACTAGCTCAAAATGTCTCTAATGAGCTGAGCAACATTCGGAGCTAAAGGATTCTATCTGAAGTTTTAAGACGGAGCACAAATGGAGTATTTCGGGATAAAATCACCCACAATGTGGTGATCAAGTTATAACCACATTCTGATGCATTGTTAATTATAATCATTAATCATACTATTAATGATACACTCAGTCGAGTACCCAAAAAAGAAAAATGATATGCTCAACTCTACAATGAGACCAACTCACTTTAGCACAAAATTGGAGGACATCCCATAAATAAGGAGGGTGATCATTATGAGTGACAAGGATTTTTATTAAGTGGGATCCACCGTGGGTTCCACTCCTACTTAGGGGGAAACATGTAGGAGATCCCTCAGGGGACCCGAAAACATTTTGATACTTGGGCACAGTTGATTTTATAACGTTAATTTTAATAGCCAGCAACTTTCAATTGAATTGGCATTTCTACATTCACAAACATATATGCCTTGTGTACTTCACAAGAAGAAGCTTTGAAGAATTCTATCGAGCAACATCAAGGATTTCAACTCTTTCTCATTTTCATATTCCTCAATTAAAAATAGCAAACCAGAACGAGGTAACGTTCCATTGATAAGAGGACAAGTTATTGGTTTCCATCCTGTTTTGCAAGCCTTTCTACTCTATGTTCCCACAAGATTTTGTTAGTATTAGCGACTCTGCTAATGGTGTATTCTCCTCTAAGCAAAACCTTCCACAATTTGGTAATCAAGTATTCAAGTTGTCAAAAACGGTTCCTTATCCGAGTGGTAAATGAGCATCAATTATTATCAGCATGCTCCGAGTTCAAATCCCGGATATGTCACCTCTTTCCATTTGAGTGAGGCTTTCAAGATGTCAACCCCTCATGGTTTGCTGGGGCCAATAGATCATTTTCATAACCCTACCACATCCCATGGATCCCAATCCTTTTAACGAGTCAACCTTGGATGGGCCAGACTCCAAACTTTCACTGGTGAACTGACATGCATGATTTGACACAGATCATTATCTTTTCCCTGACTAATCATCCAAAAGAAGATATTGATTGGACTCCACCTGATGTCCTCAACTTGTGGATGGTAGTGTTGGAGGTTACACCGAGCTCCAGTATCACCTCCAGTCAGATGAGGTTGCAGTTTTTACTATATTTCAGCAAGAAATAGAAACACCAGCTGCAACGTTAGCTACAAACACTTTCTCATGAATTTTGTTTCGTATTAGTATATGTTTCTTTATTAGAATTTTAAAATTTTATGTACCAAGGATTTCAAGTTCTCCAAAAGCTATCTCCTTGAGATGGAATTTCAAAATCCTCCTTTTGGTGGACCATTTAAAAATCTAATGTAAAGTAAAGAGCATGAAATTTTAAGAATTCTAAAAGATCATTTAAGACATTATAAATGGCTGTAATTTTCTTGTGAAAGAAATATGACATCTCAAATGTTAGGAGACAAATCATTCCATCATGTCCCAAAAATTTCAACGTGCTAGAGTTTTGTCAAAAATTCTAGTAAAAAAATAAGCCCATTTGTTTGTACAACCTAGGAATTGAATGCGTAGCAATTAATGGTCAACTAAGCCCCGTACTGGATTATTGAAGAGGTGTTGAAGCATTAAGGATATTGCGTGGATAAGTAGATGAGATCTTTGACTTTTCTAGGTATTGAATTAGTAGGGTAATGGAAGAGTAATCGTTTCTATCTTCCTTTCATTTAATTTTCATTAAGAACAAGTCTGGGTAAAGTTGCAAAAGAGGAAACATGCATTCCTAATTTTCATTAAGAACTTATTTAAGTAGAGCTGCAAAAGAGAAGTCCGACATTCTTTACCAAGAAATGAAAATCCAAAAGGAGGGCATTGGATGCATGTTTCTGCGCATTGCCAAGAAAACATATCCCAAATAAGCTGTATTATGTAGATGTTTACACTGCACTAAGCAGTGACTTAGAGTTAGGTGAAAACAAACTTTCCACTTCTGCAAAAGAATTAGTGCACAAACTTACCCTAAAGGTAATGTTATTTGATGTTTATTTTTGGATATTCACCTTTGGTCTTCACTTTTAACCATTTATGACATGAATATCACAATTTCTACATATTCAACTCATATGTATTCTAATAAAAATAAATGTGCCCTAAGTGGAATCCAATAAAGATATAAATGAGGACATTTCCAAGCATCAAATGATTCTAGAGAATAACTACACTACACATAGCATTTTCATTCAAGGGAATTCAATTAGAGAGAAAAAGAAAGCTATGGAGAGTATGTTCAGCTTTTATGCAAAAATACCTTGGGATGTGTCCGCTTTTTCCAGGAGCTTGTTAGAATAAAGAGGGTTGAAGAACTTGGGTTGAAGAACTTGTCATATATATATATCATAAAACTAGGCTGCACTCTACAAAAGGTCCTAATCTTTGAGCTATAATTCTAGAGCCTATGCCCTCAACAATCCTACTTCTAATTCCTCAGTGGAGACATTACCCTTTGTCCTGAATGCACAGTCTTGAATACTTTTAGTCTAAGTAACTAAAGTCCATCAATGTAATTTGATTGAGAGATGACTAAGTAGTCTGTCACCTTTGCTTAATCCAGTGCTTCAAATCAGACATCTTATCGATTATTAATGTTATAATCAACTTTTGAAACAATTGAATCAATTGATTATGTTCCAACTTTAGAGTATGTGAATTATGTTTCAACTCACAATCAACTGGATGAGGTAAGTTGCAACCACCCACTCTATTCATGTTTTATTCATGTTTTAAACCAGTTGAGCAATAGCCATGATAAAGGAATATTCTCTATGGAGTTTTAAGATGGAGCATTAAATGGCATGATCCTGCGAGGTCCACTGGCCCAACCAAATGAAAGTTAGAGCCTCCTCCATAGGCCTGTACAAAAAGTCAAATCGAATGTAATTAATAGACAACAATCTAAATTCCACCACAAGGAAATTAAAAAGAAACCTCGCCTTTAATCTCATTGCTTTGAATTTGATGGATAGTACAACGTATTATTATTAGGCCCCTCATATTTTATTCTCTCTTGATTTTTTATTTCGCTGCACTTCACTCTACAAGTAAAGTTATCAAATGGGCCCTAAGAGATGTCTGGTGTAGGGGGTGTGCCATGATTTCCTCCATGGCTCGGACCCGAAGGTGGGGACACCACCCTCTGGAAAGATATGGAACCCGGTAACTTGGATGGTTCAGCGAGTGATACTAAAGTCTCGGACACATCGATGTCTGGTGTAGGGGGTGTGCCATGATTTCCTCCATGGCTCGGACCCGAAGGTGGGGACACCACCCTCTGGAAAGATATGGAACCCGGTGTAGGGGGTGTGTCATGATTTCCTCCATGGCTCGGACCCGAAGGTGGGGACACCACCCTCTGGAAAGATATGGAACCTGGTGTAGGGGGTGTGTCATGATTTCCTCCATGGCTCGGACCCGAAGGTGGGGACACCACCCTCTGGAAAGATATGGAACCTGACAACTTGGACGATTCAGCGAGTGACACTATAGTCTCGGACACATCGATGGTCGGAGTCTGCTTCATTGCTGGGTCTGTTCTTATTGAAAAAACACCAATTGCCATGAAAACCAATATCAAGGTCACCTTGAGGGTTGCTAGTGTAGGAAAGATGGTGGCCATGGGTGAAGAGTAATAGAAAAACATGAAAGGGAAATGGTTTTGAATTGTGAATCGTATCTACTTCCATGGCTTGCGTCTTGGATTTATAGTACAGACCTTTCTATTGTTACATCCCATCATATCCTAATCAATTATTACACGAATTAAATGCCTAGATCTAAGGACTAAAGAAATAATCGACAAATAACTAGTGAATGAGTCGATGTTAAACATTAGATTACAACAAATTTATAACTGGAATGGTAGACCACGCCCACATGCACCTAGACTAAGGAAAGTAAGAAATCTGTGTTTTAAAAAAAAAATCTGGATTTTATCCATTTATGGGATGGTAGACCGCCCCCACCCCTAAGGAAAGTAGAAAATCTGGATTTTTTTAGAAAGTTTCCTATCTTATCTAGTTTTGATCCTTATTTTTATCTGATTTTTTTAGTACTTTGCTACTTTTATAAGATTTTTAAAATAATCTGATTTTTTTTAGTAACTTGATAATTTTTGAAAGTTTCCTTAATTGGTCACTCACTCGAGAAAGTTATTAATTTTAGAAATTATTGTACAAACGTGCCCTAAAGGTAAGGTTTATTTGATGGTCATTTTTGTATATTCACCTTTAGTCTTCACTTTTAACTATGAGAGTTAGGGCTGCACAAAAAATCCGGTATCACTGCAAAACCGAACTGAACCTACCAAACCGGGCGGTTTGGATCGGTTTATAGTAAATCGGTTCGGTTAACGGTTTAAAAATCATAAAAACCGCTTATATTGGTCGGGTATCGGTTTGAGCCCACGGTTATAACCGCTTAAACTTAATCGACCGTATGCAGTAACTTAAGTATTGCTTTTTTACTAATTTAGCCTTAAGATTTCATTTTTTACTCTTTCAAAGTTACATTCCACAACTACATTCTCACATGAACTCAACCGTCAACACCGCCTCAGTGCATCTCCTCTAATCTCTCAAATGCTTTTTTATACTTCATTGCAGATTAAATGATTATTGTATATGGTGTTTTCCTTCTATCATAATCCCTACCTCGTTTCAATGAAGTTTTTATCAGAAGGCTGCACTCTTGAAAATGCTATAAAAGCCAGTAGAGCCTAGCCTTTTGATGGTTGGTTTTGGTCTCACCTAACCAAAGAAGCCTTCATTTCTGAAAAATACAGTGGGTTCTGATACAGATTCCATTTGTATATGACTTTTCTTGACATGAACTATTATTCTATTGTAATTCCAAATGGCATCAAGTGGAATGACTGTTTCACTGCAAGTTGGTTATTGTTTTTTTTTTTTTTTTTTTGAGCTTGTGTTTAGTCCAAACTCTCTTTTTGGAGTAGAATTATTTTTTATATGCGTTTAGTCCAGTCTGGAATGTTGGATTTTTATATTTGCACTACACATTGGAATAAATGCAGAGGACGGGGTATCATCATTTTGAAATTTTCAATGTCTGATTTTCAAAAAAATAAAGTAAAAAAAACGGTTTAACCGAACCGGACCATTTGGTTCGGTTCGGTTCGGTTTAAGCCATCTCCATCGGTCAGATCGGATCGGTTAATTAAAAAACCGACAGGTTCGGTTTGGTTGTTGGTTTTAGTGTTAAACCGATCTGAACCGCCCATGTACAACCCTGATAAGAGTGGCTATCTACACACTGCAAAATCCCTCCACACACTGCAATTCTTTTAAAAATAAAAATAAAAAAATCCCTAAACTACCCCTCTCCCTCTCCTCCCCTCTCCCTCTCCCAGCTCTGGCCACCCTCGTTGCCGACATTGATCCCTCTCGCTCTCATTCTTCCTCTCCCTATTGATCGCAGCTCCAAGTGCAGAGCTTCGATTATAGTAATAAAATTGGTAAGACCAGGTCGATCCACAGGGAGCTTTAGAAAAAAGGCTTTCCAACTTTGTCACTTGCCCTAAATAAAATCTAATTTTAGCCTAAAATCTAGAAAAGTACATTCATCATTCTTACTTTAAATTAAAATTAAATACATTTCCAAAAATAAAAAATTTATTAAATCTAAAAACTTAATCTAAAATGAATCACAAGTTGCTACAAAAGAACACACCAATTAGAACATCAAATTAGAAACAATCCAAAAATAAAACTTACCAAAAAAAATAATTAAGAAGCTAAATTAAAAAAAAAAAATGAACCTAAGTTAGAAACCAAATCAATCAAAGATTAGTAACAAATCAAATCACTCAAAAAGAAAACAACATACTTTCTAAAATTAGCATGAAAACCTTACTCAATTAGTTTCCTAAATTAGAAACTAGGTTAGTCAATTAGGGTTAATATATTTCCTAAGTTAGTGAACTGAGTTAATCAACTCCCTAAAGTTAAGGACTTTCCAAAAAAATAAAGATTCTCAAGTCATAACAAATTTAGAAAACATTAAGTTAATCTTACCTTATGTTAGAATTTCCAAATCTTAAGAAACTTCCTAAGTTAAAATCTTCAATTAACAAAAATTAGATAGATTTCTTTATTTCTGGAAATTATCTAAATAATCTAAAACACAAAATTAGAAACTAATCCTAAAATTAGAAAGTTAGTAATGCAATCTATGCCATGAGATGCTGAAAAATTCTAAGTCTTAAAAACTAGTATGCAGGGTTGTTTTTATACATGATTTCTCCTAATTTAATGCAACCTAAAACTGAGTTTAATGGTTGGGTTTTGAACTACAATGATGCATGAATCAAATAAAAAAAATGGAAGTGAAAAATGATTTAAAAAGAATGAAATATGAGTGTATGAACATGACCTAAAAAAAAAAAAACTGTGCAGAAATTCTGCACACAGGTGGGTCCGACTAGCCATGTTTGAGCCACTGGTTCACCATCTTTCCAAAATTATTTTTTCTTAAAATTCTGGGGTTTGAAAATACACTGATCAAACTTTAATTTCTCCAAGTTTCATTAAAAAATAATGTGTTTTGATCAGGTTTCTAATCACAAACTTTTTACACAAAATCTGTCATGAAATTCCTGCATCAATGTGCTGAATTGTGCACTTTATATTGAGATCCGAATTTCCAAAAATTATTTGTCCGAGATCATTGACTCAAATCTCTGATTTTTCTTGCTTATTCAATTTAAAACTCCCATTCCAGTAATTTAAACATGTCTAAACTCCACCAATATGAATGTGCATGCAATGCTAATTAGTTCCAACCATAAACTATGCATAAAATAAACATAAAATTGAATTGATCATAAAAATAAAGATAATAAACAAAAGTTCAAGAATTTAAATGTGTGGTGAAAACAAGAAAAGTAAATGTGGGGTTTTAACATAAACTTAAATGTGTGGAAGAACATAAATTTAAATGTGTGGAAGTGTATTCTCCTCTTTCAAAATTCTTTTCTAAGCGGGGTCATAATTTGAATCATGCTCTTAGGGCATTTGGGTCGTCAGTCCAAACACCAACAAGAAAAGAAACATAAAACAAGCACCAATCACCCAAGGACAAAAAAGAAAATTGAAAGAGTAAGAAACAATTTTACTAATATGCAAAGTCTTACATAAGATATAAGAAAAAAAAAAAAAAACAATGATAATTACATACTAGGATGAGAAGCTTATTCTAGATGAAAAACCCAAGGGTAGGGATGTCAATGGACCGGGGCGGGGGCGGGGGGCATGGTCTCCATCCCCGTACCCGTTTAAAAAATCTTCGTCCATCTCCGGTCCACCCCCGCTAACGGGTATAATTTTCATCCCCATCCCCGTCCGCGGGTAAATTTATAATCCCCGTCCCCGCTTCCCCCGTACCCGCCTAAGCCTAAGCCTTTTTTTTTTCTAGCCTTCCCCCAGCTTCCTTACAACAGGAGATCACACCTGAATCAAGGGTATGAGAAATATTATGACACTTTCAGTACACGAACATCAATAGATAACTACTCCTAAAAAATCATATACATAACAGCGAAATCAAACCAATCACTGCTGCCACGAACACCTGATACATACATTCCTATGAAAAACAACAGCACCTAAATCACTAAATGTCATAACACCATAGGTACACTACATATATATTTATTTATTTATTTAGCGGGTAACGGGGACGGGGCGGGGCGGGGCGGGGACGGGGCGGGGGTAAGGGTAAGTCCATCCCCACCTCCATCCCCGCACGGGTTTATACGGGTATCCCCGTATACGTCCACCGTCCAATACGTATAGTCCATCCCCAGTCCAAACGGGGCGGGTTTGGACGAATACCCGTTTTTCCCCGGTCCACTGCCATCCCTACCCAAGGGTGTATGTAGTGTGATTTCCGGCGAAATCTCATTGAGGACTCAAAATGGAAAGAAAGAGAGAGGAAGAAGATGGAGTGTAGTAGTAATTCTAGAGAGAATTGGTCTATCTTCTCATGAGAGGAGAGGGAGGCTTATACCTTCAATTTATAATTTTTTTTTCTCTTTCTTTCCTTCTTTGCTCCAAGTTTGTAGCATGCAATCTTCTTTGTATGGCAAGTCTCTTCCTTGGCCAACAAGTCTTCAAAGAAATAACAAGGTGAGTGAGAGATTTTTGGTGCTTTCCATGTGCAAAATTGCAATCCCGAGTAGAAATTATAGCACTAACTTCCAGAGGCCATATCTTTCTCGTTTTAGCTCCGATTAACATAATCTTAGATTCTAAAGATATCTACTCGAAAAGATCTTTCCAACGGTGTATGAATTACACCAATCTGATGGCTGGATTAAGAGTTATGGCCAATTTAATACTGCTGCCTATGAAAAATCTGAAAATAATTGTGCACATATGGAATAATAGTTGTGCAATGGCATGTGTGGGACCCATGTGGACATCCAAAGGCATCTTGGGATATTTCTTTCCTTGTTTCTTGACTCTCCTTTCCTATTTGGTTTGCTTCCTAGCTTCTTTGATTGATTAGTCAACTCTTTTAGTACACTTTCTTTTCTTGAATTTCTTTCTTGATTTTTTAGTTTTCAAACTTAGTGAGAATTAGATTTTACCAAATCTGAAGTTTCCTTTCTTGATCTTGAAATCACAAATCTAGCTTTCCATTGTTGACTTTTCAAACTCTCCAAAAATACCAAGATATGTGGGTCCACCTTGAAATATGTCATACCCTTGATCTCTCTCAAATTTCACCAATGTAGGTCTCATTCTTGATTTCTCCTACACAAATTAAAACAAATGGATTCAAGAATAATTTTATGTAAGGAATTTAAATGGACAATGCATGAGACCCTACTTGATGCACCGAAAATAATTGACTTTCCAAAAATAAATTTCCAAAAATGGCAGGTTTCATGAATTTATGCAAAAAGTGTGATTTTTTAGCAACTTATGCATGAATGCACTACAATGGATCAAAAATGCATAAAATCATGATTTGACACTAAATAGAGTTCTTTAATATCAATAAGCCCTTAAAATGGTCCAAAATTTGTATGAAAATGTGCACTTTTCAGGACTCATCACCTATCTCTCTCCCCCGTCACCGACAACCCCACCCGCCCTCTCCGTCTCCCTTTCCCCATTTCCCCCTTTCCAGCAACACCATCCCTCTCCCTATCTCCCCCTTTCTCTCCCTCACTCTTCCTCTCTCCCCCTCTACCTTAGCTTGTCACCGGCCCCCGCCCGAAATCCCTCCTCCCTCTGCTTCTCCCTCTCCCGCTCGCCCGCCACTCGTCACCAGCAACCCCCGCCTGCCGTCCCCTTCTTTCTCCCTCTCCCCGCCCTTCCCCCGCCCTCATCACTCTCCCCTTCCCCAGCCCAATCTTCCTCTCTCCCCCGTTCTCTTCCATTTGGTCTCTCTCCCTCTCCCTCCTTTTCTCTCACTCCGCTTTGACAACACTAAAGATAGGGCTGGGGATGGGGATGGGGATGAGGGCAGGCAGATGGGTGGGTGCAGAAAGACCTAGGAGCAGGGATAGGGAGAGAGGGAAGGAAAGGGAGAGGGAGATGGGTTGGCGCAGGGTGGCGGCTAGGGAGGTCAGCAATGGGTGGGGTTATTGGAGCAGCGAGAGGGAAGGAGGGGGAGAGGGGTAGTTTAGGATTTTTTTTTATTTTTAATTTTTAAAAAAAATTGCAGTGTGTGGAGGGATTTTTGCAGTGTGTAGGTAGCAGCACTCTTTAACTATTTATGGCATAAGTTATCCCAATTTTTATATATTCAAGTCCTAGCTATGTATTCTAATGGAAATAAATATGCCCTAAGTCTCTCGAGCATAACTACACATAGCATCTTCATTCAAAGGAATTCAATGATAGAGAAAAAGAGAGAGATTGAGAGTTTATTCAGCTTTTATGCAAAAATAGCATGGGAAGTGTCCTTTTTTCGATTAGCTTGTTAGAATAAAGTTGAATTTGTCATGCATATCATAAAATAAGGCTATCTTAGAATTCATGTTTGGATTGTGACAGAATTTTACGCTGGTTGTCAACCTACCTAACGCAACTCTCCTTCTGTACCTGCGCTTGAGACCGTTAGTAAATAAATAAATAACTGACAGAGTTAAACCGACCCAAACATAGTTGGGACAAGACTTTGATGATGATGATGATGATGATGATGATGATGATAAAACAAGGCTACACTATACAAAAGTCCCCAATCTTTGAGCTATAATTCTATGGCCTATGTTCCTATAACAATCCTACTTTCAATTCCCCAGTGGAAACCTGCTGTTCGGCCGGAACGCATAGTCTTGAATACTTTTAGTTTATGTTAACTCAGGGCTTTGCTTGAAAAATGATTAAGAAGGGCTGTCACCTTTGGTTGATCCAGTACTTCAAATCAGACACCTTATCCCTATTAATGTTACTATCAGATTTTGAAACTATTGAATCAATTTTTTACCGATTGAATATGTACTCGAACTTTGGAATATGTGAATTATGTTTTCAATTCACAATCAACAAGATGAGGTAAATTGCAACCAACCATTAGATGTGAATTAGAGAATGTTTTTTCTTGACCGTTGCACAGTTATGTGAATTATGTTTTCAATTCACAACCAACCATTTAATGTTCCAGTCTCTAACTAACTGAGCAACGGTCAAGAAAAAACATTCTCTACGGAATTTTAAGACAAAGCATTAAATGCATCTTGTGAGGTCCACTCTTAGTGTCTGAAACATTCTCTCAGCCCTCTCGATCCCACTCCAGAAACGGATATCAGCGCTTTCGGAGTGGATCCGTCTTTGGAGCACGATTCGACCATCCTCGGTGCATGGTTCGACCGAATATGGAGCGAACTGTGCAGAGTTTTGATTTTTTGTGTATTTCTTTTTCTATAAGCTAGATATTTATCTTTTGAATGAAGAAAATTCTTTGACTTATTAATTATTGTCTATTTTATGTGATCAAAGTTAGTTTTTTTTTCTCTATTTTTGATAATTGAATATATAGATAAGATATATTTGTGCCCATTAGTTAATTGTTTATAAACCCACAAGCACTATATTGTATAAGCACTCTGGATTTATAATTATTTTTAAACTTAGTTTTTCGCCGATCCCGCTCCATGCTCTGGGCACTTAGGGTCCACTAGCCCAGCCAAATAAAAGTTAAAGCCTACTCCACAAGCCAGTGTACAAAAAGCCAAATCAAATCTAATTTACAGACAGCAATCTAAATCCACCACATTGACTAATTAAAAATAAACCTTACCTTTAATTTCATTGCTTTGAATTTGATGGATAGCAAATTTCAACTAATGCGAAACTTCTACATACCCAAACATCAAACATGCCACATGTGCTGCATATGAAAAAACTGCAGACGACTCCATTAAGCAAAATAAAAGATGTGAACTCTTTCTCAGTCTTCTATTCCACTATAGCAAAAATTACTGAAAACAAAATCTAAGTAATTTTGATTGAAAAGAGGATAAATTTTTAGTTTCTACTGTCTTAAAGGTTCCTCTGATTTATGAGACTTTAGTTAACTATAGACACTGTTTTGAATGGGGTATTTTACATTGAACAATCTCCTACAGTGTGATGAATTATGCTGTCCAGGGAGGGCAATTTACAGAGTCAGTCAGTTGTATAACCCAACCCCACCCCATGGTTTTCCAACCTTTTTTGATTTGTCAACCTTAGACGAGCCAGACTCCAAACTTTCACTGGTGAACTGACCTAAATGATTTGACAACCGATCATGTACCTTTTCTTCTAACTAATTAATCATCCACAAGGATTGGATTGCCATCAACTCCACCATGAGGGGTATGTGTTTGGACTTTGGAGGAATTGTTTTTGAGATTTTCTGCTGTTGGAAAATTATCTTAATATCTTAGAGGCGCTGTAGCTTTTTTTCTCGTGGAAGTTTCTTAGGTATCTAACTTCCAAAATGCTCGAACGTGTTTAAATGTTGAGAACAGGGGTTCATCAATTGGCCGGCAACCCCAACTCTCCGTAAGATGACCTACATGGGCGAATACCTACACTCTCTGCAAGTGCATGCAGGTATGGGTGGGGGCTTCAGCTCCAAACTCTTGTACCTGAGTTCGCCATTGTGTGCATATTTTTTCTTGTGCGAGTCTCTCTTCGCATGTGCATGTACTCTCAAGTCCAATCCCACATTGGCCGGGCTTAAAAGAATGAGTGCTTGGGTGTTTGGAAAGTCAGTTGCGGGACTTTGAAATTCTCAAATTTTCCCAGTAGGGGAATTCTCAGAAGTCCTCTAAAACAAACAGACCTTTTAACTTGCATTTACATGAACATTGGATGGCACTGATGGTATTTACACGGAGCCCCAGTATATATATCTACCACCTGAATTCCTATGAAGGTGTGTTACAACAGTGAAATAAATTGCAGTTTTTACCATATTTAAGCAAGAAAATAGAGAATGGCACACCAGTCAATGGCTCATGAAATTCATTCTGTTTTGTATTGGTATTCAAACCGTGACCAATGTCCTAAATAGAGATTGACAAAGACTACCATGAAATAATAAAAAGAAAATTAAGGCAAATTCATTGTATCAAAATCATTGGAAAAGAACATCTCATGTACAGAAAAAGAAACATAGCTAAAAAGGAAGGTATCAATGTCCATCTCCATGGCTTGGCGATGACCGTAACATTCTAAAATTCTGGTCATGCCCTGAGCTTGTACGTAGGAGATGCCTTTTGAAAACTGGTGCACCATGGCCTCTATGGCTCGGACCCGAAGGTGGGACTTGACCCCTTGCAAGGACCTGGAAGACAGCAGCTTGAACAGGTTCATCAAGCGACGTTGCGGTCTTGGACACATCGATGGTCGGAGTCAGCTTCATTGCGGGGCCTATTATTCTTACAGAAGAAACGCCAATTGCCATGAAAGCCAGCACCAAGGTTACCTTGAGGGTTGCTAGTGTAGGAAAGATGGTGGCCATGGGCACTTGAATTAGCTTGTAGACCAAGGGGTCTGTGCTTATATAAGGGGTTCAATTCAAAAGTGCCACTCAATCTTGTAAAAACTACAGAATTGCCTATCATCTTTAAAATAAAAGATCTGATGAGAGAGGTCAACCCCACCAAAGAAAGCACATCTCATGGTGGTAGTGGTGATCAGACCCACATCTCATGGCAGTTTGATCATTTAAATGTGGGTTCCACCTTATGGCCCACTAACTAGGTTCCTTTATACTTGGGAGAGAAGGAAGGCATCTTGGAAGAAAATTGTATCACAAGTATGGTGCCATTTCAAGTCACTTTCATATGAATTTTATTAGTCGGTGTTCCACTTACGTAGCAAGATTGATCCCTTGAACAGTTAGATGGCCCCATAATGTGATGGGTGGGCCCCGTAGAGGACCCTCTTTGCCACATGTTCGGTGGAGATATATGCCAAAAATAGCACGGTCCTATACTATACTAAGAAGAAAAGGCCCGTGTCATGGAATATTTGACTTCTATTGATGAGAAAGAGAAGAGAGAGATGGATGCGGAAAGGACTAAAGAATAAAAAGGCACACGTTAGAGACGTGCATGACTCTGAGTTGGTGTGAGACTAGTGAGTAGACTAGAACTGGTTGGTAGGCAGAAAACATTGAATAAAGAAGAAGGTTTTGATCAAGGAATTGGAAAATCTTGGGGTTGTTGCTGCCATTACACGGCAGGGTTGGGTGGGCCATCAATGACTGTGAAACCCACCCACTCTCATTCTCATGTGACTAACATCTACTTCCATAATCTCTTCATTCTTTGATGGTATGATGATTAAAGTAAAAGCAAGGCCGTGTTATCTCCTCTTGTTTTACTTTTGGAACTCAGAAATTAAGTCTCCTTTCAGTACTCTTGTTAGAAAACCATGAGAATGATGTTTATCTTCTCAGCTTTGACAATTTTGATTGTTAAAAGTGGGATTTGTGTGGTTTTGAGCTAGGTGAAGAATATGACCCAAGTGGGTGCCACAAGATCCTAACCACATCACCTTTACATCAGCCGACTGTTCTCCCTAATTAAAAAAGTTGACGGAAACGTGCCATGGAGGCCTTTGGCCCACCCCCACGACTTTGCTCCTGTTTCTCTTGGTGTTCTACAATTGGCTTCCTCAGCCCACGTGATCAATCGGGAGAGACTGCTCAAATGTGATGTGGCACTATGCCCTTGTGTGGTATTGGGATCTGCATTCATGCCACTTGATTCAATTAGATGATCTCTTTGTTGAAAAGTTCTTCTGTTTTTTCTTTTTCTTTTTTCCACCTCTAGCTGCACCTCAAGGTTTTGGTACGTAGGATTGGTTCGAGAAGGAAACTTCGTATGGTATCAAAAATAACCATCCGCGAGTTCTATTCTCAAGAGAAATGACTTGGTGTTGAAATGTGCATGGGAGAGTGCTGAAAAAGTAATTTTGTTGCCTAACACATTGGGGTTTTGGTAGGATTGTTTAGGAGAAGAAATTTCACTCCTAATGCTAAATAAATATAATACATAGGAGAGTTTGTAGGTCCAATTGATCTCATCTACAGAAAGATCAAGTATTTTGCAGGGTTGCCAGACTTTTTGTCTTAACCAATGAAATAGATGGAAAGGAAAAGTTCAGTTTCTACCATTCATTTTATGACGTTAAATTGGTCGAATAGCCACGAATCTTCCATTCTTAATTTCTTTTAAACGTCTAATCCTCCAAGCTCTTTTGTATCTTGAAGTGACAATCCATCCAAGAAACCCCGTGGCTTGTCTTATCTTAAAAGCAGGAGAACACATCATATTGGGGTGATAGTATTTGACTCGAATTCTTTGTTTTATACTAATCAATAATGATTTTGTGGTGTGCTGCACTTTTTAGTGGAGCAATTTTCCTAATCCTTCATGACCCAAGCTTATGTAATGTGAAATCCTTTCAAGAATGGAATCAATGTCACATGATAAGATGATACTACTATATGATTATGCTTTTGATGAGAGAAGGTAGTTATGGAGTATTGGAAATGTATTGATTACAGATACAAGTCAACATTTTTAAGTTATTTAATCTGGAGGATGTGCACAGATCTCTTTCAGACTTTTGTCAAACTGATAAAGAAGAAAACAATCTTTTATTTTTTTTTAATGATGGAGAGCTGGAGATGGTTTCTTTCTCATATTCATCACGTTTTCTTGCTATGTTTTGCGGGTTACTTTCTCTTCTAAGGATGAGGAATGTTCAACTAAACCTTGGCTTAGTTTCATTGCAATGGGGCAGATACATTGTATGAATGTACTGCTGATGGCTTATTGGGAGATAACATTTGACTCAACTCCAGGATTCGTGTCAATCACTAGCCTGCTACTATCTATGATGATGGGTGGCTGCATACAGATGATCCAAGAAAAATCATTTGGTGGGGCCACAGTGGAATGAGAAATGGTTAATAAATGCCACTGATTATCATCCAACTGCTTAGTGGATGATGGTGAAAAAAAAGATTTCTGCATTTTCACGCTGGTTGGTTTGGAATTGTCCACCTAAATCTGATCAAGGGTGCATTGGACATTAACAGGACAGGTCCAAGATTTTTCCAGGTCCGGCCCATGCACATAGCCCAACCACAAGGAGTGAGCTGCACTAGGCAAGTCCTATGACTGACTGTTTCAATGGGCCTACAGTCACAGTTGTAGTCTAAAAAAGAACCTGGCTAACTGTTCTAGTCCTGCTTGCACATGCTATATACCTGTACTCTATAGCACATGTCTGGATGGAAATGTAGGGGTTTGCCCCAGCCAATTCCAATTATATTTGTGCCTGAGATTTGGGGCCCAAGAGGCCCTGGGCTAGGCCTAGTAATTCAAAGTAAATTTAGTTATTTCCAGTTGGACCAAGAGTATGTATATCCACAGTTAAGACCACATGAAAGATGGTTAGGTTTTGGAATCCAAGTTATTTTCAGGTCTTTCTGGAGCTGTAGTGTGATTTTTTTGGTAGAAAGAAACTATCATTTAAGTCAACAAAAAAGAAAGGAAACAAGCAGAACAACACAACAGAGCCACAAAAACAAAGAAAGAGGAATAAGGAGCAGACCAAATGGAATCGCCCCAACCTCCTAGCTAACACAATCCCTATCCCAAAAAAAAAAGATCCTGGTTCAAAGAATAGCTCTTCTTTACCCAGGTCATGAGCTAAACCATTCAACCTGGAAAGTATTAGTAGGGTCAAACCTGGAAAGTTAAGCCCATACTTTATCCTTTACTCTTACTTTACTGGGCTCAGTAGATCACCAAATTGTAAGAGCCTGACAAGTACTGGGCCAGCTAGCCCGAGTACTCAGCTTGGTAATTAACTTCCGGTTAGTTGACTTTCATAGTTTTAAAATAATGTTTCAGTCACAAACTGGCTCTTACCTTAGAGGTAAGAGGCACCGGTTCTTGCATGACTGTCCCCGGTTTGAACCCGGGCGAACAGGCACCTTTTCTCACCCAGGGTCTGTTTCCCTCACCTGAGGATAATAATGTTCTGAGTCTGAGCTGAACTCTACTTCTGAGTGGGGCAAGTTGCTATTCAAGCCAGAACAACTAGTATTGTTTGGTTACCAAAATAAATAAATAAAATCTAGTATTGTTTAATATAGGTGACTACCTCTGCCTAGGGTTGTAACCAATAAGGAGAAGGTAAAACCGGATTCGGACCCAGAACCGTTTCGGAACCGATTTCTTAGCTACTGAACCAGAACTAGAACTATATATGGAACGAGTATGGATCCGGGTCCGGGTTAAGGTAGAAAATAATATTAAAAAAAAAAAACATGGAGAGATTTTCGAAAATTAAGGTTTTATGTCGAGTCTCGAGTCCACGGGTCCGAACCAAGGTGGAACTAAAACCGGACCCATTTACTTATAGGGGCCTAAATAAGGACCCAGACCCGGTTTTAACGGGTCGGAGCCTTCGAGTAATCTGAGAATCGGGTACCCATTTACATCCCTACCCTAACTGCTAATTGCTTGGTTGAATCTTTGGATTAAGAGCAACTGATGTAATTGGGCTTCGCTATCCCCATATATTACCCAAAGGCAAAATGCTCCCGCTCATTGGGTCTATCTTAGTCAATAAATTTTATTGAACCTGGACTGGATACTGTTTCATGGACTGGGACAGATAATCTCTCAATCACGAGTAGTGGGTGGGGTGAGCATGACTAATCTAGTTAAAAGCTTGGTAAATCTGAGTTATCCATTTAAGAGGCCCTACAAGATGTATGGTGTGGATTCACAAAACATAAAACCATGTATAGTTAGCAGGGCATGGTTAATCTACATTGGTCTACCCCACACATCTAGGGAACCCCAGACAATTTCCTGCTACCTTACTCCTGCAAGGCCATATTCTTGTAATTTAGTTGCCTTCCTATCATGCTGTCAATATAGTGCTGACTGCAGCTAAAGCCACCTAACCATATTCAAGAGAGGGTTAAAGCAGCGACTGACCCCCAGCTCAGTGGGTGGCTCTTTACTTATATATAACTTTCTGATGGGGTACTTGAATGAGAATGCTAAAGCTGGGCCTAGCACTAGCAGTGGGACACCAGCACCATCAGGAAGAAGTGATCCCTGCTACCCCAATCTTCTACGAGTTTCTGTGATGCTTGGATGATGTTGATGTATGATGAGGATGGTGCTGAGATGTTGTCTATTATTTGTTTCACCTGGGCTTCATGGAATCTTTATCTGCTTCTTGTCTTTCTTTTGCTTTGTTAACAGTTTCCTTTTCTCATGCCTTGGCTTGCGGACCATCCTTTTTTCCTTCTGTTCTGTTGTGCTATCTATTGGAGCTCTCTTTTAAGTTAATGAAGTTCTCTTTTAGCCCCAAAAAAAAAAAAGGCCACCTAACTTGGATCGTTGCCGGCTAATAAATTAAAACACCTCACACTATGTATTGTTCCAACTACAGGTAATGGAGCCAATTTCACTCTACCTGAAAATGACTTCACCATCACTTAGAAGAATATTTTAGTTACATATGGCCAACCCAACTAAGTAGAGCAGCACTTTAGTTGGGTTTCAATCTCAACAAAATGAAAAGAAAAGAAATGAACCCGAGGCATAGTGGAAGGTGCTCACTATGGCACTCACAAGGTTGTAGGTTTTAGTCATGTTACGAATAAATAAATATATTTAAAAAAAATACTGAGAGAGAACATTCGTAGGCAAAGAAGACCTGTTGGAATCTCACGGAAAAGGAAGGAGAGAATGCAAAAGAAGGCTATTTCATCAAGCACTTAAAAAAGTGATGACCCTATATAGATATCTCAACAAGGAAAAAAAAAATACTGTACGTTTCACTTTAGTTAAAGCTGGCTATTTCTTCACATGCTTAAAATAGATATTTATAGTAAGATTGCTCAACACAGATTAAGGTCGTTTTTCTTCGATGCATGCATGTGATGTGAAAATGAAATTTACATATATGAATGTCGCGTTTGAAAGATTTACACATGAAATACAAACCATCTTTGTTTGGATCACCATTTTCACATAAGTAAATGTTGAACAATGTAAATTACATATGAAAGATCTTCATATATCTCAAAATCTATGTATATATAAGATATGAAACTGAAGATTTTGGGGTTTAATAAATCAATAAAAAAAACTTGAACAATTCAAATTAAAATTGTCGGGCCCTTTTTTTATGCTAATGTTTATTAGAATTTGAAAAAATTAAAATAAATAAATTAGTAAATTAGATGATGGGGTTCAAAACCATCACCAATTTAGGGTGGAAGCTATACATCGGTCAATAAAAAAACTTGAACAATTCAAATTAAAATCCTAGGCCTTTTTTTTTGCGGGGGCTTCATAGAAGTTTGAAAACCTAAAATAAATAAATAAATAAAGTAGATGATGGGGTTCAAAACCATCACCAATTTAGGCTGGAAGCTACATTGGTGCCCCTTCTAACCAAAAGGTAACAAACTTAATCATGTGTAACTACTATGCGTGTTCATCATTTATATATGTAAATGATCAGTTCAATCAAAACACCCTGTAAGACTCTTACTTTAAAACAAGTCGAATTATTTTATCAAGAAAAGGAAAAGCAACTCAAGGAGGTGTCTTAATTAATTACAACCTTAGGTGTATAACTTACCTCACTCGTATGCTTTCTCTTTTTTCTCTTACCTTAGTCTTTCCCTGGTAGTATTGGAGTCTTATGACCAATGTAGTTCTATCATAAGGAGCAATAACCAACTATTTGCAACTGGAGCTGCATGTAGTTACAAGAAAAATTGGTTACTGAGTTCAATTAGTCCAAAGAGGACCTTAGGACTAGCATCACATTTTTCAATTGAATGTTTGGCCCTAAAGCATACTCTTCAGCTTTCATCCTGCTACTTGTACTGTCATGAAAATGTGTATATATACTAGCTTATATCATGTAGTATTGGCCTTCAGTGATGCAGAAGCTTTGATTAGAGATCATTCAGCCATTACAAACACAAGGGTATGATCCAGCCTGATTGTAGAACAAGAATACAGATCGTTTGGATCAAGCTGAGATGTATAGTTTCCTTGCTTTCCAATCTTTTCTCTTTTTTTCCCCACACAAGCAGTTGAGTTCTTTTTTGGGATATCGTGTGTAGGGGATGGAGCCCGTGGGCCACCCCTGCAGGTTGCCCCTACCCTGCCCGGATCGTAGCCCGTGGGCATAACCGGTGGAGCCTACTAGGGCCTATTGTGTACCCCGTAGGGCAATTTGTCCCTCCCGTGCATATAGCGACCGGAAGGGGGCCTCCCAGGAGTCGAACCCACGCACCTCACTTTAAGAGTATTTTGTGGAGACTCCTGATACCACTTGAGCTACCCGTGGGCCACCCCTGCATCGCGGATGAGAAAGATTGATCTTTTTATACAACGTATGTTTCCTGTTTTAAATGAGACATAAGTTTCCTTTAATGATAATCTCAACCTCCTTTGGAAGCTTACATTGGGGTACTGATTTTTCCCAACCACTTATGAAACTTATCTCAATTGGAATAAAGAAGTTGAGAAAGTTTTTAAAAAAAAAATCACCAGAAAAGGAAGGACAATAGAAATGCACTGCAAATTGACAAAGCATCTAAACATAATCATTGCAGTTTTCAAAGCACATTTCTAGTCTAATAAAAGTATATTGACTTGACTTGTGATCATCTTGTCTTTAATTTATCTTGAGGTAATGTGACATCCAGAGGTATCCATCCATAAAGTTGAATTAGGGTGTACTCCATTGTGCAAAAATAGGACTCCTGTCATATTAGGCCAAGAGTTTTTCATTTGGATGGGTCTTTTTGAAAAGCTTTTGTAGACTTGCCGAATCCATCTTAGCTAACCCAATAGTGTCCTGGTGGTGAATGTTCTGACTCATTATAGATTTTCTCTGCCCATTGCCCATGCAGCTCACTTACTGGGCCTTAACTCAATCTCACATATATATAAACACATCAAACTGAATGCAAAGGTTTGGCAAAATTAGGCCCATCTCACACCAGAGTTCACAAAGAGACCCAACTGTAAGATCGATCGATTGGTCCCTCTAACACTTGTATATTGACATAAAGGAATTTTTGGTAGAGATTAGGAACGTTCACAGGCCATGAACCCATCCATGGTATACACATGTTATGCCTTTATCACGTTGAGTCCCACCCAAACTTTGCTTTCAGCATTTCACTGTTGAGGGCTACGTACCTTCAATGGTTGGGGAAGACTAACGTGGGAAGCACTTCTTCTTCTACCTATCAACAATAAAATACCTATTGTCTTCCTTGCACAAGAGCTTAAGATTCACATCCAACTTAAAACCATGGACCTAATACACAACCATCTGGGTCTATTGAAGCCCATTTTTATATAGACATGTACCTTCAGTCCTTAAAAACTTACAACTATAATATGTGGATTTGAATGGTTTGATTGGTGTAATAATCATTATGTGGGTATCCACATGGGAATGTCAGTCGATGGGTACCTGAATACTTGAAAATGGGATTTAGATCCGGATCCATGTATATAAGATTAGGAAGTTACAGGTCTAAATCCTGGTTTGCTTCAACCAATGGACCTGGTATCAGAAACCATAACAATCATGTACATATTAAAAGAAAATCAGCACTCTCTCTCTCTCTCTCTCTCTCTCTCTCTCTCTCTCATTGGAGCCAAACAGGCAAAGCACCTTTTAATTGTTCTTTTTCACCCCTCTTTTCCCACTCTTTTTTTTTTCTTTCTTTCTTTCAAGAATCTTGTTGTTTTCCTACTTCACTTTCTCTTTCACTAATCACTAGTTGTCCTTTTAAGTGTTTAAAGTGGCTAATGACAAGCCATGTTCGTAACTAGAGGTGTTCAAGAACCAGGTCAGGCCAGGCCAAAACGGTTCCTAGTCTGCCCCATAATTTACAGGGCCTAAGATTTATGCATGGATCCAGATCATGGGCCTGAAATTAGTATGGAACAGGTCCAGCACAATTACAAAATGTTTGTACCTCCTTGTGTTAGATATGTCACAAAAGGCTGGGCCTTAAAGTGAGCCCAGACCCAACTACTTAATCATCAGCCCAGAAAAAAGTCCCATAGTTCATTTTATTTTTATTTACAATAGACTGGTTTGGGATAACACCCATAGCCTGTCATGACTGATGCATTCCATTTGGATAAAGATGTGATAAGTCTTCCACCTTTAAATTGTGCCTTTCTTTATCCTCTTTGAGGAGACCACTTTAGGATATTCTCTATCTTTCTGTGGCAAAACACACAACTCTTTACATAGTATTTAGGCATGGAATTTAGTGATACAGATCATTCATCATTGAATGGCCCACCATGGATTTGGAAAATTCCAGACTAGGGGATTATCTGAACCCTAATCATTGTCAATATTGTTTTATAATCAAGACCAGAGAAGTAATGGAAAGGATATCAGATCCCTGTTTCTAAAATTGCAAGCTTAATTTATTTTGTTTTAGTAGATGTGGGGAAGATTGGAAAGTTGAAAAGGATAAAAACCTAATGTGGATATGGGACCCACCCATGACCTGGTCATGATGAGACAATAAGGATGAGTGGCCACCACTTGCTAAAGTGGTGAGAAGGCCCACCTCACCCACTAATCACCACTAACACCAAAGTACTTCTTATACTTTAAAATGAAAGAATGAATACTGTAATCTTCATGGAGAATTCCTTTTTGTTTTCACATGTGCAAGAGCCAACAAGCCCTACTTGCATTTAAAAAAAAAAAAGTAAACGTCAATGTCCAGATGCATATCTCATTGTCTACATGCACAAATTGATAGATTTGTGTCTTGAATACATACGAGGTCAATACACACGCGACCAAGAGATCAGGCCTGCCTTCCAAATTAGTCAGAATTGCTCCAACTTGACTCACCATTTCTTCCTATCCTTTCTTTTCTTTTTCCTTTTTTTTTTTTTTTTTTTTTGAGTTGGTGGACCTTCCAAATTTCACTTTAATTGAGAAATATTGACCTATATATGAAACACATTTAGAAAATCATAACTGGATGATGTTTTAGCCAATCCAATGGTAAATGTCACTTCAAATCAAAGAAAAGCTTTAACTAAGTGTTGGAGGAATTGATTGTTCATAGTGCAAGACTTTTTTTTTTTTTTTTTAACGGAGGGTTTCAACTCTTTGGGCTGGACTAATCCCTCCAAGTCCAGATATAAGTCGGGTAAAACCCTTGTAGCCCTAGGTGATAGTACTAGTGGACTCAACATTCGGTTCCTGAAGATGGGGGAATTGGAGGTTGATACCACGACTTCTAGTTCCGGAAGAGAGAGGAACCGTGATCTCGATCAGATGGTTTAAATTCTCATTTGGCAGCTCTCTAGATATAGGAATTATGATGTATTAATATTAATTGACATTTTCTTTAATACAATGATTTATTTGCCAAACTCCTCTCACTACAAGAAATCTAGACTGTTGCGACGAAATTTGATGACGAAAATTTTTTTTGTCTTAAAAGAACACCCAAAGAGGACGAAATATAAATTTCGTCGTTTGTTTTCATTTTTTTTCGAAAGTATAGGAGACGGAAAAAAAAATTCGTCTGCAAAAATAAGGCGCAAACTGCATTTGCGTTGGTGCCAATTATTTTAGCTCATTGGAGACGAATATTGTTGTCACAAAATATATATATTTTTTGCGACAAACGTAATTCGTCACCAATAAGGATAAGTTATGAAAGACGAACATATTTCGTCACCAAAATAAGGCGCCAATTTCATTTGCTTTGGCGCGAATTATTTCAGCTCATTAGAAACGAACATTTTTGTCACAAAATATAATTTGTTTTTGTGACTAACGTAATTTGTCACTAATAAGGATATGTTATGGAAGACGAAAATATTTGGTCACCAAAATAAGGCGCCAATTTCATTTGCGTTGGCGCGAATTATTTTAGCTTATTGGAGACAAACATTTTTGTTACAAAATATAATTTGTTTTTGCGACGAACGTAATTCATCATCAATAAGGATAAGTTATGGAAGACGAACATATTTCGTGACCAAAATAAGGCGCCAATTTCATTTGCTTTGGCGCGAATTATTTTAGCTCATTGGAGACGACCATTTTTGTCACAAAATATAATTTATTTTTGTGACAAACATAATTCGTCACTATTAAGGATAAGTTATGGAAGATGAAAATATTTGGTCACCAAAATAAGGCGCCAATTTCATTTGCGTTGGCGCGAATTATTTTAACTCATTAGAGACGAATATTTTTGTTACAAAATATAATTTATTTTTGCGACGAACGTAATTCGTCACTAATAAGGATAAGTTATGGAAGTCGAAAATATTTCGACCAACAAAATAAGGTGCCAATTTCATTTGCGGTGGCGCCAATTTCATTTGCACTTGAATTTATTCCTCTCTTACAAGTATTGTTTTGGAAAATCATTTAAAATGACAAAAATGGGCCCCCCAGACCCTAACATCCATCTTCCCCCCCAATCCAACGCCCCTTTTCCAAAACTCATTTCCCCCTTTGTCCCTCCATCTATCCCGGTCTCTCTTTTCCAAAACCCTTTTCCCCATTTTCCAAAACTCTTTTCCAGAAGAGGAGAGAAGAACCCTTTTCCGCATTTTTCAAAACCCTTTTCCAACATCTCCCACCCATCGTCTCAGGCAGCAGCCCCATGGCCCATTGGCGCCCATCAATCATCATCACCCTCCATCAACACACGCAGAGCAGACCCATCTCTGATCAGTGATCCCTCTCATCTCTACTTCTCTCAGTCTCTCTCGCATAGAACTCCCAGACGCAGTCACCATCATCTATGCCCATCATCCTCCATCCAGGAGTCCGCCACCGCCAGGTACACCTATCTCTCACAGTCTCTACTACTGTGAGAACTTGATCTAGGCGATACCCTTAACCATGAGGCGTAGCGTGTCAACCACGGGCTTCAAACGGTGAGTCTCCGTTAGCCCGCATCGAAAATATCCAAGTCCTGACCTTGGGCTTATAAGTCAAACCCCATATTAACTTAGCATGAGGCTTTTTAAAACCGAGCGACCCCGGAAATCGAAAGAACTCCGAAGTTAAGCGTGCTCGGACGGGAGCAGTACTAGGATAGGTGACCTCCTGGGAAGTCCTCGAGCGTGCACGTGGGCCAAAGCTGACAATTTCATGCTGAGTTGGGCGGGGTTGTGACAGTTGGTATCAGAGCCGAGGATAGCTCTATTTCTAGTGGAGGAGAATGTGAGATCTTGGTCCGGGCGGTACCCTTAACCACGAGGCGTAGCGTGTCAACCACGGGCTTCAAACGGTGAGCTCCGTTAGCCCGCATCGAAAATATCCAAGTCCTGACTTTGGGCTTATAAGTCAAACCCCGTATTAACTTAGCATGAGGCTTTTTAAAACCGTCCGGTCCCGGAAATCATAAGAACTCCGAAGTTATGCGTGCTCGGGTGGGAGCAGTACTAAGATGGGTGACCTCTTGGGAAGTCCTCGCGCATGCACGTGGGCCAAAGCGGACAATTTCATACTGAGTTGGGTGGGGCTGTGACAGTTGGTATCAGAGCCAATGACGGCTCTATTTCTAGTGGGGGGAGAATGTGAGATCTTGGTCCGGGTAGTACCCTTAACCACGGGGTGTAGCGTGTCAGCCATGAGTTTCAAATGGTGAGTCTCCGTTAGCCCACATTGGAAATATCCAAGTCAACCATGGGCTTATAAGTAAAAACCCGTATTAACTTAGCATGAGGCTTTTTAAAACTGTGCAGCCCCAGAAATCATAAGAACTTCGAAGTTAAGCGTGCTTGGGCGGGAGCAGTACTAGGATGGGTGACCTCCTGGGAAGTCCTTGAGCTGGGCGGGGCTGTGACAAACGCGACAAAATATTTTTGTCTCTAATTTATTCCTTTAATGACAAAATATTTTGTCACTAATTACTTACAAGTATGTTTCCAATAGAGTGTATTGGAGACGAAAAAAAATTTACTTACAAGTATGTTTCCAACAGAGTGTATTGGAGACAAAAAAAATCGTCACAAATTTATCTTTTTCAATTACGAATTTTTTTCGTCTCCAATACCTTTTAGCGACAAGGCTTTGGCAGCAAAACGGGTGACGAAAAATTTTCGTCTTAATTAGTTTCGGTGACGAAATATATACATTTTGGGACAAATTTGTGTCGTCCTTAAACCCCAAATTTCTTGTAGTGTCTATACATATGTATTGTTTAAGGGCTTATTTGTTTGCATGGAATATATAAGAATTGAATACATATGTATAGAATTCACACCTCAAGTGATTGAAAATGAAGATTAAGGTGAATATCCAAATAACGAAGATCAAATAACTTGTTTTTAATGGAAATAGAATCAATGAAAGATGGAAAATAAATACTCACATTTCACCCTATTAATTCAAATCCTAAAAAGGTAAAGGTCTTGTCTATTTTACCACATATCCTCCACCTCCGACCTCAATTCCTTCATCCCTCTCCCCTCTTAAATAATCTTAAAGATGTATCTCATTTAACCATGAATTCCTATATAATCCATATAAATAAACAAGCTCTCACAGCCCGAAGATATTTCCCAGCTCGCCTAATATATTTAGCCTGCATCTAGGTTGCCCCCACAATTTACCACAAGCAATCATCAACTTACAGCCAACAGGCCAAAACCCTAGACCCATTGGATGTTCCAATCTTAATTAGTTAGCAGACTAAACCCTAGACCAATTCCTACCCAATTAAAATTATCAATCCCAAATCCATTCCACCTCTACACTTTTGGACCCATTGGATGGTCCAACCCAAATCAATCTGAAGCATTGTCAACAAAATGAAAGAAAGAATATTTCCCCATTGGCTGCTCCTTTTCCTTTTCCCCACATTTCAGTTGGTGAGGTATGGGGCTGGTGGAATCCACAAAATACAACCACACCACATGCTTCCTTTCAAATAAACTGAAATGACATAAATGCCCCTGCCGATACCACCAAATAACGGGCCACATCATTGAAAGCGAAAAGAGCTGTGGAAAGCCGAGGAGGATATGCATGTCATAATCACACAAGATTGCAAGAAATCTCTGCTCTTCTTTCAAATTGATTACCTTTCAAGATATCTCATCTCATCTCATCTCTTCTGCCCTCATCTCAACCGTCCATTCTTAATCTAAATCCCAACCAACCAACCACCCCACCAGCCGAAAGAAAGATTAAATTGGACAAGGCCAGGACCAAAAACAATTGTAAGTCCGAATAGGTAGGTATTCGGATCTTCCCGACAGAAGATCCTGGACGTCCATTCGGTGAAGACGAGGGCGACTTTTTCGTAGAAGAATCGCGCGAGTGTGAAGTCGCGAGAAAAAACACAAACGTACTGCTTCCAGCGGGAGGTCAGGTTCGTCATTGCTGACGTCATCCGAAAGTAGCCACGTCGGCTCTGTCCATGCGCCTTATCCGCACACTGCACCCACGTGGCACGACAGGCCAACCAAATCCATCCTCTGCTTGCCTTTTAACCCTGATAGAATTCTATCCTTGGGTCAAAAGTTTTCAAACTCCAAGTGGGACCCATTGGACTTTCTCTTTACTAGAATTTAAAAAGTTTTCAAAAAACTTTGAAATTTTCAGACATTGTAGAATTTCAAATGCTCCTTTATACTTGAGATGGAAACTCTATTAATAGAGTGACATAAGGTAAAGCCCCTATTTCTCAAAAAAAAAAAAAAAAAGTCTCATAAAAAAAGCACTTTAATTTAAATTTCTCACCATATATTTTAAAAATAATCAAAAAATAACATCATTTCTCCACTAAAAGACAAAAAAAAAAAAAAAAAACCCCACGATCAATACATAAAGTCAAAAGAATTACATAATAAACAACTAAAAATAAAATATCATCATAACTCACTTATATTTTATTCTTTTTTCAAAATAATCTTTACTCCACTAACTCCATTAGTAAAGCCCCAAGCAGCCCGAACTCAAGTAAGAAATAGAGGAGAAGAAGTTCTCAAACTTCTAAGGTCATTTGAATCCTTCCAGCTAGTTGGCGTTTAAAAATGCTAAAGGCTCGTTTCTTTATTAGAATTCTAAGAATTCATGTATAGGAGAATTTCAAATTCTTCAAAAGTTATCCCCTTAAGTGGAATTCCAAATTTCTTTTCTTTTTTATGGAGGATTTGAAATTCCAACAAATGGTATAAAAAGTGAAATTTCAAGAATTCCAAAAGGTCTTTTGAAATAAAAGAAACACGGCATTTCAAATGTCAATAGACAAGATATCACATCATGTCCGAAAAACCTCAACCTCCCAACTTCTAGCCATAAATTCTAATAAATACTATCACATTAGGTCTAATAACCCCCCAACATGCAAAAAAATCTGTATGGAATTTCATAAGAAATGGGCCCTTAAACCATTCAAAATGAACTCTCTCTAGATCCGAGTTTTTTCCATCCCTGGATTGGTTTTTTAATTAAAATGATTAACATGATTTTACTATTAATTTTCTTTATCAAATAATTAATCTAGAGAGTTCAAACTGATGTAGAATTTTTATACACTAAAAATACATGTATTTTTTGAATGGTTCGGATATTTACGTTGCAGTAACTCAAGATCTACAGCTAGTGGTCCCCACCACTCAGGAGACGCGGGTCGGAAAGCTCGGTGTGGACGCGTAGAGGAGGAGGAGGAGGATCCGACCTGGGTTGACGTTTTGACCGGCCACGTGGCGACAGTACGGATCGCGTGGGGAAGCGTGGGACGCGACTCCGTGACGACAGCTGGCAGTGGAGGGAAGTCGGCTGGATGGCCGACCTTATCCTCTTTTCCTCTTTCTCTCTCTAAAATCCAGCGAAGCAAAAACTCCCTTTTCCTCGTTTTCTCATTTTCCTCGTTTCCTCCTCCTCCTCTCCTCTTTCTCTTCTTATTCTTCTTCCTCCTCCAAACAAAACCATTCCTTCCAATTCCTCCCTCCCATTCTTCACACTTTCATTCTCATCTCCTTCAAACAAATATCCAAATCCCTCTTTTCCACAATCCAAACAAACACCCCCCTAAAAAAAAGAGAGAAGGAGAGAAAATATATGTAGTGAAGATAGAAGATCAAACACAAGATTTTTCTCAACAACTAGAGGAGTTTCCGTAGAATTCGATTTCCACACTCTCGTAAGTTTCCCATTTCCCAATCTTTCTTCTCACTTTCTCTTGTTTGTTGAATTTGTGCTCTTCCCATCCTGATATTTATTTTTATTTATTTTAAAGTTCCTTTTAGATGGATCGTGTTGTAATGGATCTAGAGAAATTTCAATCTTTGCATAAGATTCCGTGAATTTTTATTTTTCCTGTTTCATTACATGCTCTAGGGTTTGTCTTGATTGGAAAAGGAGGGAATCTAATCTAGGGTTTGGGTTTTGGGATTTGGGGGGGTGTTTTTTCATTTTTGTTTGGAAAAGAGAGAAGGGAAAGATGATGTCTAGGTCGTATACCAACCTTTTAGATCTAGCTTCCGGGAATTTCCCGGCGGTTGGCCGCGTGGGGAGGCGGATGACACGCGTGATGACCGTCCCGGGGAATATCGCGGAGCTTGACGATGATCAGGCCAACAGTGTTTCCTCAGATGTTCCTTCTTCGATCGCGCAAGATCGAATAATCATCGTCGCAAATCAGCTCCCTGTGAAGGCGAAGCGGCGGCCCGATAACAAGGGGTGGAGCTTCAGTTGGGATGAGGATTCATTGGTATTGCAGATGAAAGATGGATTGCCTGATGATATGGAGGTGATTTATGTTGGTTGTTTGAAGGTTGATGTTGATTTGAATGAACAAGACGATGTGTCGAATACTTTGTTGGAGAGATTCAAATGTGTCCCTGCATTCCTGCCACCGGATATTGTGTCCAGATTCTACCATGGTTTCTGCAAGCAGCAGCTTTGGCCACTGTTCCATTACATGCTTCCCTTCTCGGCCGATCACGGGGGTCGGTTTAATCGGTCGTGGTGGGAGGCGTATGTGGCCGCGAATAAGATCTTCTCGCATAAGGTAATTGAGGTGATAAACCCAGAGGATGACTATGTTTGGATACATGACTATCATCTAATGGTTTTGCCCACCTTCTTGAGAAGGCGATTCAACCGGATGCGGATGGGCTTCTTTCTTCACAGCCCATTCCCTTCATCTGAGATATATAGAACCCTTCCTGTTAGGGAGGAGATTCTCAAGGCGCTTTTGAATGCAGACCTGATTGGCTTCCACACCTTTGATTATGCCCGGCATTTTCTCTCTTGCTGCAGCCGGATGCTGGGTCTGGAGTATCAGTCCAAGAGAGGTTATATTGGATTGGAATACTATGGGCGCACGGTGGGAATCAAGATCATGCCGGTCGGAATCCACATGGGTCAGCTCGAATCGGTGCTGAGACTTGCGGACAAGGAGTGGAGAGTCGGAGAGCTCAAGCAGCAGTTTGAAGGGAAGACGGTCTTTCTTGGTGTTGATGATATGGATATCTTCAAAGGGATTAATTTGAAGCTGCTGGCAATGGAAAACATGCTTAAGCAGCATCCAAAATGGCAGGGGCGGGCCGTGTTGGTTCAGATTGCAAATCCCCCAAGGGGCAGAGGGAGAGATCTTGAGGAAATGCAGGCCGAGATACGGACAACCTGTGAGAGGATCAATGAACAATATCGCGGGCCAGGATATGAACCAGTGGTGTTCATTGACCGGCCTGTTTCAATCAGTGAAAGGATAGCTTTCTACACTATTGCCGAATGTGTTGTTGTTACGGCTGTGAGGGATGGAATGAACCTTACGCCTTATGAGTATGTAGTATGTAGACAAGGAGTCTCTGAATCTGAATCTGAATCTGAATCAGTCTCAGATTCAAGCCCCAAAAAAAAGAGCATGTTGGTGGTGTCTGAATTCATTGGGTGTTCTCCATCGTTGAGTGGGGCGATCCGGGTCAACCCATGGAATGTCGAAGCCACAGCAGAAGCGATGAATGAGGCAATATCAATGGCTGACCCTGAGAAACAGCTGCGACATGAGAAACACTACAAATATGTTAGCACACATGACGTGGCTTATTGGTCTAGGAGCTTCATGCAGGACATGGAGCGAACCTGCAAAGACCATTTTAGAAGAATATGTTGGGGAATCGGCTTAAGTTTTGGTTTCAGAGTCGTGGCACTTGATTCTAATTTCAGAAAGCTGTCCATAGACAATATTGTTTCCGCATATGAAAGGGCCAAGCACCGGGCCATAATGTTGGACTATGATGGCACTGTGATGCCTCAGACCTCCATGAACAAGACTCCAGGGCCAGAAGTCATCTCAATCCTTAATACCCTTTGTGGTGATCCCAAGAATGTTGTTTTCATCGTCAGCGGAAGAGGGAGACATAGCTTAGGCAGGTGGTTTTCTCCATGTGAGAAGCTTGGAATTGCAGCTGAACATGGCTACTTTTTCAGGTACATTGTGGGATTATTAGGTTTTTCGTGTTTTTTAATTGCAAGCCTTTTTCTGAGACTGTTGTTTCTCTCAGGTGGGCAAGGGACCAGGAGTGGGAAATTTGTGGCCAAAGTACTGACTTTGGGTGGATACAGATTGCTGAGCCAGTGATGAAACTGTACACAGAGGCTACTGATGGTTCTTCTGTTGAAACCAAGGAGAGTGCATTGGTTTGGCACCATCAGGATGCAGACCCTGGCTTCGGATCCAGCCAGGCAAAGGAGATGCTAGAACACCTGGAGAGCGTCTTAGCAAACGAACCTGTTGCCGTGAAGAGTGGTCAACATATAGTAGAAGTGAAGCCTCAGGTATGTCTGTGTGTAACACTTAGATGCTTTTTACTGACATGTTGGCTTCCTGATCCAAGAATTAAGAACTAGAAATAGAAAATAAAAAGATTAGAAGGAAATTTCATTCAGATTTTTTGGCATTTCTTCAGGAAAAAGAAAATGATCCTATGAAATAAATTGGTTATAATTTTTTATAAGCAACCAAACTCATCTGCTCCTCAACCCAAATACTGAATTTATGCGTAAGACGGAGAACTAAGTGGATGAGAAGCTGATCTTCTGAGAAAAAGCACCGCACCAAATATGAGTAAATCCCCCTTCCTGGAAGTCATTTCCTAAAAAATTGATAAAGAAAGAGATTGGTTTTTTTTTTTTTAGAGTCACCCAACTCATCAACAGATCCACCCCACAACCCAATTGCTGGATTTGAACTCACAAGAAATGGAGAACTGGGTGGATGAAGAAGTTGGCCTTCTCAGAAACAGCACTGCACGACATATGAGCAATACCCCCTTCATGGAAATGATTTCTTAAAAAATTGTAAAGAAGAGGGATTGGTCGCTCACGGAAGGGTGTTCCCTTATTTTGAGCTTTACTAGAAAATGATGTGTTCCATTGTATTAGCTCTCTCCTTGCAAAATAATCTGAAACTGGGCAAGGCTAGATCACACTATCTTTATTAAGTCAGGTGGGCCTGTAATAATCTGAAACTGGTTCATCTGGGGTCAGAGAAGTCCGAGAAAATGGTAATTCACCTTATTTGCTCTCTGATTTCTCTGCCACTTCTAACAAAAGTGGATGGACAGGCAATAGCCATACTTTTTCCAACACACTTTAATTGTGTTGGCCGTGGAGAATCACTAACCGCTCAAAACAATAATCCATTTAGATCCTGTGTGTATGAGTTGGTTTGTTTCCAATCAGTTTGCGGTTCATGGCTTGCAGGGCGTTAGCAAAGGTTTAGTTGCAGAAAAGATCTTATCATCAATGACTGGGGATGGGAGACGAGCTGACTTTGTGTTGTGCATCGGTGATGATAGATCGGATGAAGACATGTTCGAAGGTATAAGTGCAATGGCACGAAACACACACTCCAATGCAGCAGTGTTTGCTTGCACAGTTGGGCAGAAGCCAAGCAAAGCAAAATATTATCTAGATGACACTGTTGAGGTTGTTATGATGCTCAAAGCTCTTGCTGATTCCACTGACGAGTCTCCTGCTACTCAAGTGAGAACTGAAGATTCCCCTTGAAAGATTATAGTGGACTTCTATGTTTGTCCACTATCACTTCAATCAAGCAAATTCAATTTGAGACATTGTAGATTGGTGGAAGAATCAGAGAGAGCTAATGCACGAGAAAATCAGTTACACAGTAGATTGGTGGAAGGACTGGAGAAAGCCAGAAGCACCTTATGAATTTCTTCGAATTTCAGCGAAAACAAACACAATTTCTTCCTTTGTTGCGTGCTGAACTTGGGCTTCTCCTATTCAAAGAATACTCCACTTTGGTTCTGAATCACACATGATTAAAGAGGTTACAGAAGCTACAAAATTGATAAATGAAGACCGACTCTGGGAACTTAAAAGGATTGCTATATTTTTTGGGTGGCTCCACAATCAGATTTTGCATAGCTCTGGCATACACAGTAAGTTGATATCACAAGACTATCTACCGAAGTGATGAAAATTAGGGAGATGGAGCTGTCTCAGTAAACTTCTGTGGGGGGAGAGGCACAACATTATCCAGCAGCAACGAGGACGGATATTGGCTGGTTCATTTGATATTTGGTTTGAACATTGACTATAATACTATTGTTATTGTTTCCTCCTCCTCTCTTCTTGAGCGAAATTCTATTGATTTTTGCTATTTGTTTTTAAACAATTGAAATATAGAGTCCGTACATTTAAATGGTCTACCTTTTGTTCTCTCTTGGTTGAAAATTTTGCAAGAAGTGGACAAATGTTGAATGTACAAAATGTAGGTATAAGCTAAAATTCTATTTGCATAAAATCAGAAGAGCAGCAGGCTAATTTAGATTTTCCTACTGTAAAGAACCCAAGAATGATCACAAAACACTGTTGGCACTGGTTCCTATGATACTTGTAAAAATGTATAGATACACTAGCATATATTCCTATACCATGGAAGCACTATAACCTGGTGTTGCCTCTCCTTATACCTGTTTGGAAAGCACCTCAAGTTTCTCTGTGGCCTTAACAAAGTTCTGTATCCACCCCCAAACAGTTGTCAAAACCAATTACAATTAGCTCTGAAGTGAGAAATATGAAATTGCATTCAGCAAATCAGGAAAGAGGCACCATCGTAAAGGGTAGACCTATCAGGTACAGTGCAATGAGACAGTAACTAAAAGGAAAACCTGGTCAGGCAGCACCAAATTGAAAGAAGACATAGGTGCCCTTTTGAACCTGTAGTCTAAAAGAACCTGCCATTATGTATAAGCTGCTTAGGCTGCAAATTGCTCCTTGCTGTTTTGGAAGCCAAGCAAAATCCTTTCCTGATTGTACTTTATTCCACTCCCAGAAGAAACTCCAAAGTACCAAAATCCAAGAACAAAATCAGTATGCGCCCCATATTTGCAAGCAGCCAAAATGTTGCCTTTCAATTGTAAGGTAGTTTGGTTACAGCTTTTCTTGGTTTTAAACCAATTTGTATAGCTATATTTAAGCAGAGACCTTTCCTTCATTCAACCTGTGAATGTCCCCACTAATCCAGGGTGTAGATTTGATTGAACAGGTTGAGTTAAAAAATAACAAATAACAAATACAGGACCGAGAGCTCAAATTTCAGCTGGATACATGGAAGTTATAGTGGTTCATGCAGGTGTGGGTAGTTTATGCAGCTTTAATGAAGAAGCCGAAAGGCTTCTTCTGAATGTTAGGCACCAAATGACCTTATTAGAGATGATTCAGCACATGAAAGCAATTTAGTCCATGATAAAGCCATGTTTTGTCCATTGAGAATCAGATGTTGGCACTATTCCTTAGCTAAAGATGCTATTTGTCAACTAAAGATTCCTTACAGCCGTTGTATATTTCCATATACCTAGTCCTAGTGCGTGAATTGCAATTGAGGAAACTGACTAGCTAGCACTCCAATACCATGTTTAGCCACTAGCACCTGCTTCCAAAAGCCATCTAAGTGACAAGGGCCGTTAGCTTACCAACCAATGAACCCATTCAAAACCCTCTCTTAACTAACAGGTCCATGTAAATCAAGTTAATAGTTCCTTAACAATCAATAAAGCTCAGTTTATAAAGAGGGAAGAAGAGGTTACTGATACACACCTCCCGGCCACTTTTAGCCATTAAGATTAAGATCCAGATGGACCATCCATATCAATCTGTTTTCTCTTCTCTGGTTCAGATGTTCTGAGATTTGAGTAATTTAGGGACAATGTTCCATGGCTTTAACAAATTTATATCGAATGGGAGTAATTTAAAGTTCAAATACCAAATGGAACTAAGTCATCACCACAACAAGAAGGCCCTACCCTACATCATGAAAGCTGGGAAATCAGTCTTAACATTGTAGGCTTTAGAATCAGGGCAATAATATGGTTCCCATGTGAAAATGTGCAAATGAAAACTAATGTTCTGTTTTTTTCCAAATGTTAGTACAGGTTGCTTGGTCATTTTGGTATGATATGTGATTAGGAATTCAAAGGTAAGAGAATATCACTCAATGCATTGTGAAAAGATTTTAGACAAGAATTTCATCAGATAAATTCGAGGTCATGACTTAATACAAGCCATGATCACCAAGCTGACATAATCATTTGCCACATAACATCACCACGTGAAGTCAATCCATCCCTCCATCTAATGTGGAAATAATATCCTCTGCATCCCGCTTGATCATCAAATTCAATATACTCATAGCTTAGAGGATTCCAAGCCACCCATCCGCTGAGGGTTAATTTGAAACTGTAAATAAAATCAAGACATCAATGCTTTATTTGTTATTGTAGTGCTAATAGTCCTGGAACAGAAGTTTAAAGCATGATGATGTGAATTAAATCAATCCATTAAAATTACTGCAAGTGCACAGTTATCTTGTTGAGATAGTGGCAATTACAGGTCGATCCCACAAGGAGCACTACTAAGTTAAAATTTAAAAATCTGAATTTTTTATTTATTTATAATGATCAATCAAGATTTAAATGAGAGATAAGGCTACTATGCAAGATGAACAGATAACAATAATGATAAAGGTAGATCAGAACAACAAAGAATCCATTAATTAATTTTAATTCTCAAACCACAAACTTTAATTTTGTCTTTTGCCTTGCAAATAACTCAGATCAGAAACAACTCAATGTTTCTGATCCGGAAAATATTATTTTTTAAAAAAAATCAATTCTTAAGCAGAAGAACCCAAGATCTCCATCACCTCATAAAAACATAAATTACTTTGAGCGTCAGTTAACAAATTAAGCATAAAATATCAAAGGTATAAAAACCTAAGTATATCCTATCAAAAAAAGATTAACTGATAAAAAAGAACTTTATTTAAAAATATAAAGAGGAGGTTTGCCTGTGGCACGAAGGCAGATCTATTATTCTATTAAATAATGCATCATAAGGACAAAAGAATTAAATTAAAGACATAGAAAGAAAATAAAATTACTTAACTTCACTTTGTGCTCCAATCCAAAAGAATTTACTCCTCCATTGCAAAAGATATTATTTTCATTGAATACTTCATGGCAATTACAACTTCTCCTTCACAAAGATTCTCCTTCAAAATAAATCCTTAGACATGGCCCAAAGCTACCAAAAGAATAAAAGAGAAAAGAAACTAGCTAAAATGGAAAAGAAGAAAGAAAGAAGGGAATATATGAGAGAGAGAGAGAGTTCCACGTGAGATAAGTTTTTTGGAGAAGGGGGTTACTTTTTTTTGGACATCCAAAGCCTTCTTTAAATAGGGCATGAGCTCCCTATTCTTTCTCTCTAGATCCTCTTTTTTAGCAAAAGAATCTTCCTTCTTTGGTAAGTCTTCTTCTTGCTTTCCAAGTTAAGGTGAGTTTCTTAGTAACTTTTGGAGAGTTGTTAACTTTTTGGACAAGACTTGCTTAGTTAGATTCCCTAGCCAACAAGGACTTCCTCTTAAATTCTCTTCACTTGGGCCCACATTCTCTTTAATAAAAATCTTAAATTTGAAACTTGGATTTTTCTTCAATCATGAAACACATGTGGGTCCCACTAGATATGTGCAACCTTGAAACATCCCAACTTGGGCATGTGGTTCTTTCTTCTTCTCTTACTTGGAAATTTCTCATGCTATGGCCCACTCTCTTTGATAAGTTCAAATTTGAAATTGAATTTGTAGCAAAGCTTTGGCAAATGGTGTGGGACCACATGGGTAGTGCAAACATCTTGAAGTGGTATGGCTTGGACATTCTGTGTAAATTTCTTCTCTTAATTTCTTTTCAAGGCGGGTCCCAATTAACTGAAGATTCCCTATAAAAATAATAATTGAGCCATAATATGTATAAATTAAATTCATCAATGGCATGCGTGGGACCCAAATGAGATCAAGCACATAAATGCACCACTAGATGATTTTTGATGCAAGAATCAAAAAGCTAATTGGTGTCACACTAAGATGATGTAAACCAAAGATTTCATAAAATTCATGCAATATTGATGATTTTGACTAAAATTCAACTTTAATGCTCAAATGCATGGAATTATGAAATTGAGTGCAATTTATCCTAATTAAGTCCACAAAGTAACATAAAATGATGATAAATACTACAATTTTGTGGACTTATCACATGACATGAAACTAAATCAAATTACTATAAATGATGATCTAGGTGGAAGAAATCTGCAAGCCAGCTTCAACTATAGATGATATATGTCCAAGCTCATACCACAAGTCCACCAAAAAGTCAAGCAATTTAAAATATCAAGGAGTATATTTTTCTCCATTAGTATATCACCCTTTTTCTTTGTTAGGAACAAAGACATGAAACAAAAACTTAAACCAGAGGAACCAAGAATGAGATCTCAGTGAAAATTGTTGTCCAAATGTCATTAAGGATGGCCCCTGAAAAGGGGAAGTCTCCAAGTTGAATGAATGGTAAGGGGGTAATACCATCAGGCAAGAAGGCCTGAAACAAGTTACCCATCATGCTTCCTGAGTTAAAGAATAGAATGATTAGTCCTGGAGCCTGGTACAAGGGCCCTAATCAGTAATCATGTCAGCTACTGAAGGATAAATGTATCTGTGTCTACTTCAACCTCACATTAAAGTGTCTTTATTATCAAAATAAATCCAGAAGGATGTTATCAGATCTCTTACATTGGAATCAATTTTGTATATCTTCATCAAATAAGGGAACCCTCTTCATTATTTATCCAAACCATTTTTCTACCAATTTGTGTGATCATTGAGCATGAGTTCAATTTTATGGCCTGTTTGAACCAAACTTACTGACATTGGAGGAAACAATACATTTACACTATGGTCAGACCCTAGCAAATTACAATACGACGGTCCGGCTATTGTTCAACTGATTTAAGACATGAGTGTGTAAAAGTGCATGAGTTCGAGTTCCCAACGTAGCAAAAAGAAATTTTACAATAGGACAAGGCAAGGGTTCTCACTCAAATATGGTGATATGTTGAGGTTAAAAAAAAAAAAAAAAAACCATGGTTGCAAACTTGCAATGCATGGTCTTTCTGATCAATATGGCCTTATCTCATTCAATGTTTTGAAGAAAATTTTCTCATAAACGATGTTCTGGGGACTAATCCCACTCAATGCTTTGATGGGTTGCTTTTCTTCTCTTTTTCTTTTTAATGGGCATGATGGGTTGTTAATTACATCCCTGCCTGGTTCTTAGTTTTGATTCCATTTGATATTGCAATTACATTTCCTAGATTTGAGTTGAACTATGTGGCAAATCTAGCACATGAGAATACATTAAAAGGATCCCACGCACTAATCTGGCTATTCCAAGAAATACGCGACAAATCTGGTAGATGCAATTACCCAGGTTATTGCAAATTACAAAAGTTTTTGAACATCAATATCTAATCCTTCTACCCCATATAATCTGACGCCAGATTGTACTAATATTTTGGTTTTAATGATTTTGTTCAAGATTACTTGCTGTCATTACTCACTTGCAATTTTTGTCTGATATCATTTGGTAAGAGTTTGATAAGGTAATGTTGGACTTAACAGGTATGCTTGCTTGCATCAAAGCTGATATGACCTTCAACACTTGGCATTAATGACCCTGTTATGATGATGATAAAGGATGTATAGTCGATGGGTTGAGACTTGGACTTAATAGGTATGCTTGCTTGCATCAAATTTCAAATCAAGGTTCAAAATACCAGCTGATATGACCTTCAACACCTGGCATTAATGACCCTGTTATGATGATGATAAAGGAAGTATAGTCGATGGCTTGAGACTTGAGACTTGAGACTTGAGACTTGAGAGTGCTGATTTCAAATCCTCCTACTGGAGAGAGAGGGAGTGTGTCAAAGATTGATTGGGTGGGCCCATTCAATCAATTAATCAGTCGACACAGCTGCCATGACTATTGGGATCAATATAGCCGATAATTTTGACTCATGCAAACCATGTCAGTGATTGTTTTAAAGTCAGTACTAGTTAATAATTTACCATGTTCAGTTCAGGTATGGTCTTTTAAATTAGTATAAAAGGCTCAGATCACATTTATTCTTTTCACACTCTTTCCATGTTTAAAGCTTTTTTTTTTTTTTTTTTTTTTTTTTTTTGCTTTTTTTATTCATTTTCATAGTGAATAAAGAAAGGGATCCAACCATTGAAAAGAAAATTAAAAGAAGGGAAAACCAAACCAAACCAAATATTTTTCCACTAGGTAGGGTCGGCTATATAGATTTGACGACGCCAATTAAATTTGTTTAGGGTCATGTCCTCCGTTAGTTCCATGTGGGTAAGGTCATGTTTAATAGTTTCTTTCCAACTTCTCTTTGGTCTCCTTCTCCCTCTCTTACTCATGACAATCTCCATGCTTTTACACCTTTTAACGGGTGCCTCCGTTGGGCACCATCTAATATGGCCGAACCATCTCAGTCGATTTTCTCTCATTTTATCTTTAATCGGTGCTATTTCTACTTTGCTCCTAATCTCCTCATTCCTAATCATATCTCTCCTTGTGATCCCGCACATCCATCTTAGCATTCTCATCTCCGCAACTGCCATCTTCTTAATATGATTATGCTTTACTGCCCAATACTCTGATCTATATAACAACGCTGGACGTACCGCCACCTTATAATACAATCCTTTAACTTTGAGGGGGACTTTCCAATCACACAAGACCCCCGAAGCACTCCTCCATTTGGTCCATCCAGCCTGAATCCTGTGACTTACATTAGTATCAATCTCTCCAACTTGTTGCACCATAGATCCAAGGTACCTAAAGTTTTCTTTCTCTACAATCTTTTGTGTGCCCAAACTTAGTTCTAAGTTACCAGGTGTCCTACTTTGACTAAACTTGCATTTCATATATTGCGTCTTGCATCGACTTAATCTAAATCCTTCTGTTTCTAACGTTTTCCGCCACAATTCTAGCTTGGCATTCACTCTTTCTCTCGTCTCATCCACTAAAACAATATCATCTGCAAATAGCATACACCACGGCACATCATCCTGAATTTGTCTTGTAATCTCATCCATAACTAGGGCAAACAAGTACGGGCTTAACGCTGAGCCTTGGTGTAGACCAATCCTGATAGGAAACTCTTTAGTCTCTCCGCCAGTCGTTCTTATAGATGTCACGGCTCTATTATACATATCCTTTATCGCCTCAATATATGCGACACACACTCTTTTCTTTTCCAGTACTCTCCATAGAATCTCCTTAGGAACCCGGTCATAGGCCTTCTCCAAGTCAATGAACACCATATGTAAATCTCTCTGACCTTCTCTATACTGTTCCATTAACCTTCTCAAGAGAAAGATAGCCTTCATGGTTGATCTCCCAGGCATGAAACAAAATTGATTCTCTGAAATATTTGTTGTTCTTCGTAGTCTTCTCTCAATAACTCTCTCCCATAATTTCATAGTATGGCTCATCAATTTAATCCCGCGGTAGTTCACACAGTTCTGAAAATCTCCTTTGTTCTTGTATATAAGTATAAGAATACTTTTCCTCCATGCATCAGGCATCTTCTTGCTCTTTAGCACTACATTAAAAAGTTTTATCAACCAACTTATGTCATCCTCCCCCAAGCACCTCCAAACCTCAATAGGGATACCATCTGGTCCAACCGCTTTCTCATTCTTCATCATTTTCAATACTTCTTTAACTTCTTCCCTACTGATTCTCCTATAGAACATATGATTCGATTCTTCCATAGAAATGGTAAGTTGCCCCAATTGTATGTCACTACTACTGCTATCGTTAAATAACTTGTAGAAGTAGCTTTTCCAACGCTTCTTTATCTCCCCATCTTTTACTAATACATTTTCATCATCATCCTTAATGCATTTAACTTGGTTTAAATCCTTGGTCCGCCTATCTTTGGCTTTGGCAAGCTTGAATATCTCTCTTTCACATTCCTTAGTGTCAAGTCGCCTATATAGCTCCTTAAATGCTTTTGCCTTATCTTCACTAACTGCCTATTTGGTTTCTCTTTTTGCCTCTTTATACCTTTCTAAGTTCTTGCTTCATTTCGATCATTTTGCCAAGTTTTAACGCACTCTCTTTTAACTCTTATCTTGTCTTCGACGGCCTCGCTCCACCACCCTGCATCTTTCTGTGCCGGAGCACTCCCTTTGGATTCTCCTAAGACTTCTTTCCCTACCCTCCTAATACACTCTGCTACCTTATCCCACATATTATTTGCACTCTCATTTGTCGCCCAAACGTCTTCTTCTAGTACTTTTTCCCTTAAAGCTAGTTGCTTATCACCTTTCAAGTTCCACCATTTAGTCCTTGAGCATCTATATAACTTTTTTTTTTCTAGTCCACCTTTATAGCTGCACATCTATGATCAACAACCTATGTTGGGAAGTCAAGCTGTCCCCCCGGTATAACCTTGCAATCTTCACAAGCTAAGCGGTCTCTTTTCCTAGTTAAGAAGAAGTCAATCTGTGTCCTTGAGAAGCCACTCTTATAAGTCACCAAATGCTCCTCTCTCTTCTTAAAAAAATGTGTTAGTTACCATGAGATCATAAGCCACTGAAGGAAAAGTGGGAAAAAAAAAAAGGATCATCTGAGATCAGAGAAAGAGAGAGAGAGTTACAATGCTGAACAAAGAAATGCCCTTGAGAGAGAGAGAGAGAGAGAGAGAGAGAGTGAGTTACAATACTACTATGAAAGGAACCAACCACGCAAACAAACCGTTTGTTACATTCAATTAGAACCACAAATTCAACATAATGGATTTGGATTCTGAGGTCATTGGGGCTGGGTAGTGGGTACTAGATCAGTTGGGAAAGTGTATAAAATTGCAAGAAAATGATATAAAAGAAAAGAAAAGGGATTTGATCCGGTGAGAACTGTTCTCATTGAGTCCTAATTAGAACCTTTTTGTGGGGCCCACTATGGGTCCCATTTTGGGATGGGACCGGTGGGGATTGAAAGAACTATATGGGGACCACCCCAAACATCAAGTTTTGCTCGAATCCCATGCTCCTAACCCTTTCATCCATGGTTGATAAACCCACTCCATTCATATGGATATATAGTTGATCCAATTGTCAAGTTCGTTTACATTGGTGCCAAACTTTAGGGCGTGTGATTCTATAGTTGTAAGATTAGGATCGGGTGATAGGTGGGCCCCACCCATAGTTCACACGATTTAAACAGTGAGAAAAAGTCTCTATCACCTGATTATTTCAAAAAAGAGAAAGGGATTTGATCCAGTGAGGACCGAAGCATCCTGAGATAACAAAGATGGCAGCTCTATATCAGGTCTCCTTCTTGTCAGGCAATTGAAAAATCAGGTAAAATTGACTGAACCCATGAAACTACAATCCAAGGACAGAACACCAAAGGGGCCCCACTCATAGACCAAAAATCACATGAGTCCAAGTAGGTGGGCCAGGAAAGGACATAAGTAGGTCACTTCACATGTGAAGGGTTTAAAAAGAGAAGAAAACAAAACCTCCCTCTCAGTAGTATGGCTTTTCCAGCTCCTGTCAGCAGCAGAAGCAGACGGTCCTTGGAGCTGAGTGAGTGGCAGACATACAATATAGGGCCTAGAAAACCCTAAAATATACATTTACTCACTTTTATGCACCACACATAGAAATGGTTTATTATTTTTAGTCTTCTTAGGTAGAGGCTGTCTCCAGCTATTGTTAAAAAAAAAATGGATATTTGACATGTTTTGTCAAGCCCATCTGCCCATGGCCTAACGCAATTGCAACAGCAACAGAGGTTTTTTTAAGTAACAGAAGACTTGATACATCTTGTTTTGTAGTTCTCTGATGTGAGATCAAAAGCCCATATAAGAAGTGAATAGATAACTGATCAGGATCTGATGAATTCACTTATGTGGTGCTAAAGACTTGCCCAATTCACACAAACTCCTACACAAATTTGAATCCAGTCCAAGTAAGATGCACTTTTTACTTGAAATGGGTAAACTACATGGCTAGTTTTTTCTACACAAATCTGTGTAACATAACACTCTGTCAATCTAATTCAGGTGAAACTATGCCTACATGTATGAATAAGAAGCACATGATATGAGCGCGTTTTTTTTTCCCGGCTTGTGGGGGCTGGGACCCTATCCCTTTAACGAGAGTAGACCTGGGTGAGATAGTACAGCCCTCGGATGAGTAAAGGTGACAGCCCAAGATAAGAATGGACTCCATTTATCAGGTTGAATAGAGGAAACAGGTCAAATGGCCACAGTGCACTCAACTCAATCACAACCTATTTACTAATCAGGATAGAACTGCAGAAGGTAACCTGATTACCTGAACCTAAAAATATAAGTAATCAACCCCCAAGCCTGAATTATTAAATCCGGAGGTTCAATCAGGTTGACAGCTAAAGTCAGGAATCCCAACACCCCACCTTACCTGTAACCCTCTAAACATACCCGCAGCATCTCCATCTTCCTGAATGAATGAATATTCTATAAACAAAGCTATCCATGAGCTGTGGGCACTTCAATGTTGGACCCACATGGAGGGGTGGACCCAGGTAAAAGAGGCTTGGGGCCTAAAAAGAGCTTAAATTCTCTTTTCTGAAAAAAGAAAAACCAGTAAATTTTAATAATTAATATATATACTTTTTTACATTTACCATTTCCCATAATATTTCTTTTACATGGGCCCTCTCAAGTTTAAATATTTCTTTTACATGGGCCCCCTCAAGTTTGATTTCCTAGGTCCGCCCCTTCACACACATGTGGCCCCACCTTACACTAGAACCTAGGGGGGTCGAAAGATCTCCCTTGTCCTTCCTCTCTCCAAAAAAACATAAAACCCAGCTCCAATCAATCATCTCATCAATCCGAAGATCCAACAGTGTATAGTCCAACCACATTGGAGCAAACTTGATGGGACACATGAACTAAGAGGCGATTTTTTTTGTCCACACAGATGGACCCTAGATGGGACCCACCCACCTGATAACCACTATACAATCCACACTCAATAATTAAAAGATTATAACACAAATTGAGAAGAATCTAACTCATTTCCTAAATGGACACTCATTAACTTCCCTACTTCCATTTTACCCAAAAAAAAACACAAAATCTTGCCTGCTTCCAATTCTTTTATACAGATTACACTTACCCCATTCAGACACGCCCCCCCCCACCCCCATGTTACCCAAAAAAAACAAAGCTTGCCTGCTTCCAATTTTTTTATACAGATTACACTTACCCCATTCAGACAAGGCAATGACTAAAGACACCCCCCCACCCCCAAAAAAAAATCTAAACCCACCAAAAGAAAAAGAAAAAAAAGATACTCTACTGTTACAGTATTGTTTGTTTCCACTTCCAGCATCCATTGAGTCACTCAAATGCTTCAAAAGGCCAAAAAAAAAAAAACTATATATATATAATAGATATATTACAATTTCCAGCCTACAAGTAACATCACCTCAAAGAAGGAACGTGTGGGTCCCACCATCTCCTGATCAATCCAACCCCAATCGGAACCAACGGTCAGATTCTCTCCGGAGCGACGGTGCCTACACAGCTTCAACTTCAGGCCGGTGACAGGTACACCTTGCACTGCACGACGGTCTTCCCGACCCTAAACCCCGGCACGACCGTGAAACCCACCCTTGGCCTCACATCCGCCGTGGGGTACCCGTCCTCCGCCGCGGACTCCATGAAAACCTCCGAGAAGCAGCACCCCCTCCTCACCTGAAAAATCGACGCCTCCTTCTCGAACGAGAAACCCAAGCAGTGTAGCAGCCAAACCCACTTCGCCATCTCTGCAAAAACCCTGAAAAACGCCGTCTCCGGGAACCCGCCGGAGCTGATGAGGCTCCTCTGCCGGACATCTCCGAAGAACGCCGCCTCCATCTTCGGATGCACCACCGAAAGATACTTCAACCTGCAAAACCTCCCAAATTCAGACATGGGGTTTTCTTTCAGAATCTCCATTGCCTTCCTCGACTTCAAATTCATGAAGCTTTTGAAACACAGTCTCTTCCTGCTACTCTGTTTAGAACCAGAGCTCGATTTCTCGGTCGGAATTGAGAAATCAAGCTCTTGAAACCCAGCAAACATTTTTCTACAAACATAGGATTCAAAAACTAGCAATTTGTTGAAGGGTTTTGTAGACACTGCATCGGGTTCGATTGAATCTGCAGCTGCGTCAATATCCCAGCTCGCAGTCGCCATCTCCTCCATCATCAGCCTGATGAAGCTTCTAATGGATTTGAGAGTGATATTGTGAGCTGTAATGAAATGGGTAGGATTCAACCCAGAGAAATGGAGATTGTCAAAGGTGGTGGTGCTGGATTCAGTACTGCTGCTTGATTTAGGACTCATTTTCTTCTCCAACAACTCGCTCTGTTTATCAGAATCTACTAGTTTCTCTTTCAGGAAGAGAATCTCCGAGTCCTTGAGCTGGAGCTGGGACTTCAGTTTCTTCTCCATGATTTCATACGTTTTCAAGAGATTCTCCTGCTCTCGGATCTCTGCAGTGAGCTGGGAATCCTGAGATGGAAGAATCTGCTTTTTCAAATGGCAGTGCTTGAGGTTGGAGAGGGTCTTGAGCTCAGAGACAATGACTTCATCTGCAGATTGGATGCAGTTGGGGTCATAAGGAGACTGAGCTATCTGGAGCTGGGCGTATGCTGCTTTAACGGCGGAAATGCTGGCAAAGAGCATGGCAAAGAGCACTTCCATGGCTTCTCTTCTCCGGAGCTTCTCTTCCTCTTCTTTCTTCTTCTCTTTGTCTTCATCAACAACAAGGGTCTGAGAATGGATGAGCTTTGGAGCTGCATCGACGGTCTTGATCTTCTTGATTCCATCAATGGGGGTGATTCCGGAAGCACGAAGTCGGAGAACCTTGGTGAAGGTGTGGACTAAGCTGCTGATGTTTGGTGTGGGTTTGATGGAATCCATCTGGAGAAGAAAAGGAAGAGGAGAATGTTAAGAGGGGATGAAGTGGGAATGGTGTTGGGTTTTTTTGGATATTCTTTTACTAGGAAAAAGGGGTTTAAGGATGGAATGGGAGATGTATGAGGAAAAGAAGAAACGGTTCAGATTTCAGAAACTTTCTGAGTAGGATTAGGTGAGAAAGCTATTTGCTTTCACTCTGGAATCCAGGAAAGTAGTGTGATCTCTCTCCCTCTCTCTCTCTCTCTCTAGGCTGGCTTGTAGAATGGTTTCTGATGATCGTTTATTTATGAGATAGGCTTTTAGAATGGTTTCTGATGATCGTTTATTTATGAGACAGGAGAAGGGATTTTAAGCGCGGGAAAGAAAGAGAACAATCAACACTTAGAAGAAGATCTTGTGAAAGAAAAGTAGTTCATGTTTTCTGAGGCTTTGACAATGAGACAGTTTTGAGTTGAATTAGTGGAAAATTCATTGGAAAATCCTAGCCGACAGGGGTCTAAAAAAACCCGTCTAGGAATGAAGGCGAACATAATCGAATTCGCACTTAATAACAGTGTTTGAGAGTTCATTTCCGAAGTTATAATTAGAGTTTTTAAAATCATAAAATCGTATTTTACGGTTTAATTACGATTTTCATTTTCGACTCATGGTTATTAACCGGACCGTTAAAATACGGTTTGGTTAATCGTTTTCTCAAAACACATGGTTAACCGGACCGTTACACTAATAAAAAAAACTGAAGGACCTAAATATACTACATAATAGATGTTTTGATATATCATTTTAGACTCTTAATTGTGTTTATTTTCATTGGAAAATTATAGTGTTGTTTTATTTGGTATGTGAGAAATAATAGTGTTGTTCTACATGTAAAGTCAAAGGGTAAAAAAAAATAAAAATTAAGTAACAATTAACCGTAACTGAACCGTCTAATACGATTGACCGAGGTTGATTTTTAACGATTTTTCAGGGTACGGTTACGGTTTTAAAAAACTAAAAACCATAAAATACAGTTCGATTAACGGTTTTCCCAAAACAAATGGTTAATCGAACCGTTACACCTCTACTAGCCGATCTAAATGAATGTCCTCATGTTGTATTTGGTATCTCCGAATTTGACTCTAATAATAGTTAATCCCACCATAAAATTAATTGTTTGATAAAAAAAATAGCAAACAAATATGCATAAATTTGTGTTGATGGCATTTTAACCAATGGTCAATATGATCAATTTGATTGAGCTTGAGAGAAATTGTGGAATGCCCCCATAAACTAGAATAGCTTATTTTGAGATGCCAAGATTTCCAGGTTCCATTGGTAAATAGGGCCTGTTTAGCTTTCTTCTAATAATGTTTGATAGTAAGAATGAATGAAGAAAAACTTGTGGAGTAGATATACTTTCTCTCCCTTTCATCCCATCTATAGAAGTCCCTTTTTTTTCCTCTTCTCTATTTTTCTAGATTGTATCCTTCGCAAAAAAACCTACTAAATAAGCTTTTCCTCCTTCCTTCTTAAAATGAACTATTACTATTTCATTACAAGATTTCTCTTGTGGGTTCTGGGGATCAGGACAAAAGGAAAAGACGCGTTTAGAAGCTTTAATAAAGAGCGTTTTATATTATAAGACAGGGACTAGAGAACTAGATATTTGGGTTATTTTCCTTTTTTCACACGGCATGCAATTTTTTTTATTTATTTTTTATTTATTTTTTTTGTGTGTAGCTGTCACTTCCTTCAATAAAGTCGAAGCACCAATGAGCCATAATCGGCAGCAAAGATGGAGATGATCCAGGATTAGAAAGGCCCCCTACTGTCAATGGCCCACAGTTGACATACAGCACAAAATCAGACCGACCATTTTTAGACATGAGCATGTCGTATGGTAGGATGCAGTGGAGTTTCAACATTAGAAAATTATTGCACATGGACAGCAATTGTGGTCTTTGATTCATGTCTTTGATAACATTAGAAAAAAAAAAGCAGTAGACAAGAATATCTCTATGAGCCAGAACTCCATACAGCATGGGTGGGCCACATTTAATATCAAATCCATACTAAATTGGAACAATGGAGAATTTTAACCACCATATATCAGAATACACTAGCTATCAAAATATCCATAGAGGGAAGATTTTCTCCTTCACATGTGGTCTCCAAACATAACCAATATAAGACCCCTTGAATTTTATTGGGCCATGCGTGACTAACAATTGCACGTTACCTTAGCAGTAATAGTAAGAGGCGTTAGTTCTTACCAAATCTGTCCAGATTAGAACTGATGCTGCCGTGCATCTTCGTCACCCTCACCTCACCTCACGTCACCCAAGACATACTTCACTCACCCGGGGAAGGACCCCTAAGCTAGGTAAAAATGTTTGAGACATGGTAATGTTATTTAAAGCATTAATCACATGGGCCAAGCCATTAACTAAAACCAAAAAAGTAAGTACATGCAGATTTACCACTCCCTGTGATGTTCATCCTCCAACAGAAGATTGGAAAAAATGTGTACTGTCCATAGCTTCCCTGGAGAATCTTCCAATGCTAAAGACATTTTGCCCCCAGTGGGCCTATCCAATGGGTACAATGAACTAGAGGCTGATTTGAGGTGTACACACTTTTATATGGCTGGCGACTAGCTGGCCACCAAGCCAATTAGTTTTTTAGTCTGGATATTCTTTTGAATTTGAGGCTTTGATTTAAGGAAAAAAAAAATTTGGGGTTGAGGAGCTTGTCCTTTCAAAATTCAAGCGACTCAAAATAAATGACCTCCAAAAGGGTATTCCTAAATTTTACCCGAAATAGAAACTAGTCACAACGTAAGATTGACTGCCCGCGGAAAAAAAAAAGTGATTGATTAGCTAAATCCTATGATTATCAATTAATTACCCTTTTTTATTTTTTATCAAATGGTCAATTCAATCAGTGAGACCAACTCAGTTGGGCAAAAATTTGAGAATACCCCTTCCATTCCCAAAGGGTTTTTATTTTGAATAGTTTGAGTTTTAATAATTGAGCCCTACTGTAGGGTTTCACTCCTTCCACTAAAAACATATCTTAAGTCAAATCCTTGGATAATTGGAATAGGGACTTTTGAGCTATTCAATCAGACCCAACTACAGCTTTCCTAAAAAAAAAATCAAAACCTTGTCATCCATCTATCTAGCCAGGTCCTTAGGACAAGATTGGTACCAGATAACAGCAAAGAAGGGGAATTTCACCTAACTACAGTTATAACTACCATTAGGTAACCACTCTAAAAATAAGGTAGAACTGATTTTGAATGGAATTGAGAAAGATTTAATAACTAACTAACGTAACTAACCACTCTAATAAAATAGAACTGATTTCCAATGGACTGCAGAATAAAGATGTAGGGTCATGATATCTAATCCTAAGCCTGTTTGGATGTTCCAGTTAAGGGTGGTAGGTAATTAGCTTTACAATCAGAAGTAGAGAGCAAAGGAGCTCTGGGATCTAAACTCTAAACAAGCCTTGTTTATGAGAAAGACAGTTAGAAAAACTAGGCTGTCTGAAATGTGAATTCATACCTTTAGATGAGCAGATAACTTCCTCTCTTTTTTTTTTCCTTCTTCAATCTCTCTTCATTTGGAAAGAGAGCACCATAAATATGGAATCTTGTGCCCACTCATATGCTGCCTCTCCACTTAAAAATAAAACACCACAACTTTTTAAGTTCTGAAACCTCATCTTAAACACATAGATCTTCTTGTAGAGAAACATTGCACATAGCAAAAAGAAATAGACTCTTCTTCTTGGAATGCTTACCTTCCTGAGAAATGTTTCATCTGCTTGCAGTAGTTACAAACATTCAAAATGGAATGCTTCTAGGATGCTGATGGTTTGATTCTCCATCTGGTGGTAAGGGAATTGTCTCCACTTGGAGTTGGACACCGACTGGAAGATTCTCTTCTTCTTGGAGAAAACAACCTCAAAATGGCAGATTTGTATCTTCCTCTCCTTTTCGCTGAGTGGGAAACATGAAATCTGTCATTTCTGGCATCGAGAAGAGGAACGAAAGAAACCCAGGGCGGGAAGAATAAAATAACAAGGAAGGAGACGAAAGGAGAGACAAGGAGGAGGAAGCAGGAACGAAACCCAAGGGATGGTCAATTTATAGGTTTTTATATCTTCTTCCTCTGTGAAGTGACAATCAAACCTTGCTGGAAATGCTGCTAGGGGTTAGTAGTGTTAGAAAAATTAAGTCACTAGCTGTCAGCCTGTGGAAATTAGAAGTATAGAAAATGAAAATTTTGTTTTTTTTGCATAAGACTAAGTTGAGAAGATCTTCTTTTTAGATCTTGAGAAATTAGGGTATCTTGATTTCACCATTTAAAAACAAAAAAAAAATTACCATTTAGATTAAGGGACCCTTTGGGCACGTGGTTTTTTAATTTACGTGGAAAATCAAGTCCAACCCTCCCGTGAGAATTGATTTTTGCAGAATTATAAAAAAACTTAGTTGTTTTTTTTCCATTTTTTCTAGGGGAAAAGCAGCCGCATAGTAGAAAGTAATTTTTTCACTTTTCACGCTCTTTCATAAAATAGTGTGTGTACACAAATTATTATGTCCAAAGTCAATTTTGTGCGGAGGGTTTTTCTTTTCTTGTTTTCTCTACAAATTAGTTAATTTAAACTAACCAAGGACAAGCACTGCTCAAAAGGGTCTTACGAAAGATTAAAAGAAATCTATTGGAAATTTGATATTTGATTGTTTCTATAGATGAGAGATGCTAACCATTGAGTGCATAAAACGACCATTTTGTGATTACATATATCTAAGTAGCAAAATCTCTATAAAATCATACACAAGTAGGGGCATCATGATATCTCCATTGAAAGGGTGTGGACAATTAGAATGTAGATGAGGTATATGTTGAAAGAGAGAATTTGAGGTTGTATTATCAACTACATAGATTTCATGGAATTGTAAGTTTATACGTGAAACGGCTTTGATGTAGCCGACCCCAACCTAGTTACTAGGGACAAGGCTTCAACGTAGCCGGCTCTAACATAGTTAGGACAAAGCTTTGATAATGATGCGAAATGGAAATAAAATATGCTTTCCATCAAAGCAAATGTATTAATTAAATTGAATTACATTCTATCCATTTCTCTTGTTAGAAATTTAATACACTTCAAAGAAATATTTATTACAAAGGCACCAGTGTTGTTAAGGTTTTTATTTTTATATAAAATAGTTTTTCTCCACCCATTTTTCACTCTGGTGCCCATTCCGAGGGTTTTACAATTCTCTTTTTCATCCAAGAAAAAAAAGATAGATATGGTGAAATATATTGTCATTTTATAATTACAGTTTTTAATCAAAAACTTACTTCTACATATTTTTAAACAATGACTCTGTAAGGTTTATTTCAGTGTTGGCTAATTCATTAGGTAATGGACAAAATCTGAAATTCAATTTAGAATGTATTTTATAGATGGATTGCCCAAATTGAAGATTGATGAAGAAAACCAAAGGAGACTAAAATTAAGTGGGCACTTGAGCAGCCCCACATATACTCAAGCGCACACATTAGGCAGAGAGCTCTCGTGCCCAATCACAAGTTTCCATGCAAGAGCCTTGCCAGAATAATTGGATGCAAAATGTGCATCCGCTCGAGCGCATGCTTCACAGAAAGCTCAGTTAATTCAGGAAACTTATTTCTAATTTACATCAAATTACTAATTTGAGTTCTACCCTTATTAGGCAACCCGATGCACTCCCCAATGCCTATATATTGAGCACCCTAGCAACCCTAAGGTCATGTTTGGCAACTAAATCTTTGGGAAAAGATTTTTAGTTTATCTAAAGTTGTAAATCCATATTTGGCAATTGTAAATCTCTGAGGATATGGACAAATGAAAATATTCATTTATTAGGATTTTCAAAACCGACCACCGCCCACAAGATTTGAAAATCCTCACTTAAGTGGATTTCACACCGAACTCTATTTTTCTCAACTATATGCATCGATACACACCAATTTCAATGTGAAATCCTCATCTATACAAATTCCCAGTGAGAAATCATTGTTCCCGTGGTAGTGAATAATCATCAGATCTATGGATTCCTTACATGTTACCAAACATCCCTTAAATTAGGGTACCTCTTGGCATGGATTTTGACTTCCCGTATTCTACCAATTTAAGGTGGGCCACATGTGAGTTTGTAAGACCATGTAACTGCCCAGTAGCACAGGTGCATTATTAAAGTGTCATTACTACGGTGCTCCCGTGATGCACGTTCTCTTAATAAGAGAAGGATTTGATAAATGTAATTACCACGAGATTGAAGCTTTGAAGAGCCTAGGTCAGGGGACCGACAGATTTCACACAAGTGGAAAGAGAAAGCTCACAAAGTGGGAAACAATAGCATGAACTAGAGATGTCGGCATGGCCCAATTTTCGTAGCTAGGTCGTGCTGGGTTAGGGGACATACGCCGAGGCACGGCATGGCAAAACCCATATATATATATTGTATTTTAATTTTTTATATAAATAGAATATAAAAGTTAAAATAATTAAAGATTCATTATTCATTTGTAAATTAACTCAATGTTTGTGCATTTATTTTAATAGTTTTAACTTTATTTTAAGTTAAGAGCCCTTAAAAGTCCATAAAATCTATTTCAATTTATATAAAAAAATTTAAAAATATTAGAAGAGGCATGTGGGTTGGCCCATAGGAGCACGACCTAGCCTAGCCCAGCACGGATAAGTCCGTGTCCTGGGCCATGCTAGGGCGGAGCCCCTGGTGCCTAGGCACGGCTGGGCCCGAACATATATATGACTTGCCCAGGTTTTCTAGCCTAACCCGAACATATGGGAAGAGTGGCATTACCTAGTAATCGATACTAGGGCAGATGGGTGACATGCGAGTTTACCAACCAACTAAGCAATCCCTTATTGTGAACATTCTCCATTGTAAGCAACCTTATTAATGACATTTCTATACCAAAATAAGAGAACATCGAAAATGAAATTAGTGTGGCCCCCCTTCTCTAAGGACTTTTATTTGCGATAACTAGGGTGAGTGAGCAACCACAAATGTTACTCGGCTGCCCCCACTCTTCCTACTTTGCGGGCATCATCTTCCCACTTGTATTGGTTTTCTTTCTCACTTTGTGGGTTTCTTCTTCCTACTTGTGTCGGCTCTATTGGGGTCAGGGTAAGATAAAAGGTATTTCTGCTGCAAATGCTATTATTTTTCTTTTTTTTTATTTCCTTTTGTTTTTGTTTTTGTTTTTTATATGTTTCTAAGGTGAAAAAAAAGTAGAACCTAGAGTGTTAAAACTATTATATTTCTCTTGCATCTAGATTTTCTATAATTTGGTATAACACTTTTCTACGCTGAAATAAAATGGATTTTGAAATATTCTCATCAACTCTTGGAAAACAGAAAAGAAAGAAAGTCAAAAACACTTTTTCACCCCTTCACCAAAAGTGAAATCACAGTTTTACAAACACAGGTTTCTAGTAAAAGAACAATTTTTTGAATGGAAACTAAACAATCTCACTTTTTTAATGTGTTCTGGACCTCTGGTACTCACATAGAACAAGTATACGAAACATCTAAATATTTATTTCTGTATTGAGCAGGTAGACAAATTGAAAACTATATATGTGCAGAGACTTGAAAACTATATATGTGCAGAGACTCCTAAGGCCTGTTTGGACTTCTTTTTTTTTTTTTTATCTAAGCGGAGCTTAGTCAATTAGATTTAATATTAAATAGAGCTCTTTCAATTAGACTTTCTTTTCAATTAAAGAGTTTGGTATATTTGATTCAATTTAAATAAAGTAATTTAACATAGGTAAACATTACAGGTGATACTTTAATAGTTTTATGTAGGATTTGTAATTAGGGTCCTATGTTTATCGCATGTATTTTCAGATCGATCACTCATCATGAATCTTTCATGAATTCTATGAATTCCTCTTTGATTCTTAGTTTCATTTTTCACTTGCATTCTTATTTGTGCATTGACCTTAAACTTTTATTTAGCATCAATACTGGATGAGACCTGTTCTAATATTTCGTGTAATATATTTTTATGGCTAAAAGGGGAAAATATTTAACTTTTTCCATAATAGAAAGAATTTTGACTTCTGCGAGAGAGGTGAATATGAAAATCTTAAGTTTTAGTGCTTTATAAGCATTTCTGATAGGATTCAGGCTGTTTGTGAATTCTTGAATTCCAGTTTGAAATTTCATGTTCACTTACTTGCATTCCCAACATTTGAATCAAGTAGCCTCTTGAAATTTCAAAAAAGTGGAACTCCCAAATGCTAGCATTGGCTCCAACATTTACAAATCCAAGCATTCCGAGAGGCTTTATGGAACTCCGGCTCTCCCCCAATTGTCGATTTCCATCTTCTCCACTATGCCACTGTAATAAAATCAAGTCCGGTCATCTTCTTCCTCCGCACTCTTGTCATCTATTTGCCTTTTTTTATCTTTTCTTTTTCTTTCTATTCTATTGCAAGGTTTCTTTTTTTTTATAATTTCTAGAGGGCTTTGATGGAATAGAAAGAAGAAGGGTTTTGGGGGTTTTGATGGAATGGAATCAGTGAGTTTGTGAGAGGTGCAAATTGTGGCTTTTCTTAGGTCTGAACCGGCTAGTAAGAGATAGGGTTTGTTTGGTTGGGTGGCTGGGTTGAATTGTGGGTTTTGTTGGCTGAGAGATGAAGAAGATGGGGCTCGGATTTGATGGTTGTAGGATGTGCGTTAGGATGGCTTGACAATTGCTGGTCGCAGAAATTTGGAATGAGAATTGGGCTCATTTGGTTTGTTACCAAGCATGGGTTGGCTGCTCATCTGGTTTTGTTCATTTATTTTTGTCTCTTTCTCTCTTCGCATCATTGAAGATTAGAAGGAGAAAATTATTTTGTTGTGTTATATGTAGGTGGGTTTAATGTATTGTCTATATAAAGTTATGTGGGTGAATGCCAAAATCTCAAAAAAAAAAAAAAATTGTTAAGAGAATATTAGGACTTTGTGCAGCAAACAAGTGATGCATAAATATGTAAAACTCCACTAAGAAATTCAAATAGATATGAAACAGGGGATTTGTGAGTAGGTTGTATGAAATTCTCAGGCAGAAATTCTAACCTTAAAAGAATAGGTAATTCATGGATACGAAAATCTAATAGCATTTAAGAATTCTTAAATCTCAAATTCTATAAATTCCAGTCCACATGAATCCCAGAAAATTCACCAAAAACATATACCCCGTTTTTTCCCTCCTCTTCCACGTTTTCCGACATGGTTAGATAATGCAAGGATTATGTCGCTAAGCGTAAGATTTTTGTAACTTGTGTTATTCATAAACAAACACGTTTATGGGTAACTTTTAGTGAATGGGCCCACTGTGGTATGGCCCCAAATCATTATTATTATTAGCATTATTTTACATAAAAATGCAGAATTGTATTTTCCAAAGATGGCTGTTTAAAGAGGATAGGTTCAGGATCAGTGGTGGCAGTAAGAGTTGTGTTATCTATAAAATACAAAATTCCTGCAGTAGAAGAATCCATGGAGTTGGATATGTAGATTAGGAAAGGCAGGCCACCAAGGTCTCATTTATATCTATACCTTTTTCTCTTTTTTTACTTCCTCACTTTATATTTTTTATTCCTCGCCTCTCTAAAAGTCTTTTATGGATCTCATTTTACTTTAAATTCTTACGTAATCTACTAAAAACAAACATATGCAAAAAACTAGATAGATCGGACAAGTTTTGACCGAAAATTTGCACTATCCACAATATGAACCCCCAGTAAGATGCTCATGAAAACTTTTCATGGCTTCCATGCAGAATTCCATACGAGAAAATCACCTTATAGATTGTAGGGCATCCATATAAGAAATATTCTCATATATAAGAAAACAGGGAAAGTACATTATGGATACCGGCTTCTCTTAACTTTTTTGGTCAAGATTCGGACATCTAAACAAAATGAGTAAATCAAAATCTCGTAGGGTTGCTCGGTTGGTTTAGGACCAATATTTGCCCTTAAGAGTTGAAGATTGAAATCTGCACTACTACACTAGAGTCATTTGGGATTTATCTGGCTCCCTCAATTCGGTAAAGATTATTTTATCCCAAAGTGCTAAGACACCCTTCCTTGTAAATCAAGATTTGCATGTTCTTCGCTGAATAACTTTTAAGGGATTTATAATAAAAATGTGGGAGTCTTTTTTTTGTTTTTTTTTTATAACGTAGGGTTCCTAGCCCTTTGGGCCAGAATAATCCCTACGGGCCCAGGAGAGAAAGCCGGGTAAAATTCTCCTGTGGCCCCAGTGTGGTAGAACAGTTTCGAACCCACAACCTCCAGGTGCAAACCGTAGTCCTAGGCCAACTGAGCTAGCCCTTGGGATTAATCTAATAGGACCAAGATTTACACATTCCCATGCAGGTGTGAACGCTGACTGTGTGTGGAATGAAAAGGAAAGGAAACATGACATCATCTACTCACTCCAAATGGTCACTTTCACAGGCACATCAACCAAATGCATTGTTCATACGCGTAGATGGTAATAGATACAATTAATGAGAGAGGAAGAACAATTCATGTTGGGAACATTGATATCCTACAGTTGCCAATAGCAGACGGTGATTGGGACTGTTCAGGGTGATCTCAAAATAAAATAAATAAAAAAACTCTAACCCCAGAAGACAATTTTTTTTTTTTGTTTGGTATAGTGTTGTTCTTGTCAATTTGAAATTGGGGTGTCCCACACCACCAAAAGCATGGTAACCTCAAAAGGATGTTAGTACATGTACCCTTTTCCTAAAAGGTACAGACCACCTCCAGAATTTGTGTTAAATGGTGTATAGACTATAGTCCTAATCTTCCATCTTGGAATCCATTTATTTCACATGTATGGATTGGTTAGCTTTAGTGAGTCTCGTGTTGTGGGTCCCATGCATATGTGGAGGATGAGGAACCGGATCCCCTGTTTGGTCCAAACAGGGCCCTCCACGTGGGGGGCGGAGGAAAGAAAAAGTCAGGGATCCCCTGTTTGGACCAAACAAGGGATCCTTATCCGGAGGATGAGCGCATGGTGGGAGTTTCATTTGATGGGCCCCCCGAATTGGTATATATATGCCTCAACTGATAGTGGGCTCACACTGTATCTATGCATTTGATCGAGTGACGGCAATAGCAGATAGTTGGACTCAGTAGGTCCCACATGGAGGGCAAGATGGGAGATTGGATTCAATTTAGTGGGTCCATGTAGATGGCCCAAATGGGTGGATGATTCATCATTTAGGTCCAATGTATGGTTGGAATTGGATGGATGAGGGTGATCGATATTAGTAATCTCAAATGGATCACATAGTGGCGGGAAGCACAACAGTACAAGTAGATTGCTTAGGGCAACCACACCCTTTTTCAAGAGGTTGGGCTGAGAATGTAGACAAAAAGAAATGGGTGGTGCCAAGTGCCAACACACTTGCGGTTGAGTGGTGTTGGCACTTTAGTATAACACACGTGTCAAGGGAAAGCTCCCGGGTGGGTCTTCAAGTTTAAAGCGACACACGTCAATTTTATAGGATCTTACACCCCATTAAGCTACCACTTATTCCAAAACTAATTAGTGATATAAAATGGTACAACAATAGTTTTATAGTAAGGGCGAGGGCTCGACTACAATTATGACCGTTCAAGAGCGAATGTGGACGTTGATCTAAACAAATCCTCCATCAACGGCACACCCGCTGCGAATTCTGCTGGGATATCTGATACCACTTGTAGGATCTTACACCCCATTAATGTACCACTTATCTCAAAACAATTGGTGATAGGAAACGACACAACGATGATTTTATGGTAAGGGCAAGAGCTCAACCACAATTATGACCGCTCAGGAACGAGGGTTTTCGTTGACCTCAACACACGTAATCAAGAGTCCAATTTAAACGAAAAAAATAGACGTGAATAAATTATTGTAGAATATATTCACTTGTGAAAGCACGGCTTTCATGTCAACCATGCATACGAGTGGTTTAAGTGATTTTAAGTAAGTGAGGCCCGTATCCATCACCACTATTATGCACGGGTGTTATAAGACGGAAACGGATCCCCTGATTGGTCCAAACAAGGAAGCCCTGTATGGACCAATCAGGGGATGGCACATGGGGTTGAGATGTCACATCCCATCTTTAAAAAAAAAAATCACACATCTTTAAAAAAAAATCTCATCTCCCATGTGGCATCCCCTAAGTGGTCCAAATAGGATTTCCTTGTTTGGACCAAACAGGAGATCTAGATCCTTATAAGACACATATAATTACAGAATTTAATGAATCTAGCGGCCATGATGGTTAATGAGAAATCTATACACTCAACTTTTTTTTAATTTATATCCAATAATTAACCATGATACTAAAGAGTTTAAGAATGAAATTTTATTAGACACCGATGAAATGGAAAGGGAATATTGTCCGTACAACAATTCTTAGACCTGACATTCGCCCATAAATTGTCAAAATTTATGTAATTTTCACACAAATATCATGTGATATCTTAGGATCATGCGTTATCACACACATCGAACCATGTAATATTCTAAAACAATGCGACATCACAAGTATCGCCCCATCCGATATTGCAACACTTTTATACAAATGGTTTTATAGAAAATATTTAAATTTCACCTATTTTTAGGAAATTGGCAAATATCATATTTAAAGATGGTTGTATGTACAATATCTCAATGCAAAGACTCACTTGTGTTCCGAAGCAGACACATTTCACATTCAAGATTTTTAGTGATAATGTTGAGGATGCTATCTCCACAAAACCCTAAAAAAAAACCCTGAAATGATGGAGGTGTAGTACAACACCACTTTATAAAGGTATGGGATGGAGGGACTAATGGGAGAGAATCCACCGCCACTTGATATTTTTTAGGTATAGGGACGATCACTGCTCCCCACAAAGGCACCTCATGCTCCCTTTGAGGTTTCAAGTGCCATTATTTTCCAACGCATATGTGCCCATGGAATCCAAGAATTTCATGGCAAGTGCCAGACAAGAAAAGCTGACAATTCTCCAAATAGGCCACATAAGACTGGTAAATGGTAATTCCTTGGAATGCCTCTTTTATGTGCCCATTTGTTTGTTATTAACCATTGAAACTTCAGGGGTAAAAACATTTTTACCAAAAAACTGAAAAGGGGGAAGATTATTTGAGCAGTATGATGGATGCTCCATCTATGTTTGAACTTAGATCCTCCTTAATTATTATCAATTGAGGTGGGCCCTGCTAAGAGCCTATTTGTTTGAAAGATATCTTAGGGCCATTTATTTTCTAGAATTCAAGTAATTCTTGTCTGAAAATTCCCCAGATATGGTGGAATTTCTGGATGCTCGGACTTTAGCATCCAGGAATTCCACAAAAATATAAAGAGAATGCTGGAATTTTAAAAATGCTTGACAAGAAACATGAGATTTGCAAAATGCTAAGGTCCCAAAATACCCAACATCTATAATTCCTGTAAAGAATTCTAATAAAGAAAGAAGCCACGTTTGTGTGGCTAATTTGCCACAAAAAAAGGAGAGGAGCTTCTGAATTCCTCAAATGTTGTGTTTTCAAAGCACAAATGTAGAAGTACCACCTCACATTTTAAAAGCCTAACTTTGAAAATCTTATTAAATTAAGATTTTGAAATAGAATGAATTTTTTAATTATTTTTCGAGAATACTAGAATTTATTAGAGAAATTTTAAATATTAAGAGTCAAATAAAAGAATTCCAAATGGTTGGGAATGACATATGCCGCCATCAAAACTTACTGCACATGCAAGATTCTAACCTAAAATCATCTACTGTTTTGAATGTTCTTGGCATTTCTGGCTGAGACTTAAAGGGCCTATTCATTTACTAGAATTCCAAGAATTCCCGAATTCCTAAACATAGTGGAATTTTTGGAAGCTCATTGGACTTGAGCATCCAGGTATTCCACCAAAATGTAAAGAAAGTGAAATTCCTAAATTCCCAAATGTCAAAAGAGAACTTTCATGTGGTTGGAATCTAGATATGCTAGTGAAAAAACATGAGATTCAGAAATTCGAGGGAATAACTTGTCACATTATGTCTAAAAATTTCTGGACACGGTGAATTCCTGGCAGAAATTCCACTAAAGAAATAGAGTCTTAAACGTGTTAAAATTCTTTGACCCGTTTCTTTATCAGCATTCCAAGAATTCATGTCTGCGAGAATTTCAAATTCTCCGAAAGTTGTCTCCATAGGTGGAATTCCAAATCCCTCTTTTTTATGGATGATTTGAAATTCCAATATATAGTATAGAAAGTGGAATTCTAAGAATTCCAAAAGGTCTTTTGAGTAGTTAGAATTTGAAACTCTAATGAAAGAAACACAACATTTTAAATATCAGAGGATAAGATGTCACATCATATTAAAAAAATCTCCAACCTTCCAAATTCTAGTCATAAATCCTGATAAAGAAACACACGAGTGTTTCAAAATATATCTCTTCTGAAGAATTCCAAATACACCGTTTGATATTAAAAACTCTGTATATCAGCCCACCTGCCATTTTTCTGACCTTTTGAATTCTTAGAATTCCAACATTCAGAATGCTTGAATGCTTGATGAAGCTTTTGAGCATTTAAAATTTCACTGCAACATTTGAAAATTTTCAGCCGACCCCAACATGTGGGCTTGAAGAATCTCTGCGAAGTTGAAGAAATGATAACTGCTGTTAAAAGCTTTTTAACTTTCCTCTAACCTTTTATGCCTGCAACCGCACGAGAGTCTAATCAAAGGATTTCGAATCCATCCAAGCATGGGCTATAATTGATGGCATTGGCACCACTTGTTACGGAAAGCTTCAATCATAATTAATAACTGTGCATTGCTCTGCTGCTTCTGCAGATCACATGCTTGCTTGGGCTTTGGCAGTTGAGTGATTCCAGGTTTTTTGAAGGACTTCCAATCATGCTTTTAAGAGGGTGGGATCAGCTGAGGGATTTTTAATGAAATCTATGAATGGAATTACTGTTGGGTCTTACATTTTTCTTATGTGAATTGCTCCCTTTGTTAGAGTTTTGTCTCATTTGTGAAAAACTTTAGATCTCCAAATGGATTTGATTCTATTCTATCCTCTCAATTTGTGGTATTAAATGATTTCAGTTCCTTCGTTTTCTCAACCAGAAGGACCCATAAAAGATACAAACAAGAGGATCCTAGTCTTATCATATAAGTGATTGTCAATAGACCTGATTAGTAAATTACCTACGATGGCTATCATATAAATTACCTTTGATGGCTATCATAGACCTTTCTAAAAGGCTTCCTTGTGGAGTCCACCAAAGGCCACAACAATCAAAAAGAGAGATTTGGAGATCCAAAGATTGAGATGAAACCTACATTATACAAAATACGGGGATCCAAATACTTCATCCACGACTCTCCAGTATAACTGTTGTAGAAGGCATCAATTTTTTGGAACTTCAATCCAATTATGATTAACAATTGAATGAAAGTTCAATTTAGGCTAATAGGAGCGTAGTCAATGTAAAAAAGCCGAATTGATCATGAGGAATGTCATGTGTTGAAAAAAGAGAAGTTTGATCCTTAAGTGTGCCTACATAAAAATAGGCATAAATCACTTGCAATCACCATTCTTAATAGAACCATAGCAACATTAGAAAAATTGATAATCCTCTCACATTAGGTAGTGGTGGGCCTGACTTGCAAGCAATCTTTCTGGTACAGAATGTTTTGTTCCCCTCATACTTGAAACTTAGTTACAATGTTAGGTTGAATGGTTCAATAGAAGTAATAAATCTGGTAAATCGGGCCCCTGCATTGTCCGTGTTTTATTGTAATTAGAAGTAGGTCTATTATTGTAACTCTATTGTGATTAGAAGTAGAGTTTGGGTGTAATAAGATTTTGAAACTGATATTATAAATAGATATTGAGAGTCTCTATGATGTACACCTCTTCTAATTGCATAATAAATTCTCCTGTCTTTCTCATGGACGTAGGCCACAAGCCGAACCACGTAAATCTCTGTATTCTCTCATGCGTGCTTGATCTATTCTCGTAGGCCCTAGATTACAACATACACTAAGGGCCTGTATGTTAACATAAAATATATAGGTTTTGAATGTATAGAATTAATATCATAATCTCCCCATTAATGGAAAGTGAATAAAGAATAGATGAGAAATAAATATTGAATACCCAACCATCATCCTTGTAATTCAAATCTCAAAAAAGTCAAGATTTCATCTACATTTCCATCTCATATCCTTCATTCTTCACCTCTTTAATAATCCTTCTTTGTTCACCATGAATTCTAACGTAATTTAATTCCTATATAATTTAACATTAGTCTGAAAAGTGAGACTTGTTGGCTAATGTGTTCGTTATACTTTGGATTCCAAAATCATTATTTCATCATTGCATGAGTTTTCATACAATAAGCTAATCAGCGCCACATTATATGAAACTTAATGCTAAAGGCATTTGTCAAATCGAAGTCTAATTGATCATTCCTCTTGAGAAGAAAAAAAAAGGTGAAAAATGAATGCGCCATATTTTAGATGTTTCTTATGAGTTTTTTTTTTTTTAAGGTAAATACTCACTCACCAAATTATTCAACTCGCCCAGTCTCCTCACCATCATTGCTACAATCAGGGGTCAATCCATGGATTGATAGTTTTTATAGAAGGGAAGTGATCATTAAAAATTGGTGCTCAAAGGTTATGTGGGTGTATATTTGCAAGAATTCCGAACCGGATTTCTTATTGTTGAAGAATTTTAACTGAAATTGTAGCTTTCCTCCAACATTTAGATATCCATGTTTAGCTTCTAAGCATATTTGGATGGACTTAAAAACTTTTAGAATTCTAAATAATTCTCCAAGTTCTCTAAATTTCAACTTTCGAAGTGCTCATTAGTTTTGAACATTATTGAATCTTTGAAATCCTCAAGTATCACCTAGAAACAGGAAGTTCATAATATTGTTAATCCTTTGCTGAAAGTATTATACCCCCAAAAAAAAAAATTATAATTCACCCACACAAGAAAATTTTCCTAGGTTTGCCCTTTGTGCTCATCGCGTATGTTGTCATGCCGCACAAATGATTTTGGATAAGCAACTACATAATCATGGTCAATTTTTGGACTAACCACACGCAAAACACATGATTAATTTAAGACTAAATGGAGTTGAACATGTTTGACAACTTATAGCAAGCAGAGATCAGTTCTTGTGAACCATTTGGATTCAACGAGGTGGCCCTCTTATTGGATGAGAAGACCTTACAAATTTTGAAGCAAACAAATCATTTACCCACACTTAAATTATTCAAGAGTGGTTGGAAAGTCCACTAAATTCAGGTGGGCCACCCGATGACTTATCTGATCCTTGGATCCAAAAGAGAACCTATGGGAGACCCAATAGGTGGTTGACCAGTGCGAGGTGGACCTTGTTTGGCCCACCATCCAGCGTTTGATCGGATAGAGGGAGAGTACGTGTTTTAGGAAGCAGTTAAGAAGCGTGATTTTTTTTTTTTTTTTTTAAGTTTCAGTCATTGTTTGGTCCATTCACTTTCTTGCGTTGATACCGGGACCCAGGTGGGCCATCGGATGACCCATCCGATCCGTGGATTCGAATGAGGACCCACCAGAGACCCATTATATGATGGACCCGTGCGAGTTGGACCATGTTTGACCCACCATCCAGCGTCTGATCAGAGAAGGGGAGAAGACTTATTTTAGGAAGCAATTGAGAAGTTTGATTTTTTTAAAGTCATTGTTTGGGCCATACAGCTGTTCCGCTTGATTTTCATGCGTTGATACCGGGACTCAGGTGGGCCACCGGATAACCCATCCGATCCGTGGATCCGAAGGAGGACCCACCGGTGACCCATTAGGTGTTGGACCTGTGCGAGGTGGGCCCAGCGTCTAATCAGAGAGAATGAGATGACGTGTTTTAGGAAATAGTTAAGAATTGAGAATTTGTTTTTGTTTTTGTTTTTTTTTTTTTTGAAGTTTTAGTCATTGTTTTGGCCATTCAGTTTCTTGCGTTAATACCGGGACCCAGGTAGGCCACCAGATGACCCATCCGATCCGTGGATTCGAATGAGGACCCATGAGATACTCAGTAGTTAGTGGACCCGTGCAAGGTGGGCCTAGTTTAGCCCACCATCCAACGTCTGATAGGAGAAAGGGGGAGTATTTGTTTTAGGAAGCAGTTAAGAAGTGAGATTTTTTTTTAAAGTTTCAGTAATTGTTTGGGTCATTCAGTTTCTTGCGTCGATACCGGGACCCAAGTGGGTCACCTGATGACCCATCCGATCCGTGGATCTGAAGGAGGACCCACCGGAGACCTATTATGTGGTGGACCCATCCTACGTTACATAGTGAGTTTTTTTTTCTTTAGGAAGTTATGAGGGTCGGTTAGTGAAAGTGGAGAGCTACATGAGATACTGATACGTGGAGCCCTGTGGTTAAACAAATGGAGATTACATTCCCTTACTAATAAAGATATCCGGAGTTTGAATTGATCTGGACTAAAATTGGCCTTGGATATAGACTGCAACTTGTAGCGCCTGTAATCTAAACAGTTTCTAAGATATAAATTGTGGGCTTAGTTCTCACTAGCTAAGGCCATTGGATCAAGATCCACGGTACACTCTATTCTTCACATGACAGCAACACCACATATTGGCAAAGATCCACTGGTCAGTACTACTCAGATCTTCATAATCTTCTGTCCATTCAATGGCCCAATTTGAGATTCCTACCAAAAAAATGTCCTTGAGATGAAGTGGGCCACACAGTTAGGACTCTTTGCCAGTATTCATTTATTTCTTTGAGAAGGTTGTGACTTTTGACTGGGTCTGGTTTTGAAACTTAGAAACAACAAGTGTGCATATGATGATAATCATGGGCCCACTTTTTATTGCTCTAGCTGAGAGTGTTGGCTCAATTTAAGCATCCAATTCCAATGAATGCATCTGCAGTCCTTCACCTGTACACTCTGTGAAGCATCCTATTTTTGTCTTTAGCACCAAAGGGGGTTCAGCATTTATTAATGGCTTTCTGTCCATCTGTTTTATTTGGGTTGGCCCACTCAATCAACGGTGTAGATCAGATGCAGCAAAGCAGGGCACGAGAGCCTCCTGTCTCATCCGCAAGACAGTTGGCCAGGCATCTTACACATTGCAGTTCAGTGGAAGGATTTGATTCCTTGAAATCACTTCTTAGAGTTGAGTGCGATATTTACGTGGGGGAAAAAACACACTGTTATATCATAGATAAGTGAAATATAATTAATTGTAATCATACTTAATACATTCTAATCAAGACATTTTTGTTTAAAGATAAGCAAGTCTTTCAATTTTAAAAAAGAAAAGATTGCATAGAGAGAAGTCGTCCATGACTAGGGATGTAATTTGGTTTTCGATTCTTCGATTACTGGGAGGTTCCGACCCATTAAAAACGGGTCTGGTTCCTTATTTTGGCCCCAATAAATAATGGGTATGGGTTCGGTTCCACCTTGGTTCAGACCCGTGGATCCGAGACCCGACGTATTACCTCGATTTTCAAAAATCTCTCATAAAAATGATCTTTTTTAATATCATTCTCTACCAAAACTCGGACCCAGATCCAAACCCGTCTCATATATGGTTTTGGTTTCAGTTTCGGAGCCAAGAAACCGGTTCCGAAACTGTTCCAGATCCAGATCCAGTTCCACATTTTCCTTAATAGTTCTTATTCCGGGTCCACCATGGACCCGAACCGGAACCGACCCATTTACAACCCTATCTATGACTCTCCAAATGAAACATGCCCGGTAAAGAATTAAAATACAAAGGGATCACAAATTATATAAAAGTCCGGACCCCAGATCAGGACAATTACATACTGAGATTCCCACAGCAGGAGATTTTACCTTATGGGTATAGGCTTCTTTAATTAAATGTGCCCCAAAATGTTTTTTTGGTGAATTTGATGCCAAATGTATTATCCAAAGCTCTTATGAAACATTAATCAAGGAATTAGAGAGGCCGGACACATTAATCTAGTTTCGTTAATTAAAACTTGCTGGGAAGATTTAAGTAAGCATAATTTGGATTTGTACCATGGTTTTAAAAGATAAAAAATGTGGATAAAATTATGAGGTACTTTAATGAGAAATAAGATGTGGAAGATATTTGAGAGTTTATATCACTAACTAAATTTTATATATAGCAGAAGCGAGGGCAATCCTCCTGATGGCTTCAAAGGCAAGGGAGAGAGTTGAATAGTCATGTGATTTAAGATGCACTAATGCGGTTAAAGCCATTACAGATGACCACAAAGTCATTGTAGATGCCCAGCATCTTACAATTAAGTTAGTGGTTTTTGCATGTCTTTGATTTCTTTAGTTATTTTCATATAACAGATGTTGGATTTATTCTTAGAGTTTTTAATGTGGTGATGATCAATAGTAAGTCAATTTTGGGTATTTTCGTAATAGAAAACTAGCAACAAACGCCCGTGCTAAGCCCGGGCCAAAACAAAGATATAGTAAATTATTATAATAATTAAAACTAAAAAAGAAGAATCCACTATTATTATTTTAAAGAATTTTTAAAAGAAAATAAAGAGGAAAATGACCTTAAGATTTTATGGTAAAAGAAAGAAATTATCGTGAAAAATAATAATGAGAATTTTGTAATATCACACCTATAAAATCTTTGTAAATTGAAAAATGCATGGGTTGAAAGTCTCCACTAAAAAGGAGAAAATTCTGGATGGAAGCAAAAAGAAAAAATGATACCATTCAAAGAAGGAAAAAAATGAGAAAAAAAATGCATCCATTAATATTAGTCATAAGAAATGCATTCAGATTTTTGTTACCCATTGCTGATTTTAAAGACCAATGAATTCAACTTCTTTGATGATAGGATCATCGAGACCTCATAAATGGAGTTCTTGTTGCTGTCAAATTGATTATGTCTGAAATACATATAAAAATAAAGAAAAACAGTAAAAGAAATTTCAAACTTTATGGTGGATAGTACTCTCAAACCCATCATCAAACCCAAACAAAACGGCTTATTTAATCAAAGAAATTTCAAATGTCATTGGTTATCAAATAACATGGGACCATCGCCCACTATCATCATCCTAATGAAAATCGATGCCCTGTGCTGTTGTGCCCATGGATGCTCGTCGGGCCAATTTAGCATGCATGAGCAAGGCTCAGAGCTTTTTAATTTATTTGAAATTAGTTGAGTATTTTACTTCAAACATTCTTTTAAAATTTGAAGAATAAACCCATAATAAAAAATAAAATTAAGAAAAACATCATAAAAATACAGCATGAAAACATAAGTGCATACACAATCCAATGATAGAAATAGTTTAGAAGAAACAAATAAAATCATGGAAACTCAACGCCTAAAAATCAAACATTGAAACCAAGAAATAAAGAAAAACCATAAATCCATGAAAACATATCAAAATACAAAGAAAAATAAAATAGGACTACGATAAAAGGAAAAAAAATCATTAAACACCAAAAAATACATAAAAAAAGAAATGTATAGAAATTGTACATTTAGTGTTTTTAAATTTATGACATTTGATTAGATAGGCTCCATACATATAACATTGATTGCATCATTAGATATTCTTCACATTTAGATGAGACTCATGGTATGTAAGCTCTACAATTTTCGTTAAACGTGTGTTATTGTATTGCATCGAACTTTCTTCACAGTTAGTTGGGCTTTGAATTCTCATTCACGTATTATGGGATTTGTCACATTTCATTAGATGGGCCCCATATCATTAACATTCTTTATAGCTTGGTGGGCTCCACAATATTGGAGATTTATGACTTTAGTTAGATGGGGTCCATAGTATATAATATGGCACCATCAAAATTGATAATTGAGGATTAAGATAAGAAGATAAAATAGAAAAGTTCGGAAAAGAGAGATTTGAGGGGAAGTTAAAAGGATTTTAGGTACTCTACTAAATGAGAGATTTTTAGGGAAGATTGGAGGAGATGGAGAGATTTTAGGAGATTTGAGGAGAATTGAGAAGGCCCCACTTGAAAGGCAAAGGCTCCCTCACTATTTTATAAGTGATTTTTCTTAAAGGTGAATAATTGGGTGCTGACGTGGCACCCTCACAGCCCACCTCCCCATTTGCTTTAATATATACTAGCAACGCAGGCCCGGGCAAATAGTTTATTACAAAATTCATAAAATATTGAATCTTCAAATACCTATAAAATAAAATAGACTTTCATAAAAGATTTATTTTAAATCATGCGAATCATTTGGTGTGCACTTTACATTTTTAAGAGCACAGAAACCAATAGTGAAATTAAAGGTTATAAATGATGAATAGTTCAGACCAACGCTGAGTAATAGAAAGATGTATCAATGACAATTCATGGAAGTTTTATATTGTGACTTAGTTGGATTATTCGAATGGGTGCACTAGTTGGAAAGTGAAAGTTCAGCCCCTAAAGAATTTTTTTTATGAAAGTATATGCTGGACCATTAAGTCAGCATTCTACCAAGGATATGAAAGCATATTAACATGTAAATATTTTCATTATTCTAGAAGACATGTCCCCACCTTCAAATTATAAGATAAGCATTTAATGTAAGGCAATACAATAAAGTTATGTATAGGAGGAAAAAAATGAGCTTGTCAAAACTTATTTAATCTCATGGTGAAAAATCTATGTATCCATTCTCATGGGTTCCAGAGACCCGGTAATTCTAATAAGTACATGATAAGCCACCAAACATGAAACCAAGCATGAATACATAAAGGGTTAAATATAATAAGAATCCATGAACCATTCAAATCCACCCCAAATCAACATTGGATTGGACATATCCATTCACTAAATAAATGTTAATGATGTCTCAGAAAGATTATGCAATTCAACCACTTGTATCTGCGTTAGTCACTGACTTTGTCACTTCACTTTCCAATTGATCAGGTGCATTACTTGTCCCAATGGCTGGAGTGTTGATTTTATCTTTCATCTTTAACGTTGTTGACATAAGTGAAAATAAGTTAGTGAAAAATCTTATTAAAACAAAATTGTAAAGGCTCACAATGTTCTATTTCTAATAGTAAAAACTTTCCCTCATGATTGACGTTTATGAGTTCTATTTTTTTAATTGGAAGTCCACTATCAAAAGTAGATTTGCTTATGTTCGATCCTATCTTTAGATGGAACAAGTATTCCTACCATAGTGCTTTATGGATTTGAGGTGCGAAATGGGTGTACCAATCATCCTGCAACATTTGATAAAAATAAATTTACAAGACAAAGAATAGAAACAAACAAACATTTGATAATTGAGATTTAGATATATTGTATATGATAGGAGCATATAAAAAGAATAGAAAGAAATAAACATTGCGTCATTACCTTAGTTGCATTTAGTTCAAAATTTTCTTCTGATGTATTCAAGAATTCCTTAACAACGTTGTCTTGGAGCAAAAATGTTGCACTTCCAGTGTGATCCATTACAGTTATTGTTGCAATGTATCTACAGTTATAAAAGTTAAAAATTATAAAGTATAAATTAATATATTTAATTTATAAATCTAACATATTACATGAAAGTTGTGCATTATTAATAACTTACCTTCTTTTGTTTGTTCGCATGGGGAAAGTGCAATGATTGCATTGACCATTATTTACACCTGGATCGATTTTTTTTATCACACATATTACAAGATACGAATGATAATGGTCTATCCATGTGCAACATTGCGACGGTAGCTTTGATTGTAACATATTTCACCTATAAATATGCAGGATAAAATTTATTATTTTAGTTCATAAATTACAAATATAAATGATAAATGCACACAATAATAATATAAAAGATGTGAATGATAAATAGCTTACTTTAGTTACTCCTTTATCCACTCTTGAAACTAAATCTTCCAATAAAATTCTGTTATTCATCGAATCACCACTGTGGCCTTCATTCATGTATTTAATCTTTTAAAAACGTATTTGAATGATATATTTTATTATTTAATTTATTAAAATTGAAAAGATCATAATTTTACCACTTTAGTAAAGAATTTGCCTCTGGAATAGTTGGGTTGATCATTATCATGGTAGCGAATGATGTGCTCAGATAAATATTGCCTGCACTTACTTTTAACATTAGTGTTAAATCATATGTTTGAATGAATAGAAGAAAGTTTAATTACTTACCATTGTATTCTTTAACTACGATCGATGTAGTCAAGAGGACTCTTCCAACATTTGATGTTAAAGTATAAAAGTGGTATGATGCCAACTCTCCCCATAATGCTAGATTCAATTTTTTTCAAACTACAAGAATAGAGTAGAAAATGAGAAATTAGTATATTTATCCAATAGGAGATTTTAAATAAATCTGTAGCTTGTAAATAAACATACCTTTCATCATATAATGTAACATCTAGTTTTGCTAGTTCTGTTCCATCTTGTTTTCTTATATAAGATATGCCTGTTACATCTTCTATAATTCCGATGATATCTATATAATGAGAAAAAATGCAGTGAATAATAATTTAAATAAGAAAATATTCTACTTGAAGCTAGAATTCATAGTTAATTACCTGGAAGAAATTTGACTTTGTTTAGTAGAGATGGAAGTGTATCAATTGGAACAAAGTAAAACTTGATGAATGGAATTTCATGACATGGATCAGTTATTTGTACGATTGTGGAATCTTGACGAGTTCACAAAAAATACACTTTCATAGCATTATTTTATGAGGTTTCAAAGATAAAAGAACTCAAAACACTATTTTTAGCATAAAAATAATAAATTTCCTCCCCATCATGCTTTGCTCATATCTTTCCATTATAGATAGTCATTTGTATGCATTTATATGAGTTCCAATGGCCTTTATACAAAAATGTTAAAAAATACTTTCAATTATGTTAATTTCTCTTTGTAGGTGTTAAATTGAAGATTAATTTGAAGATTAAAGTTGAGATTCAAGAGTTAAAGAGAGTAAGGCTAAGTTTGGAAGACAATTGGATGAAGAAATGACAAAGATAGGCCAACAATAAGAAGAAAAATGAAAGACCTGGGTTGGTATTTTGACCATATCTTTTCACTCGGATGTCCGATTGAGGTGATCTCAGAAGAGTTTCCTTCTTTATATAGAGATATTTGCCCTGCTCTTTTTGGTTTCTTTCCGATGTGGGACTTCACAAGAATGGAAATATGAACATATGAATGTAATTCTCGTGTTAGAAAACAGTCCCCAGATTGATGTGCAATTTTGACCCCCGGAACGTCCGAATTGGGAAAAATGTTGATGATTTGTAGATCATAGAACAAGCTTTCCAATGCTTTTGAGATCACCTCAATCGGACATCCAAGTGAAAAGATATGGTCAAAATACCAACCCAGGTCTTTCATTTTTCTTTTTATTGTTGATCTTTGTCATTTCTTCATCCAATTGTCTTCCAAACTTAGCCTTACTCTCTTTAACTCTTGAATCTCAACTTTAATCTTCAAATTAATCTTCAATTTAACACCTACAAAGAGAAATTAACATAATTGAGAGTATTTTTTAACATATTTTGTATAAAGGCCATTGGAACTCATATAAATGCATACAAATGGCTATCTATAATGGAAAGATATGAGCAAAGCATGATGGGGAGGAAATTTATTATTTTTATGCTAAAAATAGTGTTTTGAGTTCTTTTATCTTTGAAACCTCATAAAATAATGCAATGAAAGTGTATTTTTTGTGAACTCGTCACACCCCCAAACCTACATTTTGCTAGTCCCGAGCAAAATAAAAGAAAACTAACTATATGCAGAAAATGATAAAAAAAATCCTAACTCACTTTCGCAGGAATCGCGGCTGCACTTAGCTCGTGCAACAAGCCATTTAAACCCCTAAGTTTCTCTTAGTGGACGAGTTTTGTCTCGTGAGGGTTTTCAGCGAATAAATCCCACAAAATTCTTTTTATTTATATCCTCGGGTTTTTAGCAAGCTAATAAAAATGAGACCAAGTTTAGAACACTATCCAATTGCTAAAAATCTTTCAAGGATGCTCAAGTCCCGGAGTGTATTTGAGTGAGTTTAGCCAACACTTGTGCGGTTTTGGGTTCTGAGAAAACACAAATTTGATCACCTTCTAAATCCATTCGTTTTGACTTCAGCCTCACAGTCATACTCTCGGAAATAAAATCACTTAGATTTTCTGACTTATCACTCTATATGTGAGTATTGGTAAGGCAAAAGGACTCACATATCCTTTGAGAATGAAGAATTTTTGGTGAAGTTATCTCATGGAAAGAACAACCATTTAACTAAGGGTAAAAATGCTCACTCAACTTCTCACTTGTTTTAACATCCTAACTTTTCCTGAAATCCAATAGGTCTTTCATTGGTTGTAATGGGGTTAGAGCAAAGGGTTTGGTAAAAATGGAAAATGAGGTTTTAGGGTTTCTGAGAAGGTAAGATCTTGAGTTTTCTTCGAAGGAATTTTCTTCGATTCGACTTCACTTTTTCCTTTTCTTTTTTTTTTTTTTTGTTTTGTTGTTTTTTTTTTTCAACTATGCTCTTTTTTTTTTGTTTTTTCGAGAAGACTTTTTCCTTAAATAGATCATGTGAAGTATCAACAATGCACACTTCCTTCTTTCTTTATCTTTTCCTTCCTCTTCTCAAAAACAATCGGTTGAAGGCTTTTTATTTGGGTGGAGAGGCTTTGGGAATTTTTAAGGAAAAATGTATAAAGGATAATGGCTCAAAAGGGTTACTATGGAAATGTTTTTATGGGTAGGTTTTTAATGGCCATGAGGTTTTAATTTTAGATTGCCTATCATCACTTTACCAGGTCTAGAAGGGTGCTCACAAGCTACAAGTCAAGGTTAGTTCGCAATTTTGATGACACCCTCAATGGTTGGAAAGAAATAGGCACTAATGAGATAAAAAGAAATGTGCCAAAAACTACGAGTTTGAGTAGCTCTTCATTCTACTCGGAATTAGCGCAGAAGAGTCCTTACCCTGAAGGAATAGAAAGGCTCTACACTCAATTGGTTTAGTCTCCACTAGTGATTTGTCAGGGTCACTCATATGTGCTCACTCTTCACTTGGACTACACTCATGTGGCTAAATGTGCAAGAATTTTTCTTAGACTTGATTTTGTGATATTCTTTTTAGGATTTGGATAGTATGGTAAACTAAGATTTCGAAACTTATTAACAAGCTAAAATCCCATGGAATTTTCTTTTTTTTTTTTTTTTTGGAGAAATTAAAAAAAAATTACTTAATATTTACAGGCAAATACATGTGTGCAATGCAGTACCACACCCCCAAATCTAAATCAAACATTGTCCTCAATGATATGCAATGCGAAATGATAAATGGACAAGGAGAAGAAAAATGGAATGCCTTACCATGGGTTGGAGCAAAAAATGAATATTAGGTTGCCTACCAACCAACGCTAAGTTTCACTTTGTCAGCTCGACGTGACCCTAAAAATTACTTATGCAAAATACACAGGGTCCTGAACAAGGGTTTCTTCGACATCCTTGTTCTTAAGCTCCAGAAAAGGTTTCAACCTCTGACCATTGACTTTGAAAACATCCCCATTCTTGGGGTTCTCAATCTCAACTGCCCCATGAAAATAGACAGTGCGGACAATGAAGGGTCCAGTCCAGCGGGATCTTAGTTTTCCTGGAAAAATATGCAGGCGGGAATTATACAGAAGAACTTTCATGCCCAGTTCAAAGGATTTCCTCAAGATAGATTGATCATGGTTTATCTTCATCCAATCCTTATAAATCTTGGCATTCTCATAGGCGTCATTTCTAAGTTCCTCCAGCTCATTGAGATGCAACTTGCGTAGGTTACCGGCTTTAGTTAAATCAAAATTGAACATTTTGATGGCCCAGTAAGCATTATGCTCCAATTCTACCGACAAGTGACATGCTTTCCCAAAGACCAATCGATATGGAGACATGCCGATCGGGGTCTTATAGGCAGTCCGATCAGCCCATAAAGCGTCTGTCAATCTTAAAGACCAATCTTTCCGGGTAGGAATGACTGTCTTTTCCAAAATTTGCTTTATTTGCCTATTAGACACTTCCACCTGTCCGCTAGTTTGTGGGTGATATGGAGTAACAACCTTATGAGTAATAGAATATTTTTTCATCAGATTCTCGAAGGTGCTATTACAAAAATGACTCCCACCATCACTGATAATCGCCCTGGGGGTACCAAATCTAGAAAAGATGTTTTCTTTAATAAATTTGATAACCACGTGACGGTCATTCGTTCTGGTTGGAATCGCCTCTATCCATTTGGAGACATAATCTACAGCAAGCAAAATGTATAAGTTGCCGAAGGAACTCAGAAATGGACCCATGAAGTCTATGCCCCAAACATAAAAAATTTCCACAATAAGCATCGGATTTAAAGGCATCATGTTCCTCCGCGTAATTCTGCCTAATTTCTGACAACGTTCACAGTGCAAACAAAATGTGTGACAATCCTTGAAAAGGGAGGGCCAGTAAAATCCGCATTGCAACACCTTTGCTGCGGTCTTTCTAGAACTAAAATGCCCACCACAGGCGTGGTCATGGCAGAAGGATATCACACTTAAATAGTCCTCTTCTGAAATGCATCTCCTAATGATCTGGTCTGGGCAGTACTTGAACAGGTATGGGTCATCAAAGAAGAAATGCTTAACCTCAGACAAAAACTTGGACCTATCCTGTTTGGACCAGTGATCGGGCATCTGTCCAGTGACCAGGTAGTTAACGATATCTGCAAACCAAGGAAAATGGGAGACACTCAACAATTGTTCATCCGGGAAACTCACTCAATGGAATGCTCTCATGCTTGAGGTCTGAAGGTAATCGAGAGAGATGGTCAGCTACAACATTTTCAGAACCTTTCTTGTCCCGAATCTCAAGGTCAAATTCTTGTAATAAGAGAATCCACCTAATCAGACGAGCTTTCGCATCTTTTTTCATCAACAGGTACCTAAGGGCCGAATGATCGGTGTAAACTATGACCTTAGACCCAATCAAGTAGGGTCTAAACTTTTCCAGGGCAAAGACGACAGCTAACAGCTCTTTCTCTGTGGTTGTGTAATTTAGCTGAGCATCATTCAAGGTCCTACTGGCATAATATATGACATGGGACGATTTGTTCACTCTCTGTCCTAGCACAGCCCCAAGAGCATGGTCAGAAGCGTCACACATGAGTTCAAAGGGAATTGTCCAATCAGGTGGCTTTATTATCGGGGTAGAGGTTAACTCCTTTTTCAATTGTTCAAATGCTTGTAGGCAGGGTTCATTGAAGACAAAAGGCATATCCTTAGATAGCATATTGCACAAGGGTGCAGCTATCTTGCTAAAATTCTTAATGAACCGTCTATAAAAACCTGCATGGCCCAAGAAAGATCTGATATTCTTCACCGTTTTTGGCGGTGGCAGGTTGGAAATGAGTTCAATTTTGGCCTTGTCAACCTCAATGCCATTCTCAGAAATAACATGGCCCAAGAAAATTCCTCTTTTCACCATGAAATGACACTTTTCCCAATTCAAAACAAGATTCTTTTCTTGATATCTCACTAAAAAAAGGTTCAGGTGATGCAAACATTCTTGGAAACTACTCCCATGGACCGAAAAATCGTCCATAAACACCTCTAAGAATCGCTCGACCATGTCTGAAAATATGCTCATCATACACCTTTGAAACGTCGCAGGTACATTGCACAGCCCAAAAGGCATGCGCCGGTAGGCAAATGTACCGAAAGGACATGTAAAAGTTGTCTTGTCCTGATCTTCGGGTGCTATGGGTATCTGATTATAGCCGGAGTATCCATCAAGGAAACAATAAAAGGCATGACCGGCTAGTCTCTCAAGCATCTGGTCCATAAATGGGAGGGGAAAATGGTCTTTACGGGTGGCCGAGTTCAACTTTCTATAGTCAATGCACACTTGCCAGCCTGTCTGGGTCCTTGTGGGCACTAACTCGTTCCCCTCATTCTTTACAACAGTTATCCCAGATTTTTTTGGCACAACATGGACTAGGCTCACCCATGAGCTGTCCGAAATAGGGTAAATGATACCTGAATCCAACAGTTTCAGAACCTCCACTCTTACGACATCCTTCATTGATGGATTAAGACGCCTCTGTGGTTCTCTAGAAGTTTTTGCATTTTCTTCCAAATGGATCCGATGTTGAACCACAGATGGACTTATTCCTTTTATATCTGCAATTGTCCAGCTTATAGCCTCTTTGTGATCCTTCAGGATTTCAATCAATTGTTGTTCCTGGACTTCTTCTAGGTCCGAGGCTATAATGACGGGGAGGGTTTCGGCTGGGCCCAAAAACACATACTTGAGAGTGTCAGGTAGTGGTTTTAGGTCGAGCTTGGGCGGTTCTTCAATTGATGGAACAAGTGGGGCAGCCGATGGGGTCAAGATCTCTGGCTTAGGTTGCCACTGACTCCTCTCAAAAGCAGGGGTAGAATCCAGTAACGCATTTACTTCTTTAATGCTTTTCTCAACATCAATGTTACCTCCAAAATGTGCAAGACAGGCCTCTAATGGGTCCTCACAAACTAATTGTGATCCAACACTCTCAATAAAAACCTCTAGGTAACTCACCTCACAAATTTCATAATCACTCTCATCTCTGGGCTGCTTGCCAACATTAAAAATGTTTATCTGGACTGTCATATTCCCAAACGATAGGTGCATCACACCATTTCGACAATTAATCAAGGCATTGGAAGTGGCAAGGAATGGTCTCCCTAAAATTACCGGGATTTTCACGATATTTCCGATTGGTGGTCGGGTATCAAGGACTACAAAATCCACTGGGAAAACAAACTCACCTACCTTGATCAAAACATCCTCAACAACACCTTTGGGGTACCTAACTGAAGCATCAGCTGGTTGTAAGGTCACCTTTGTTGGTTTCAGCTCCCCCAAACCTAACTCCTCGTATATCGAATACGGGAGCAGATTGACACTCGCACCCAAGTCCAGCAAAGCCTGTTCTATGTGATGATCCCCTATTTGACAAGAAATTGTAGGACACCCAGGGTCCTTGTATTTGATTGGGGTCGAAGTGGTAATGATGGAACTGCATTGCTGGGCTAAAAAGGCCTTTTTGGGTACATTGGTTGCTCTCTTGAATGTGCATAAATCTTTGAGGACTTTGGCATAAGTCGGGATCTGTTGGATGGCTTCTAACAATGGGATGTTAATTCTCACTTACTTGAACACTTCAAGGATTTTATCCATCTGGACATTATTTTTCATTTGACCTAGCCTCTGAGGATATGGGGCCTTGGGAACAAAGGTTGTAGGTGGGGGCTCACTCGGTGAGGCAGCTCCTATTGGTTTCTCAGGTTCCTTAGTAAGCTCTGGGTCCTTATTTGGTTCCTCAAGTTCTTTTTCCAAAACTACATGCTCCCTCCTCACTTGAGTCCATTCAGATTGCCTAGGGTCCTCTTCTGGTGTGTCAACCTCCTTTGCAGCCATTCTACGGGTGGTAACTGCATGCACTGCATTGACTTGCTCATGGACTTTGCCCTTGTCATCATGGACAACAAATTGGCCCGTCGAAGTTTGGCCTTTGGGGTTGGCTTCGGGCTGACTTGGGAAAGTACCCTTGTCTCTTTGAGCTATTGACCTAGCCAACTGGCTGACAGTGTATTCCAACTTGGCAATGGACTGGGTATTGGCATTCAAACTCTGAGTAGTGCTTTGCTGGAATTGGAGGGTATTTTGGGCCAACATTTTCATTGTGTCCTCTAGAGAACTTATCTGCTGATTCTGGGAATTAAGATTTTGATAACCTTGGACCATGGGTGGTCCTTGTGACACTTGGGGTACTTGAGGCTTTTGGTATCCCGGAGGTGGCATATGCTGGGCCATTGGCTGAGAAGGGTTTCCTTTGAAAAATTAGGATTATCCTTCCAACCAGGATTGTATGTATTTGAATACGAATCATACCTCGGCCTCTCATATCTAGTATTCTGGTAAAGTGCACTCACCTCCTCCATACTCTCACTTTGACTTTGACCAAAGAATGCTCTACATTGGGATCCATGATGGGTGAACTCTCCACAATTGGTGCAGGGTGGGGCAGTGGGGTCACTGACTGCTTGGCTCATCTTTAATGATTCCAGGGTCTTTGGGGTGGTCTGCTGACATGTTTGGTTCATTTCAAGGGCTTCTAATCTCCTTGTCAGCGTGGCCAACTTGGCATCGGCCTCGAATTTGGGTTCCATTCTATGCATGCCCCTTCTTTCTGCAACAATGGGTCTTTTGGGATCCTTTCTGATAGGTTCCCATTGGAGAGTGTTCTCAGCGACCTCTTCAAGGTATGTCCAAGCTTGGTCAGTTGTCTTTTGAGTGAATACTCCGTTGCAGAAAGACTCCACCATGGTCTTGGTGGGATAGTCCAGTCCTTCATAAAGGATTTGGACTAACCGGATCTTTTCGAATCCGTGATGCGGGCATTGTAACAATGAGTCTTTGAACCTTTCCATGTACTCATACCTGGTTTCTCCCTCCAGTTGGTGGAAGCTGTTCAGGGTATGTCTAATGAAGGCCGTTTTCTGTTTTGAATAAAACTTTTTATAAAAGGCCTCGAGTAGTCCCTCCCATGTGTTTATGGAATTAGCCTGTAAGGCATAAAGCCATGCTTTTGCCTTCTCCTTAAGTGAGAACGGGAACAACCTAAGCTTAAGGGCCTCTTCAGACATATGGTTATACTTCATGATCCCACAGATTTCCTCAAACTCTCTCACATGCTGATATGGGTTCTCATTTTCCACCCCTCGAAAAATTGGTAACATCTGGATTAAGCCGGATTTCAGCTCAAATGAGGCATTTGTGGCGGGTATGACGATGCATGAGGGTTGGGTAGATCGGGTTGGGTACATGTACTCCCTAAGAGTCATGGGTTGAGTTTGTGGGTTTCCGTCAGCCATTTCCTCAATGGCAATGGGGCCCACAAAATTCTCAATAGGGATATCGAATAAATCAAAGCTCTCTAAACGACCCTGCACACGTAACCAACTGTGCATAAACTACCTCTCAACTTCGAAAATGATGGTCCACTCAAGTGATGATGAACGAGGATTAATGCTTAAACACAAACAAGAAAAACAAAATGATTTTGAAAAACAAACTAAACTATTCTCAACTAAGGCTACCTAAAATTAAACTAGACAGCTCCTAACTGTGAAGAGTACACCTAGGCCTCCAATCCGGTCCTATGAAACGTAATCGGCCAGGCAAGCCCCCAGGGGATTGGTGGGATCACAATGCACGTGGCAAAGGTTCCGCTTAAATACCAAACTCCTAGAACAGATGAATTGTCTCCCTTAAAGGGACAAGGCTATTCTAGGCACCGATTTCCGTCAAGGAGCGCAAATGGTACAACCTTTGATAGTCTTCTCCTAATGAGCTCGTGTCCTATGGTCACGTTTCTACTCAAATTTTATTAAAGGTTAAGGATTCCTAAGTAGTGAGGAAAATGAGTTCCTATGGGCAAGGAAATGGTGATGAAATCCAATCCTTATCTTGTTGGGGGTATGATTGCCCTTACTAAGTGTGTGCTTTCCAAATTATTTTGTGTATTTTAAAATGATTAAGCACTACAAAGCAATTAAACAATCAAACAACCAACAAAATTGACCCACTGACAGGGGATGCGTGGGTGTATCGAAATACGCACCTCCCAAACTAAATTGGAGGAAGATCGGTTGAAGTCGACCCAAGCCACCGACACCAATTTCGGCGTACGAACTTGGGGGCCGCGACGGTATCGTCCAACCGTCCTCCTTCCTTAATTATTACAATGCTTTGAAAACTTAAATGAACTTTAAAAAAAATTATTACAAACTTGAAATGAATCCTAATACAAGATTTTTCTAAGAAAGCAAATTAAATTCCTAAGTTAGAGTTCTTTGGTTGCACTTTTCTTCTTTCCTTGCTCCAACCGCGGAATCACTGAAAATACAAACAATGGAAAATGTGTAGAATCCGCAATGAAAACTAAAAGAAAGAATAAAAATGCAACTAAGCTATATGAGAGTTGAAAATCCTTAAAATCATATGTACGCCGATCCCCGGCAACGGCGCCAAAAACTTGTTTGGGAATTTTCCGCAAGTATACGGTTGTCTCAAGTAATATAGACTATGAAAGTCCGAATATCGTTCCCACGAGGATCGTTACAAGAGAAATAACAATGATTAATGAAAAGGAGTATCAACTCAAATATAGCTAACAAAATCAAAGGAGGAATAAAAACAAACACATAGAGGGTATGAACAAATAAGCTAATGGATATGATGGTGTGGATAGAGAAATTGAGTGTGAGAATTAAAACAAGTAAATAAGTGTGTGGGAATGTGAATACAATTAAACTAAAGTAAGTAAAATAGATTGAATCATCTAGAATCCACTAAGTGACACTAATCCAATGCTAATGCTCTTATATTTTCCCAAACAAATACTCAAATCTAATGACAAATCAATGCTTAGATTTGGAAAATATAACTTTAAAGCTCTAAGATAGAAATTAACAATCTAATAGCTATGATTTTCTTCCCTTCATAAAAGAAAAGATTCCTAATGACTATTTATCAAAAGTAAGCATAAACCATCAAAAGATATTAACTCCTAAGCATGATTTATCAAACCTAAGCATAAATAGTAAAAAGAATGCTAGGAATTAAAATAAGCATGGAAGGTAGCACATTGCAATGAAGAAAAATCTATTCTAGCATGTTAAGCACACAAAGGGAATTAAGAGCATAAGCGAAAGGAAAAGTATGAACTTAGCTTCATCTAGAAGATCCAATCAAAGTGATTAGCCACCCATTGGAGAAGACAAAGCTTTCATTAAAAATCTTCAAAATTTACAAGGCTTTCCTCACTTTCTCTCTACAATTGCTCTCAATTTACATGAAAAGCTTAAGTAAAGAGGATGAGGCTCTCCTTGCTTGTGTCTCTAATGCCTAGAGCTCCCTTCTTTATATAGAGATATTTGCCTTGCTCTTTTTGGTTTCTTTCCGATGTGGGACTTCACAAGAATGGAAATATGAACATATGAATGTAATTCTCGTGTTAGAAAATAGTCCCAGATTGATGTGCAATTTTGACCCTCGGAACGTCCGAATTGGGAAAAATATTGTGAAATATGATTTGTAGATCTTAGAACAAGCTTTCCAATGCTTCTGAGATCACCTCAATCGGACATCCGAGTGAAAAGATATGGTCAAAATACAAACCCAGGTCTTTCATTTTTCTTCTTATTGTTGGCCTATCTTTGTCATTTCTTCATCCAATTGTCTTCCAAACTTAGCCTTACTCTCTTTAACTCTTGAATCTCAACTTTAATCTTCAAATTAATCTTCAATTTAACACCTACAAAGAGAAATTAACATAATTGAGAGTATTTTTTAACATATTTTGTATGGAGGCCATTGGAACTCATATAAATGCATACAAATGGCTATCTATAATGGAAAGATATGAGCAAAGCATGATGGGGAGGAAATTTATTATTTTTATGCTAAAAATAGTGTTTTGAGTTCTTTTATCTTTGAAACCTCATAAAATAATGCTATGAAAGTGTATTTTTTGTGAACTCGTCACATCTCTTGCCAATGAAAGTTGATAATCGTGTCTAACAACATTGTACGCATCTGGAGCTGGCTTAACCCGTATATTTCATATGGTGTAACAGCTACCCTCACATAAGTTGTTACTGAATTTTGGGATCTCATCGTTAAATAATGTCAGAAGAATTTGATCGCCCTGTAATTGAAAAAATAGAAAACATTAATTAAATTAGATTTAATATTAAATATTTAATGTAATAACAAATATATGCAAACTATTTTTTACCTTTTCATCAATAAGAATAAGTTTATTTAATCTTCCTACTCCCTTTCTTGTATGATACTCTCTATCTTCAAGGATTCTGCTAAGCCTTACTTTGATATGCCATCTATCTGAAAAACAATGGAGTTCTTCTAGGCAATGATATCTCTTGGACGACATTTATGATTAAATGATCTTTAGATCCTGTAGTAATAGGAACAAAGATTATGATCCATTTTTAATGAGAAGCATTATATGAAATATGATGACATATTTTATAGGGTCTAAAGGAAAAACTATTACATTTATTATGACTTCGTGGAATGCCTTTTTACTTCATTCAAAACTTCATTGTATACAACATTCTTGTAAAGCCAAGAGGGATGCCATCATTTTTCTTTAGTACTATTTTCAGTCCAGATTCTTTTGTGACTCTGGAAATATCTACATATAGTTGGCCGTGAGAAAAGACGGGCTTTGGGAGATAGAGGCCTGTTTTTTGTAATGTTTGTCCCTAACTTTTATTAATTGTCATCGCAAATGCAACTTTTATTGGAAACCGCCTTCTCTTCAGTATAAATGGTCATTTTGTATCAACCATTGACATTATAATCCATGGTATGAAGACACGTTCTCCTATATTTGTTCCTGTAATTATCTCTGCATCTATTACCTTGTGTCTCAATTCCTTGATAATAAGCCTCGTTCCATTGCATAACCCAATAGACTGATTTAGATTCCAAATCAGCATTATCAGAGTTCCAATTTTGAGGTCGAGACGGTGATTTGGCAATCCACTAACATTTAATGTATTAAGGAATTCTGTAGTGTACAAGATTCCTTGATTACTTTCATTGCTATCAGCCTCCACCATTGTATCGGCGCTTAAATATGTTTGCCCTTGTGTAGGAATCATTGAAAGAACAACACCATTAATCTTGTCAACATAATCATTTAGTGGTGTTAAGATGACTCTATCTCTCAAATAAGATGGATCTTTATAATTCTTATCTATGTTCTCATAAACAAAGTTTATCAGTGGCAGAATCTCATCATTGTATGTCTCAATTATTAAATCAGATGGTATATCAACCAAGTCGTCGTCATCATCATCACTAGTAGAGTTGCATTCTCCATCTCCAATACTTAATACTCATCTTGTAAACTGTGCCATATCATCATCATTTGTTAAATTTTGCAGCCGCATATTTTCGGTTAGGTTTTGAACCTTACAATTCTTCCATATCAAAGATTTTGTAATTGAAGAAGAAACTATATCATCTCTACTTCCTTTTCTAATTATGGGCAAAATTTGTCTAAAATCTCCACCGAATGCAACAGTTATTCCTCCAAATAATTTAGAGGCTGCAGTGGGATTAGACACATTGAGTATGTCACGTAGAGTTCTATCAACAGCATCAAAGGCATGCTTATTCATCATTGGTGCTTCGTCCCATATAATCAAAGTTGTATTTTGAATAAGATCAGTCAAATTTGATTTTTTACTAATGGAGCAACATGATGTCTCATGAAGTTGTAGTGGGATTTTGAAGCGTGAGTGTGCAGTGCGACCTCCTAGCAACAACAAAGATGTTATTCCTGATGATGCAACAGCCAAAACTATTTTGCCATCACTTCTAAGCTTTGTAATAATTGTTTTACACAAGTATGTCTTACCTGTTCCACCGTTGCCATTAACAAAGAAGATTTCACCCTTTTTTCTTGACATGATGTCATGATATTGTGAAATATTTTAGATTGTCCCTGATTTAGTTTTGTATATAACATATCAAACTCATAGATAAGTTCTTCAGTATAGTAGGGCATTTCTTCTTGGAGTAGCCTATTTGAGATGCAATCGGCATCTTCATAGTGAGGGAATGGCATATTTGTGAATTCCTTCAATGATCTTCCATTCTTATTTAAGATGGTTTCGATTTCAATAAGTGCCTGATTTTGAATTTCAAATAGAAAATTCTAAATCTATTGTGCATCATTGTCTCTCTAGTCTCGTTGCTATATCTTCAGAAAGTGATTGACAATTTTTCTCCCATAATTGTAATGGATTTGTAACCTCACAAAACATTAGTATTTCTGTAAACATGTTCATTAATTGATGTCATGTAGCCCAAGTTGATGCTTCGCAAATCACATTGTCCCACTCATTATCATCATCAAGTAATCCAAGTTCCGAGCACGCCAGTTTAAATGAATCATGCACAGTACCATTGACTGTCCTTAGATCTTTATAGCTTTGAGCGCCACGTATAATATGTAGGAGCATTCTACCTTTCACATGTATTAGGTGGAGCATAATATAATCTCCCAATGCATTTCCGACACTTTCTTTTTTACCATATCTTTTCATTACTTTTCCAAGTGTAATTCATTGGAAAGTCAACATATCTAAGACTTCTGGCTTCTAGATCTTGGCGATTTGTTGTAAACCACTCCGTGAACATTATTTTATTCACTCCTGGTCTATTTAAAACAGGTGATAGATTGTCATTATCGCTGAAAACAACAACTTGTTGATTTTCGAGATGGTATTGTAGGCGTTCAACAGTAGGATTTCTATGGTGCATTTTGAACTCAAATATTCTCCAGCACGATTCTGGCGCAGAAAGATAACGACAATCAAAGTATTGTTTTATTTCATCAATTTCTTTATATCATACTGTCCCAGATGCATCTCTTGATTGACCACTTTCTTCAATAATGATAGTTGCTCGATCCGGTCCTTTGTATATATATTTTTACAAATACTTTATCACTCGGATCTGGCTGCAAATTTCAACATTTATGTGTGCATTATATTTTCTTGATAGATATGGGTTATATGGAACGACTCATCTATTGTTTAGCATAACACCACCTATGTTAATAGTTCTTCCATCATCTCTTCTCATGTAAGTTGGATGACCACAATTATCAAGTGATGTACACTCGTTGAAACGCTTGGGGTATTTTTTTGCTGCATTTTCCATCTTGCATATACACACATTTTGGATTTAGAGGTCCACATGGACCATGGATCATGCACCTCTTAATCGTGTCATATAAGTCTGTGTCTTAATTGAGGATTAAGATAAGAAGATAAAATAGAAAAGTTAGGGAGAGATTTGAGGGGAAGTTAAAAGGGTTTTGGTACTCTACTAAATGAGAGATTTTTTAGGGAAGATTGGAGGGGATGGAGAGATTTTAGGAGATTCGAGGAGAACTAAGAAGGCCCCACTTGAAAGGCAAAGGCTCCCTCACTATTTTCTAAGTGATTTTTTTTAAAGGAGAATAATTGCAGCACCCCTCACAGCCCACCTCCCCATTTGCTTTAATATATATATATATATATATATCATATGAGTGGGATTCTTTTTTGAGGACATTGGTATCCCTATTCCCTAGGTCTTTGACCCAATGAGACTAATTTTCTACATGGTGCTTACCAAATCCACACAAATGTGTACCGGGCAATTTGAGGCGGAACCTGAACAAAAGAGAGCAAACCCATGCCTTATACCACTCCTCTAATTCAGGTGAGTGGGCGAATATCTATTTGAACTTGTTATCGGAGTTAATCAAGTAATCAACCCTTCATAAGCCCTTCTATTTGTTTGTTGCATTTCAATATGTATTTTCTCTTAGGGCATATTTGTGTAACACTTTTCTGCGGAAAATCCATTTTTCTAGCGTTTGGTGCGAAACAATTCCGCGGAAATACGTACTTTTCTACCTCATCAGCATTTTCCTTGATAATGGTGGAAATAAGTTTCCTATGGGGGGATATGGGAAATGAATTTCCTCGGAAAACTTCTTCCTCCTTTCCTTACTCTTGTCCATTTCAACCCAAAAACACTACAAATCTTTCATTTTTTATTTCTTTATATAAATTATTATCTAATGTTGAATAAATAATATACACGTTATGTTATTTTTCTTTAAAAAATTATATCACCAAATAAGAAATTTTGATTTTCTATAAGAAATTCACGGCCGCACCAAACAACACTAGCACAAATTCAATGAGGAAACTCTTTTTACACCAAATACGAATTTTTAAATTTTATAAAAAATATTTTTAAAATTTTTTATTTATATGAAATTTGGTGACGTCACAATCTTTTGTTTACGCAAAAACAGGTGTGTCCGCATGCGCGCCCTCAGTGAAGAAAAAAAAACCAATAATGTCAGTAAACAGTGGAAGAGTAGGCTATACCTGCAGTATCAAACAGGGAAGCTCGAAATAAACATGTCTTTTCTCTACATCAATGCTAATGAACTTTTTTCTTACAACAACAACATCAAAGTCAACACTTTCAACCCTTTCTCTTGCCCCGAAGACCAGTCTAATCACCGAAAGTGCTCTCTCTCTCTCTCACTTTGAATTTCAAAGCCTAGCTAGTTCTTTTAATGCTGCAGGTTGGCTCCTGCCAATGAGAGATGTACTCAACCTAAAAGTTTAGGGTCTGTTTGGGAAGGGGGAGAAAATGGGGGGAGAAAAAAAAGGGGAGAAAGTGGAGGGAAAGTGCTTTTGGGGGGTGTTTGGGAAGGGGGGAGAAAAATGGAGGGAAAAAAACACATTTTTGCCTCAAAAATTTTCCCCCCAAAACAGGGGGGAAAATGAGGGGAAAGTGAGGAGAGAGGGAAGAAATGACTAAAATGCCCTTTTACTTTATTTGAATTTTTTTCAAGAGCAAGGGTAAAATAGTCTTTTTTTCTGTACCTCACTAAAAACAAAATTATACTTTTTCACTTTCCTTCCCCTTACTTTTTTACTTCCCAAACAAGAGGAGGGAAAATTAATTTTTCCTTCCCTCCCCTTCATTTTACTTTCCCCTCAAATTTTCCCTCCCCTCCCCTCCCCTGCCCTCCACCCTTCCCAAACGGACCCGAGTTGGCTGTCAGCCTGTTGACAAACCGGGCTCAAGTTGAGCATGGTTTTGTTATGGCTCAGGCTCTAAGCTCAATTGATTAATGGGATAGTGTTAAATATAAATGGATGCGGATGTGGCCCATTTGGTTAATGGGGTCACTAGTGTCTTCCTTCAATGGATTCCAATTGCATTTGTTGGACGTTCTCTCAATTTCTACTGTAGCTTGATCTCAGCTTTATTTGAAATGAATCTCTGGCCGGCTTCAGTCAAGCAAAGCTGAATCTTGCTCAAGTGATATAGAGCTGAGTTTGAACTTATATTGTCAAGTGTAAAGTAAGCTAAAGATTGAGAATTACCAAACTCAGATCACTTTGGCTTGTTTACACGCCTATGCTTAGTCCAAAATAATGTGAACTAGCCCATGTAGAAGGCTTTGGTTCAGGTTTAATCATTTGGCGACCCATGCTGATTTAGTTATATACTTTTGGCCTGGATCTGGTTCTGGGCCTGGCTCGACAACTAGCGTAGAAATTAACTAATTAGATGGTCTTCATTCTTAACTAGACATGGACATGACACATGAAATTAAAAGAGCATGGAGCACAACTAAACGTGCTTACTGTTGTGATTATATTGTTGTCTGCTCAAGTCACAGTAACTATAAAAGAAAAAGACTGGGCGATGCTGGATCTGACTGAGCCCAGTCAACTAAAAGCTAGAGTCTCATTTTTAGGACTTATCTGTGCCATGAAAGGGTTATTCACTCTACAAAATTTTTGTTTCCAAGGGAGAGAGTGATGGATTTAGATGCGGAGACTCCGACATGCGGCCGGAGATCTATGTGCGTTCCGGCGATTGGAAAGCTCCGTGGATCTCTTCCCCTCTTGTCTGTCCTGTGAGATGGAATAATACTAACCCTAAGGCTCCCTTATCTTATATAGACAAGTCCCAAAGAATCACACTTAATAGAGATTTCTTCGTTAAAAAACCCACATCCATTAATCCTATTGGGAGTCTTATTAGTGGGACTAGATCAAGTCTTACATTAAGTGAGATTGTATTCGCTGTTGGCATTAGCCCTGCCTAATCTGACGTGGGACCTGTGGCATGCGGGCCACACGATTTCATACAGAGAGGAGTTCATGCATTCTTACGCCTCGCATAAAAAGTCGAAATCATTTTTATAGAGGAGAATTCGTTCATTTTTTGACTTTTACATAAGAAAAATATATTGTAGCAAACAATGAAACACACTCAGGCCTATGAGTTGCACAATGCCCTTTGGATGGATGAATGGATTGTGCTGGGGTTCTGTGTGTATAAAGGCCCAATCAGATGGCCTGGAGCAGCATAGAAAACTCACTACTAACTGGCCACATATTCTACTGTCTTCTGAGCCTAATAACTAATTGGGCTGACCCAGACTAACTTGGGCTTGGCTCTAATCTGAAATCTTATCTGTTGAATGTATGTCTAATCACTTTTTGACATTCTTCTCAATCAATCAAAAAACAGCAATGATCCATTTCATTTCATCATAGTGCATGTAATGCCTCTTTTAACTTTCACACACTTTTGAAAACATGGGGCCCACCTCCATGATGGCAAACCTTCATCCTCCATAGGTATAAAAGCTCATGTAATTTTATAGATTGGAGAGATTAAGATGTGCAGACATGATCATCAAGGAAGGGACCCACTCTGCTTGGATGGTCCTGATAATCCATTTAGGCCCAGTTACCCAAAATGGGAATATACATATGCAAGCAAAACATGACATTTCTTTCCTTTCCTGGCCCTTCTTTCACAACCGTATATACTGCAAAAAAAGCTTCTCTGACAGCTGCACACACACAGAGAGAGAGAGAGAGTCATGAGAACTCCAATGTTTCTTCTCCTTTCTCTAACGTTCTTCAGCCCTCTGCTTCTTCTTCTTCAATCAGGTGCAGAAGCTTCAACTACTGGTAAAAAAAGGCAATCCAACTTCTTCCTTCACATTCCCTTTCTTAAATGCTTCAGATACTTGTTACTTACTATTGCTTAATGGGTTCCTTTCCTTTTGAAATTTTCTTTCAGGACCCTTGATAAAACACTTGTCTGCGCTTCTCAAATGGACAATGCCTTCTCCAAAACCTCCTCAAACTGGTCAGTTGAACGATATAAAGTAGAAATGAAACACCCTTTGATTATTTTCTACATGCCCAGATGGTTGTTTTGTGATCTGATGAAGGTTTACTAAGGTGGGTGTTCATGGAGTTCGTGTCTTTGGTTGGCATTTGATCTACAGATGAGAATGCAGTTCGGTTTGAGAAGGGATATTTGGTTGAGACTGTTGTGGAGAGAGGAAACAAGCTTGGTGTCGAGCCATACTCGATTCGGGTCTCCCCAGAAGGAGAGCTATTAGCAGTCGACTCTGTTAATAGCAACATAGTTCGGATTACTCCACCACTATCCCAATGTATGGTTCCTATCCCTTCTTGTTCTTGTATTTGGTATTAAAATTGGGTCATTGTCTTTTCAGCAATTGGGTTTGCTCACTTGTTTGTCATTGTTATAGCTATCTGTTTGATTTTGATTATGAACTGTTTGGAGTTGGGGAGTTTTTTCTGGCATGGAAGGTGTGGGGTTTGTCAATTGTCATCTGTAGTTCATGCCTGTATTCTTGCTTTAGAGTTTAGACTGCATATGGATGTTCTTTCAACTGGTGTTTATCAACATCCGCGTATAATGCCATTGTGGCTTGGCCTCTGTTTCCTAAGTGCTATGATTGTGCAGCCAAAATCACATTTGGCGATTGGAGTCGAAATGATTTTAGGCCAAATGGCAAGGTCACATATGTGAGTTTACATTCCTTGCCATCTATATGGAAAGGTTTCACCCCATATCAGCAACAATGCACCTATAATGATCGTCTGCATAGCTTCAAATTTTTACTTTCTGATTAAGAACCATATTTTTGTGTCTTGAACTTGACCTCGTCACATATTAGATGACTGTATTGGGATGAATTCTGTTTGAATGAGTTTTGGAACCTGGATCCAACTGGTCGACTCATGACTCGCCTTGACGTGTCCTGGTGTGGCCTGCTCAACCATGTCTTGTTGAGGCAATTATGTCCTCTACATATTAGGAAAGCAAACACAAGCATTATAAGACTCACACACATAGAATGGTAAAACTTAAATGTTTCAATTTACATGAAACCTCCAATTTTTTATAGATAAATAATTGGAATTTTTACATATACTTTGTACTTCAGTTATTGTAGATGTATATATTTAGACCAAACATATTTACTCGACCACCTGGTTAACCCATCGGTTTTCTTGGTCGACTCAATCCTTAACTACTTGATTCTGGTCCACCTTCTCGGCCAGGAAACTATGTTATGAATAACTACTGCACCTTTTTGTTTTTAATTTCTCTTTCTTTCTTTCTTTCTTTATATAACCAAATTTCGATATGAGATGATACTGTCTCGAAATAATTTAATATAGTTTGTGTCAGATATTTTATTAATCAGGAAACGCACTGCATTTATGTGCATATCATATTTCTTTTCTATCATTCATTATCAAGTGTGTTTCAATCTTTGTTCAGTTGATAAATAAAATAAAATATGAATGGTTATGCTGTATCTACTTTGGTAGTTCCTGTATTCTTTATTTTTCAAGACTAGGTTGTGAAGTTGGCTGCATAATCATGGTGTAATGCATTCTATGCGCATGCCACATGATAAATTACTTATTAATCAAAATGATCACCAGTTTGGTCCTTTGGTTTTATGGGGCACTGATTGAATGGCGTTGCAGATAGCAGAGCGAGATTAGTTGCTGGGTCATTTCAGGGTTATTCAGGCCATGTGGATGGGAAACCAGCCGACGCTCGTTTCCATCATCCAAAGGGTGTGACGGTGGATGATAAAGGAAATGTTTATGTTGCAGATACATCAAATCTGGCCATCAGAAAGATCGCAGAAACAGGTTTGGTACTTGATTTAATGCAGTCTGAGAAAACAATGGCATTAAGAACTTTAGTTTTGTAGCTTTATGCAAAACCATTTATTTCAGATGTTGTTATTAAAAACTTTGTTTTAGGTGTAACAACACTTGCTGGAGGGAAATCAAATGTGGCAGGATATGCAGATGGTCCCAGTGAGGATGCAAAATTTTCTAGTGATTTTGATGTGGTTTATATTGGGCATTCTTGTTCTTTGTTAGTTGTAGATAGGGGAAATGCTGCACTTCGTGAAATTCCTCTTCACCAAGAAGATTGCAGACAACAAGATGGCACAAATTCCTCCACAGGTTTGTACTACAACACAATGACAAATGTTCTCTTAGCATCCTTCTGCCTCATTCATACAGAATTCCTATATTTTTTCTTTATTGAATGAGATTGACTTCTCATTGCTTTCATGTAGTTGTAATCTTTCAGTTTATAAATTTATTCGTTGGCCATAGCTGTTAAAGCTGCCGAGAATTTATGGAGGGTTCTCTGGGAGAAAGAACTCAAATATTGCTGATTCCTGGTTTTGGGGAGCAGCAGTTTGGGATGACTTCTAAATGATTAAGTAGAATAAAGGGATCAGTCCTGGTTGCTAGAAATAATTTTGGGTTACATAAATGTGTCTCATCATCCTGCTCGTCATCCTGCTCTAGAACCCTACCAACATGCTAGAGCTGCAAACATTTTTTATTTACTAAATAAATTATTGAATAGGATTAGTTCACTATCTGAAAATGCACCCTTCTATTCTTGCTAAATGGTTTCTTCACTTGAGTTGGTTTTTCACCATTAATAGGAATTTAAACTTGGAATAAACTGACAACCATGTAGACGCTGGATCAAGTTACTGGGACAGGCACTTCTAGAGTAAATGAGCTTAAGGATGTCAACTAATTTTTTACGTGGGTTCTTCCTGGCAGATTTTATTATGGTCATTGTTGCTGTACTGGTGGGATATGTATCGTTTTTCACCATTAATAGGAATTTAAACTTGGAATAAACTGACAACCATGTAGACGCTGGATCAAGTTACTGGGACAGGCACTTCTAGAGTAAATGAGCTTAAGGATGTCAACTAATTTTTTATGTGGGTTCTTCCTGGCAGATTTTATTATGGTCATTGTTGCTGTACTGGTGGGATATGTATCAGGTGTGCTTCAGCATGGATTTGGACATTCCTCCTCAACAACAGTATGTGTAAGGCCTATCACATTTTCTTGTGACATAATTGATTTTACTCTCCTGAAAAACACAGGCACTGTCATTTTTTTCTGTATCATAAAAAATCAAAGTGCTTGCATATCAAATTTGAAACCATTGCAGAGGTCTCTAGCATATCTTTGCCATTTGTCCTATAAGCTATAGCCCCCTGCTTCTAGATCCACATCGTAAATTAGATTAGAAACAAAAATGTGGCGATCAATTTCAAGCTCTGAACTTCTGAAGTATTCAGACAAAGTATGTAGAGGAAATGCTTGTTTTGTTCACTATTAAAGGTCGACAGATATCAAAAGCACAATGAAGTATGGGCATACTTGTTATTGCTGTATTAACTATCAAGCTGGCTGCAGGTAGGGCCATCAATGCTCTGTGTTTGAGCCAGGCCTGAGAAATCTAATGGAACCAATTTGCTTTCCCAGTCTGAAATTGGTTGTGCTCCTATCATAATGACATGAAATTTAGGTGCTCTCCTTGCTTGTGACTGCCGTGTACATCCCTGGACTTCCACTTAAGCTTTATCAGTATAAAAATAAGAAAATCTAATCCCCGAGTGCAGCATGTTGATACATCAAGCCTTGATTTAATCTTTGTCCAACCCAGCAGACCCGTTATTCAGTGCAAGATTGCCCATACTGGCCTACCCACCCATTCAGTCTTTCCCAACCCGTCGATGGTATGGATGCAAATCTGGTGGATTGTGTTTAGTCTCAGGCTAGCCCAACCAAATCCTAGGAGGGCCATCCTGAATGACCTAACCTATCCTGAGGTTTGATTTTCTCAACCCAAAACCAATTCAGGTTTGGCCAGTTTGAGTTTGGGTGTCAGGTTAGGATTGGGCTAACACGAATTGTATGTAACATATGGGGACAGGGGGATAGAAAGTTATCACCTTGCACACTTATCTTAAGAAGGTTTTGGTTATTCTATGCTTGTTTATTAAACATGACCTTGCCTACATGGATCTAACGGAGGACATGGCCCTAAACAGATTTGATTGGCGTCGTCAAATCCATATAGCCGACCCCACCTGGTGGGAAAAGGCTTGGTTTGGTTTATTGAGTAGAACACATTTAGTTTATCCCAAATTTCTGGGATGAGGCTAAGATGCTGATGCTGATGATTACAGCGATGATGATGAAGAATACATGTTGGTTGGGTTTAGGTTCCCAATGCCTCAATCCAATCCAATCTGACTTCAATGGATCTAAACCTAACCTCGTCTAAATCTTGGGTTGGGTTGCTAAGATTCACACTGTGCCCACTCCAAGCGGCACCCTGCTTGACAGCCTTTGTTCTCATGCAATCTTTTCATTTTCTGTTCCCAGGAACTAATTTATAATGGATATTAAATGAAAATGGACATTGGTAGTCATGGAAATTGCTAGCATATATTTTTTATTTTTGTAATGACCAAAAGTATGCCTTATTTGTTTTACCTGATTCTCTTCCCAATGATCAATATCTCCATCTCTACAATGCAGAAACAAGTTTCGCAGAGTGAATTTCAAGAGCCACCTACAGTACAGAAGCCCACTCTTCCCATGGAGACTCTAGAGGACCCAATTGCCCGATGGCCATCACCAGGAAGGCTTGTTACTGATTTGCTTCAACTCACATTTGAATTGGTGATTAACACCTTTCTCCAGTTCATCCCACAGAGTCTTAGGTCCAGGAAGTCCAAGAAAGGTCTCACTCCAATCAAAGACAATCTTATAATGCCCGAGGATGACCCTATCAGAGAAACTCTTATAATGCCAGAAGATAACCCAATCAAAGACACTCTTATAAAGCCTGAGGATAAACCCGAACTTCCATTTCTTCAAAGACAGAGAAGTCCACCTCTTGCTGAAACTCCCTATGCTCCCAACACAAGTTATAGCTATACACAGCAGAAGCTTCAGAGAAGTAAACTAGCCACATCAAAGGATCCTTCATTAAGTGGAAAGCATAGGTCTTCAAAGCAACAGGAGTCTGCGGAGTCACCTGGATCAGACAACACTACTCGATGCAGCCAGTTGGATTCCAAGCGGCAGACAGATGGGACCGGGCCTCCGAACAAGGACAAAAGCGGGGCGGATGTCTTCAGCAATGTTGGGGCAGCACGAAAGCCTGTTGAGATCAAGGCAGTGAACCATGATGACTCGGAGTTTGATCGTTACAATTCCACTAGCAACTTTGGAAAGGATCATCGCTTTCATTCCTGATTGCTGTTCTTGTAATAACATTCTCTTTCATACTGTTTTTGCAAGAGATCATGTTTTGGGTGCTTATTTTTGAGAGATGAGTCTGCTTTTGAGTGATATGCACTGGACTATCTAGTGTAAATTACAAATGCTACTGCTCTCATATATTGGCAGTTCTCATTTTTTTTTCAATCAGTAATGAAAGTAGAACTCAATTGGAAGCTGTTTAAGATTTTCTCCATCATGATTTTCTCAATGAGGAAGAAACTATTCATTCACTTTCTCAAAGATGGTATAGATACATTCTCATCAGCCCCATTCTCAGGCTCAAAAAGGCAAACCTGCTAAAAAGGGTGGCCCAGAGGAATGGATCATGTCATCAAACACCCTCAATATCACACAGCACTTCCACAGGAACTCACCCAAAATCCACCTTAATCAAAGTCTCACAAAACTATTATATTGATCATACATTAAACGAAGTTATAACTTACTCACATAACCAATCTAAACAGTTTATGACTCCATTTGGAGTAAAAATCAGCAGGCTCATCATTGCATTCTCCTCAAAAGCGGCTGGGGCCCACTTAGATGCATGCTTATTACTGATATGAGGGCAGGACAAGGGTCAAACCAAAAAATCAGCCACATAAAATTATCATAGCCATTGATTTAACAGCCTTAGATTTTAATGACATTTTAACTATAGATTTTTTTTTTCTTTTCAAGATTCAATCCAACCGCCAGTGATGGTTTGATGAGTGCAAAAGTGGGCCACCCAAACCCAAACCAAATGAGTCCACCTGGTTGGGTCCTTAATAAGGCACTTGCAGTGCAGACACACGCCTAGAAAGAAAGGTAAGAGGTAATGATACGGAAATTGCAGGGGCTGCGACGAGGATCGAGCATATGGCGCCATTGTTCGAGCTTCCCAGCTCTCAAGCAAATCCACGCCTTCATGGTCGTCAATGGCTTCAACACCGACCTCTTCGCACTTCGAGAACTCATCTTCGCTTCTGCCATAGCCATCTCAGGCACCATCGACTATGCCCAACGACTGTTCGATCATATTTCCCAACCAGACATCTTCATATGGAACACCATCATAAGAGGCTCTGCGCAGAGCTCTCACCCTTCAAAGGCCATTTACCTCTTCTCGCAGATGGAGAGAAGCTGCATCAGACCAGACCACTTCACCTTCCCCTTCCTCCTCAAGGCCTCCACCAGGCTCTCTTCCATATCGTTGGGCAATGAAATCCATGGAAAGATTCTGAAGTTTGGGTTTGAATCGGATGACTTTATCAGGAACAGCCTCATTAATTTGCACGCTAATTGCGGGGATTTGAATGTGGCGAGCGCGATTTTCCGAGGAGCGCCCATGAAGGATGTGGTCGCCTGGTCGGCATTGATTGCAGGGTATGCGAGGAGAGGGGAAATTGGAATTGCCCGCCGGATGTTTGATGAAATGCCTGACAAAGACTTGGTTTCTTGGAATGTTATGATTAGTGTCTATGCGAAGCGTGGAGAAATGGAGAGTGCACGGAAGCTTTTTGATGCAGTTCCGGTGAAAGATGCGGTGTCTTGGAATGCAATGATAGCGGGTTATGTGCTGCAGGGTTCGCAGGTGGAGGCGATGGAGGTGTTTGAAGAGATGCAGCGGGCAGGGGAACGGCCGGATGAGGTGACCCTGTTGTCGCTTTTGTCAGCCTGTGCAGACTCTGGGGCTTTGGATATTGGGCAGAGGATACATTGTTCTCTTGTTGAGAGCGGTTCGAAGTACTTGAGCATCGTTCTAGGAAATGCGCTTATAGACATGTATGCCAAGTGTGGGAGCATAGGGAAAGCTATGGAGGTCTTTAGAGGGATGCAAGAGAAAGACATCTCGACATGGAATTCGATGATTGGAGGGTTGGCTTTCCATGGACATGGAGAGGAATCAATCCAGCTATTTGCGGAGATGAGGAGAGAAAGAGTGAGGCCTGATGAGATCACCTTTGTTGGTGTCCTAGTGGGCTGCAGCCATGGTGGGATGGTGGAAGAAGGTCGGCAATATTTTGATCTTATGATGAATCAGTATGGCATTGAGCCGAACGTTAAGCACTATGGGTGTATGGTAGATATCCTTGGACGGGCAGGACTGCTGATCGAGGCATTTGAGCTGGTGGAGAATATGAGGATTGAGCCCAATGCCATCATCTGGAGGACTCTGCTAGGGGCATGCCGGGTTCATGGCAATGTTGAGTTGGGAGAGCGTGCGAACAAACGGCTTCTCGACATGAGACATGACCAAAGTGGAGACTTTGTTTTGCTCTCCAACATATATGCCTCTATGGGTGAGTGGGGTGGCGCAGAGAAGGTAAGGAAGCTTATGGATGATAGGGGAGTCATGAAAGCAGCTGGTTGCAGTGTAGTTGAGGCAGATAACAATCAAGGGGTTGCAAATCTCTGATTGGACTCAAGCCCACTGATGTTTTTTTGGTAACCCAGCCAAGGGGGCTGGGTCCCACTCCCATGAGAGAGCATGCACACGCTGGAAAAGGAAGCCCACACAAGCAGGAAAGGTGGCATATCCAGGGTTTGAACCCTGAACAGCCAGGTGAGAACTAACGCTCCTTACCACAAACCTACTTATTTGGAGAATTCAAGAGACTGCTTATTTCTTACGCAGGGTAAAATCAGGAGACAGCCTTTAGTAGTAGATCATGGTGCTGATTTTAGCGGGTAAGGTGAATTTATTGAAATAGGAAAGAATTACTAGAGAAGGGCTGAATGGGATGATAGATGAACTGAAGAAAAGCTTCTTCTTCCCCAGACAAGAAGATAGATCATCACATCATTGTCAAAGCTTTGTCCCAACTATGTTGGGGTCAGCTCCATGAATTTTGTTTCTCCATTTCATTCTATCTTGGGCTAAATCCTCAGATAGGTTGCACCCTCAAGCTGTGGTTGGTGTATTCGCTTTAATTCCTTGACTTAAACACATGAAAATTGCATGCAAGACTACAGAAATTAATAAACAAAAGCTCTACTGGATATGGCAGACTTCCGTGCTTTTTGGAAGCGAGTGCTTTGGAATTAAAGTATTCTCTCTTTCTTCTTATTAATGAAATGAAATGCAGTGGAAAGAAGCCAATGCAAGTTCGTTGAGCTATTTTCCCCCCTTTCTAGGTTGATTTCTGTCCTTTCATGCAGGAACTGTGAATGTTGTCGCCTGCCATCTTTTTCCTGTTTAAGATCTGACAAGAGAAGGTGTCTTTGTATGACATATTAGAGAAAGAGCTCCAATTTCCTAGAATTTGGAGCTCATAATGTAAAATTGTGTGCTATACCCTCTGTTGTGGTTTCACAGCAGACTATTCTAATCCACTGGTGAACTTAGGATTCAAAATAAAAGATTGTGAAGTTGGACTTCTTTGTCTAAAATGTAGTGGAATATCTGGTTATAGAGATTTTTTTTACTGGAGGAAAAACTTCTGGAATTCAGCTCTGTTTGAACTACTACAATGCATGGGGTTTAGACTCAAATGAGGAGAGGTCAGAGGAGTCATTTGGGACTAGAGATCGCAAATGTCACGCAGTTCACCATCTTGTATGTGTTTTGGCTGAATGGGATGATTGTGAAACAGCCCATTGGTCCCGAGCGAAAGAAGACCAAGAAGCCTCCTCCATCCCCAAACAACCTTGGTTTGGACACTAATCTGGACTGATTCAGACAGTTGTTCTGCGATGCTGCTGTTGATTTGGCCAACCTCTGTTCGGTATATATTCCTTCAATGAAGGGTTCCTTAGTCTGTAAATTTATTGGTGTTATTTTGTTACATGAAAATTGGTTTACATTTTTGCATGGGTTAATATCATATTGGTAGCAACCTTCAATTATTGAGAAAAATGAGACAGTCACCTGATTATAAAGAAAAATGTTTTAACATCTCAATTTCTGCAGACATGTTCAAGGAAAGTCTATTTGTATGTATATTCGTAAGTCATAACAAACATGATTTGTATGGTAACTGGATTTCCCATTTGAGGGCCTTCTGCCCATCTTTCTTAAGCTAAATGGCTTTGAGCTTAGATTGCGTTTGAAGTTTCAACAACAAAATATAAGCATGCTATACACATCATCTCCAACACCCCCATCTCATACATCCACAAGCCATGAGTATGCGACTCGAAAACTATCGAAGGTATTGCCAGTTTCGCATCTCTGCAGCACCCTTTTCATTATGTTATACTGACATGCTCAGCACCCTTCCAGGTAAGTAGCTCGGTTTTCAATTTCTTCCAATCTGAATCATCAACAAGCATATTGTCGCCACTCACCAGTGCATATTACATCATGCTGGTAGCTGAAGCTTTTCATTATTTTTCCAGCTGCAATTCAGCAGTTAGATGTGAAATCATAAGACTTCCAGTTCCAACTGTTAAAAGAGTCCCTCTAATTGACATTAAAACATATCAAAGAGAACTAGTAGATCAAGAATTTACCTTATGAAGTAGTAGTAGAAGAAATCCACATAAAGGGCTGTTTGAACAAAACTAGATGACCAAGCTGGAATGTAAATTTGTAAATATGGAATTAGAATTTAGAATACATGTGCATTTATCAACATTCTCATGATGCAATGGGTTCTATCTTATTTGTGTTAACTTACTTATCCAGCGAATGTAAGGCTTGTCATTGAAATAGCGATAAATCCAATTCATGAGATACAACCCTCGATAAGCCCTGCCAAGGAAAAACGCATCAGAAACATTTTTGGAAAAGAGGACTCTGTTTTAGATAGGTTGTTTACTCTTCCAACATCATTGATGACAGGTACCAAGGCCTAAAACCCATACCCCAGAAAGAAAACATATTGCCCAGTTAAATTGTCTACGTTTCTGCTTCTTTGCAGCAGAACTAGCTGTGGAAGTATTGCCACTGCTTCCAAATATATTGAAAATGCCCAAAAGACCTGCAACAGGGAACATCATCACAACTGACATCAGTTAAAAAACCGGTGGCGTGGGGGGGGGGGGAGTCTTCAAACCAAATTGATATGTTGTTAGTATGCAATCAAGAGGGAAAAAAATCACCTCTTGTAACAAGAACCCCTCGTGATAGAGAATTGCCATGGCGAAGCTTCCGGCGATAAGAAAATAGTGTGGGAATGTGTCCAGGTCACCGTCGTAGGATTTCCAGACAATTGGGTGCAGTCGAATGCACCAAACGATCGAGACTGAGCTCCCGACGAACACCAGCTTCATGACCATGTTGTAGTGAGAGACACAATTTGTGAAAAGATCCAAGTACCGAGCCATGAACACCACAACGTAGAGCTCCTGCGTCTTGAGTGAAATCCCTGGTGTCCAAACAGATGAGAAAAATTGTGAACTTCCAAGGGCCTGTTTTTCATTTGCATAAAATGCAAGGGAATTCATGCCCCTAAGTGGATAAAAATGAAGGTCAAAGGCGAATGAATATTAAAAACAGCTCTAAGAGAGGATGGAAAATGAATATAAAGCCTCACTCCATTAATTCAAATGGTAAGAAAGTCTTTATCCACTTTATAACCTTCACCCGTCACCTCATATCCTTCATCCCTCACCTTTTTAATAATATTAGAGATGAAGCTCATTAAACCAAGAATTCCTATATTCATATTCTACTTAAACAAACAGGCTAAAACAAACTCTAATTCTGGGGTGTTTTGAGGAGTAGTAAGTAGTACCTGAGCAGGATTTGGTGCCATAGATTTTCAGTAGGAGAATGAGTACACTGGATAAATGAGACACATCTCCAGCCAATCTGAAGATATTCATGGCAGCAGTAAGGTGGAATCCAGTAACCCTGAATTTGGTTTTCTGCTACCCCTCTAGCTCTTGGGTTTGGATTTGGTTGGATATGGAGTCGTCTTTTGCGCGCGTGGAAAGAGAACGTATCGACGTGGTGGCTGCATTTGCCTCCATGAAGATAATCTTCCTTAGACATTTATTTAGAGGAAAGTGCCTGTTTCAAAATTCAAGAAGATAGAAACACAGAACAAGGGATCTAAAATCCTCGTCCCCTTGTGTAAAACCAATGTCTGATTTAGCTTCTTCTCCCAAACAAGAGAAAGGTAAAACCTTGTAATTCTCAAAAACCATGGATGGGTTCACAGAGAGAGAAAGAGAGACAGTCAAGTAAGGAGTATTATATGGATATAGCATTTGGATGTTGGCCAAGTGCATGGTTTGTAGAAATTTCAGCGGACATGGAGCTAGTAAGTCATTGGGTTTATGTTTTTTTTAGCAGTCAAGTTGCTGCATGAGGGCTTGTTTGACTTCTGGTTAGTTGCCAATTCTTTGAAACACATGCATAGTCATAAACCTCTGACTTGAGTGACGACTCCCCCAAACGGCACTGAGTTGTCACTTTAACGAGGCTGACAGGCTGTGGTAGAACAGGTCAGAGTCGACTGATTCAGTGTTCATTGTTTGGAACTTCAAAGTGAAAATTTTAGACTATGGGCTGTGTTAGGCTTGGTCTTGTCCTCACCTCTATCATCTAGGTCTCCATCTTCCATCCAGAAGATATAAGTCCCTACATAGTAGGAGCCGAACCTTGAATCTCACCTGACTAGGATTAGTGCCTGGATATTCCACTCCTCACCAACCATGTTTGGCAACCTTTTCAAAAAAAAATTTTGGATAGGCAAAAACTTTCATCAGAAGAGGACGAAGAAACGCCCAACTACAACGGAAAGGGGACGGAGATTGTATAGGAGTGCTATATCCAAACTAAGGAAAAAATGAGAAAGCAACAAAAGAAAGACCAAACAAAGCTACAAGGGATAAGGGAAAAATGAATGGGGTCTAAACAACCCTTGCTTCACCGAAGAGTCAGCAAAATAGTTAGCTGACTGCCCAACATGCACACAAAGAAGTGGACAACACCTTAATCACTCGGATCCGAATTTCTGTTTAGACGAATCAGGAGCCTCCGTGCGCGTGAGGGCGAAGGAAAGAGAACATTCTCTCTTTCCTCCCCCGCACGCATGGAGGCCCCTAACAGCAATCCCTGTTTGGACCTCTTCCTAATCTCCCACTGTCTTACCACTTGTGTGGGGTGTCTTGGGTTTCGGCCCCTTTTGCTGGGCACAGAAAGAGAGAATTAATGAGATTAGAACTCTTGATGTGATGTTGTGAAAAATTCACCTGCTTTGGATGTGGTTGATGTGATGGTAGGCTCAATCTTCAAGTCTCAATGGAAAAACTACTTAGATTTTGGAGTCTTTTGAATTTTCCCATGATTCCAAGGTTTTGAGCTGATGCAAAATGCTTCGTGTACATTTCACCCAGGATAATGTTTTGTAATTTTTTCCAATAAAAACTCATCTTGCCATAATTTGAAAATTAAAAAGTAAGGAATATAGTTTGCAAATTGAGTGAGATGTCCAGCCTTTTAATGTCAGAAGATTATGACAATATTTGAGAATCTTACGACAATATGGATCTATCTCCTTTTATTACTATTATTTTTCAAAATAGATACATTATCAAATAAATACATTATGCAGGTATGATGTCCAGATACAGCATGGACACGGCAAGAACATACCATAAATATTGCAATAACATAAATTTTATATATAAAATATAAAATATAAAATACAGTACGACACGTTACGTTGCCCATTTTAAAATATCCTCAGGTGTTGTCCCTTGGACAATGTTTCCTGTTAATGAGATGAGTCACTGGTAATCATAGTCCGCTATAGTTGTGAGAAAATGTAACAGCAATCACTGGTTATCAGCCCCTTGAAAAAAAAAAGAAAAGGGACGCTTATATTCTGCACTGGACCAGTCATTTATCACTTCTAACATTTTTAACACTTTGCACAATTTATATAGCCTTTGAGATATCTACAACATCTTTGAATCTATCAACATCTCATTTTGACGTCAGACAGATGATGCCTGCAAAAGCTACAGGTGGGCCCCATTTTGGATATATATCCAAATTCCAATTTGTAGGGTGTGTATCAGATGTCTATCTACATATAATATAGAATCATGTGATCTTCAGGCCTGATTTTGAAACACCTCAAAGTTTAACCTCAAGGGTTTGTTCGAGCGGCCTGGACCAGGGTGCGTCTCTTTTTCGGAACTAGAGGTTTAAGTATCAACCCCCGATTCTTCCCTCTTCAAGAATCGAAAATTGAGTCCACTCGTACTACCACCTAGGAGTCATAGGAGTTTTACCCAACTTCTCTCTGTGTCCGGAGGGAATAGTCCAGCCCAAAGGATTGGAAACCCTCCGTTGGCAAAAAAAAAAAAACAAAACCTCAAGTTATAATAAATTTAGAAGTGCAGTTTTTTATTTTTTTGTGAAATTAGGTTGACCGCCAATTTATTGGAGGAGTGAATCTGACCTTCTTAGAACAAGGAGTCAGGGAGGAATAAAAAGGAGGCTTATGATAAAGAAGGTTTTCGGAGAAGGACAATTCATCAATAAAAAAAGAAGGATGATTGTGGGCTGCCCATGATTTCAGGAAAAAAAAAAAGCCCCATGGAAGCTGATCTTTACAGGTGATCCAAGATTCTGATCTTGGTGATCCAAGTCTTCATTGCAATGAAGACTTCTCAACCTTTACCACCGTGGATCATGACTGACACCTTGCATTTTTTGATAAAATATATCTAATGGTCCACATCCAATTTAAGCAATTAGGGTGATTAGGATCGTCCGCCAACTATTACTCTCTATTTTGAAAGGAACTCGTATGGCATACTATTAGGTATATGGCGAAATTTTCTCCCGCTGATGTTAGTTGTCACCTAATTTTCTTACATGGGATGTCCGTGGAAAAATTGGTCCTTATTTTTTTAAGACAACAGAAAATTGCCTCGCGAAAATATAACTATGGGCACGTTTGATAGTTGATAAGGAATCCATAAGAGATATGCATTACGCATATTTGAGGCTGCTCTTCAAACAGTTGTACGAAAGATTACACATCAATTTTTGTGTGTATGAATGAGTACATATAACTAAAGAAAGAATTGGTGGTTATTACTTACACTTGAAAACTAAGAGCTTCCGAATTTTATATCCACAAAGGTAAGGACTTCCAATCCAACACATTTGTTAACGCTTGCAGAAAAAGAAAAAAAACCCCACCCCACCCCACCCCACCCCACCCCGTATTAAGATATTTCCATAGGACAGCAGAAAATTTAGCTCATTTTTATTCTTTTCCTCTTTGAGAAGTAGTCGCATCAATTAAATTTTTACTTCTACAATAACACATAAAACTTTTCCACTTTTCATAAATTTTCAATAGAAAATTTAGTAGGTACACAAACGCATCCGAAAGGCCGTAAAAAGACCATAAAATCCTATTTTGGGCAGGATCAATTTCAGAAGTTGACCAATACAACCCCAATACATTCCCTTTAAAAAAGTCATTTTCCTTTTTCAATCAAAAAGCTCATTTTCAAAAAACAAGCAAAGAAAAAACGAAGAGAAGATATTGTGTATATCATTATCATACCATGTCCATTTCCTCTCCCAATGTACATCCATCCATATTTCAATTTCTCTATAAGTCTCCCAATTTTCTCTATCCAAGTGGCACTCTTTTATACAAATTTTAATTAATAAGGAAAAGCCTCTTCTTTCACTTCCCCTGCTTCCATTTTTCTAACAACTCCTCTTCTCCCTCTTCTACCCGTCAGTACTGGAGCCCACTTCCAACTATAGAATCTCAATAATCATTATCATCTCAATCGAATCTCTGCCTCTCCCTGGAATGACAGCCGTCTGATTCCTCCCGATTTCTCTCCACTTTCTATCGACAACCACCATGGGCTGCGCTGGATCCTCCCAGAACAAAGGAGAAGGTGAGAAATCTTGCATTTTTCTCTTTTTCTTGGCCTACCTGTTCTGGGTTTTTCTCTCTCTCTTTCTTGAACTTGGGTTCTCTCTCTCTCTCTCTCTCTCTCTCTCTCTCTCTCTCTCTCTCTCTCTCTCTCTCTCTCTGTGCTTTTATTCATCTTGGTGTTCTTGATTCTTTTTGCGTATCGGTGTCGGGTGTGGATGGGAGATTCATTTGGTACGAATGAAAATTTTGAAAGAGAGTAAATATGGGATGAGTTTTGGGTGATGATTGGGGTGGGCATGGAATTAATGCAAAGGTATTGGTCATATACAATGATTTGAAATTTCCTGATATGGGTGTTGTGCAATTGGCAAAGTAAAGGACTAGTGCAAAGGTTTTGGTGATAAATAATGATTTGAAGTTTCCTGATATGGGTGTTATGCAATTGGCAAAATAAAGGACTAGTGCAAAGGTTTTGGTGATATATAATGATTTGAAGTTTCCTGATATGGGTGTTATGCAATTGGCAAAATAAAGGACTGTTGGGGGTGGGCCTGGAATTAATGTAAAGGTATTGGTGAGACAGAATAGTTAAAAGAGATTTCTTGATATGGGTGTTGAGCAATTGGTAAAATAGAGGACTTGGGGTGGGCATGGAATTAATGCAAAGATATTGTTTATACAGAATGGTTTGAGATTTTCTGATATGGGTGTTATGCAATTTGCAAAATCAATGACTATTGTATATGGAATTGGTTTTTGATTCTTCAGTCAATTCTTCACCATTCTTGGAAAGGACAACAATGATGTTACTTGATAAACAATTCCATTGCATTTCCTGTGACTTTAAAAAAAGAAAGAAGCCCTCAAAATCTACAAAAGGGTAAATATATAGAACACCCCATGAGACGAGAATACATCGATTTGCTTCCTTTTTTCTTTTTTTTTTGTTGTAATTTGAAACGCGATTTGTTTTCTATTCTTTTGCTGGTTGTTTCTTTGTTAATCTTAGAAGCTTACTTCCTAATGAATTGTTAATAATCTTTGTACAGATTTTCGCAAAGGTATTTCCAGTTTGAGGATTCCATGAGTGTCAATTTCATGGCATTTAGTCTAATTGGGGGAAAAAGAATTGTAGATATGAAGGTGGTTTTGGTATTCAGTCGCCTATGATGGTGCTACCTGATTCACAATTTTGCTTATGCTTCCTATAAAATTTAGAGAGGAGAATCTAAACTGGCTTGTTAGTTTTCTAACACTGTGTCTGAATGTTCCTTCAAATGGTGTTTCGAGGAAAAAAAATTACTCTGTTGAATTTTGTTTTGGCAGACACCTGTTTTCGAAATTCTTGGAGCAGTGGAGAACAATTTTAAGGAGTATGAACAATTGAATTTACTCCCAGTTTTGAACGTTGAAACATCAAACCCCATTAAGGTTACAGCTTCCAAATATAGTTTAAAACTCTGTTGTGCCCCTAATTATACTTCAATAATGTTTACAAAGTCAGCTGACAGTATGAGCGCGTGTTCTGCGACTATGACAGATCTTCCAGAAGCAATCATGCCTGCCTGCCCTTTGGTCACACACACACACACAGAGGAGGCATTGAACAAGTTTAGTTTGCTCAAATTTGAGAATGAACAGTTCTGATTCATCTGTCGCTGTTGGACTTCTTATCATGTAGAGATAAAAGTTGTAGTAGTAAATGATCTCAGTTAATAGGTCAGTTCACTGCTCTAGTATTAAGGTTATTTGAGTGTAGAATATTCTACTCATCCACACAGACAATGTTAGTGCTTATCAGTTAATAGGTAAGCTTGGTTTGTGAAAATGATCATTAGTTGTGTTGGCCCTACCATAGTGGTTGATGTAATCTGTTAGATGAAAATTCTTTGTTGGTCAATCATTTTCAACCTGCCATAGGCATCTTTTGCACCACCAGTTTTCTAGGATCAAGGATTGAGCATGTAATATTGAGCTTGAAGCCTCAATTTTTCTGTTGGCCATTGGACATTCGTAGCATTGTCTTGATCTATGAATACTGGTCTCATTTTTTGGGGTCCATGCTAATTTAGTTTTTGTGTACATTATTCTCATCTCTATATGTTTTGGAATCAAAAGGTTATATGGTTATTTAGCTTGGGGATTGATGTCATTATAAAATTATATGATAACTGTCTATATTTTCTCTTGGCATTCCCTTGTTTTTTTTTCTTGCGTTCATGTGGCGATCCCATTTTCCATGAAGAGCTTTGTAACTAAGGGAGCATCATTACAATCTAAATTTGGTAATGTATGCAAGTACTCAGTCTCAGTTCTTGCATTCAAATGATAGAAGCCTTTGTCCGGTTGCAGATAAATGACTGAGCTAGAGTGTGTTTACTAGATATACTTAAAAGAGTTCTTAGCTTAGAGCTTCATTGCACTGTGAGTACCCCCTCTATGAGCCATGCCCGCAGGTGTACAAGGTGAATTGTTATGTTACCAATCAGAGAAAAAAATTGTTGAAAGTGAAAACTTAATCTTCCCCCATCCATGAATATTATGTTAGTAGGCATGGAGGCCGGTGATTAAACTATAGACTACAAAGTTGTAGACATAACAATGAATAGTTATGATACCTTTAATATTTATGTATCATTCCATACCGAGTGATGTCACATGCCTGTGGGCCATCAGAGAATGTTTTAGGGTATCTCACTGAGAGCATCCAAGGGAGTCTTTAGTTGAAATTAGGGACTACATTGTGACCGAATGAAATGAACTGACTGAATCTCTTAGGTTATTTCATTAAGAATAGCCAATGGCTATTTATAAGATTACAACCAATAAACTAGGAAACTTAATCATACCAAACTAGTAAACCTAATCCGTATCCCATGACAACTCTATCCCAAAATAACTCAATATTAATCTAGGAAACTTACTCCAAAAACTACTGATTGACCCAATGACCCAATTACAAATAAGCCAAACTATTTTTCAGTATTCTAAACATCTTTTAACCATTGTGATAGGACATAGTCACTCCTGCCTCCATGTCTTGAATTGGAATGACAACAACTGAGAAGGCTAATTTAAGAATACTGGCCGTTCTCATTGTCAAAGTTTCTTAGCTAATGACTTGTGTAGTGGAAGATCTATTGAATCCCTTAATGGGGTATGAAAGGAGGAGCATCCTAAGAATGCATGTTGAAGTTTCCTGGAAGCCTACCTGGTTTTTCAACAGGTCCCAGACCGCCAAGGCCATAAATTATCCACTTATCAATATTTAAATGATGATTTTGGACAGTGTTCCCCTCTTTCAGATCCCACTGCATCATTTCTGTATCAAAAAATTAACTTCCAATTTATTAGAAAATGGTCATTTCATGAGAATGTTAACATTTGGAACTGTACAATCTGAAGGACATAGTATACATACTTCCTTGTATTAATACAAGTTACCTATAAAAAAGGGTATGTAACTTGCACGCATGCACAAAATAACGGCAGCAGCAGCAACAATAATAGTAATCTATTAAATTTCCTGCTGATGTGGATCCATAATGTCTGCATTCAGGCACTTGAGTTTTTTTTTTTTTTTTTTTAATCTGATACTCCATTATCATGGAAATTATAGGAAGCGAATCTGCTTTGGAGTGGAAAAGTAGAACTCAAAAGGGAAACCCCAGATAGCTGGTATAAGGCTTTGACTATGGTGATGATGATGATGACGGCGATGATAATGAACCTTCACTCCATTCTTGAAAGATTTTATTGGAAAAGTTTTGTTATTAACATAAATTACACGCCCTAATTTCTACCAAAACTCAAGAAAATTACACGCTATGATTCTTCAACAAAGAGGTGCTATGATTTGGTTTCCTCACCCAATTCAACACCCAAGATCTCATCTATTCCGCTCTGAACCATTAACATAAACTATCTACAATCTATCAGTCATCATCTATTTCAGCTCTTCTTGTAATAGTGTGCTTAGGTTGTATTTTTCGTTGATAGCCAGAATGGATGTGTCCTAGTCGAAGTAATAACATGGCCTTTAATGCCCGCCCATTGAAGTTTATTCACGCCCATCTCATTCTATCTGGTGGATCCATTTTATTTTGAAAATTTACTCCAGCACTGTATGTTTTCTTAGTTGCAAGCCATAATTTGTCAGCTTTTGTATTGCTTATGGAAACTTAAATTATGAATAATCTCTGGGGAAATTTTATACATTTTGTCCAGGCTGCTTGTTTCATATTGGTCTATTGAACATTTGATAAATCCCATGTGCTTGATGCTTACAGAGACTACCAAAAAGCTGAGAAAGCCAAAAGCTTGGAGGCATCCTCAACCCATAACCAGAACACAGCTCAAACAGATGCGTGAAGAGTTCTGGGATACTGCCCCTCATTATGGTGGCCAGAAGGGTACTAATTCTCTCATTAATCAGCGCCTTGTCTATTTTAAATGATTATATTAGCTCAGATAGTGTCATGCATATTTCTAGTGGTTATATTCACTCATAGGAAATCCCTTACAACTGCATAGTATATGAACTTAGGTATTTAAATATAGTACATGAAGAAGAAGAAACCAAAAAATGAAGATGTAGATACTACGAAGGAAAATGGAGTTGTTACAGAAAAGACACTGTTATTATAAAAAAAAAAGAGTCGAATCCATGTTGTACTGAGGATAAATGATCAATTTTCATGATGCGGCAGATCATTAAAGTGAAAATTGCATGAGTGATGCCTAGTATGGAAGTGAGATAAGATGGTCTCACGCTATTCATGCCTTAGTAGATGCCATAAATGATTTGTTGCTCTTCAGTGATAGATTTCCGTAGGTTATTTGATTTTAAATCTTTAACATGCTTCCATTTTGTGGTTCTACGGTCTGTTGCATGCACAAATCATTATTTTGGTAAAGGCAGTAGAATAAGAAACGAGTTTTTCTTCATTCTAGTGGCAATTTATCTTTCAAACAGGAAAAGAAAAGAAGAAATGTATGGGTTAGGGTCTTCCTACTGTTTCTACAACTCTGCTGTGCAATTTTTATTACTGAACTTCATGCTAAGCAATAGTTGGCTTGCTAATGCTGCAGATAATGTCATTTTGACGCAATGTCTTTAGTGCAGAGTTTGTAGTTGAGTTATGTGAATTATTTCTAAAGGCCATGCCTCAAATACAGAACGTTGAACCTGGTAGAGTTATTGCATCTGTACTGTTCTTAGTGTTGAAAAGATTTAGGGGCATTTGGCTCCCCACCAAATTGCAGGTTGTGAAAATATTCTTGCAGAACAGATTGTGTTGAAAAGTTACACTTTGGAAAAATTGAAAACAACATTTAGTCATTTACTTCACCTTTTCTACCCCTAATCAATGTTGACAATAATGCCTGAATTTGATTTTGGGTTGTAAAGGCAAGAAACATAAGTGCCCTTTGTTGTTCCAGATTTCTGCGTCACCCCAATTTGCAGTGGAGTGTGTAACATCTTTTCTGCAAAAATTTTAATCACCTTCGAGTTGGGGCAATTATGAACACCCTCATGTGGAAAAAAATAATTGAGAAGCGACTTTGTGAAGTCTAATTTTTCACTATATCAGAGATTTGGGATGCACTTCGAGCGGCAGCTGAAGCTGATTTGAACCTCGCTCAAGCAATAGTGGACAGCGCAGGGGTCATTGTTTCAAATGCTGACATGACAATCTGTTATGACGAGAGAGGCATGTGTATCCTTCTTCTTATATATTTTTTAAGATTCTACAAATTTATCTCTTCAACAAAACCTTTTCTCTGCAGGTGCCAGGTATGAACTACCCAAGTATGTTTTGAGTGAGCCCAGCAATTTGATTCGAGACAGTTGACGACAGAGAAGTATCCAAGTTATTCTGCAATAAAGATGGATGTAAATCATGTAAATCTTTCTCATCTCTTTTCATATGATGTCACAATCAAGATGAGCATCAGCTTCTGTGTACTGTGTAGTACTACTGCCTTTCCTTGTGAACATCTTAACTCTAATGAAGTTCACCAACTGAACAACAGGATGCTTCAGTGTAGTTTTCATAGCATTTGAATGTTCTTTTGTGAAGGAATGCCTTTTCATAGCATTCGAATGTTCTTCTTTCAAGGAATACACAGTGCCAATTGCTACTTTTGCATTTTATTCTCTCTGTGGCAAAATTCTACTAGTTTTAATGGAATAGGTTGATCATTGTATTATTTGCTGAAAAAAGAAATCCTTCATTCAAATAACTGTGGCAGCCCTTTTTAAAGCTTTACACAGCTGCTCACTCCCCTTAAATCACCTTGTCTTTGGCCTGATCTGGTTAGTCTTCAATAGATAGGTCCAAGAAAGACGGTGCAAAAACTGCTAGAAAATCCTAAGCTATACTAGTTCTAGTGAAATTAATCCACTAGAGCAATTCAGGTAACAGCAGTTGCAATGGGTTTTCTTGAATGTTCCTTGTTCATCTTCTTTCTTTTTATTTTTTGTCAAGGCCTGTTTGTTGTCAGCTGTTCAGGCAGTAAACCTTTATTCTTGGAAGAATTTAGCCTACCATATTGGTAATGGGTTGACAGTTTCCCATGAGAATTGATTGTTCTTTGGTTGGTTTGCATTATTGCATATTTGGTGTTCATTGCCTCAGCTCACTGCAGATAAATCTCATTGATTGGCACTTTATTAGCACTTTGATCCAGTTTCTTGCAGACGGACCAATCAAATGATCCTAAGCCAAGGAATTTGTATGCACCCCACAATTCATTGAAGTGGTAGTCACATGATCAAGTCCAATTATCTGATTTCAAAGGACCAGGTCTCTTGGAGACAGGATGATCTTTTGCCATGTGCAACTTTCTTGATTAGGTTGAACCATCATACAACAATATAAACTAAGTAATTGCATTTAATCAAAATTGGTCTTGAGACTCAAGACTGCCTGTTCAACATCGTGCATTTTGTATCTATTTAAATGGTATAGATCTGAATTTTACACAGTGGACAGCTTGACTCAAATCAACCAAGGAGCCCCTTTAGGCTGATGTGGGTCTAACTTGTTGGATTTATGTCTTATATTTTGGGTTAACAAGATTGGTCCATTGGGCTAGCCAGGGACTAGATTCAAGGCTATGAGTATTTTGGTAATTGTACGAGGGCTTGCTTAGGGCTTAAGAAAGAGGAGATTATATATATGATGTAATCTATAACCCTACACTCTGAAGAGAGTAAAGAGTCAAGATGTGTGAATTAGTACTCTTTTGTATTGAATGTAGGCGCATCACCGAACCTTGTAAATATTATGTTCCCCCTTGTGACTTGATTGTTCGATCACAAGTTTCACGCTTCTGCACGCACGTGCACAACAATTGGTAGGCTCGTCTAGTTGCATCCTAGAGTTGTACTATTTGTCCATTAATTGGTTTCTCTTTGATGTGTTCATACCATTGGGACTAATAAGATGAGAAGAAATTGCTAGTCTTAGGTGGAGTTCTATGGGGTGCAACATTTCAGTGTATACCTATCATTAGGGAAGTTTAAAACTCCTTCATGTAAGCTGCTAAAATAGACCTTATTGGTCACTGAATGCTGTTGAGAATGTGTTTGACTTTTATGAACACTCTAGAATTGATCGAGGGCAATATCTTCCAAACTACTTTTGTGAAGATTAATAAATGTACCCAGCTGACTGATCGGTCTAATGTGATAAATCCACCAGCCCATCAATTTTTGGGAATGTTGTGGAAGTGTTGGATGTGGGTAATGGTGCAAGAAATCATGATGTTAGCTTCAGTGCTTCGAAGAAGGCCGAGATGGACACAGTTCCTACTTCCTATTCTAGTTTTTGAATGACTCTGATGATGCTGTTGTTGTTTGGCTCTTGCAAATGGATTGGTTGCTTGAAATTTTGAAGAGAAGCAAATGGAAAGATCTTTGGATTTGGTAGAATTACAGGGATTTCTTTGGAAGATAAGTTGAATGTTATAGGTTGCAGGCTCGTAGCCCAGTTGGTGGGGGCACTTCCCCTCCACAGAAGTAACAGTGATCAATCCTTGTCTGTGAGGGACTTTTTTCCCCCTTATAAGCTGTAGGGGATTCTATGGGGATGACAGTGGGAGTGATTCATACAATAGCCACCTTCCTAATTGCAGTTGAAATTCTTTGAGTTTCAGTTCTATTTTGTTTCCCAGGCATCCCCTTTCTCTTGGGGCCCGTTTGTTTCATGAAATTGAATAGTAGGAATTCTGAAAAATGTATTTATAGAAGTGGTAAAATAAATATCAATAAATGACTATCAAACAACCTCTCCTTTAATAAAAAATAAATAAATTATATCCATGGCTATGATACAATTCCCAACTTGCCTATTTAGTGCATTGCCATTTGATGCATGCTTTTATGTGTACTGTTTGGATATAGAGTTTTTTTCTAACCATTTCAAAAAAAAAAAAAAAAAAAGTTCGAGAGTGGGGGCATGAGGAGATGCTACTGTAGAATGGGTGTGATCCCCACAGATGCAGCGGATCTTGAGGTTTAGGTGCAGAATAAATGTCTGGTTTGGTTGCTGGACTCTCACCTGTCATCACATTCTGAAACATATCCTCAATGCTGGTAAAGTTATCAGCAAGAACTGACAAAGGCACATGCCCTCAATGCAATGGTCCCTTTTTCATCTTTGCAGAACAAGTGCTGCAGGTATTCAATGCAAACCATGGGGGTTGGCCAAAATTCGGGCCAAAAAGTTTGTCCATGTAGCATTACTCTAAGTATAACTGGGTGATGCATATAAAAGGGCTGATGCATTTGGATATCCTGAGTTACCCTTAATAGTTTCCTTGAGCAATTCCTGGTAAAGTGAGTTTCAGGTAAAATGAGTACAGGGTGAAGAGAGTTAGTTCCAAGGATTCAAAGAGGGCCAAAGGGATTTCAAAGCCATTCAGGACAAACCATGTTGGCTGGAGTGTCTACTTCTATACAGGAAATATTTGTGGCTCTCCAGGGGAGTATGTGGACTGATATGACTTAAGGTTTATAGTTGTCATTTGACATGTAGGATGCATAAAGCGTGATGGGTGTCAGTCTGCCTAACCAATGTCCAATGGGGTCCACTAAGGTTACCCAGAGGAGGTCCAGAGGTGCATGTTGAGAAAGGAATGCAAGAAGGGTTAGAAGATAGGTCCAAGGGAGATGCAGTTGAAAACGGGGTTGGGTCTTGGTCAAGTTCTAAACAGTGCCCAGACTTGTAACCAAATTATTTAACCCAAACCAGACCTGGATCTGAATAATGGACCCAGACCCTAACCCAAATTAAGGACCAAATACTTGTTTATATATTACTTATATGCATAGTTTAAGTATGATCGCGGCATTTGAGTCCCCAAGCATGAAACCCATTGACCAAACCTAATCCTAAATTAAAAAAATAAAAGTCCAAAAACACTGGACCTATACCCATCTGTTTCATTTTCTTTTTTATCACCACCACCACCATCATCACCATCATCAAAGCCTTATCAAGTGAAAAATCAATTGGATAAGAAAATGTTTAGAGGATGGGGTTCAAGGCACTGAATGTGTAGGTTATTAGAGTTATTGCACTTTATGGACCCCAATATGCAGTCACTCAAGGTGTTATTGTGGAACATTAATACCCCAACCTTGAACAACAAGAGCCCACGGATTTGATTGTCTAATTATATTGGTGGGACCCAATGGCTAAAGGACACATCTAATAATTATTCCGTATTGAAGATTCCAATCCATTTTCTTCGGCATTTCCTTCAAAATCAATTGTGAGTGAGGATCTCTGAAAAGGAGAATTATTAGTGTCTCTCCTATGTCTGTTAAAGGCTTAAAAGCATAATCTCCCCAATCAAGAACCCTTCTTTCCTAAAGCAGAGGTGTTCATTTGAAATGTCTGTGACTGTGGGTAATAAATCATATCAAAACTACTCGAGTTTGGTGTTACAAATGAATGCCAACCTGGATGATTAAATCAAGACTTCATTGATTGTAAGTAGTTGGCCAAAAATTGGTGAGTGAACTCTGCTCAATAGTATGGGCACTGTCATTGATGGACCTCTAATATGGCTCCAACATAGAGGGGATATGGACACTCTTTTCTCCTGAGGAATGCCTTTTTGGGGTGGGGGGTATTTTATTTAGAACATGTTTGGTTGCAAGCATTGGTGGATATCATGTCTAGAGAATTTAGAGAAATTCAAATGTTGTCCTCTAAGAAGTAGATTTTCAAAATGACAATGGTAAAATAGCATTATAAATTTCAAAATCTAGCAGCCCAAAAGTGACTTTTCACTTGGGCAGTTCAAAAAATTCCCACCCTCAAAACCCAATCAAACAGGGGATTTGGAATTCCCAAGGACAGCCTCTGTGATTTATCAGAAATTCCCAACAGGAGGAATTCTTGTAAAAAAAAAAAAAAAGTTCTTTACCAAACAGGCCCTTTAAGAGTGTCTCACTCCCTCCGTATTGGTAGGAGATCAAAAGAAAAACTCCCCTTTGGGGCTCATCTGAAGAAAATCTAGATTGCTAAAAATTAACGTTGTTCCCGTGCCCATTTGAGTAAAATTCAACTATATCCATAAAAACGGAGGGTGTTCATTTTGAATGATTTAAATTTTTAATAGATGAACTCACTAGAGTTCCACAGGCAGAAAATGTGAGTGAAATCACATTTGGTTTTAGAAAAAAGTATGTTTTTGTTGGTGTCAGTCCTATTTGGATGCATCCACTCAAAGCAGCAGGGGAATTGCAAGAGGTTCATGTAGATTAGGAGTTGGCAGCACAGATCTATCATTATGGATCTTTTTCATCATTCTTTTAATGTTGAGTACATTTTTCATGGGATTTAATCCATGTATGGATGATTGTTGGATCTTTATCAATTCATGATTATGAGTTGATCGGGTTAGGTGTGTCATGTGTGTGAGAGTGTTTTGATTGAGCATAGTTGGGACCCACTCGACAGAAGAGCAATCTAGGTTTTTCTTTTTCTTATCATTATTTATGGATGGGCCATGGAGGAAAATATTAAGTGGGATGGTTCCTTGAGTTGATAGGCCTAAAAAATTTTGTATGTTTAAAGTTTGTAGAACTAGAGACCAAACTCTGAACACAACCATAACTATTTAAGTAGTGGCCCTAAGTATAATTTTACTATGTTGACCAATAGTCATTGGAACTTGAACTAATATGCCATACCATTGATTTGCTCTAATTGAAAGATAATACTCCAAAACAAAACTCAGCTTGATTACCTTCTAAACATCCATCACTTTTTATTAAATAAACTCGTGATGAATTAGCACTCAGCTAAATTTGACGCTAATATAATAATTAGTTCAATTAGCACTCATTCAACTCAATTAAAAAAAAAAAAGAAATAGAAAAAACTAAATTTGACACTAATGCTCCCTAACAGAGTGGATGTACAGCAGGCAAAGCTAAACTCAATTTTATTTATTTAGTAAACACTTGTAGTACTTGAATGTTTAGGATTGGATGAGAGCATTACTTTCTACTAAAATTTTACCGCACACAAGCATTGATGACCATGCTCTAATATTGCTCAATCAGAAATGGGGCATCTTCTTATATGATTAAAGAGTGCACGCTCCCTCCCTTTATGACATATGGAGTACTGAAGCCATTAATATGGAGTGATGATCTTTATTTATTTTACATTATTAAGCATAAACTTTCTCATTTTTAAAAGATGCCCACGATGACATTTAATCATGTTTGCGTACCCGCTTTTCTACTTATTTAAAAAACGTTTTTCATTATTTGATATAAACACATTTTTACAATAAAAAGACATGCATAAAAAGGTGTTTTCAATGAAAGTGTATAAAAAATTTCCATGAGAAAGTGGAAGTCCCCAGCCTTCCATTTTTGAGGATGCTGCATGAAGTTCCCTTCTATTTTGCTGTTTTCATGCTTTGCAGTGGAGGGAAGATGAAGATTTTAAAAAACACAGCTGCTTGTATTCCTTTTACTCTTTCTTTCACATATGACATAACTAATTAAGCCGAAGCTTTTGACTAAGTTGGTGACTTCGAGAATACATATTCTTTTTTACAAGTTTAACAACTTGTTCATTTGAACGGCTCCTTATTACAAGAAGCGCAAGAGAAGGAGGGATCTGAAGCCCCCACATGGTTATGGCACAGACATCTGAGCACTTGTCCCTCCACAACATGACAAAACCCCCCCATATACACCTTCAAAACCCCTACACCTCTCCCTCTTTCTCTCTCATTGTTATTATTAGCTAAACAACTTTTGCTATTTGTTTATCTTATATCAGTGTCTTAGATTTGGATAAGGTGAGGGGATTGGTTCAGTTAAGCTAATGTGATGTGCTCCCAAGTCATACTATTAAAAGCTTGGAAACAAAATCACTTTCTTTGAACCGTGGAATGACTCCAAATACAATATTAAATGATGGTACAGCTTGTGTGTATGGACTAGTCAATTATCCATCTCAGTTCTAGACTTGTAGACTGTCCAAAAGTCTGGTGCCCCCCACCTTGCACATTTTGAATTAGACAAGTCTAAGTTCCTAACCAGCCTAGGTACCTCACTTGGTGGCTTTGATTTGGGCAATTGAGCAGAAAAGAGGCCCATGTGCAGCCTGCAGGCCAGTTTTCAAAATGATTAGAGTGGTGGGGTTGGTGGACTTCTTGCATTCTGGACCATCATTTAGAATGGTGTAGGACATCGGTTGAGGATGCAATTTCTGAAACCTTTGTGGAATGGTAGATATAATAGGAATGACAAGAAATTTTCTTTGCAAGAACACTACAAGAAATTGGGCTCACCTTTGATATGTGTACTTGTCCCATCTCAGATCATGGTACCAGTCAAATTTTACACTCATCTGGCTTACATCTACCATTGGACTAAAATCTCTAAAACAAATTATAATTACAGGACCATTAAACTTGAAGGTTATTAATCAAGGGTTAGCATGACACGATAGAGCTAATTTTTTGCCTGACCCTTATCCATGATGAGTGTTTTTCATCTCCTCCCCCTATTGACAGGCATGCAGGGGCGGACCGATGCCTATTCACCTGGGTGCACATGCACCCGGTGAATTTTGAAAATCCTATTAAAAGGATATGGGCCAGCCAGCCATGCCCCACTTAACAATGCATTTTGCACCCCATTTAAATCAAGCCCATAGGTAAAATGCACCCATGACCTGATGCTGATGACCCACCCACATCAAACCTAAAAATCCTCATTTGAGTCATTTCCCCCAAAACCCAACGATTGAAAACCCTTTTCCCTCTCCAACCCTTCTTCCTCTAATCCTCTCCACACCACATTGCACCCCAAAACCCTCTAATCTCTGATCTCTCCAACCCCCAAAACCCTCTAATTTCTGATCTCTCCAACCCTTCTCCCTCTCCACATCGCACCCAGCCCCAGGTCTCCAGCAATGGCGAGTTGGCGACGATGGCGATCGTTGTGCAGAAATTCGAAGACATCCAAGAAGAGGTATCCTTGATTCCTTTCCTTTCCACTTCTCCTCTTTCTATTATTCCTCTATTCATCAGATGTTCTTCTTCTTTGCAACCTATTACAAAAGAAAGCTTATCTGTTGTTTGTTCCTCTGTTTTTCCCCTTACTGGTTTTTTCTCCAAATCTAACAATAAAATCTCTGAAGAGAGTGCAGATCCTTGTTTTTGGGACCACTTGACTTGGGGGCATGTTTTGTGCTGCTTGTGCTTGGTTTTCAACATTTAATTCATTGTATAGTTTTGTCTTTATGCTTGTATGTTATTTTTGTCTCCAGATTCAAATGATCTATAGTTTGTCTATTTGGTAGGGACTCCTTTCACTTTGTGCCTTGTGGGTTCTCTCTCTTTCTTTCTCTGTCTTTCTTTTCTTTTTGGTAAGTTCAGAGATTCCTCACTCAGTCACTTGACTTGGGGGAACAGCTCCAAGCATGAATTGGAAGCCTTTGATAGTGCATGTTTACAAATTTCCGGATCAATTGGGCCACAGAACAGTCCAAAATATGCACTTTTATGGGCTGATTTACACAACTACTATTAGATACTGAAGTAGGAAAGGGAATTGATGAGTCAAAAAATTAATAACACAACATACCGAGTTCCACATCACTGAATGGGCTTCCACTCTCAAACACAGCATGATCACCAACAATGGAAAATGCTTGTTGAGGGGTGCATTCAGCTGTGATGGAAAGCATCCATAAAACCAAATGTGTATCAACTAGAAAGGTAAGCTCATTCTGTGGCTTGCATTGGCATACCATTCTTTGTAGGATTCGACATCGCAAAAATAGCTGGTCTGGTAGAAGTTGACTTTTTGAGAGCCTCCAAAACCTAGATGATATTCACTTGATGGTTAAATGAAATCACATTATGTACCCATTTGATTGGCCTTCTTGTTGTTAGTCATTACTCAAATCAAGGCAACATCTTCTTCTTTTTTTTTTTGTTCTTATCAAGAATCTCACTCTCTCTCTCTCTCTCTCTCTCTCTCTCTCTCTCAAATCAAAATTGGTTTTATCTCAAGTCATTCATTATCATAATATTAACTGTACTTGTGTGAAACTCTTACCAAGGATAGATCTATCTCTTAACATATCTCCGTATTTCATTGTTCTCTTCATGATATCTGACCCATCCCCACTTAATCATCTAACTCCATATCTAATTTTATTGCAATAGACTCTAATAAAAAATGTGATTAGAAATAAAAAAAAACTTTTTATTTACATGGATTTATTTTTTCATTATACACAGGAGAGCTGTCTAGCTATTGATTGGAGGTGCATCATCTAAGGTGCATCATCTAATAGTTCTACAACTTTGGTGAGCCCTCTCTCTGGCAGCATAGTGCAGGTATTCTCCCTCTCTCTTGATTTTTTTTAATTTGTATATCATAGTCAAATTAAATAAATTGTCGATTTGATTTAGAGCTTTATGCTTTTAACTATATACTGGCAATTTGATGTACAAATGTTCATATTTCTATGATACTTTTTAATTTGATGGATGTGGTTTACATGTGTAGTCATGACTGATTTGTGTCTTAAGTATTTTCATATACCCATGTGTTTGTGTCCCAACCTTTCCAATAATCAATTAAGTTAATATGCTCGAACTAAGTTCCGTTCCAATCAAGTTATGCGTTTCTATTAAGTTATGTGTTTTTAGGCAGGCGTTGATTTTGATAAAATTTTCTATATCTTTGACTTTGAATCAGCTATGGAAAATTATTTCAAAAGAAAATCAACTCCTAGCCTACCATGTCCGAATTTAGAGAATGATAACAATGATCAAGTGCCATCAGCTTCGAAGAAAAGTCGTGTAGAAGTTAACTTGGCAGATCTTCCTGCAGATCCTGGGTTACGAAATCCAATCTTGAGTTATCATCCTATGGATCGAGACCAAATCCGAAGAGCGTATCTACAAAAGGGTCCTTGTCAGCCTCGTGATCATAAATTTCCTTTTACGGAGTCTGCACAAGATAAGAGGCGATTTAATCCGGCTTGGTTTAAGGATTATGATAGTTGGTTGGAATACAGCATAAAAAAAGATGCTGCATTTTGCTTATGTTGTTATCTTTTTGGAGAGCATGCACGTCATGATGCCTTTATAACTCAAGGATTCAGAAATTGGAGGAAAAAAGAAAGAATTAGAGATCATGTGGGAGGCCCGAAGAGTGCTCACAATCAAGCATATGAGAAGTGCCAAAATTTATTAAATCAAAAGCAACACATTAAGACAATTATTGTCAAGCAATCGGATCAAGCTCGGATTGAGTATCGAATCCGCTTAAAGGCAACGCTTGATGCCATTCGCTTTCTTCTACGCCAAGGATTGCCTTTTCGTGGTCATGATGAATCCGAGAATTCAAATAACATGGGTAACTTCCTTGAGCTTTTGCAAGTAATTGGCAATCAAAATGAAGCTACTAAGAGAGTCATTTTAGAAAATGCTCCTGAAAATTTGAAACTTACCTCGCCTAAGATTCAAAAAGATATTGTAAATGCGGCTTCTATGGAGACCACTCAGGCTATCATTTCTGAACTTGGAGATGCACCATTTGCTCTTTTGGTGGATGAATCTCGTGACATCTCTATGAAAGAGCAAATGGCCGTTGTTTTACGCTATGTGGATGAGCGGGGATGTGTGATTGAGCGCTTTTTGCTAGTAGAACATGTCACAAACACTACTGCTCAATCGCTTAAAGCGGCAATCGATGCGATATTTTCCAAACATGGATTGAGCATAACAAGTTTGCGCGGGCAAGGTTATGATGGAGCTAGTAATATGCGGGGTCATCTTAATGGTCTCAAAACACTCATTCAAAATGAGAATCCTACTGCATTTTACGTTCATTGTTTTGCACATCAGCTTCAATTGACACTCATTGCTGCTGCAAAAAAACATGTACCAATTGCCATGTTCTTCGAATCGGTTTGCTATACGTTGAATGTTGTTGGAGGCTCTTGCAAACGCCATGACATGCTCCAAAATATACAAGCTGCTAAAGTTGTTGATGCGCTCAATACTGGTGAACTTGAAAGTGGACAAGGTTTGAATCAAAAGACTAGTCTCAAACGGCCGGGAGAGACACGATGGGGCTCGCATTACGGTACATTGATTAACTTGATCCACATGTTCTCCTCTGTGATTGATGTGCTTGAGATTATTGTAAAAGATGATACAAATGAAAATGTGGGTAGTGCGGCTCACTCATTGCTTCAATTGGAATCTTTTGATTTCGCATTTAAAATGCATTTAATGACAAATATTTTGGGGATCACGAATGTCTTATCAAAGGCATTGCAGCGAAAAGATCAAGATATTGTCAATGCCATGGAAATGGTAAGAATATCAAAACAAAAATTGCAAATGCTGAGAGACGATGGGTGCGATTCTCTCCTCTCTGAAGTTCATTTATTTTGTGATAAATATGAAATTCCCATTCCGAATATGGATGATTTGTTTGTTGATCGAAAGCGATCACGACGCAAAGCTGAAGTGACAAATCTACATTTTTACCGCGTTGAAATATTTTATACTACATTGACATGCAACTTAAAGAGCTCAATGATCGCTTCAATGAGGTGACCACCGAGTTGCTTCTTTGTGTGGCATGCTTCAATCCAAGTGATTCATTCTCTGCCTTTAACAAGGAAAAACTGATCCGCCTTTCTCAATTCTATCCAAATGATTTTTCAGACTCAAATCGATTGATACTTGATAATGAACTGGAGATTTATATTATTGACATGCGGACCAATAGCAAGTTCTTAGAAGTAAAAGGAATTAGTGGCCTTGCTCAGAAGATGGTTGAAACAAAAAAGGACATCCTATATCCTTTGGTTTTCTTGCTTTTGAGATTGGCGCTAACTCTACCAATTGCTACTGCTACTGTTGAGAGGGTGTTTTCTGCTATGAAAATTGTGAAGAGTTGACTACGCAATCGAATGGAAGATGAGTGGATGAATGATTGTTTACTTTTATATATCGAAAAGGACATTTTTAATAGCATCGACGATGAGACAATCATGCAACGCTTTCAAAACATGAAGAACCGTCGAGGGCAATTGTAAAAGCTTTATTGTATAGTTGATATATGGCTTTTGATGAGAAAATGTAGTTGATACACTTGAATATTTTGTAATCATTTAAATGTAATACATTTTCTCTTTTGTCATTATTAATGTGAAGAAAGTTTCACAAAATAATATTTTTGGACTTTTTCAATTGTCATCATTTTGCACCCCTCAAACGAAAATCCTGGGTCCGCCACTGCAGGCATGCAATGCATCTTTGTGGGGCCCGCAAGCTGGACTAAACATTATAAGGTCTACTAATTAAGTAGTGAAAATCCCCTCACCTATGATATCATTCCATTCTTCCATTTATTTCTGAGATGAATATAAAGATACCTTGAGAATTTTAGATAGAAAAATCTCCATTCTTTGTTATCTTTTGGGTTCTTTTGGATGCAATGTGAAAATGGAATAAAAAACAAAACACTTTTCTCCACATATATAGTTACAAAAATGAGAAGGAATGCATACAAAAAGGTCACTGAATGTGGGACACTTCATTCTTAAATTATTGTAATAGCAGTCGATCATGTAAAAAGGATAAAGAGAAGAAGAAGTTGTAGCCATGTATTCTGAGGAGTAATAGTTTCCATTTGGTCCTATTTTGTTTGATCATTGGCTCCTTGATCATTAGCTCCATTGGGGTCCAAAGATGACAGCATAATAACAAAAAAGAAATTTTAGTTAAAAGAGAATCAAAATGGATGGCAATCCATCACAATCCAACCATAATCAGATCTCTACCACTCTAAATGGTTCTAACAGATTTCCCACCAGATGACCTGTTTAAATTGGATTGCCAACTAAGGCAGCTTTTTAGTCAAACTCAGTCTAACAAGGCATGTTAAGTCCCAGCTGAGAGCACAAATTTGACTTAACTTGAGCTTACAGTATAATATGTTGATCCGGCATCATATCCAATTTATACACTCACTAAACACCATTGGATTGAATCTCAAATAAAATGTCACTAAACTTTAAAGCTGTAAAATCAAGGAATCATAGGAAATCTGATAGGACTGTGTTTTGGATCCCCCTCATCTATGAGGATAAATTTCCAGCTGCCTATTTCCATTGATAAACTTACATCTAAGTGAGCCCACGAGCTAGAATACATTCTCTACAGTAGATAGCTTATTATATATATAGTGGAATTTGGTTGCCGAGAGATTAATGTGGGTGGGACTATCAAAAGCCAAATGCAACACCCAGGGAAGGATAATGCAGGTAAACTAATTAATGCCATCCCACTTTTGGTAAAGGCTTCATCATGGGAAAGACCAAGGTTTGGAATCCGATATTTACATCAGAGTTTAAAAAAAAAAAAAGTATACAAACAGAACAAGTGACTCATTGCAGAAGGGCTGGTGTGCAAAATCACTATCTGCCGAGTTGCATAACGATGTCGGTTTTTTTTGTTTGAGGGTGTGCTAGAGGTTTAAGAAAAGCCATGAATGAAATCATGGGTTGCAGTCTGTGGGGTAGTTCCAGTCAGGTAAAAGGCTCAGTCGGATCATTCTCTAACATACTTTTCCTTTCCTTTTCCCTCATCCTCCTTGTATGTTTCAGAACTTTGAAGGGTGGTGGGTCACAAGTCACAACGCATCATATGGACATGCACCTGTTTTGTTGTGAGTTGCAACCATCCTTGCTTACACTGAAAGTACCAAAGATTTCTGATAGGACACATGTAATTAATTGCCCATTCTATATCAGAATGTGGGATGGGTGAACCATGTCCATTTTGGCCGTGGGCACCATCTAGGGACCTAATCATGCTTGTCTGGATTGGCAACCATGCATTCATAGCACATATATTTTGGTATTGTTATGTGGTACCACCACTACTTGTATTAGCAACTGTCACCTAGACAGACCCTCCTTCTCACTTTAGGACCCATTTGGTTATAGGCATTTTTTGATGGGAAATTAGGTTTATGAAATTTACTGACATAACATCTTATTCCGACATTTCAAATGCTCTATTTCAAATGTTAGAAATGCCCTTAACTAAATAGGCCCTTTATCCTTGTAAATTCCCAGAATCCCAGCATTTGATGGGGCTTGTGCATTTGGAGTTATTATAATTGAATGGTTTTCCCTTGTTGATTAAAAATCTAATGGTGATTTAAAGGGATTGACATGGTCAAAAGAATGGCTGATGAAGTCCCATCATTGCCGTTGAATAGTCTGTTTAAAGTATACAGAATTATTGTACGGCATCTACCATTTGTCATCCTTAACATCATTGGGCCCTATCATTAAACTCCTGCCTGAACTTTCCCTATAGAAATTATTACAGCTCAAGTACAACGGGGTTCTCATTTATATTGCCAATGGATCATGACTATTGTTCTATATAACTAAAAGACTCCAAGGGTACTGAGTTGAGTAACTCGGTTGAGCTGAGTCAAAGTTTGCACAAATTTTCGGTGATTTAACACCCGATTGACTGTCGATTTTTATAAAACAATCCAATTGTGTTTGTCAAAAGGTTTTTGATTGGGCTCTTTGACAATGTCAAATTGTTGTAGTTTGGGGGCACAAAGTTATCTACCAATGGGTCCACTAGATGAAATAACGTCAGATTTTCCCCTTCCCCACCTCATCATGGAAAGAAAGTCAAAATTTCTACTGTGTGGTAATATTCTAACATGTGTGGCCAATGAAATTCAAATACATTCTTGGAGCCAAAATTTGAAAACTTTTGACTTTCTGTGTTTGGAAGATATGCATTGTCATGTAGTTAATAATTTGGGAAGGTAACTTAACAATGGTGTCTAGTCGAAATATCCGTTTGTTTTAATTCATACTATTAAGCTAGAGGGAAGATTTTTACCTACAAGCAGACTCCATATGGTGTGTATGGAGTCCAGCTCATAGGGCCCACTTGAATGCCAATACGGTTGGCATGTATAGAAATGCGTCTTTATTGATAAGGATCGTGTACGCTAAAATAAGCCATCAAATTATCTTACCACTTGATATAATAGTTTCAAAGATTAATAGTTTCTTAACCATAAATATTAATGAACATAAAATTGGACTTAATTCCAAATCATGAGAGAAGGCAGTGTGAATGGAGTTGCACTATTAAAATGTGGGCCCAAGTGAAGGCTCAATAGATTTGTACAGCACATGCAGTCCACTCACAAGAGAAAATCCTCCCAAGTTAGAGATGATATCTTTTTCAATTATTTCACTTTCTAATAGTCTCAACTTTCAAATGCATGTTGTATGAACATTGTGTTGATCTTTAGCATGCATTTTCTCTTAGTTTATTAAATTAACCAATGTTCAAAGTTTTCTCTAATTGTCAAATAGTTTGAAAACAAAGATTTTACAAACAAAATACTTATAATTGCATAAAATATACTGCTCTATCTATCCCACCTTATTGAGAATCAACAATATTAAAAAGCTCATATGGGCCCCACCCATGATCAAGCCAACAACATGAGGAGCAGTTGGGATTTCCTGAGTGAGCCCACTTGTACCAAAAGTGCAAACAATTGACTAACACTAGGAAAAAGGTGACAATGACCCCATCATTTCACCTCACCCTCCATCTGCTGCATTACTTACAGACATGAATGCATGGTTGCATTATCACAATCCACTCCAACCCCACCAAATTTTCACTGCTGCATTACCATTCTTGTCGCCTTGCCCACACAAATTAGGCCTCTGAGGGGGTACTGCATCAACGGCATGGAGGCCAACCACGTGCGACAGCCAAATTTCATATTTAACATTCTACAATACCTAGCAAGGGGTCACATTAAAAGGATATATATATTTTTTAAATTTCCTCCTTCCATAAATAAATAAATAAATAAAAAAGTCAAATAACAACCTCCTTTCTCCACTAAAAAAACAAAAAAAAAAAAAACTTCACTTTTTTATACAAAACGTCAAAAAGATTCCATACCAAACAACTAAAAACAAAATACCATTATAACATTTATATATTATACTCCTTGATTTGATGCTTTATTTTATCTTTATTTTACGGTAAAATCACCCAACGTACCTCGAGTCCTAGTTCTCATTGGGAGGTCTTACGCTCAAACCCTTTCTCTTCCTTCTTTGTGTATGTAAGTTTTATTACCTCATATGTGTGAGTTGTGCTTATTCTCCTCGCATGTGTGAGATTCCATCACCCCACATGTGTGAGTTATGTGTTTGTCTCTTCACGTGTGAGTTTTCATCACCTCACACGTGTGAGTTGTATCTATGTCTCCTCGTATGTCCAAGTTTTTTCCCTCCTCGCATGTGTGAGTTGTGTCTGTCTCTCCTCTCACGTGTGAGTTTCTATCACCTTACATATATGAGTTGTCCCATGAGTTTCAGGTCGAGCCTCTATGTTCGGTTATCAAAGAAAACATTCTAAAAAAAAAAAAAAGATGGTGCACGTGACAGCGACTGTGGAGAGACACGTACGTACGTTAGTGTGTCGAGGAACGAACAAACAAACAAACAGTTGCTATTGATATGTATTGTTTTTATCGAAATTTTTGTGGGCTCCACAAAAAGGAAATGAGATCCGAGTATCCGACCTGGTCTGATCCAAATATATTAGGAGAGGTGCTGACCCATCAAATAAATGGTGGTGGGCCCACTGCAGCCCCCTTGTAAGGTGAAAAAAGAGCCCTTAAAATTATGCATATAGTGGGGTGGGGCCTAATGCTGGCTACATCAAATTGAGGTGGGACTGTGGTCAGGGTGGTCTAATGCTGGCTACATCAAATTGAGGTGGATTGTTGATATTGAACTTAGCTTACAACATGATAGAGAAGGAGGGGTAGGAAAATAATTGCGGCGGCATGGAATTGGAAACCCCTTTTTTAATAATATACCCGAACACATTGGAAAGATTTTCGGGCCCAACATTGCACGTTTCCACCTGACTTAAATGATACCGGATAGTAGTCAAGTCAGGAGAATGTACTCCTTGGACCTCCCATTATTGCTTATGCATTCCAGCTAATTGAACCCGCCATCCCTTTTTTAACCTTGACAAGGGAGCTGGACCGAGCGGAAATCCATTGACACACGAGAAGGTAACCCATTTGGGTGGACATGAAGCCACGTAAGTAAAAAGAAAGCCTATACTAATGAAAACGGAGTCCATTCGAGCGTAAAGATGTCATGGGCCTAGGACTCAAACTTTGAACAACCAGATAAAAACTGACGCTCCTTGCCCCTCAGGTAAGGAGCCATTGTTTCTCATGGAACCTATTCAGATCCTTGTTTCTCAATAGAAAACTAATTCTATAGAAAATTTCTAGCTCTCTTAGGAATTTATTTTTTAAGAAATCATGAAGAGTCTAGCTGATCTGTATGCTTTTTAATGAAGAAAGCAGCCATACAAATCATAAATAAATTCTATTATAGAACAAAAACCGAAGAGAAAAAATAATAGTCGAAAAGGACTATCCTAACCCTTGATTTAATATGTTTTAAAGTTAAACGTTGTCTTAGATTTTCTATAGATTCAATCCAACGATGGCTGAAGTCGGTCTAGGGATGAAGCCCCCATCAAGCCCACCCCCTATCTGAGGAGAAAGTGCGGGTCATATCAAAAGTACACAATTTCAAAATTTCTTTTAAATTTTTCAAAAAAAAGTAAAAAAAAAAAACCTAATTTCTCAACTAAAAGACAAAAACACTCCACTTATCTATAAAAAATAAAAAAAAAGTAAAAAAAGATTCCAAACCAAACAACTAAAAACCAAAAATATCATAACACTTTATATTTTATTATTTCTTTATTTGATGGTTCACCTCACCATACTTCAATTTACCATACATCCAAAGACATAAAAATTTTTTAAAACTCACTATAAATTCTCAAAAATTAATATAATTTTTTTCACATTTACTCCTTCCTCCTCCAACATTTCTTTTACATAAAGCCTCCTCTCTCTTTTTAAATTTTCTCTTTAAATTCTTGCTAGAAAGGAAAGTTAAAGCAAAACACAAAATGCCACACCACCCGACCGTTTTGCGAGGCATCGCCTACCCTCTCTCTGTTGTCAGTCTCAGGAGTACTCGAGGAAATGAAATGCTTCTCTTTCTTTCTTTCTTTCTCTCCCTCTCCTTTTTCTGGAGGCAACCCTCGTGAAGTTCATGTGAGAAAGCAGTAGCAGTAGAAGAGAGAGGGAGATCCGTTGGAAAAGGCAAAGATACAGATAGAAAGCGATCCCTCGCTCTTGATTCAGGTGACTCCTTCTACTCCTTCCTTTCCCTTCTCTTCTCCAATCTCTCCATCAGATTTCCGTTCCGTTCGCTTTTCCCACTCTTCTTAGGTCACGACAAAAGCAGAAACTGAGAGAAAGCGATAGTTACGAAGCTCTCCCTCTCTCGCTCACGTCTCTATCTCTGCCGATTCCTTCTTTCTTTCTTTTTTTCACTTCGTTTGGTTGATTTTGATTTTGAGCTCGGAATCTGGAGATTTAGTAGGTTTTGATGAAATGGCTGAAAAGGAGAGGGTTTCTGCAGAGATCTGTAAGTTTGCGGATCTGATGCCTGCTTCGAGATGAGAAATCATGTTGTTTTTTTTTTTTTTTTTTTCCTTTCTGAAATGAAGTTGAAGGAGATCGGTTTCGAGCTTAAATTACATAGCGAGTGTGAACTGAAAGCTCTGGTTTTAGGCTTTCCAAAGCTTGATCGTAAAAAGGTGAAATCATTAAGCTTGCGGATCAGATGCTGGGTTCGAAGTGGGAAATCTGGCTATTTTTTTCTGAAATGAAGTTCAAGGAGTTCGTTTTCGAGCTTTAGTTACAGGGCAAGTGTGAAATGATAGCTCTGGTTTTTAGGTTTTGAAAGCTCGATAGTGAGATCTTTTCTTTGCGAAATGCTGTTTCTGGCTTCAAAGACGGTCGTCTGTGGATTAAGAGTTGAGTTTGTAGCTTAAAAGAGAATGTTTCTGTTTCTGTATCTAGATTATTTTGCTCCTTTTTCATTCTATCTGTGATTTGGAGGTTTTTGGTTAAGAATAGCTTACAAGGGTTTACTTAGAACATTCAAGTTTGCATCTTGAGTATTGTTGCTGCAGGTTAGTAGAGGTTTGGATGTGATCTTGTTGGGTTTGCTTCCATAGAGTTTTGTTGGAGCTTTGATTGGTTCTATGGTTCTATGTAGGGAATGGTCCTTCTATTGAGTAGACTGCTGGGGATAATATGGCAGTTGCAGTGGAATGGTTTTCATAGTATGTTAGGGTATTGGTACTATCAGGAGCAATTATTTCACTTTGGAAGGCCAACATGCGTGAACGTTCTTTGTTCAATTTTGTTGATTTACTGTATTTTCAGCTTCAAGGCCCGATTAGGTAGTGATCATGACCAGGCCTATTCGAGCTAGTTTTCTCAATGATGAGAATGGCGCAATCAGTGAACATCTCCGCAACCATGTTCATTTAACAAATTGCATCCATTTGAAAAACCACATGCACCGCCACAGCCCTATTTTGGCCGAGAGGTCTATTATGAGAGATCTCATTGTGCTTCAGCGGTCGCGATCCCTCAGGGATCCTTCGACTAGCCCTCCCTCTTGGCATTCTGTTTCTGTTGTTGAATCATTGGCCAAGAAACTTGAAAAGGAGGGTGCGGCCAACCGTGGCAGGAGATCTTTGGGTGTTGATCGTAGAAGGGAAGCTGGAAGATTGTCAGCAACTTCCCCGCTCATTGGGAGCATACCGACAGCAAAAGTTGCTGCTGCAGAAGTAATTGGGGAGAATAATAGCAGGGCAGGTGTAAGTGACCATGTTAGCACAGATCGAGCTTGGGATTCTGGAAGAAGTAGGGGGGAAGAAACCAATAGGAGAAGTCGCAGAAGTGATCCTTATGGTGGCAGTGAGAGGCCTATGGGCCAAGATTCAGGAAGGGCCAACACAGTTTTGCAGACAGCAGAACCAAAAGATAACAGGGTTTCCAAGAAAGGGGATCGAGGTCAAACTGCTTACCTTAAGACCCTTTCTGAGCAATTGAGAGAACATCCAGCAGATAGTGAAGGTGTCGAGTCATCTCGCTTTCGTCAGCATGGAAGGCAGAGAAGAGAGGAGAGAATCAGCGAGCAGCCAGGAGTAAGCGGCAATGCCTATTGCAATGGATTAAGCAGGGTGAAAAGACGCAAATTCCGCGGGGTGAGGAGAAATCGGGTTTCTATTGGTTCAAGAGACTTTGGCGCTCACAATGACTTGTCGGTGGCTTCAAACACATTAGGCCAAGGTTCATCTCGTCCAAAATATTCCATGGAGGAAGGAGAGCAAGAGGATGATGAGCTTGAGGTCACCCATGCTCCGAGAAATGGATGCGGCATTCCTTGGAATTGGTCCAGGATTCATCACAAAGGAAAGACCATCCTGGACATGGCAGGAAGGAGTTTGTCTTGTGGATTGTCTGATTCAAGGTTAAGGAGAGCCGAGGGCTCTGCTCCACAAAGCCGAAGGGATGCTCCAGAAATGCCTGTGACATCAGATCACTCAAGCTCATCCCCAAAATCTGATTCTGAGGCACTGCCGCTACTAATTGATCCATCAGGATCTCAGGAAAGCGCGAAAAATGCTGTTTGGGCACACGAATATTCAGGGGAGTTGGGAATTTATGCCAATCATAGCCTGCGGCATGATCAAGATTTTGACCTTGCTTCTGAAGCAAGATCTGGCGATCAGAGCAGTTCCAGAGTACATCACAATGGTAGACACAGAAGTCTGACTCAAAAATATATGCCAAGAACCTTCAAGGATCTGGTGGGACAAAACTTGGTGGTGCAAGCTCTTTCTAATGCTATTGTAAGAAGGAAAGTTGGGCTTCTTTATGTGTTTTATGGTCCACATGGCACTGGGAAAACCTCATGCGCTCGCATATTTGCCAGAGCTCTAAACTGCCAATCTTTAGAGAATCCCAAGCCTTGTGGCGTGTGCACTTCATGCATAGCACATGAGCTGGGTAAGAGTCGAAATGTGCGAGAGTTAGGTCCAGTTGATAACTATGATTTTGAGAGTATTATGGATCTTCTTGATTGCATGGCTTCACCCCAGTTGCCATCGCAGTACAGAGTGTTCATTATGGACGATTGTGACACTCTGCCTCCTGATTCCTGGAGTTCCATCTCAAAGGTCATTGACCTTGCACCTCGACGCGTGGTTTTTGTGCTTGTCACTACGAGTCTTGATCATTTGCCTCATATAATCATATCCAGGTGCCAGAAGTTCTTTTTCCCAAAATTGAAGGATGCAGATATTATATATACTTTGCAGCGGATAGTGACTAAAGAAGGTTTGGAAATTGATAAGGATGCGCTGAAACTTATAGCATCAAGGTCAGATGGATCTTTGAGGGATGCGGAGATGACTCTTGATCAACTGAGTTTGCTTGGGCAGAGAATCTCAGTTCCTCTGGTTCAGGAGCTTGTAAGTTCTTCTCTGTTGTCACCACCTGCATTTCCTTAATAAAATCTTTTACATGGCTCAAAATGTAGGAAATACCTTATTGTTTTAACCTTTTCTCTCTCTTTTTTTTCTTTTTTTGCTTGAACTTGCTGTTTACATTTGTCAACCGTATATCATACAAGCAATGTTTTTACTGTGGCCTGCATATACCTTTCAAGTATGAACTCTATGATATTTACTTTGTTGTATGTCTTCTAAGGAAGTCTTTCTTGTTTATCTGTTAATCAATTCCTGGATTTCTGGTTAATGCTCTAAAGTTGTGTTTAGATTCATTAGGAAGAGAAGAATGTTTCATGTATCAACTCGACAAGAATATTCATTAATAATGTATATTTGTAATTTTATTTTAATATAGCCCTTATTTGGGATGTATGTAAAAATACAACTCACAGCGCCGACCTCATATAGATGGGATAAAGCTGCAATGATGATGATGAATTAATGACGAACATAATGATTTAAAAAATGCACATTTGTCTTTCTATTTTCAGTCTTTTTTTTTTTTAAATTATTAAATGCAGTGTTCTATCCCAGCATGATGTATAGAATATCCCATTTTTACTATGTATGAGCAATAACAATGAAGATTTATTCTACTGCTAAAAAAATGAAGATTTATTCTGATTTGCAATGAAGATCCCATTCGATATACTACCTACTATTGTCGTCTGAATTCATTTTCCAAGTATACAAGATCATGTTATGGAATGCAGCTAAATAAAAACTTAGAAGCTACTGAAGAATCTGCCTCTTTTCAGGTAGAAATCTTCCTTATCTACATCCACTCTTTCTCGAACTAGAGATATCAGGTTTTTTATATTCTTAATTTGATCACTAAGTGATGGATTCTAAAAGTATAAAAGGTCTCCATTTATTTCTATTCAGCTCTTCCTTTTTAACTCTTTTTGTTTACCAACCTCTGACTATCAAGGTTATATCTTGTATTTTCTAAAGTAAGGCCGTTATTCATTCTCCCGGAGTAAATGGTATGAGTAGAAAGGTTTGGATTTTTTTACCGGTAGTTTGGATGTTATTGAACTATGCTTTGAGAAATGAAGTATGCAAATGTGCTCATGCTTGGGCATTGGATGCTCATTTGTTGAACATACTTAATTTTCCTTTTGTACATGTTTTCTATAAATCTTGTTATTAAATTAGTTTGGACATATTGTATCGCTAAACTTTGTTCTGGAAATTCGAATTCTGCAAAAAAATTCCAACCTTATAGAGAATCTCATCAAACAATAGCATAATTTAAAGGTGCTAACTGGTTTTGTAAATATTTGCCTTTATCTTCAGGTTGGACTAATCTCTGATGAGAAATTGGTAGACCTACTTGATTTGGCATTATCAGCAGACACTGTGAACACTGTGAAGAATTTAAGGGAGATTATGGAAGCTGGAGTGGAGCCATTGGCATTGATGTCCCAGCTTGCAACTATAATAACCGACATCCTTGCCGGCACTTATGTTTTCACCAGAGAAAGACTACGAAGAAAGTTTTTCCGCCGGCCATCATGTGAGTCTAAAAAATTCTTGTTTCAACTCTCGCTCATGTTATCATTGTTTTAATATTTTATCTACTACACTAAGTAATTTACGGCTACTAACTTTCAAACCTATTCAAAATTCAAACTTTGAACTTAAAATTTAAATCTGAATCTCTCTAAATATTGTTAACACCCTCTGGCAATTACATGGCCTTTAATGGAAATGATTGTGCGATTGTTGACTTGAACTTGTAAAGGGTGTACAATAATTCAAGTTATGTCATCTTCTGAAGACTACTGTGATTTATGCATCTTTTGCTGCTTTGAGTGACATAACTACGATGATTATAAGTTTTGACTTGCAGTTTAAATTTTGGCTTTCTTCCTATTCATAGACCAGGGCCCTAGACATTTTGTAGCAATCTTCAATTCTTTGTTTTTTTTTTCCCAGCATATATTGTCCCCGTTGTCTTTGTGCCTCAACAACCCTCTATGTTTCCCATGTGATCGTCTCATATGATATCTTCTGACAGGTAGATCATATATATTTGCCGAATGTACTGTAATAGCAATAAGTCCCTTTGGGAGTTCATACATGTTGGCTCTGTCTTAGCTGGATGCCACAGTAGTCATCCATGGTTGTGTTAAACTTTTGATCAGACTTTCTGCTATTACGATGAGGTTTTCACTTTAACGATGTAATGATACTAAATCACATACAGATGCTCAGGTGGTTTGATTTTGTTTGTGCAGCTTCTGATCCCATATGCTATAATGGTTTTCTTTTGGGTGCTGAATATTGATTCCATTCTCAATTGAAACATGGAAAGAAATGATGATTCATTCTCTCTTCCGTGATCTTTGCATTTTGAAGGTAGAAGACCAAAAGACCAGAACACTGTTGTGTTTTTCTTATGTACTAAAGTCATTGCATATCCCAAGATAAAATAATTACTTTTTTTTTTTTTTCGTTTACTTTTCCCTCCTTTCTATGAACTAGATTAGAATTTTAATGCAAGCTCCACAGTCCCACACTTTTTTTCTTAAGTTGTAACTTGATGAATCAAGAGATTGAAGTTACAGCATAAGAGAAATATATTGAAACAACAACTCAAAGGAGGCTAGAAGACCAACAGACCAAAGCCAAAACAAAAAACAAAGCTTAAAAAAAGAAAGAAAGAAAGATCCATGCTCACTATGACATTTAGTTAGTTTAATTTCTGGATACTTTACAAGTCTAGTTCATGAATTTTGTAATTCTGCTGAACTTGTGTCATTTCAATATGCCTTTACAGATTGTAGTATAAATGCAGAGTTCTGATATCAAATTTCCATTAGTAACTTACTGTTTTTGGTTTCAGTATCCAAAGAAGACACTGAAAAATTGCGTCAGGCTCTTAAAACACTGTCAGAAGCTGAAAAACAGTTGCGAGTATCAAATGACAGATTGACGTGGTTAACTGCTGCACTGCTTCAACTTGCCCCAGATCAGCAGTACATATTGCCAAGCTCTTCTGCTGACACTAGTTTTAATCACAGTCCCATAGCCTTAAATAACAATGGTGAGAGATATGTTGCCAGGAAATATAATGGTGAGAATGCTGCAACAAACAGCATGGGTAATGCCAATTCTGGAAATGCAAATGACGTTAGTTTGTACAGTAATTATACTGGCGGAAAGAAACACAGACTTACTCCCCCGCAAACTTTTCGATCTACTGATATAACTAGAACAAGTGGGGGGCAGATTCCTGGTAAAGGGCATAGAGAAATTGAAGAAATTTGGTTGGCCGTGCTTGAGAAGATTCAGTTAAATACTCTGAAGCACTTTATGTATCAGGAAGCAAAGCTGATTTCAGTCAGTTTCGGTGCAGGTGTGTTTTTCGCGGTACTTTATGGATCTTCACTTTTGTTTCTTCGATTTTAACCACTTCTAGAAATCCCTTTCTTAGAATTCCTAATAATTTAATTTTTGCAAACAAACAGGCCCTAACAATTTCTATAAGCCTTGTAATTGCTAACTTTCCCATGACAGTGTTGTTTCAATCAGAGACCTGTTCTGGTTGCAACTTCTTTTGTCTTCCCTTTTTTCTACCGTCAGTCATGTTAGTCAAAGACTCTCAAACTAGTTTAGGTAAGTAAAAGTCAAATAACCCAACCCCACCCGCCCCAACTCTAGTAAGGGAGGCTTTATGCTCACAATACACACACATCGAAGTTTTCATGTGGTTTTGAGCTAACTTGATGTTAGCTAGATTATGTTTCTTTTCTTTGGTAAATTTAATGTAAAAGCTTTAATAGATGGCCTTATCCAATAGCTCAGTGTTTAGGTGCAAATTAGGTTTTCAGAAAATTTAAATCTCCAAGACTTGGAGCGCCTAAAAAGCTTCCATCGTCCTTTAATAATGTCCCTTTCAAATATTTTTAATTCTTGAACTGTTCACACTTAATGTTCTCAATCCAATCTTTTTATCCTGTGAAATTGAGTTCACTCGCTCAGAAGATCAGTATGTATTTGTAGATTTTGCTCTTATATTTCTTCATTGAATTGGCTGATTTTTGTGATCCTTCTTTCTCTACAGCTCCAACTGCACAGTTAATCTTCAGCTCACATTTGAATAAATCCAAAGCAGAAAAGTTTAGGGGACACGTTCTACAAGCATTTGAATCTGTCCTTGGTTCTCCAGTAACTCTTGAAATCAGATGTGAATTCAGAAAAGATGTGAGAGGAGAAGTCCAAGTTCCACCAACTTTACCAGCTTCAGAGAATGGATCTGGTCAGAAGATCACTGGGCTAGGATCTCTCAGCAATGACAGGATATTGAAAACCAGAACTGAGAATCATGTTAAAAAGCTTTCAAAAGATAAAGCTGTCAAAGGGGTTGGTTCTACTCCCGCTAAACGTATACCTTCTGGCTCCCGTGAAACTTCAAAGAGCGAAATTGTTGAAATAGTAGCATCTCCTCAAGAACGCAAGTGCTTTGAACATGCAAATAACAGTATACAGCTTGAAGAAACAGGCATGGAAGGTGTTTGGGCAGAAGAAGCTACAACTTCCCAGCACCAAGGTAACTTAGCTGCTCACCCTGAAAGAAGTAAAGCTGGAGAACAACCTCAGAGACAAAGCTTAGTGAGAAGTAAAGTATCCCTTGCACACGTAATACAGCAGGCAGAAGGGTGTACTCAACGAAATGGGTGGTCCAGGCGCAAAGCAATTTCTATCGCGGAGAAGCTTGAACAAGAGAATTTGTGAGTATCGCAGTACTGTTCTTTTGCATGGGTGAAAAACTATTCCAGTCTTGCCATTTTATCAGTAGCTAAGAAAAGAGTATAACTGCTATCAGTTTTTAACTGTGGGCTAATAAAGACACAAAATCAAGTACTTCTCATTATAGAAGCTAGGAAGGAGGGGATAGAACCATGAAAAGTGACTCTAAAAACCACTGCTTGATTGTTTATTGACTCTTTCTTTGCAAATGCTTTTCCTATCTTACAGGAGGTTGGAACCCAGATCAAGAAACTTGCTTTGCTGGAAATCTTCTCGGATCTCCCATGGGAAGGTATTGCTGTGAAACATGTTTGTGGTTTTCTGGTGTTGTACGTTTTTTGGTTAGTGTTTTGGTAGATGTGGGAATAATGCTCTTATACCTTCATGCCCTTTCTTGTTTTTGTGGCTTCGTGTTTGCACTCTGGCGGCAGTTTTGCTGCTAAAATTTTATTTTCCATATTATGAAATGCCAGGCGGGTACCATGGGTGCTATTGAACATGTGAATGCACTGCTTTATTTAATGACCAAGTTAATGGTTCTTGCATTTATTTAAAAAAGAGATGCAACTTGCATTTGCCTGGACATTGAATGGCAGCCAAGTAGCCAACAGTTATCTGGCAATATCCCAATTTACCTTTCCTCTTGAAATGTGCCTTCTAGCATTTCAAGCACACGTTGTTTACTTATTCCCCCAACCCAAGAAGTTTGAGATAATCATTATCCTATATAAGTTTGAGATAATCATTATCCTCTATATAACCATCCCCAAGAGCTCAAATTGTGGGGCTCTTGAGGACCTCCTCCACTCCCCTGCACACAGCCTTTGACTCCCTTTCTTTGTCTCTGACTCCCTTTCTTTGTCTCATTGTATGATGCTTGCAATTTAATTTTTGTTATTTATATACCTGAATTTTTACATTTCTGCAACGTGCAAGAGGGAAGAGTAGATTTCATTTGCTATATAAAAGAATATCAAACTCAGGGATAAGTAAAATTTGGGAATTAATTAAATTGATTTTTTGTTTCATACATGTGAATTTTTTATAGTTATTAGATGCAATGAGTTTGCACTTGTTCATGTACTAAGAATTTTTTAATATATATCTTTACAGCTCCCACGTTTGAGATTCAAGACAAGGAGACCGCGTTCTTTGCTGAAGCTCGTTACATGTGCAAAATGTCCCTGTGCCAAATCTCCAAGGTAATTTCTTTATTTAAGATAGGCCTTTATAGTCGTAGAAGGCTTAATCCCCATTACAGTTGTATTACTTGTGTAATTCATGTTCATGCTATTTAAAAGTCAATTGTACCGATTTGGTCCATTAAATAAAGGTGATATGGCATGCAGAATATAGAAATGACAAATGAATGTATTGATTGTTGCATAAACTCCCATGACTCCCTCATACCAACTAATTTTATGTACAATATCCTGAAAAACAATCTGGAAATTGACTACAGTACCTTCATTTATGGTTTGAGCTTCTCCAGTGGATCAAACATGGTTTAGACTCTGTCACTGAGTTCCTAAGTCCTACCATCTTGGATGTGCCTAAGGATCCATGCTTAGAACAAAATAACCACATAAGGGTCTCCTGCTCGCATCTACGTATCTCAAGCTTGAGGCAGTCGTTCTGTTCTGATGACTGCTGACCTCTATTACATTGCCTTGCTTGAGAACCCCCAGATTGCACAATTAGAAATGAAATGGACACTTCATTAATCATGAGTCTGTGTTCTTGGGATGTGTAGAGGAGTATTAAAGTTCTTATGGAGATCTGTCCTTTCAAGCCCCTTGTTGCATTAGCAGGATCCCATTCTCTCAAACCGCCACCCCCACCCTGCCCCCACCCTGCCCCCACCCTCTTTTGGGGGGGCGGGTGGGGCAGGGGTCCATTCTCTACTGTGAGGAAAATTGATCGATGTTTTGGTGAGTGTTATTTGGAGAGGCTGTATTCTATTTAGCTTGAGTGTCATCTGTCGGGTTGTCTGTTTGAACCAATAATAATTGAGTTCCCATAATGCGTTAAAGTCTTTATGACCCACTGGGAGAAGAAATGCTTCATTTGGTAGAGCTAGCAGAATTTACATGAGAAGGAAAAACAAAAATTATGTTCTAGAGGTCACTGGTGGATACCCATTAACACATAGAAGAGATGCTTGAGGTGTGCATGTTTAATTAACTTGTTTTATTGATTTCTTTAGCCGGAAAGAACCCTCCAAAATAGCCAACTAACCCTACCCAATCTATAAATCGGCCACCCAGAAGGTTCCTGAACTCCACTGGCAGGAACTAAGAAAGGTGGGGTATAAACAACTGCTTGATTGAAAACTGGCACTCTTTTTGGTTATTGTGACCAGTCAACTGCCAATGGAATGTGCATGTAGTTGTCTAATAATCAAGTCAGGGTGGCCAGCATTGAATCATGAATAGCTTATCAGCATTCATTGTTGGAGTCAATCAGTTAATGCAGGCAGTTATCTTGACATCCAGGTAGAATCATTGTAGCCTCAACACGTCAATATGGGGAACATCTCTAGTATGTCAGAGCAATGTGCAATGTCTTTCTGGGAGAACAACTTATCCACAATATGTACTCCTAGCAACTGAATAGTATCCTTCTCATATGATCAGCGGATATCGACCATAAGCTGATATTTGAGATCTCCCTCTCTCACAAATATGATGCATTTAAGGGGAGAGAGTCTCTATAACTTCAAGTTGTAGCCACCAGGAGGATGGATGTGTCTGCAACCTTCCGCAAGTGGTTGGCAGTAGTTATCCAAGGCTGAAAGCGGGATTGCATTTTGTTGGCAAGCAGACAATTTGAGGACCTACATGTCTTAGTGCTTGGTTCAGGGGCTAAGTAGCCGTATCAGATTATGAATACCAGTATACCACACTGGTTTTCCTGGTGATAGGAATGGCCCAGTTGGTAACTGGTTTCTGCAAGCCAGAGTTGGCCCTTGCACTGATAAAGTTGATGTAAATCAAGGTCGCACGAGAGGCTGGGGATATGCTGGTTACACTAAAAACTCCCAAAGTGTGATCAAGTGGTGAAGGATACTAATACTTTGGAGGGTGAATTTGGCTGATGGAGAGAGAACCTAGATCTGGCATTAGATAATGTTTTCGCCTGTAATAAATGGATTGTTCACAGGTTCTTATGTATGGCTTCAGCTAAGTAGATTGTTTCGAACCATAGAATCTCAAGACATCATAAATCCTGTTTGGGAGATCATTCTTAATCCCTGCAAATCAAAATTGGTTCCAAACATGCATCGCATGGCATGGAGACTGATTTGGTATTTCATCCCTGAGGAGAAGGTGATGGGGAGTAATATACATTATTTCCAAGGCTGGGTATTGATTAATGCAAGGATAACAATTGCTACTTTAATCTCCTACACATGCTCCAACAGGGGATGGCATGTAATTTGGATCCCAATTTTTTTTTTCTGCAGCCAAATGCACATTATACATAGCTGGATTTCAACTTGTATCTGCTTTTCTTTTCATTCAGTTTCTTTTTCCTATCCTTTCGAATAATGTAAATGATGAGAACGGGAATATGCATGTGAGAATGTGAGAATGCTGCAAAAAGTGATTAGAGAGATAACTCAATGCGGTTGTTTGTAATCTGTAATATTAAGTCCATTCCGTCCTACTAGGAGGGCTTTACTGATTTCTGATCAGAATTACATTTTCTTACGTTCCTTTGGCTCTTCCCCTGAATGAATAAGAGTCAGTGGAAGTGGAAATACTGTTAAGTACCTACTAATGTGCCAATTTTAGCAGCCGCTCTTCCCCTGAATGAATAAGAGTCAGTGGAAGTGGAAATACTGTTAAGTACCTACTAATGTGCCAATTTTAGCAGCCAGGATGCATTGAAACTGGAAAAGGCATGTATTACAAGAATATTGGGGAAAGGTGGGTCACTGAAAGGTAAGAGACTTTTGAGTGGACTGGACTTGTGTGTTGTTTTTTTTTTTTTCACCTTTCTGGACCAAATTTGAATGTTGTGTTTCCTGCTTCTTGCTCTTGTGGAGATATGCATTTCATGGCCATTAACTTTAGGATATGTCCTGCCACTTTTCCCCCAGATGAAGTCCACAGTGGATGACTGCCCTTTATTTTCATTTACTTGTACCTGCCCAGGTAGAAGGAATCCATCCTTTCTAGATTGCTCTTCCTGTGTTGATGGGGAATATTGGATGATCGGCGTTTTTGCAATTTGTTCACCATTGGGATTTCATTTGGAACAAAAGTAGGAGAATTTTATGGCTAGTTCTCTAGTCATTGTTCCTATGGTACATTCCCCTCCTAAATGTGGGGGCATAACAAGACTGACAGCAGTGAGCAGATGAATATTCCGACGGTCTCTAACCAACATTTGCATGGTTATTCCAAGCATGTGATCCTCAATCTAGGGCTTTGAGTCCTGGGCTTGTGAATATGATATGGGGGTAATAGATTGATATTTGGTGAGAGGGCTTTTATCTTATGCACCAAAAAATCTTGAGCCTTACAAGTTAACGGTTAAGTGAGAAGGCAAGAAGAGTTCCATCTCATACCTAGGTTGGTTTTCAGTTGGTGTTAGAAAGTTCACAGGTGTCCATAAAGTCAATGATTTAGATATGCAAACAAATGGATCAGATTAGTGGGTTTCAATCAGCAGACAAATGGGTTAGACTTGTCACTAGAGGCCTTAAAAGTGACCTCACACTCTCACAGGCAGCCCTAAACCATCCGGAAATTGGCAACGACCCACCATGAGGTAGACGGGATTGGAATGTCACATGTGCATTAGCAGATTGGATCCCACATGCAAATGGACACAAACTGATCATGATCATAACATGGGCCAGTGAACCCATACACTAATCCATGATGAAACCTTTCAATCCATGTAATCTGCATCCACACAAGGTTCACAACTCCTTAACAGTAATGTTTTACCTAAGAAGAAAAAAAAAAAAAAAAAAACCTCAATGGTTATGATTTGCAGATGATCATTAATCCACAAGATGATTACAAAGACCAATGGTCACATTGTTTATCGGGAAGTGATTTGAATCATTATACCACCAAGGGACCAAACCATGTTTGGATTTCATGCGAAAGAACATTAAGCAAGGCCCTTTTTGTTTGTATTCCTGTATATTCTAATGCAAACAAACAAGCCCTAATACTTTTCTTTTTCGTATAGAAATGATTGGGTAGACCTAACTAGTGGAGGGCTCGTTTTTTCCACAGTTCAAATTTGCACTATGGGTATTTTCTTTCCCCAACCAAATGAGTCCTTGGTTCTCACTCTTTCTTGCTCACACAAGGCTTCGGTTATTATTGATGAAGATGACTTGCATCTTCCAGAAGCAAAATTACGGTAGAAATTCAAACAAGCTTGAATCAAATTGGACTTTATCTGGCCCTACAGCTTAAACCAATGAAAAACTAGGTGCATCCATCAATAAAATGGGCAAGGCAGATGTAAATCCAATCATTAACAGGGACATGAGACCATCATAGGCCTATACATGCATAAAATAGGGCCCATTTTCAAAGCCAAAGATGGAATCATAACAATATTATAATTCAAGCAACTGTTTAACCAATCCAAGGTAGACTGGCAAATGGATGATTAGGCTTTGATGAATGAACTTTTTTTCTTTATCTAAACAATCTGAAAGATCAATCGTCTTGCGGCACTGAACAGATGACTCATTCATTGGTGTGGTTTTCTTCAAGTGAAATAAAACCAAATGAATGGTGCTTATTGCTTATGAAAAATTCAGTCAAGTAACAAACGCACTGAATTCTATGGGCCCACATGACATACCATTTCCACTTTCTACTTCTAGGATTCAAAGGGAAGGAGCACTGTGGCCTCTTACAGTCTTACAAGAAATATATGTAGATGCAGAGAACTAAAAGTAACGGAAAAAGTACTGTTTCTGAAAATTTTCCCAAAAAGGTGTATCCATATTTGATGGGGTCTCTTCCTTGGTTATGAGCTGATTTACTGGACAGGCAAAGACCTGAAATCATCAACACTGTAACTTACAAAGGGAGAATATTTTAAATTGCCTAAATTCAGAAAGCGTAGGCAGATGTAGTGAACATTACCTGCCAGTCCTTTTCCTTCATGGGATAGTCTCCAGCAGCATGGAAAGCTCGGATCACTTGCTCATGGTTGAAGACAAGTAAAAATTCCAAAATATGGCACAGGTGGACATGAATGCTACTCTTGTTTGAAGAGGAACCAACCTAAAACATAAGTCAAAGCCAAACCATGCTGATCACAACCAAGAACATGTAAAAGGACCGCAGACTTCAGGGCTGTATGTTATAAACTATTTGATTATAATTAATAGCTATAATGCTAGAAACCATCACCACTAAGGTCGGGCTTAACTGCAAGATGAATATTCCTAGGATCCCATACTGAGGAGATCTCTCATTCTTGGATATTTAAATCACTGAAAATCTAAAATCAGTTCATGCCTTCATGGTGCAGTTTTTTATTTTGTTCGTTTTTATTTTTCTTCCGAAACTCATTGGTAATCAAAGACTTCCTGAAATTAAACAATTATTTTGTTGAATATTGCTATAAAATTTTCTGAGTATCTGATGCAGCCACAGGTTGTGAGGACCAATCGCCCACATGGAACTCTCAATTTAGCCCACTGGGACAAGTTGGTTATACCACAACTATGGAACATTCCAACCTTTTACATAATTCATTAACTTTTATACTGAAAATTAAAGATCTATAGTAAATAAACTGAGGGATAGGTAGTTCAGTAATTGCATGTTGTATTTTGTTTTGTTGATCATAATTTAAACATTTAATTGTCATAGAGGATGGATGGTATAGATAGTATAAACAAGCTGCAGAGATGGATGCCTACTTATAAGTGGGTTTTTTGGAAGTTGCTATTGAGAAAGGTTAATGAGTTGGAGGTCCTGGCTTCAAACTGTTTGGCGTCTTACTTAATACACAGTGCTAGTGGGTGGTGTTGTGTATCAGGGGTTTTACCAATGATCAACTGCAAGGTGGTCGGCGCCTTGGCGGGTTCCTCGTCATAAAAAAAAAAAAAAAAAAGGTTGTAGGGGCAGGATACCCTGTTAGTGTTTGTGTCTGCTGAGACATGAAGCCTAATTGCTAATCATTCCAAAAAAAAAAAAAAGAGCCTAATTGCCAGGACACTTCATTGTTCTTGGATTTAGGTCAAAATACATGAATATTATATTTAAACTATTGTGATTGTTTGTTGATTGCACCATGCTCAAAGATAGAATTCTCGTTGTATCTAGGGTTGCTTCGACCCTTGACTGCATTAGTTGGTGTTAAGAAAGTTCAGATTCTTTGGAAGATTTTACATTTGAAAAAGAATAACTATGTAAAAGAGACGCCTAATAGAAACAAGAGACACCTCATAAAACTGCAACCCAAGAGGAAGCCAATCTGATAGCAAGTTCCATGAGTTGATATCAGTAGCTGTGCAAGGTCTAAGCCTAGCCATACAAAACACTGTCAAGAGATTAAATCAATCTAAATTGCTGACTGATGTCTCAAAACATTGACAGATTGAAAACAATAGCAATCAGAATATAGGCAGTGGGCCTAGAAGCAGACTACAACAAATTTCACTCCAATGATTAAGTGACCAAACACTCAGATTCCCTCTCTTGAAAAAGGCATTCATTGAAAGCCATTTAGTCAGAGAAATAAAATTTTAAAAAGTCGAGGGCTAAGTGAGTGGATAAGATAAAGATGACAATCAGTCAAGAAGCAATAAATGTAAAAAACCCAGTAGGAAGTGAGACCAACAGTCAAAGACACGAGGAGAAGCATTCAAGAACCAAGTGATAAAACAAAGTCTGTATTGGCAGACCATGGAAATTACTAGGAAGGACCAAAACAACATCTTTAGGAGTACATGTGTGTTGTCAGCAACAAAGGTCAGAACAATCATTTATGGCAGAAATACCAGCAACATCATTTTGCTGACTGCTGAGTGACTGCAGTTAAAAGGTGCCCTTGCACCCTCATCCATATCATATTCGGTGGCTTCTAGAGGGGGACGAGATGCAAAATGGGCATCAATGCAAGTTTGTCTTTCTAGTAGGTAGCAAGTATTGAGAGAAGGTCAGGTGCAACCCCATACCAATGAAAGGAAACCCATCTCCTTCTTGGGTAACAATGGCTTTACAACAAGGTCACAGTCCATCACACACCAAAGGTGGCATCTGTTGTAAACATTTTTTGATAGAGACTTTGGCAATTATCTCAAAATGTGGATAAAGAATCCCTTCATGTATGTAAACATGGATGCTGACCAAAGCATGACATTGTCAAAATTGCGGTCTAACTCTTTCCCAACCCAAAAGGAATGATCCAGCCCCAAGTTGGGACCAATGAACCACATGGAATCAACAAGTGAGCCTGTTGGATCATGTGGGATGTACCGCATGTAGGTTTTTCAACCTTTTGAATAACTCATAATTTCATATTTCAAATTAAAGATCATTCAGTCATTAGTTGATTGCAAGGGAAGTTAGGTATTTATTGTAAATTGTCAATAATGATTAAAATATCTAACTAGTTGTGATAGAGGACCAAATGGTGCTGTAGCCTATACTGAGGGCCCACAAGTGGGGCCCACAAGCCAAGCAAGCATTTTAGATAAGCATCCTTGTGCAAAATCCTTCTTTTGAATAAGCAAGCATTTACTTAGGAATTAGCTTCCATTACTAGTGGTTGTTCAATTTAACTAAGAGTTCTACTCTTTACAATGATGTAATCGCTTGGTTGACCATAGAGATTGACAATTATTGGAATAAGATTATAATTTGGTTTCCTCTGTGGAAGACCATGTAATAACATTTGAAACTAGGTATTGTGCAAATGGTTTCAGACCCAATCACCTATCAAATGTGTGATAATTCCTCAAGGCCTGATTTCTCACTTTACTGATTTCCATTATCAAGATACTGTGCTCATTTCAGAAAATGAGAGATGCAAATGGTCATCATTAACATCATCAAAGCTTTGTCCCAACTATATTGGGGTCAGCAATATGAATTTTGTTTCTCTGTTCTGATCTATCCCAATTCCCAAGCCAAGACACACATGGCATTGCAAGAAAAATAAATGCATTATCCTACTTTTTCTTACAAGGCCCAAAAGAAGATTCCTAAACTAGAAGATGTGAAAAAAAAAGACATACCAGAAATTCAGCACACTGACGGGAATCCAAAACCTGAACCCTGCAAAGCAATATTACAAAGGCGAAATTTTTACCTGAAATGTGAACCCAATGGCAATGTGCCAATGAAAACTTAGACGTAGGGAGCAACCTACCATAGAGAAGAGTAGGAAGTGCATCTTTCTGATACATGGCTGGAAGCTGTGAGAGCTTCCCTTGCCATAAATTATTCCAAGCAAAAACAACAGCAATCACACATGGACCCAATGCAATTTGATTTAATAGAACCTGCAAGAATAATAAGCAACATTTGCAAAGAAAATGAATTCCATTCCCTTGGAACCCCTTAATAGATAGCTCAGAGTACATGAAAGCAACTATACCTTCATCGACAGGTTTCCAAATGTTGGTTTTGGAAAACGATGATCAAGATACTGATACCATGCATGAGAGCCAGGGCCATATAGGAGAAACCCATAGGACGTCATCCGAAGGGCCCGAAGCCAATCATAATTTGACAGGAGTGCTGACATGACATCCTAGAAGACAAATATTACAAATCAAATTCTTTACAAGAGAATGTAATAAAAATATTACTTTTCTTTATTGAATGGTAACATGACATTAACTAGCAACCTTGTGGGTATACAACTTAGCACCAACCATTTATCAAAAAAAAAAAAAAAAACCTTAGCACCTTCCAACTGTTCTATGAAAAGAAAGTAGTTGGGAGTGTGTGTTGTGTGTGTGTTCTTGTTATACAAATTGTCTATAATTTTTGGGGCACTTTTGAAATTGTTTTGACAGTAATTGAATGACAAATAGGTTGGCTTATCCTATTGCAAAACCAACAAAAGTAACCAAAATCTTCTCTTCTTCTATTTCTTCACTCTTATCTCCTGGTTTTTCCCTAAAGATTTGCAAAATACAACTTGGAATTAGATAATTATTATAGCCTACTTCACCCTTTTGTCACAACTAACCCAAAGCTTGGTCCCTGGCTAACCGAATGGACCAATCCGGCTAACCCAAAGCTTGGCCCTTGGCTAATACAAGACATAAACCCAACAAATACTCACATGTCTTACCTTCTTCTTCATTGGGTTTTGCAGATATGATCACCCATAGAATTCCAATGCATACATTAGAAAACAGAACATGAAAAATGCAGCAAAACCCATCTAAATCTCAATCAGAAAAGAAGAACCCAAAGACTGAAAACAAGCAACTCACACAACCCACAACCTTGTTCTTGGAATCAGATCGATCAAGAAGCTTATACCGATCCCTGATTTGGGCGATGGTGTCTCCCGCGAGAGCGAGAGAAGCCGCAGTAGTGGCCGGCTTGAGAGGGAAGTTGAAGCTGCTTCCTCCACCATTGATGGGGTGATCTGAGCCGTTGGATGAAGAGGAAGATCGAGACCTTCTGGAGCGGAATCGGTGGCCTCTCGGAGGGAATTTCCACCAAAACCCGCCATTTCCGAGAGCACCCATCTCTCACAAACAGAGGAAAGATGGAAAGTTTCGATTTTGGAGGGAATTTATAGAGCTTTCAGGTGGAAATGTTTGCTGGAAAATTGAAACATGTCCTAAGAAAAACAAGAGAGTTCTTACCAAGAGGGAGCTGAAAATAGTGGCTCTCAGATAGAGGCCCATCAGATTGTGTTGTCATTGTGGGGCCCACTGCATCAAGGTGGGGGGATTGTAAGAATCCATGAAGATGGTGGCCTGTCTATTTTTAGATTCAGGGGTCTATTAATTGGAAATGTGGGTGGGCGGGGTTGAGCATATTGGACAAAATGTTTGGGTCGACCCAGACCCGACCTGTCTAATAATCGGCTTGAAATTGTCGAGCGGAATTTAACTCGAAAGTTAAAAAGGTCATCTTGAACTCTTAATTACCAAGTTCGGTTCGGATTAGGGGTTGATGGGCCGAAGAGCAGTTTATTGGATTGGGTGGGCAGGTTGAATAAGGAGAATGATTGTAATCCCAAACAAAATTCGTTTTTCAATTAAGTTGGAAATGTCAATTCGAACCCAACTTAGAATTAGAAAGGCTCAGCCCAAACTCTGAATAATGGGTTGGGTTCGGTTTTGGTTGGTGGATCGGGTCAGGAATTGCCACTCTCCTTATGAATGGGGTGTGTCTCACAGTTTCAGGGGGAAAGGTCTATTAATGGAATTAGGGGTGCAGTCAGGTTGGATTAAGCATTGTGGGTAACATGTATAAATCTCAAACCAAGTGGACCCATTTATTAATGGAGTTAAAAATATCAACCACACACAACCCAAAAGTTAAGGGGAGTCGATCTAAACATTACCAAATTAACATGTCTGGTTTGGGTACTAGTTGGTTTGGTCAGGTTAGGTTGGTGGGTTGAATAGAAAGGACAGATCCAATATGTAGAAATGTCAACCCAAATCCAACCCAGAAGGTAAAAAGGATCAACACAAACCCTAATTTACTGGGTCAATTCGGTGGGTTTTCTGAACAGGTTAGGAATTGTCCATGTCCACAGGGTGTGCAGAAAGTGGCACCAATCTGCCCATCCTAACACCTGATTTGAAGGCCTCAAAATCAGACAAATTCTAGCTCAAAATCAGGCTCTGTTTGTCTACTTGGTATTGAGTTTTCAAGAATTTGTAGTTTTATCCCATGTAGTATCAAAGATGAGGTGAAAAAGATCCAATGATGGGTGAAAAATAGCTTCCTATCAAAAGAGGGATTTGTCTGTGGACTCTTGTGGATTCTTTCCTTTAATCTTTCGAGTTGAATCATAGGGGATGACTAGGTATTTATTTTCCATCTCCCCCTGCATTCATTTTCTATTAAATGGGAGCGATCATTTGATCTTATTTTTTAGAAAAAAAGTATCAGATTTCCTAGTTAAATTATACGAAACAAAAGGGTCTTAAAATGAATATACTGCTTGAGATGAAAGCGAAGAGGACAGGAAGTTCTAAAACACCTAGAAGGTAGCTTTAACAATTCTACTTCAGAATTTAAAAGATCCAACTGTGAACTCCTTTTAATGAAATAGGTTGAAACGGTATGAGTAGATTTTGCAAGACAGTTTTCAACGAAGGTATTCCCCCAAAAATGTTGCCAAAATTGTGAAAAGAAAACCCTGAAGTCATATTACATGAAACCAGACATCCTACAGATTTTGTCCATATTGATATTTTATTCAAAGAGAAATGTATAGGACCAGTTCATTTGCATTAAAATACATAAGATTACGCCATAAAAAGTATAAAAAAAAAGAGGCCATAATCCAATTTTTAAAAATGAGCATCAAATGACCTTTCTTTTTTCTTTGATTGTATCTTAATAAAAAGGAAATGTTATTTTATGCTTATTCTTTAAAGATCACATTTATCATCATTTTTAACCACTAAAAAACGTAAATTCTATATATTGTAATGCAAACAAACAGACCCTTATATCATCCACGTTCACTTGCAGCTATTTCAATAGTATCGCGAAACATTATTACGTGGCCATAATTCAATTCACCAAAATCTTTTACAACGTTAAATTCCATTTACCAATCAAGAGCCGTGATGCCACCACTGCACATGGCAGGAAGAGCAGCTGAGAAATGATTTTTCCAGCATCAAGTGAGAAAAACACCATTTTGTGCACTTACCTTAAGTCTTTTTTTTCCCCCCTCCTTTGGTCAGTTCTCATACCAGGATTAACAGTATGAGTCCAAATGAAATTGATTCATCCATCAGTAAGGCAATGTTACAAAGTTCAAAAATTAATATGGCTGTACAAGAAAAACTCCAGGGTCAAGACCTTGAACCCAACACAAGAAGCACAAGGTGAATTGATTGATGGAATAGCATCACATCTTATCTACCAAACATGCCGTGCACAGATCAAACCCTCTCAAGATCTCTTATACATTAAGCATTTGACACATGAAGTAGTCACATTTTAACTTTAACAAAAGCCATCTAACACATTTACTCGCCTCCTATAGTACTTCAAATCCCTTCAAGAACAGCTCTTTCCACATTTTTTTAACTTTTCAGACCTTTTTGAAGAAGGAAAGAATATTGCCTTGCTTAGAATCCTTTCCACTGCCTTTTGTCATTTTCTTGTTTCCAGCTTTGCCCGCTGTATTAGATGGAGCAGTGCTCCCCAATGCTGGCCCTTTATTAGATGCAGAAGGCCTGTACCATCACCCAAAATTCATAAAAAAAATAAAGAAGCAAAAATTGATTCAGATGTCCATCGATCATAACCAGTTTTAGGGTGTATTTGGATCTACAAAACACACGGCTATGGAAGAACAGTGATGTGGTAATGTGTTTCAGGTGACATAAATCACTTCTTGCATGCATTCAATCAACAGAGAGCATCACACTGATTATATACACAAGCAGTGTGTAGCCATTATTCAACCACGTGTCGTGCATGCAATCAATCAACTGCAAACACCACACTGATTATATATGTCCAAGTGCAAGATTTAGCAGGTATCAATGTCTCTAGAACAAAAGGTCATCAATGGGTTAAATACTTAGTGAAAACACATTGTGTTGATCATGTGTCTAGCAGATGATCACCGTCATATTGATCATAAACCCCTAAGTAAGTGTGATTTGGAAGGAATAATGCCACTTTAATCCAACAAAAAATCACTAATGGATTGAACACATGGACTTAAAAAGCACATGATCAATCCAAATTCCAAATATGAACATCACACTGATCATATACCCCATGTCCGCTGCCCACACCTGATGCATCCAAAACTCAAACATGAAGCAAGTGGCCTGAGGCATCCAATTGCAAACTTTCTTCTCCATTAACAAATTATATGAAAAAGTTGAAAACGTATAATGGCTTCTTTTTTTCCCTTTTTCTTTCATCGGTCTATACCAGCTCTCATTAGGCATCAGATATTTAAAATGGATAAGACTGAATTAGAAACTAGTTAAAACACTGATTTTACCTGTTCTCAACACCGTTAGCAGCTGCATTCTTTTCAGTGTTCTTGCTCTCAACAGCATCTCCTTCACAAACTACTTCAGTCACTGAAAAGGGAAAAACATCAGTTGGGGCTAAAAAGATGTTCGTAATTTTCAAGTGTTCCAACTTCCACCAATGAGATTTTCAGAGAATGGTAAAAAAATATGCATATACTAAAAGCACTAGAGATTTCAAATGGTTTTACTTTTTCAGCAGAAATCTCAATCAACTGCATATTTCTAGCTACTAGATATGCCAGAGTTCACAATTCACATATGATGAATGAATCACAATTCACAGTCCTTATGGGATAGAGTCCGGATACATCATACGCATGCCCTTACATGGTGAGTGACCCATAAAAGTGTGATCTTTCTGAAATTCAGTTTCCACATGTAAAGGACTTTAGAAAGAATATTTTTACTCGTTATAGTTTCAGCAACATGAAAATCTTCAGAATATTCCCATTTTTTAAAGAATTTTATCACATGCATGTTTTTTTTTTTTTTTTTTATCACAAAAACTAAATGTAAACTCAAAAAATCAGTAGGAAATATATCTTAGATTAATAGAAACTAGAAAATGAGATTTTCCGATAGAAAAGGCTAATACAAGCCAAAACTAAACAGTATACTGAGATGATTAATAGGGCTACCACTGCAACAAAGCATAGCTATGTACCTTCTCTCCCCCGCTCGTCAATTCGTGTCCTCAGAACTTTCTTTCTCTTGGGGAAGGTGTGTGCAGCATCACTTGCTTGATTCTTCTTGTGCTGATCTTCTAAACCTTCCAAGATATGGCTTTGAATCTTTTCTGGCGAAGAAATCCTGGTGTTTATATTCTTGCTTGCAGCTTCAGAATCTACCTTCAGCCGTGCCCTAGAATCACTCTCTGTTGTCTTTTGTTTCTTGATCTCTAACTTCTCTCCTTTCTTCTCCTCAAAATTCAATTTTTTTTCCTCCACAGCCAAATTCTTAGTTTCATCTGTGGAATCTAAAACAGGCTGCCTTTTTGGAGGATCTGGAGATGCAAGACTCACAACATTTTCATTATCATCCTCATCATCTGAAAAATCAAAAACAACCCTCCTTTTTCGACTAATTTCACCATTTGATTCCCTCTTACGACTATATTGCCCATCATCATCACTACTTGCAGCATCCAGCGCTTCACGAGCAGAAATCTGAGCATCTGCAGTAACTGAATCAAACAGCATTTTGAGAAAAAGAATAATCTCACTTATAACTGATATTTTGTATTGAAGTAAATCAAGCCCGAAAGTAATTCAACCAAACATATATCACAGTTGGTTTGACTTCACTAAGGGTGTGTTTCAATTGTATTTTAGATGTACACTAAAAGTTAGATGTTTGAACATTCTGGCAGACAACATGGTAATATTCATCTATTTTTGGGTTGGCAAGAAAATTGGAAACAGAATAAGGAGTGATGCTGCTCTCCACCTTATCAAGCACAAATGATTATAATATCTGACAGCTGATGTTGGCGTGTGGCAGAAATGTAAGTATATAGAAACCCATCAAAAGTGATTTACAAATGTGTCACAGCAAACGCACGGGGACAGCAAAACAGATGGTCATCCAACCTATTAAATATTCAATTTCATTTCATTTATGGCTTATGAATAGGGGTAGAAAAGCTCACCCTAGAAGCAAAATAGAAATAACCATTAGAGGATATATTAAGATCGGGGTGGTGGAACACCAACCACTCGGTGTACCTACCAACAGGATTTGTAACAACCGTAGCAGCCTCTGCACTTGGACAGCTGGGTTTTGACTTTGAAGATGCACGTCCCCATAAGTTCGCTAAAGACCCTCCAGCACCTGAAGAGGTTTTCTCATTCTGGACTTTCTTTTTATCAGCAGGAACTGTGGTGGCTTTATCGGTATGAGGTTTACCCAATTCAGCATGGACCACCGGAGCATTTTTCTCAGTTTTGTCATCTGTTGATACCACAGTTGAAGCCTGCAGCCCGAGCTTTGGGCTTGGTTGCTGCGCTTGTCCTTTTTGGGGCTGTGGAACAACCCCTGCTGGGAACGCACCAGCTGTTACTCCAAGACCAGTCTTGGATGGTTGGCGAGCAACACTTCCAGGATCTCCACTGGCATTACGCTTGACAAAAGAATTTGAAACCCCACAGAACCTAAGAAGTATATAAGATTTAGGTTGTGTTATGAATAGGATGCCCCAAAAAACCACAGCTTTGATGAGAAAGCAAAATATATCACAATGAAATTCTTGGAAAAAATTTTATTTGGAAGTATTTGATGCAAATGCAATGAATGGGAATGGAGTCAACAAGTACAAAGCGGACAGTGCCCACAACAAATATGAGAATTCTCTGCAAGCACTCATTAGATGGAGAAAAAGATACTTTTAACAGTCTTACAGGCATGGCTTGCACAGTACATGTACTTAATTACCATGTGTCCGCATTTCACGTTTTACCCGTAGGGCTATGCGCAGGCATGGTATTGTCCAACATCGTAATAATCATGAAAAAGAAACAGATCACAAACTAGAATACAGGATACCATGATACCTGTTGTCCCTCAAGCAGTTTTCAACAGTTGATGGCTGATCAAAGAGTTCTTCTGCCTGCACAAATTCAGCGTTCCAAAGTGCTGCAGGATCATTTGGGATGCAAGCTTGCACACTGTAAACCTGAACTGAACAGCTATCCCCAAATTTTTGTTTCACTTCTGCACCAAAAACAAAAGATTGTGTCTCATTTGATCTCTCATTCAAAGAAGAAATGCAGAAAGAGCCATTGTGTTTATACAAATATGTTCAAACACAACATACATACATACACATAGAAAAATAAAATACACAATCCATCATCATTATAGCCTTGTCTCATAACTGAAATAAAAGCCAAAGCATGATGGTGATATATAGTCCTGGATGCAATGACCGTGTGAGGCCCACCTGTACCAGCACCAATTAATGGGGGTCAGCAGAACAATGAAGAGGACTATAATGAAAAAGGGCGGCTAAGTGTCAGCCCTAGCCATTAGCCAATCATCATATAGCTGTGAGATGGACCATGAAAAAAACCAATGGTTTCTATAAATCAAAATTATTTAATTGTATCACAACCATATATGATTGGATCGAGGTGAAACTTTTTTTCAAAGAGTCGTCATCATCATCAAAGCCTTGTCCCAACTATGTTGGGGGGTACTAACTACTAAGTGCAATCCTACCCTTCTGAATCACAAAAGTAGGATCGCTTTTAATAGTACTAGTTCCTACATTTTTTGTAGCTCACAACATTTCACCAACATAACAAACAGCTAAGCCTCATTTAGAACAGAAGCTATGGCCAGACACAAAAACATGTGAGGATCACCCAGTGACACCTCCAAGTTTTGCATTATCTCTTCATTTTCAAGCTCCCATCAAAATTCAATTTCAAGGCACCTATTGGTGGAGAAATCCAAACCAAAGACCTCACTGAAGCAATTCTTGCCACCCACTATACATTCTTACCAAGACTGACACAAATCAGATGCTGATATTCCTTCAAATTCTTTCATAATCCCAGCCTGCCATGTAATTTTCCACTTGGTTCTACTGATCACCTCCTTCACAGTGCTTCAACTGCTGCAAAATAATCTACTCTTATCATCCCAACCATTAAACCATAGCAACAAAACAGACGATTGTAGCCCGCAGGAGCCCTAAATGAGTGATAGCCATATCTCCAATGCTCAAATAGATACTAAATTGTATTTGGTATAATCCAATGCAGCATAAGGCAATCAATACCTTCTAGCAGAACAACAGCAAATAAACAAATGATTTAAATCCCTCACATCTTGAAGGCAAGGTGCATGATGTTCACAATGACATGCTGCAACTATGTAGCTTTAGGATAAGACCAAAAAATTATATTGTCCCATGGTAGCTTTTACCTTCCAAATAAATCTCCATCCATCCACATGAATTAAGCCACCGATGAGATTCTTCGGGAAGGATTTGACTAAGAAAGGTCCCTAGGGATAAGGTCGCCAAACCTCGACATCCTCTCCACTCTTAGAAATAAAGCTCCTGTCTAACTATTAAATCAGGGAATGCTTCCATCTCAATATCATTTAAAGACCTTTTCCTCTTAAACTTCAAAATTACCCATTACCACAAACTCTTTCGACATCCAAAGAGAACCCTGAAAATATTTCGAGTTCTGCATGAGGATAAAGCATATTTCATGCATCCAGATTTATATTCTCCTACCTTGAGTTTATCTAGGAAGATAAGTGGGAGTTTTCACGGCTGGTGAAATTGGCAGGCTAACAGAAATCAGCAAGGCTAGAAACAGGCCATTGTCGCCCAATCAAAAATAAGTATGAGCAGAAGAAACTGAACCTTAACAAGGACCCTTATTCAAATTATATAGAAAATGAAGTCCTCTCTCTCATGAGTGCAAAAATAAATAAATCTAACCTGCAAGCTTGAGTCCTGAAACAAGACTTATATGGTAGATTTGAGGACTATCCTTCAAATAGCCAGACAGAGTATATATCACTTCCAAACCACTTCCATGCTTCTCAACAAATTCCTGAAGCAACCTAAGCACAACAACAGGCAGCCATGTTGTAATGCAAGCACCAAAGGGGTTATTCATGACTGAGGAAAATAATTTACAAAGGTCTTCCACTAATCGATTCAGTAATGCTTAATTCTGACTTAGTAGTTGACAAAGGGAACATGTACCTCTTAGCATCATTTGATGACACTGAAAAGTTGCGACTAAGCCACTTGTATGAAACCTACACAATTAAATTGTACCATCTCAAATCTAACAACAAAATTGGCAAATTGAATAAATTCTATCAAATCTTAGAGACATTATTTAAAAAAAATGATGATGAAGGAAAAATGCATAATACCAACAACCAAGGGACATGTAAAGTAACATAAAAGACTCATTGCCTTCCAACAATCTAAAAGGCACTGATTATTGAGAAAATACAGTCTTTCACCCATGGTCCCCTAGAAGAACTGCACAGGAGAGACCAACCAGCCCAGAGGACCGCAATTGGACCCCGCAGATTACTCTTACCATACAATGCCACAGTTGGACATGCCAAGTCCATTGATATTCTTACCTTTCGCTCTCATTTTGTTTGAATTAAGAAGGGTTCATTAAGCAAACTGATGTGTGATTCTTCTCCTTCTTTCCCCAAAAAAAAAAGCTCTGATTTTTATCTTTAGCTAATCGCGAATGAATGAGATCAAAACATCTCAACTGACTTGACTTAAACAATCGATGTTTTCGAAAGATTAGATTTTTATCTATCTATAGTGTTAAAAGAGTACAGAAGATGAAAAAAAAAATCAAACCCAATGATCTGGTAATGATCAAACCCTAAAAACAAAACGGCTGCTGTTTGAGGTACTGATCAAAGCGAACAAATTGATTATTCTTCTTCCATTTTTTGCAAGATAACTTGGAATTGAAAGCAAAGGTAGGGTTTTGACTACGAATCAGAATAAATTCTAATAAGAGGAACAGATATGCGTGTAATCATGAGGAGAAGAGAGAGATGGATGATTTTGTTAGTTACCACTTGAAGCTTGACGGAAACTAGGACTTGGATCTCTTCTAGAATGCCTAGTGTTTCCACATCCGCCATTGATTTGCCCCCTTCTCTTCCTTCAATGGCTTCCGTTTCCCGCCTTTATCTGCGCGCGCGTTTGGGGTTTTTTTTTCCCATGAGCGAAGGAATCGACTCGCACGCGCGTGAGAGGCACGCGCTGGGATGTGATCAATGACCATTTCGCTCGGCCGTGTGGGTATCCAGATTGCTCGAGAATGGTAAAAAAAAAAAAATTAAAAATAGGATTTTACAAGGAAAAAAATAAAAAACTTTTATAAGAATGGTATACGAAAAAGGCCCGAATAGATCCTTACTTGCAGAAAAGCCCTCTTACCTTATATTGGGGCCGTTTAGAATTGGAAAAAATATACTTGTAAGGTGAAGTGAAGTAAAGTAAAATTTCAAGAGAGAAAAAAATATTAGCAGGTATAATCATAGTATGATAAAATTTTGATTTTAGCTGCCTAACAAGGAAATTTTTTGGTTTTTTAGATAAAAAGTAGATGAATTATTGTCTATTAGTGGTATGACACTGAGACTTTCTTTCTATCTTTTTTTTTATTTTTATGAATGAGGAAATTTTGAGTTTTTTGCATTTTTACTATAACCCATAATCTTTCCTTGTCCGGTGAAAGAAGGTGAGGCTAAAGAATTTGGAAGATATAGTTTCTATACTTCAAATATAAAGTGTAAAATATGACAACTTTTTTAACCCAGTGGTCCAGCCAAGATACTTATGAATTATATGACATGTTAGTAATTTGTTATCTAATTTGAACTTTGAAGTATCTTGTACTGTTAAGTTTCATTTGAAAAGGAAAACAATAGTTAGTTAATAAACCAAAATAGACAATTCTTCTATTTGGTGACGTACAATGGAGGCATATATATTGATGTTAAGGGGTCATTTAAAAAACTTTAAAATAAGTGTTTCTTTTACGATTTAAAGTTTATTTACAAAATATAAATATTTGTAAACCTTTAATTATATTTTTATTTTTATAACTTATTTGCATATTAGAGCTTTCAAGTCTTAACAAAATAAAATAAAATAAAATAAAGAGGACTCCTCTTTTGTTTCTTTTTTCCTTTTTTTTTTCTCTATTTTTAACAACTATCTTATAGTGATACCTTTAAACTTGAAGATCCAATGATTGTATCTAGGCAAGCATGTGAAGCTAAAGTGGAATGAGGTAGACAATATAAAATTTACAAATGTTTTTAATGAAAATTGACCTTATAAAATATCTTAAATGACGCAGATGGTGGATTCTATATTTTAATTTCTAAATATATGGGAATAAAAGATTTTTAATAACTTTACCAAAAATCTAATTGTGAGATATAACTTAAACTTAGTGCTAATTTAATTGGCTCTTATTGAATTATATTGGAATTTTTAAAAGCCTCCATATGCATAATCATTAGATTGAGCATATTTCTCACTATTTCAATACTTGTAGTGTACATCTAATTCATAGTTGTTACTAGCAATACCCCGTGCTATGCACGGACCATGGAACCACTAAATGCGCATACTCATATGTATTATTTTTATTAAATAATTTAATAAGTAAACAATTGAGTCATTTTTTTTTTTCTAATCTGATTTTTAATGTGAGGTGTGAAGATGAGTTTTTTCTTAGAGCCTTGATAGTCCGATGATATAGTTAACTATAGAGCCTTGATAGTCTGATGATATAGTTAACTGTAGACTTGGAAAAAAAATCAATGCCTCGTTAAGAACATGTCAAAAACATTGCTGACATGGAATCCCTCTCTTTTATTTTTCCAACCCATCAAGTTTAGATGGAGGTGCAAAAAACTTGAATATATTATTTTTTCCTTCATGACATGCCCTCTCCCTTATCAAGGTGTTGGGTGACCCAACCCTTTTAATTAAAAGTGAATGTTTAATTAAAGACAATTAAAAACACAATCCCCTGATCAAATCCCCCATTGGGTCCCACAGTCCAAGACACCCAAACAATTTTTTATTCTCTAAACATGCCCTCTCCCTGATCAAGATGCTGGATGGCCCAGGCCTCCACGCCTGACAAATCCAACCCGCTCATATAGAGTTACATTTGGGTGGCAGGATATTGGGTCCCATTGGGCCCCGATCACAGATTGGCCCATTTGAAGCCATACTTGGGCTAATTTTAACTCATTTCCAAGCACAACTTGGATTAAGTCCTTAACCTCAACCCATTTTTATTTGGCCATTTGTTTTAACCTGCTTGGTCAAGGGTTCAGGCCTGTATTCATTAAAAACCTTTTTTATTTTTAGCTAATCAACTGTAACCAATTCCTATTTGTAGCCAAAATGTGGAGTAATTTTAAGTCTTTTACGGAATTGATCTTTAGCTTTTTCATAGTAGTTTGCTGGGTCAATTCTCAATCCATTCAGTACTCACTTCTAGTATGTGTTTCAACCCACCACATCTATCTATTTGGGGTGGTTTTTGACCCAATCTCAACCCATTTGCTATCGAGATCTAGTTGTAACCCAGCCTAATTTCAGCAATTATTTGAGATAAAATATAGTCAAGTTTCAGTCATTGTTTGAGCAGATTTTAAGCTCATTCAGTTTTGCAGCTGTTCACCTTGTTTGGATATGAGGACCCAAGTTGTTTATTTATGAGGATTTGAATTATTTGGGTGCTTGGTTGGGAGGATTCGGTAAAGACTTGAATTTCTTGCGTTGATACCGGGACCCAGGTGGGCCACCCAATGACCCATCTAAAATGTGGATTCGAAAGAGGACCCACGGGCGACCCAGTAGGTGGTGGACCCATGCGAGGTGGGCCTGTTCCATCCCGTGATCAGAGAAAGGGAGAGGACGTGTTTTAAGTTTGAATTTATTTGGGTGTTTAGCTCTGATTATTCTATGATGTTTGGTTGGGAGGATTCGGAGAGGGCTTGATTTTCTTGCATTGATACCGGGACTCAGGTGAGCGACACAATGACCCATCTAATTCGTGGATCCAAAGGAAGACCCACGGGCGACCTAGTAGGTGGTGGACTCGTGCGAGGTTGGCCATGTTTGGCCCACCATCCAGCTTCTGATCAGAGAGAGGGAGATGACGTGTTTTAGGGACTAAATCAGTTTTGTAACAGATTGTTGTGGGACCCACTAGTTGATCAGATCGCCGATTTGGTCGAGGACCCAAGTTGTTTGTTTAAGGGGATTTGAATTTATTTGAGTGTTTGGTTCTGATTATTGTAGGGTGTTTGGTTGGGAGGATTAAGTGAGGGCTTGATTTTCTTGCGTTTGATACCGAGACCCAGGTGGGTCACCCGATGACCCATCTGATCCGTGGATCCAATTGACGACCCACGGGCAACCCAGTAGGTGGTGGATCCTTACGAGGTGAGTCCTAATTGGCCCACCATCCAGTGTCTGATCAGAGAGAGAGGGAGATGACGTGTTTTAGTAGCAATCCCCTTTTTTTTTTTCCAATGTTATATTTATTTCCAGATCAGTTACATAGTGGGACCCTTTTTTTTAGGAAGTTATACGAAAGTTAGTTTAGAGGAGAGTGGAGAGAGAGCGGATTATGACAATTGTCTTCATGTATGCTATGAATTGATGGATGAAACTTTAGAGGCCGCCTGTGGTTAAATGATTAGAGACCACATTCCAATAGATATATAGATACAGAGGAGAGTGGAGAGAGAGCGGATCTTGACAGTTGTCTTCATGTATGCTATGAATTGATGGATGAAACTTTGGAGGCCTGCGGTTAAATAATTAGAGACCGCATTTTAATAGATATATAGATATCCTTGAGTGAGCTGCACCGGATGGGTTTTCAATTTAAGAAGCGAAACAAAATTTGAGACAGTTATTATGTTAATGTATGCACACAAAAACTAAAACAACTGAAATTGTTCGATCTTTTACCAAGATGAAACTTGCACGCATCCAAAGTCAACGTGAATTTATATTCCATATCAACAACAACTTGGATTTCTTTTTTCTTTTTTTTTTTTTAATTTTATATACCAAGAGATTTGATCTACCCTCCAAGAGTAACGTAAGTTACAAAAAGACAGTCTCGATCTACCACGGTTCATGTGTAAAAAAGACAGTAATGACTACACTACACTCTATATCAGCCCTATTTTTCATGCATGATGTGTGAATGAGATGTTAAAATGGTATGTAAATATGATAAAAAGATGCCAGTCCAATTTCTTACACGAACCTTTTCTCATTCGCATGGGCCCTACATCTTTAATACAATCCATTTGATCTGTTGATTAAACTAATAATAAACTCAACATCTCAAAATTAATTATCTTAAATCTTCATAGATTTTGAGTAATCTTTGAGGGCATGTTTGTGTAGCCCATTTCCACAGAAAATGTTGTAGTTTTATGCGGAAAACTTCTTTTTTATGTGTTTGGTGCGGCAGTTTTCTGCGAAAATGCTTTTTCGCCACGTCAGTTTTTTCTTTCCTAAGCATGGAAATAGACTTCCTATGGAGGGTATGGAAAGTCCATTTCTACGGAAAACTCACCCCTAATTTCCTCTCTCTCACCCTCACTCCATACAATCACCCTCTTTCTTCCTCTTCTCTTCCCAAACCCACTCACCTTACACACATACCAACCCACTCACCCAATAGTTTTCACTAAACAACATTAACATTAATTCATCGAATAAAACATTTTTGCACCAAATATAAAATTTTGACTTCCGCGGAAAAACTTTTCATAAGAATTTAAAACCTATGAATTTTGCTGACGTAACAATTTTCAATTTTCACAAAAATTACATGCAAATAAACGTTGCCTAAAGAAATCCTAACCAGTAAATATAATTTTCTACGCTCCATGCACTGAACTTATAATCCAAACCATCCAATATTCATCCTCCATGGGGTAACTATCATGATGTTGGGTTTCAAATCTTAATTCCTCACGGAGGAAGAAATCTAAATGCATCCAAAACTTCAACCCACCCCAACCTATAAATCTTCCAATCTTAAATTCCACGTACACCCACTCTTTCATACAAAATTCACGCACGCACGCACGCACGCGAGTAAAGTGCAAGTGGTCAAAGGGTTACTTTCGCAAAAACCAGTAAAAACCAATGGTAAATTTTGCATCGTGTTATTGAGATTTGAGAAAGACTAGACAGCAGACAGAGAGCTTCCTTTCAACTGACGACTGTAATAATCTTTACTGCTTTCTAACCCACGGTCTCCGTTTCTCCACATCAATACGACTTCAATCAACATCGCACGCGCTCCTCCTCCTCTCTTTACAATACCATTCAATCCCAAAAAGTCAGATCTCTTCGCGCACTCTAAATCGATCGATCGATCGATATTGGAAGATTCTTCCAACCCGTTTCTTCATCGATGAGAACAAGTGCGAACTGATTTCTTCCTCACATCAATGCTTTAGGTTAGGCTCCCTTTTTTTGTTTTTTGTGCAAGATCTTCTTTTTCTTCTCTTTTTGGATCTGTTTCTAACGATTGGAATTGTTGTGGGATTGATTCGATCAAGGCAAGATCCGGATAGTTGATTTTGAGGTTGATTTTGTTGGAAAGTTCCGATCTTTGGCTAAGTAATTGGAAAGTTGCGATCTTTGGCTAAGTTTGAGGCAGTAGAAGTTGGGATTTGAACTTGACGATATCTTTTTTTTTTTCTGTGGACTTGGGCTAGTTTTGGTTGAATTGGTGTGACTTGGGCTTGCAGAGATTAGGAGGTTTTTTTTGGGGTTGGGGCAGTTGGGACTGGTTGGAATGAGGATGTTGTTGTAGAAGCGAAGGGAAGGAGATGGTAGAGGGCTCTTTCGATATAGAAAAGGGCGAAGGAAGCGAGATCAGTGAAGTTCGAAAGGATACCCCAGTTCTTCGCAGGGAGCCTTCTTTCTCAGGATGGTTCGATGAAGATGGGGTTGAGCACATTGGGCAATTGGATTGTTCTGCAGATAGCAGCGATGCGAGCAGCGAAGATTGCAATTTTGAATTGCCTCTGCTTCAAGGTGGTGGGTCAGAAAATGAGAGCATAGACAGAGGAAGGCAGCAATTTGGTAAATTTAGTTTGAGAAATATACATATGAATGGGGGTGATGGTCATGCTGTGGAGAATTTTTATGTTGAAGGGAATGGAAATAGGAAGCACAGCGTTCCTTTCGACATTGAGAGCATATCTGGCGGTGGGCACTCTTCAGAATTTAATGATTATGCAGGCGATTCAAAAAAAGGGCCTGTTCAGAGCTCCATCTCCATGCCTACATTGCTTAAGATATTGTTTTACATACTAGCATGGTACACTTTTAGCACATGTTTGACACTGTGAGTGCTCGCCCTGATCGCCTTCTTTTCGGATTAATACTACTTGGCTGTATTTTGTTTTGTTTTAATTATATTCATTTCAGAAAATGTGTTGAAAAGTGCAGCTTTTTTCTGTTAATCAGGTATAATAAAACACTCTTAGGTGAGAAATTGGGAAAGTTTCCAGCTCCCATGTTGATGAATACCATTCACTTCGCGATGCAAGCAGTTCTATCCAATGTCATTGTCCGATTTTCGAAAAGTTTGCGGCCTACTGTAATAATGTCATGGAGGGATTACTTCATGAGAGGTGACTGCTTCCCTGTTCTCATTGGATGTCTTTCTTATTATGATGATTTTGCCTTTAAGATTATTGAGCCGTCTTTTCTAGAAACGAAATTGCAGCCTTTTGTTTCTCCTGATTCTTGGGTTTAAGACTTAAATTTCGTTTGGAAAAATAGACGTTTTTTTTTATGCACATTGAGAGTGGTGCCAGTGAAGCTGCTAATTTTTCAACCAATTAGGGTGCCGTAGGAAAGAAACATGTCCTGATGATATAAAGTAGGTATAACCCTGAACATGCGCCTATGGGAAGTGAATGGGCGTGGTTCAAACATTTTTTATGCCTGGTTTTGTAGCACCGAGGATAAATTTTTTTTATCAAAATCATGGCTTGGACTTGCCAGTGCAGTTAATCTTCCAGACTGCATTTGCCTTTTTTTACTGGTTAACTGTTCTCATCTTCTCATTAGTGTCAAACATTAGTATAGTCTGTTGTTTTATTTGTTTTTCTAATAGCTAACCCTACGGTTGGAATTTGTCTTTCACAGTTGTACCGACAGCTATTGGAACTGCTCTGGATATAAACCTGAGTAATGCCTCCCTTGTATTCATTTCTGTCACTTTTGCTACTATGGTCAGTTTGCTTTTCCCTATATTTTGCCTATTCATCAATTTTGTTAAAGGATTGTTCTTGGTGATATGTATTTTCTGATGCAAACTGTTTATCTTATATGCTCTTTCTCTTTTGCAGTGTAAATCCGCCTCTCCAATATTTCTTCTTCTCTTTGCTTTTGCATTCAAGTGAGTTTTTGGTTTCACAACCTTGAGTATCTGATATAAACTCTTGCTACAAAGTTCAAATCATATGATGAAGAATTTTTGTTAGGATAATTTTCTCCTACGAGCAGACTGCATGTACAGTTGAGCTCAATGGGGCCACTTGGGCCCACCTTGATCATTGTAACTTCTTTCAAACTCTTATCCTCTCATGATCTAACACCAAACCAAATTTTATGCACATCGAACATTTTCTCACCATTCTTGAAGCTTAAAAAAATCAATGGCTAAAAGACCATTAAACTGTAATGTCGTTAAATCAAGGGCTTGGATAATCTAACGGGCTGGTTTTTGCATGACCCTTATCCATAAAGAGACATGTGACCGTATAAGCATAGATGTAGTCTGCTTGTGGGTGAACATTTTCCTTTTTTATTATTATTGTTGTTGTCTGATGTTGTTAGTACGACTCTATTTCCTGGTGACTAATTGGGCAATGGACCACTATTTTACATTTATATTAATTGTAGCCTTTTAAAACGAAAATATACACTTAAACATACATGTGCATGCATGTACATACGTATAAGCATACATGCACGCATACATACATAAATACCGCATGAGTAAACTACGATAGTATCTTTAAGCCATGTAAAGACGGGGCCTCCTGGAGTGATCATTGATGCATCTGAATGGAGACATATTTCAACAACTAAAAGTTCCAAGTAGAAGAAACCGGAATAATTCGGTGATTTCATAAATGCAAATTGAAATTTGAGCAAAGAATATTACAACGTTCTGTTTTTTTCTGAAAATATGAAAAAAATTATCAACCTTTGAATAGGTCGAATCAGATATACAGGATATGATCCCCAAACATAACATGGTTGATAGTGAACACATGGAAGGGATATGGCATGGATTGTGTATATAGATTTTGCACTTGAAGCATTGGACATGAAATGGTTGGGTAGGTTATTTCACTTGGCTTCATCTTATCATCATCATCGTCGTCATCAAACCTTTTCCCAACTATGTTGAGGTCAACTATGTCAATTCTATTTCGCCATTCTAGTATATCTTGAGCCAAACCCTCATTTAGGCTGCACTCCTTCCGATCGATCTTTACTACTTTCATCCACGTCCTCTTCGGCCTACCTCTTTTCCTTTTAGGGCCATCGACTTGCATAGAGAGAACATTTCCTAGCCGGCCTTGTTGTTGGCCTACGTTGGACATTCCAAACGATTTCTAATGAATCTCTCTTATTTTATCATTTATTGATGATACCCCTAAATGCTCCTATATGCAGTTATATACTCATTTCTGATTCTATAATTCCTAGTTTTACCACATCCATCAGAAATGAGTGCATTCAAGAGCAGTTAAGGCAGCATCAATAGGTGACAAATTAAGAGAGACTCTTTTGAGATGGTTTGGACATGTCCGACACAAGCCAACAATGACAATGGTGAGGAAAAGGTTTTCAATGTTGGTTGATAGCCTTACAAAGAAGTGGTAGGCCAAATAAGACACGGATGGAAGTTGTAAGGATAGATCCGAAAAAGTGCAACCTATCCGAGGATTTGGCCTATGATAGACTGGAATGGAGAAACAAAATTCATATAGCTGACTCAACATAGTTGGGACAATGTTTTGATGATAATGAGTTGATCAATGGTCAATATTTTGTTGAGCTGAATTGTCCAACAAAAAGCAGTGGCTCTTGGAAATTGCAACTTCCAAACCCTTTTTGTCCATCATCGATATTTTAGCCTTATTTTATAAACTCAAACCTTTTTGTGTTGATCTATTACACATAATTTGGAATGTTTGCAATTATGATTGTTGCAGACACTTTAAACCTTGGTAAAAAAATTCTCATCTATTTAGCAAGTGGTTTTAGGCTTATTATGTCATATGCTTCTCTTATACTCTCAGTTTGACTCCCCACATGATCAATCTTATTGATATTCTGTCTCAAATCAGTTAAATGACTTTGCTCCTATTCTGTTGAAGTTTGTGACCATTTGCATGAGATTATTCTGTTGCATGTCACTTAGAGATCAAGTTTATGGTATTCTTGTCTGAAGATGAAACAGCTATTTCACAAGGTTGCTCCGTTAAATGATGAAATGTGTTGTAAGTTATTGGAGTTACTCGGTTGCATGTCAAGTGAAGATTAATTTTAGGATGTTCTTGTCTGAAGATGAATCAATTATTTCGCAGGCTTGTTCTGTTAAATGTTGAAATGTATTCCAAGTTATCATCCTGTCATGTTTTCCCAAAGTGACGTTATTCACAACTAAAACAAATTTTTTTTTCTAGTCTTATAACATTTGGATATTGCGTTAGTGTTGTCTATGGTGCTTTTATATGACATGCATCACAACTTTCTAAAGTTCCTTTAAAATTTTGGAAGGTTGGAAAGTCCAAGCATCAAGCTTCTGGGAATAATGGTCATCATTTCCATTGGAGTTCTATTAACAGGTTTGTAGTCTCATCAGTTGCATTTACTTGCAGCAATTTTGTTGCAAGAATTATCTGATCTGTAATTGTTTTGAGAAGAAGCATGTTTCATGAGTGGATAATGCTCATGAGTTTTCAATTATCATTTAGTTTAGGTTTTAGTCCCATTTTTATGTACATATCAATAGCAGTGCGAGCTACGTTGTGCCCAGATATAGAATGCAGATATGACAAGGACTTCCTATGAATGCAGCTCGGACAATTATTTTGCTTGAACATAAAAGTGAAGTATTAGATACTATATGATATGGAATTGGATATGTCTTCATTTTTTGAAATTATAGATTGCAGTTGATTGTGGGCGCATTCATGCTATGTAGCAAGCAGGTGCAAACACACGTTCATGAAGGCTCTAAATTACTTAAATTTCTTAAACCATGTATCTTAGCGCCAGTAGTCTTTCATATCCAAGGGAAATTAACTGTATGACTGTTCTCTCCAGTCTCCACCACCATTTCTCTTATTCCTTTTGATACAACTGGCCCCTAAAGGGTTAGTCTTGTTTTAAAATTACTTGAGCCTTAAGATGTTAACAACTTTTTACTTGTTTTGGATTTTTTTAAAAATCTCACACCACTTTTGTATTTTACTTTTTGGTCTATAGTTTTATTTTTCGTGTTTTTCTTACCTATTTATTTATCTTTTTTGTTTTTTTCCCAAAAACACCATTTAGAAAAAACCAGAAATATATCATAGGAAAGAGATGGTTTTTTCCCAGTTCCTGCAAGATGCTCAACCCTGCCTATTTCCAGAGCTGCAGCTGCTATGTATAACTCTCAACAATAGGTGCAGCAGTGCAACTATTATTTCTATGTTTCCCCATGTTCTATAGTGTGCTTGAATATGCAGAAGCATAAATAAGTTTTTATCATCATGGATTTCACCAATCGACTTGATAATAGCTGCTGCATGTTCCTGGTGCACCTTCATCAGTCATCCAGCGCTCCATTTAGCCTCTATTTTCTCTTTACTTAAATTTTCAAGATTTAAGAATCTTCCCAGTTTGCTTATTTTACTAACTTGCTAGAGATTGAGTTCCCCATTTACTGCTGAGTTTTCGTGAGGAGTTCTATCCATGCTATTTCATATATGTTATCTGACTGCTCTAAATTTGTCTCACAGTTGCAAGGGAGACAGAATTTGAGTTATGGGGCTTCATTTTTGTCATGCTTGCTGCTGTTATGTCAGGATTTCGCTGGTCCATGACTCAGATTCTTTTACAGGTAAGGCTTGTAGGTTTTTCAGTATCTTTATGTATTTAAGTAGGTCTAGATATAGAGTAAGTAGGTCTAGATATAGAGTGTCAGAGTAATTAAATTCATATTTTACTTAATGTGGCAACCATTTTACCTGCTAACATTTTCTTTTGGTTGCTGTGTCTCTCCCTGTTTAGAAACTGACATTGTCTTTTGTTTTTGTCTGCTGATTCCTAAATTCCCATGAAGAAAGAAGCCTATGGTAAGCATGCTTTTTTTTTTATTTTAAATCACCAATAAAAAAAAAGAAAGAAACAGCCTTTTATATACCACTTAGTGAGGCCAAATGTTACATATAGAAAGCCATGTATGCATGTGTTAATGCAATAATGCCTAAATGCACACAATGCAGAAATATTTCATGGACAGTACACATGCAAATTTCTGGCTGAAAATATCTGGGTGTTCACGAGGGCATTAATCTTTTTTCAATTGAACATTTAAGATGATCATACTATTTACAACTTCAAGAAAATTTCTTGTTTCTCAGAACCTAAGATTTTGAATCTATTTGGGTGTCATTTAGGATTGAAGCATCCCCTTACTTTGATGAGCTATGTTACCCCTGTGATGGCGTTGGGAACTGCGTTACTCTCTCTTATTATGGATCCCTGGACTGAATTCAAAAGTAGTGTTTACTTCAATAATTCATGGCACATTATTCGAAGTGGCCTGCTATTGCTTCTTGGTGGTGCACTGGCATTCTTTATGGTAATTGTTATCTGTTCGAATTGGTTGGTTTTAATTGAAAGGCAACCCTTGTTTTGTGGTTTTTTTTTTATGGTACTCTATGGTTTTGGTCATGGACTATTAAACAGGCATAATCTTTTTAAAGACATTTTTCAAAATTTGCACACTTGCCATGATGTTTCCTTAATATCCATTTAACTAATTTTATGTTTTTAGTGATCTAAGTCTGTGAACTCCATAAAGACGTTTCTCTTTCTTTTGCAGGTTTTAACCGAATACATTCTTGTTTCAGCAACCAGTGCAGTAACAGTAACAATAGCAGGGGTTGTCAAGGAGGCTGTCACAATTATGGTATGATTTTCCTTGCTATTTATAAGTTTCAATACCATTGTTATCAAAATCTTATGATATAGGATTTAAATATTAAGCTTCTAAAAATTCTGATGAAAAATGATTTGAATATTATGCTTGAATCCCATCTTTAAAGAATCTTACTATTATTCTTGGTGAATCTTACAATATTTTTTTTTTCCTAAATGAATCTTACAATATTCAAATATGGGACAAAAGCCTGTGGCACGGTGGAAGGTGCTCACTATTGTAACCTTGAGTTTGTAGGTTCATGTCATGTTACCAAAAAAAAGGGCAATGCCATAAAGAGGGCAATGGGATTGGCTTTTCATTTTCATTTTTATATATTATTTAAGGCTTCTTAATGCCCAAACAATATCTCCTTTGATTGCTTAATATCTCTCAGTTTTAGTTAAGGAAAAGTGAGAAGAATGCCCAAAATTGACTCTTCCTAACATTAAAATAGCAAACTAAAAATGATAATACTAATTGAGGGGTGGGGCCTTGGGGCCATGGGTGTAGTCAAATTTTAATTATCATATTGAGTTTCAAGCTGGCTCGGACCTATCTTTATCATCATTACCCTCACTTCTTATTGGATAATCATGAAAACTCAATTGATAGAATCCCCAAAATTATCAAACTACTCTAAGTTCATCATCATGTGGATAAGTTCCATGTAACATTGATCATCAATCTCGTTATGTTCTTCACCATGATAATATTTCCTATAAGCCCCATAATCTATATTGATGGGTGAAAGTAATTGTATTGGGCACCAGTGTAATGGTGCTTGTCCCTTTCACCTTAAAGTTAAAACTTAGAGCAAAAGTGGAAAAAAAAATGATTTCCTTTTTTTATTTTTATTTTTATTTTTTTATTGAGTTATTTTTTGACTCAGTCTGTAATGGTCCCAACACTAATCCGTGCCAGTCTGCACCAGTAGGTGTCATTCTTGTGCTGGTCCAACTTGACCGAGTTGGGGTTTGTGCTGGTGCCGAGCCAGTGGGTTGAGTCGGGGCATTTTTAGTCCCAATTCTAGACTCGCACCAGACCGAGTGACTGTGTACTGGACGAAATCCCAAACTATTGTTTGCACACATCTAATGGTGGAAGAACCGTGAGCTAGGTTACTAGACAGCTTGTTTTTGTAAGAATTTACGTAGTGATTAATTTCATTGTAAGTAGAGGTTGGACTAAAATGTCATCTTTTGATAATCTTTACCTTTTCAGGTTGCGGTGTTTTACTTTCACGATCAGTTTACCTTGTTGAAGGGGATTGGGCTCATCATTATAATGGTTGGTGTTAGTCTTTTCAACTGGTACAAGTAAGTCAAGTCAGCAGCCCTTTCCTGGACTGCAACATTGAATTACTCATTGCTTGTTGACTGCAAATTGAAATTTGTTACATTAATATAATATATATATATATATATATATATATGCTGATCAAAGCCTGGGAAATGATTCATGTCATGAAATATTTACTAAGATGTTCAGATGTTATAACACATTAGACTCAAGCCAGTCGCAAGGAAAATGCGGTTGTTTTTCAGCCATCTAAGGTAGATAGATTGAGCATATGGCGTCTGATTTCTGCTATTTTGTTCATCTGCATCAGAGATGATAGCACACTATTGAACCTAGTCTTGCATAACCTGCTAAAAGTAATTATTGTTATTATTATTATTTTGCTAGATAGGTGAGTGGTACACAATCTGTGAAACAATGTACCTGCCTGGGGATTGATCCTGGGCAGCTGTGTGAGATGAGACACCCTTGCCACTGGTGTGTCTCGTGTTTCTCAAGAGTAATTAATATTATATGCTAAATACCTGTCTTTATCCTAAACTTTAAAGCTCAAGAAGCTCCTTTACCAAGAAGAACATGAATATGTATTCTGTTATCACAAATTTTGAGCCTTTTGAAAGTTTTCCTTGATAAAATCATGCAAGCCTTCAAAATGGTGTGTCGACATCTAGACTCTGTTGCTCTATCTGTTGAATACATTGGTTTCTTGCATCTATTCTTCCCTCAGTCTGGTAACAATGGAATAAACTATGTAGCTCAAGTGCTCAACTAGTCAACTCCTTCAGGACATATAGTAAATAACTTGGATCTGATTGTAACTGATGCCTTTTGACTGTAGTTGTCTTTTTTGTACTGGTAATGTTTATTTGAGTTGTATGGAAGGATTTAAAAGTTTTTGCTACAAGTCCTTAGTTTAGAACCACTTGTATCAAATGCAGGATGAATTCACAGATTTGACATCTAGAAGATTTTAGTCAAATAATAGAGAAGGGAGCAATCTAACACCTCATTGAATGAACCAATTCCAGAAATATTGTCATTGCAGAATTTTGTAGCAGACATTTTTAATCATTTGTGTTCCTATGGGAGCACACTCTTATATCTTTGAGGGCATTACTTCAGTTTTCCTTCATATGCTTCTGTCTGAAACAATCATCAGTTTGTCTAATGTTTCCATGAATTTTCAGATACCAAAAACTCCAGAAAGGCCGGCCAAGTGAAAATGATGAAGAAAGGGTGTCACCTACTGCCAATGGAACTGCAAAATATGTCATCCTTGAAGATGTAGATGGTCAGGATGATGATGCTTGACAACTCACAGGATTGTATAAATTAAATTGCAAAATTAAAAGGTAAATTCTTTAGCTGCTGTTTGTCTAAACTCAACTGTCCTTTGGGTGATTACTCTGATTGTGGTGCAAAAGGTTCCAACTTACTATATTAACAATCCATTTTTATCAATGAAAATATGCATGGAAGTCGTATTTTGCATTATAGGTTATTTCATGTCTAGTGAATTCCATTTATACTGAAGAGATATGTCTGTTGGGTCTCACCACTTACTAAGGAGAATTCAGTTTTGTCGATTATTTTCCCAAAATAATGTTGTTAGCTATAGTATACTGAACATTTTTTTTTATTTATTTATTTATTTTTATGTTAACCATTTAAAACAAGCGTGTGTGCGCGCACACAACTTATATAGCTGGTTATATAGTTCTTTTGTATCAGCTGGGGGGACTTGAGTCCCTATAATATGAAGGTTTAATGCTACATTTGGTCTGGTGATTTGGGTATAGTGGGCTTTATCTGCTTTAAATGCTTGGTGAAGTGGCATAAAAGTCTGAAGTGCAAACTGTTATCTTGGCCACTGGTTGACATAAAACATCTACTCAGATCTCTTCACTGAGGATTTCAAAAAGTCAATTTCTGTGCTTCCTCTAACATCTATTATTTTCTTTTTTTTTTCTCTTCTTTTTTTATATGTTGGGCTACTGGTTACCAGTGATACTTTAAACTTGAGGACCCAGGGATCGATCCCTGGGCATGCCTGTGGAAGCAAAGGTGTCAACAACACTCAACCATGACTCCATGAGTATGTTGACCTCATATCTATCAATATGATTAAATGCACTGATGAATATTAACATCATATGGCCAGCCTAGTCCTTGGACAATGGATGAAACTTGAAAGGAAGAATATACATTTAAAAAAAAGGGATTGAAAATGTCTCACTAATGTGTAACTTATTATAATGGTATTCCACAACCTTCTATATGTAACCTTCTATAATGTAACCTCCCTCCCCCCTTCCAGTGTGCGAACTATTTGGAAGTTAATAATATATTTGCAATCTGTAATATTTGTTTAAAGCATATCTTTAGCCCCCATTGGATGATGAAGTGGATGGGGCACATGATCTGAACTGTTCAGTTGTTGCAAGGGTGGGGCTCTGCTGTTCAAATATGGATCGACCTTGAACTTAGATAAGGCCAATCTCAGTACACACAAACATGATCTCATGAGAGATATGGCTCATATAGTTAAAATAAGCAACACTATTGTGTGGCCCATCAAGTACCCTCCATGAACAAACCTCCCATGGACCCACACTCACTACCATTTTGTTGGCACTCAGCCACTCACCCAAAATGAGCCTTATTTATCTGACTTGTATTCACAGTTGGATAGAGAGACCCTCTTTTTAACACTCACTGTTAGATAGAATAAGCAACACTTTGTGTGGCCCATTAAGTACTCCCCATGAGCAAACCTCCTACTCTCACTACCTATTTTATTGGCACTTCTTGGTGTTTTATCTTCCAATTTATTCTGCTTATTTTAGAGTAAAATGAACTTGAACACTCCAACATCGTGATCCCATGTTGTTCCATCTCTACTTACCATCTTTCATCTTATACCTCAAACAGTCATGCAGGGGATAAGTGAAATAGCTTGTACAACTGTATGGATGGTAAATACGATTCAATCCTAATGCTTGTGTGTTGTGACAAATACTGCTACCATAGTAGACTCCTTCCATGGTGCCCCATGTGGTTCTGCAGATATCTGCAAAGGCTATTTTTCTTGCGCAAGCATGTCCATCATCACAAACAGTTGGCATTCTTGACAGCAAAAATAGAAAGGTTGCAGTTCAAGAAAAGAAGCTGACCTTATTATTCCAAGGGATCCAGATTCCTCAAAGGAGTTGTCCATTTGGTCTAACTTTTTCTTTGAAAGAGGATTTGAGATTGGAGATCATTGATACAAAACAAACTAAAGTGGCTAATGGTTCTCATTCACTTGTATTTTACAGTTACATTTACAATTTATTTGGTCGTCTGTTTGCAAGAGTGAAAATTTTTCGAGGCTGTACACGAGTGTATTAGGATTTAGGAATCTGTAATAGATTGATGAATATTTCCACTTTTCTTCCATGGATTTAGATGCCATCCTCAACTGAGATGAACTGATTTCAAACCGGAGGTCTTAAAACTTTTCTATAACCATGAATTCATGTTTAAATGGATTAATATTAACCATGAATTCATGTTTAAATGGATGAATATTCCAATGAGCTTGTCTATTCAGTTTAATGTTTCTCTTTTCGTTTCAAAGATTATACTAAATATTTTGGGTGGAAGAAGGCAGAAAAGTTTATTTCCTTGATTCTTATTATCTTTTTGAACGTGTTCTAGGACTGATAGGCACCGTTATTGTACTTAAGTTCTTTTTGTCAGTTTTGTTTGCTGTTGAAGCTTCTGTATTGTTGAGCCAATGGCCCATCACTAGGGGTTAAAAGGTAGAGGCTTTGTCTATGTGAAACAAATAAAAAAGTGAAATTCTCACTTTTTACCCCTTTGAAACTTTAGAAGAAAATTTTTTCTTAGCAAGGTTGAGGAGAGGAGATCATTTTTCTCAAGGTGGTCATTCTCATGTTTGAAATATGCAGTTGATGTTATGTTTGCATGGAGAAGAGAAGGTAAAATGCCACGTCTGTAGGTTTCAAGGCGAGGTGTTTATTTTTATGCTTATCTTTGCATGATCAATTTTCACAATGTAATTCCCTTCCTGCTTTCGCATTTGAGCCTTGATTTGCCCACAGTTTTTAGTATGGTGAGAGTGGGAGTCCTATCCACAGCAGAGACATCTGATCTGCCAACATTGCTTCTGTTATAAACTCTTGGTTTGGTGTTTGCTTTATACGTACACAAGGTTAAAAGGACAACTTACAAGTTGGGATTGGCTGCTTGAATTATGCTCGAAATGGGATTACATTAGAGTTGGTGACTGTTGAGGTGAACAAAAAAAAAAAAAAAAAAAAACCGTAATAGGTATGTATCAAAAAGGCAACTGAAATGGGAGACAAGAAGTTAAATACAATCAAGCACAAATCTAGTAATTTTGCAAGCATGATGAACCATTCCACTAACGAAATCATTGGTGAAGATACTATGCAATAGGGTTAAGCAACAATAATATTTTTTTGGGTATAGTAAGCAACAATAATATATGTATATATATATATATATATATATATATATATATTTTGCTATCGGAGGGTTCCCAACCCTTTGGGTTGGATGAATCCCTCCGGGCCCTTATGAAAGCCGGGTACACTCCCATGTAACCTCAATGTAGTAGTGCAGTTTCGAACCTACGACCTCCGGGTGCAAACCGTTGTCTTAAGCCAATTGAGTTATTCATTGAGTTAAGAAAAATACAAGGTTAAGAAAGAAAACCAAAACCTCATTTTAATTTCTACCAAATCCCCGCATGCATCTTAACAGTTCCTAGCCAAATTTTATTTCTTAAAAATCTATTGCTCTGATTCATTTGTGTCACATGCAACTTTTAGGCGAGGGGTTTTAAAAAGCTGGGGGGTCCCCTATTATAGGAAAGGATATTTGTGAATTCAAGTAAAAATGCATTGTATAATTTTTTTTTTTTTTTGGAGAATGGCATCCAATGAACAAATGCAAAATAATGAGATAAAAATTTCAAATCACCAAACAAATCCGTATTATCATCATATAAAACTTCAGCCAAATGGGCCCAATTATTTACTTTTCTCATTTGTTTTCACTTCTCCATGTACCTAGCATATTTTAAAAAAAATGTGTTGGCCTTATGTCCCAATGGTTGAAATGGGCCCCACCCAATCTCCGGAGTTCTCCCTTGGGAACTCCACAGTGGGGCCCACCTAAATGAAAGAGGAGGAACTAAAGAGTTTCTTTTTATTTTAGGTAAAATAAGATAGGGAGAGTTTAACCAACGAACGGTAGCTAGTTGGCCAAGACTCTCTAGTGTCATTGCCTACCTTCCATAGTTTTATCCAGTGCATGTGGATAGGAGGATTTGCATGTGACCATAGGGATTTTCTCGGTATTCCATAATTGAGTGTCCTTAGGACTCAAGGCCAAAAGGCTCTTGGGCTCTGAATGTATTGAAGTTTGGCAATATCTATTTTTGAGGAAGTGGGTGTTGGTCTTTCGGACAAAATAGGCGCTTGTCATCTTCTCACGTGCACAAGGAAAGAGCCTCATGGGCATTCCCACACACAAGGATATGGGGGCAGTTGCCCTGCCGGGCCCAAATCCGCCCCTAAAACTCGCATGAAAAGTTTTGTATTCACCTCCAAAATCCATATAAAATTTTTGGGTTTACCCAAAACTCATGTAAAAATTCTGACTGATCCACAAAACCCAACTACCCATTTGGGTCCCCAGTTCAAAACAAAATCCTAACTTGGGTCCACCACTCAAAAGAGGTGTGCCACATGGGTGCAGTCAAGAGTCACAGCTCATTCCAAGCCCTTAATTCCCGGACTCCATGAACCCAAGAGTTGTTATTGGTCTTGGTATTTCAAACCACTTCTTGTCCATTCAACCGTTTGAAACCTAACTACCTCATTTCACAAAATCAGTTGAAGTGTAACTGACATGTTCTCATTCCCACTCCCTCCCTCCCCTTCAATCCCAAAACACTGCTACTCTTCTTCCACATCTCTTGTACTACTATTTGTTTCCCGCACTCGCTCTTGCTCTTCTTCCACTTCTACCCATGTGAAGAAAAACCTCTCTCTCCTTCTCCAAGGCCCCCTCTCACCTCCCCACCTACTCCAAATCCACGCCCGAGTCCTTCGATTCGGCGTTCATCAAGACAATCTCATTGCAACCCGTCTCATCGGCCGCCATTCCACTCGTCTTGCTCTTCGAGTCTTCAGCCTTTTACGCAACCCAAACATCTTCCCTTTCAATGCAACCATCAGGATTCTTGCTGAAACTGGCCTTTTTCCTCTTGCCTTTTCACTTTTCAAAACCCTCAAACTCCGGTCGCTTTCGCCCAATGATTTCACCTTCTCTTTCCTTCTCAAGGCCTGCTGTCACTCTAAAGATGCCTACCACGTTCATCAAACCCATACCCATATTGTCAAATTGGGGTTTGATCAGGATCCTGTTGTTTGCAATGCCCTTCTCGCTGTTTATGCTAAGGGTGTTCGAGATTTGTTGTCAGCACGCAAATTGCTCGAGGAAATGCCTGAGGGGAATTTAAGTTCATGGACAAGTTTGATCGCTGGCTATGCCCAGTTAGGGCAATCAGAGGATGCTTTGCTTCTTTTCTTGCAGATGATCAAAGAGAATTTAAGGCCACTAGATGACACCATGGTTAGTGTTTTGTCCGCCTGTTCAAATCTGAAGCCTCAAGAAATTGAAAGATGGGAAAGCGTGTTTTTAGAATTTAGGAATCATGGTCAATATGATTATTGCTATGACGCTATCAGTACTGTTCTTATCTATTTGTATGGAAAGAAGGGAGAGATTGAGAAGAGTAGGGATGCGTTTGACACTATGACTGAGAAAAGTGTGCTTTCTTGGAATGCCATGATTGGCGGGTATGTGCAAAATGGAAATCCCATCGAGGCTTTAAGCCTTTTTCGTATTATGGTTGCGGATTCGAATCCTAAACCAAACCATGTTACAATGGTTAGTGTGCTGTCGGCTTGTGCTCAAGTAGGCGATCTGGATCTTGGGAGATGGGTGCATGAATATATGAAAGTTAAAGGTTGTAAAGGGATTCTGGAATCCAATGCATTTTTGGCCACTGCTTTTATAGACATGTATTCGAAATGTGGTAGCCTTGGGAGGGCTAAAGAGGTTTTTGATAGAATGAGTACTAAAGATGCTGTCTCTTTCAATGCAATGATCATGGGACTTGCTATAAATGGTGAAGGAGAAAGGTCCCTGGAACTCTTTTACAAAATGGAAGTGTTTGGTGTGCATCCCAATGACGGGACTTTCTTGGGTGTGCTGTGTGCCTGCACCCATTCAGGATTGGTGGCCCAAGGGCGTGCTCTCTTTGCAAACATGAAGAAGCACTATTTGGTCACACCCAAGCTCGAACATTATGCTTGTTACATTGATCTCCTTGCACGGGCTGGGAATGTTGAAGAAGCCCTCGAGGTTGTTAGGATGATGCCCGTTCAGCCTAATGGTCTAATCTGGGGGGCCTTGCTTGGGGCTTGCTTAGTCCACTCTAGAGAAGATTTAGCCCCATATATAGCAAGAAAATTAGTCAATGCGGACCCTACAAACTCAGCTGGATATGTGATGTTGTCAAATGCATATGCATTTGATAAAAGATGGAGCGAGATTGGTGAGCTAAGGGGGCTGATGAAGGTAAGCAAGGTGAGGAAGCAGCCAGGATGCAGTTGGATTAGTGTAGATGGTGTTGTACATGAATTTCTTGCGGGTTCCAAATCTCATCCCCAAGTACAGATAATATATCAAACATTGGATGAACTGTTTAAGGTATTGAGGTCAGTGGGCCATTATGGAGCAGCTTTATGATGAGTTTGGCTTGAGATATATGTTTGAGTGAATGCGATAAGAGTTCCTTGCATAATTTTGTCAGTCAACTTTCTTGATAATGGGCATGCAAAGAGTGCCTTCCGAAAGAAGCCAATCTAATTATTCGAATGGATCCAGATGCCTCCAAGCAGGAGTCCATTCAGTACAAATTTCTGCTTGGAGGAGTATCCTGAGATTGAGATAATCGATACAAAGTGCATTGATCATTAGTGCTCATTCATTTTTCCCTCATTTTTTTTTCTTTTCCGTCTCTTTGTAAGAGTACAAATTTCTGAGGATGTGCAGGTTCATGATAGGAATTTGTAATAGATTGAATATTCTTTTTCATCTATAGATTTAAATTCCACCCTCAAGCAAGATGAACTGTTTTAACTGGAGGCCACTGAATTTTTTCTGTAACAATGAATTCATATTTAAAATTTAAATGAATGTAGGATGGGCTTGTCTATGTTGGTATGATACGTATCTTTCATTCTTTGTTTGTAACAATATGTTAAATGTCGTGAGTGGAACAACGAAGAAGTTTAAAGACTGTTAATCTAGGATTGATTAAACATATGTCTTGGAGATCTTTTTTCTTTTTATTTCTTTTCTGTGGAAGCTTTTGTATTGTTGAGGGAATGACCATCATTTTGGAGTCAAGGGGAGAGTTTTTTGTTATATGGAAGCAGTCTTTTCTTCCCAGTTCCCAGGCTTTTCACTATGATGTCCAACTTGGGGTAAGATTAGAAATTGTAAGTGAGGTTTTCCTCTTTGGAACCTTGAAAGGTTTCTTTTTTGTTTGCGAGGTTGAAAGGGGAGGGAGGGGTTGTTAAGGATTTTCTCCATGTTGTGATTCTCATGTTTGGCATTTTCAGTGTCAAAAGGTTGAGATTATAAAAAGTGAAGATGGTGGGATGTCTTGGGTTTAAAACCTTTTATTTGTGTATGATCCTGTTGGTAGTGGGCTGGGCCTGTTTGATGGGCAACCACTGGTAGGGCCTGGTTCTCTGCCTGCTGGGTTTGGCTAGTGGGCAGCCATTGGGTGGATAGCGATCTGGGCGAAGTATTCTGTCATTTTGGCCTAGCTGAAGATCAACAATTGGCTGGGCCTGGTTATCTGTTGGTTGGACCTGGCCGATTGGCAGCCATCGGCACGGGGTAGCTGGGAGTGGCTGTGGGGGGGAAGGCCAAATATGCAGCTTGTGCCTGGGCCTGGCCAACCCAAGCCAAGGGGCCAATTATAGTTTCTGTGACTTCCCAAAGTCCTCACCAGTCTGGACACGTTTGGGCTAGTGTTATTTACTGGGGGGGGCACGCGTTTTCAATTTTAAACAGTCAATTTAACTGCACATGTGTGGCTCAGCGAGGAGTGTGGGTTGAATTTTGGCCCCCAACATTTGAACGGGAGTCCAGATCCTCTTAAGCCCGGCTTACAAGGAATCCTGTGGGACTCCTCAGTGGGGCCCACTTGTCAAAATCTGGCCCACTAATATGAGTTGGCACTTCCACAGGATTTTTTTTTTGGAAGGTAGGTAAAAGTTTATATTAAGAAAGGGAAAACCCCAAAGATCCAACAAGTGGATTGATTACTTACTCCTAAAATTCCTAGCACCTCTAAGGATACCAGCTATAACTGGGTGCGGCAAAGAAAAAGAGAAGTAGAAAATCTTAATGGGTCAAAAACCTCACCCCAAAAACCTAGGATAAAGCCCTACCATCAAATTGGTTATATGTAAAATGCACTATGTTGGCCCAACAGCCCTATGGGCCTTTTTGGTAACGCCCGGTCTTATGGATCGCTCATATCCCACTGCACCTCTCATAAGTATATAAATTTGGATAAGTATTGAGAAGTGGGCTCTACCCGAAGGTGAATATTAAAAAGTAATTATAATTCTTCTACTAACCCCATCTGATTTCACAGGAATGGTTATCTAAGATCACTCTCCTCCAAGGTGATTCATCTATATACTATAGACCATCCTCAGTTGGGTCCATCCTATAAGAGGCCAAGATACAAGTTTACAAGTGGGTCCCACAAGCTGATTTCTCATATATATCAATTAAATGTATATTTGCAAATTCTTTCCACGTTAAAATGAAATATTTATTTACTTTCTGTGACATATTCCTGAAATATCCATGAGAAACTCAGATTTTTTTAGAGCATCCTGATATTTTTCCCAGTTGGGGGTAAAAACCTCAAGTCTCTGGGATTAGACTTTTTAAGAGGCCCTCCAAATACCAGTCTCTAGAACAAGCAGCATGTGGTCTGTATCACACACTGCTTTTCTAATCCACTCTTGTTAGTTTCATTCACTTCTACTTTTTTTACTCTCATTTCTCTTCTACAAAACAAAATGGAGTGCTGTTGTTCCATAAATCTTTCAACCTCCCTTCTCCATTGTCAGGTGATTTCCCAATTATCTCCCCCTCATTTCTCTTCCCTCCTGCAATTGCAATAGACTTTCATGCTATTGGAATATGCTTGAATTTCTTCTTTATACTTATGATGTGATGATGATGAGAGAGACCCATGTGTTAGAAATGAGAAAGAAGTTTGTTTGTGCACTGGTAGTGATGAGAAAGAATTAATTTTTTTATTTTTATTTATTGGCGCCAATGAAACAACTGAAACGGATCGTTTTGAACTGCTGAAATTTCTTATTGAAATGAGTAAAGAGAGGTTTTGGAACTATACTGGCGATTGATTCATGGGTTATCTCCGGGATTTCCTGATCTTTACCTCCCACGTTTTCTTTTTGTTTCAATTGAAGTTGTGCTTGAAGCTATTGAGTTGGTTATTCACGAGTAAGTGATAAATTGGAATACTCCTCAGGGCATTCAATTAATGGGTGTCCTTGGAATTTCATAATGATTTCCTAGGAAAAGGGATGGGATCTAAGCGATGTTCAAGTTTTTTTTTTTTCGTTCTTTTTAGAGTATGAGGATGCTTGGATTCATTTTCAATGGAAATTTACCATTTAATTGCATTTCCTGACAACCATGTCTCTATTTCTCTCACCACCGGTCCCTCTCCTCCTTTAGAAACTACTTGGAAACAGCCAAATTTAAAGGTTTTCAAGCTATAGCTAAATGGTGCTTCCAGTGAAATTCTTTTGATCCCACAAGGCACCTCATCTTGCTATTCAAGGGCGGGATGATGGATAGGAAGTGCCAATACATGGATGGTGCGCACGATAAAATACACCCTTAAATTTACGAGTATTAGTGTATTAACTTTATGCATAGATCATAGAGTATGGTTTTGTATCCTAGTGACCAGTACTTTAGCCATCCTTTGTATTTTGATAATAGAGATATCATCTTGTCTGATCTGCCTTTTTTCCTGAGTTTGGAAAATGCAGACAGTCTACTTATTTTGGTAGCATGGATTGTCATATGTTTCATTCCGCCATACATTGGCGATGTGAAATAAATGAGAAAATAATATCCCACTAATCTGTTCATCAATTTAAATGCCACCCAAATGCATCAAAGAATGGCCCGTCAGCGTTCCTTCCAGCAATATATTTCACACTAACTGATTGGGAGACGTCCAAACCTTGAGTTAAATATTTCACACTTGTCGACATTTGTGTGTCATCTCAGCACCAGATTTGTTGTCTAAAGTAGTCACAGTTTTTATATAACTAAATTGGCTGGTGTTGCAGGGTTTTTCATCATCACCTGTTCATAGGAGATTTTCTAAGAATCACGGGGTACCATCCCTCCATTCTAAACGGTTTCTTCAACTTAATGACAGACTGCATCCCTTTCTTTCACAAGCAGCCTCATCTGTGAGCTCTTCTAGAACATCAAGGGCGTCCATATATGCTGAAATAGGTCGGCAATCTTGGGATTTTGGTAGATTTGTGAGAACACTGTACTTTTTCAATGGGCCTCCGTCTCCTGCTAAGGTTAGTGAACTTGGTTCCTTTTCTTTTTCTTCTTTTTTCTTTAGAGTATTCTTATAGTTCAAAGTTTGTAATGCTATTGCTTAATTGTGTCTTTTCCTCTGTGAAGTTCGTTGAATTTCTGATTGAAAAGATAACAAATCCAACATCTAGTGAACCAATAAAGAAAATGGAAACTTCTGATGTTGTGTTGGTAGCTGGAGCCACCGGTGGTGTTGGTCGCAGGGTGGTCAACATATTACGTGAGAAAGGGTTGCCTGTTCGAGTACTGGTATTCTACTATGTCCTGTGATTTGCATGATTAATTGCATGCATATGTTGGTCAAACCCATGTGAAATTCTTGAGTGTTTGTCCTCTTGGTCAATTGAAGTTTGATGAAGCTTGCTATTGAAAACACAGGTCAGAAATGAAGAGAAGGCAAGAACTATGCTAGGTCCAGATGTTGACTTGGTAAGCCATGGGTTGATGATTCAAATGGCTATATCCTTATGTACTCCTTTCAGATATTAATCAAAATTTTCACTGCCACCTTATCTGTTACACATTTCTAAATGTTCCTGTTTTTATCTGTACTATTTCAGATTGTTGGAGACATTACCAAAGAGAGCACTCTAGCTCCAAAATACTTTAAAGGAGTTACGAAAGTCATTAATGCAGTTTCTGTCATTGTTGGTCCGAAGGAAGGAGATACCCCTGACAGGGCAAAATATAGTCAAGTAAGTATTTGAACTCCTTCGATGATCTTGAATCTCTTATTTTAAAACTGATGCACATCTGAGAACCTTTTTACCATGCTTTTATTGTTGGGACAATACCCATGCATGTGTCTTTTAGGTCTGTCACTCTAAACCAGCCAACATTTTTTTTTTTTTAATTGTTAACTTTAAATTTTTAAAGAGGAAAAAAAAAAAAAAACACAAGTCAGAGAATAGAATACAAAAAACCTTTCATAGGTGAACTGGTACAAAAGTAATATACCAGCAACCAACCACAACTACACTACAGGACCCCTTAGAGTACATGACCAATCGACCCCTTGCTTAGCTAGACAATTCGTCATTCCGTTTGCAGATCTACTAACATGCTGAAATGAGACCTGCATCTCAGATTCTAGAAGACTAGATGAAATTCAAAGCATGAACCTTTGGAATGCAGTAATTGTTTTCAACTCATGGGTTAATTCTTATATCAAAGTGGGTTTATCTTGAAATGACACATGGAACTTCCGACCTTTTAAAACAAAAGCATTAAATAATTGTAATTCATAGTGAAGAATTGCACCTCTTAGTAAAAATAAAAAACCACTTTTATCTTGAAAATATCATATAACATCTCACCCTTAAGAAAGGGTTTTTAAATAAAAAATAACGCATTATTATTTGTATTTCAAAAAATATCCGACAATTGAATGGTGGTTTTGTCCAGTTATTGTACATAATTTAATGAATATTCTGTTCGGTGCAGGGAATCAAGTTCTTTGAACCAGAGGTGGCGAAAAGTTTCTTTTATCAGGATAATAGACCAATTTTTCATTCAATCTTATTCTCTCATTTCGATCATACACCTTCCATATATTTTCTTGACCAATTTAGTGCTACCATTTGACTCAATTCATATAGATAAAAGGAGATTCTCCTGAAATGGTAGAGTACATCGGAATGAAGAACTTAATAAATTCTGTCAAGAGGAGTGTTGGACTTCGAGATGGGAAATTGCTATTTGGATTTGAAGGTATGATATATTATCAATGCACTTTGGGGCATGTAGATTTGGCATTTGAGGACTAATCTGTCATGTGCCTCTTTATGCATTCGGTGTGCTGAGAACTATTTTTTTGTACCTGTTCATGTAATTTTTTTTTTAGATTGATATGATGGTCCCACTATTGATGGAGGATTCCCCAGATCTAGTAGATAATAAGATTCTCACATTTCACTCTTGCTCTATTTTCATAAAAATGTGGACTGTCCCCCTTTTTGAACTTTTTGTATGATAAAAACATTAGGTGTCTTCCATTTGGATGGGGGAATTGGACTATATTTCATCCTATGTGGGTTATGTAAGATAAATTTTGTGGATCACTGACCTTGGGCACCATATGCGTAGATTTAAGCACCTTGGTAAAATGCTCAATTGCTGAGTACAGGACTCAATAATTTCTCTTGACACTATCATTTGGCTACTGAATGAGCAAGTCGGCTATAAGTCCTAATAAGGAAATTGGGAATTGTCTAAGGTACTAGAAACAAATCTTGATCACATGTGATCAGCAAATTTCTTTATGATTATGTTAATAACTGGTAACACCAAAAGCTCGTGCTATTCGTGAACGACACAACAATGTATAGCATGCCTCCCAGGGATTTCGAACTCGTGACCTCTGACTCTGATACCATGTTAATAACCTGTAACACCAAAAGCTCGAGCTGGTAGTGAACGGCACAACAATGTATATCAACAATATAAGCCTTGCAAGGTTATGGACATGTTAACAATGTAAGAATCTTTATATCAATATTAAAATTGTTGGTCACTCGCATAAAGAAATTATTATATGCAAGCAACATGATGAGTGAGTTCCAACGCTGTCTAGTAAAATCTTCAATGTGGGGCTAATTTCTAATTCAAAGGGGATTGAGCGATCTGACTATCTGCCTTGGCATCAGATGGACCTTACAATGCAGATTTTGCTCATCTACAATGGAACTCGTTGTTCTGTTATCTGCATATAATCATTTCTCAATGGGAGTAGAGTTCTATTGTTTGTTGTCATGTTCTATAATCCTGCATCTTTTAGTGCATTGTGGCCAATCTTAGTTTAAGTTTTTGAGTTAATGTTTTCTAATGGTTTTCCCTGTTTAGTTGGTTTTTCTGGTGAGCTGGTTTGGGGTTCTCTAGATGATGTTGTTATGGGAGGTGTTAGTGAAAGTACATTTCAAATTGATCCTACTGGTAACGAATATGGTGGTCCAACAGGGCTATTTAAAGGTACTTTCCTTTCAATCTTGCTACGCTTTTTAGTATCCATAATTTCATTGTGTTCTCTTGCAAGTAGTTATCTAATTCCATTTTTTATGCATTTTCTTAGGAACTGTTTCCACTGCAAATAATGGTGGCTTTACCAGTATCAGAACAAGGGTAATAAATTGATGATTTTTCTCCCCAGTTCTAATAATGTGTTCTTTTTCTCTGTTACTTCTCATCTGGGTTCTTAATAGTGTCATGATAGATTCACATTCAAGTCATTGCAATTCTGTTATGTCGGTTTAATCTGCTTCTATATTTAACCTATGTTGGTACTTGGAAATTTAGAAGTCTTAGAAGCTCATATAATATGCATATATTTGGGAAATAAGTCAACTTTCCACCCGACATTCTTTTTCATCTGTGGACACTGTGAAATGGAGTGATTTTTTGTGTTGATTTTCGCTTTGTTCGTATATGCACCCGTCTAAGCATGGCTCTTTAACATTCTAGTTTGATGCAGTAAGCATTTAAATCCTACTAAGCTGTTTATATAGCATTGTTGGTTCCAGCACTCTCTATTGCTCGTGATATATCTGCAAGAGATTGCCATTTGATATTTGTTACCATTTCCTTCAATCTGGAAACCTTGTTCTACGAATAACCTGGAATGGGTTTGCTTTCATATGACAAACATCCTTTGGATTTCACCAGAATCTTTCTGTACCTGAGGATCTTTCCGCATATGATGGTTTGGAACTGCGAGTTAAAGGGGATGGTCGTCGGTATAAGCTCATTGTCCGAATTAGCCCTGAATGGGACACTGTTGGGTATACTGCTAGCTTTGACACTGAAAAGGGATGGAAAACAGTAAGTGATATAGACACTCGGTCAATTTGGTCTTATTTATTTATTCTTTTGACTGTTTTATTTTGTAACAAATTGCTTCAGATACGGTTGCCATTTTCATCTTTGAGGCCCGTTTTCCGTGCACGGACTGTGTTAGATGCTCCCCCCTTCGATCCGAGCAAAATCTTATCATTTCAGGCATGCTTCTCTATTCACATGTTTTTCCATCTTTGCTTAATATCATGTGTTTTCTATGATTGCACTAATTACTCTGAAAAAAATGGCACTAATTACTCCCAAAAAAGCCCTTTTCAGCTCATGCATAGCAAGTTTGAATATGATGGAAAACTCAACCCCGCTTTTAAGGACGGTGCATTTCAGCTTCCCTTATCGAGCATCCGAGCATACTTGAAAGAGCCCATTACTCCCAGGTTTTGCACGCTTATACTTCTTCATGAATCTAAGTAGTCTCTTTCTAAATGTAATTGCAAAAGGTTAAGATGCTATGTATAAATCTCATGGTTATCCCTGGTTTCATTGATTCCAGGTTTGTACATGTGGGCTCTGCAGGGGTCACCCGACCTGACAGGCCTGGGCTTGATTTAAGCAAACAACCCCCTGCTGTTCGCTTGAATAAGGAGTTGGGCTTTATTCTCACATACAAGTTGAAGGTTTTGCATCATCAGCTTTCTTGATACTTTTTATTTTTTATTTTTTAAATTTACATCAGGGAGGGAAATGTGTTGCTTTGCCTGACAGATAATTGACTTTCGGGAATTTTCCCCTCAGAGCAATCTGCATACTATTCATGTGTGGTACAGCTTATAACGCCCACGTAGATTCATGCATATCATTTGGGGGTTGGGAAGGTCTAATCACAGATTAGGTTAGGCAAAAAATCTGCCCCATTAACTTATCTTAATCATCGATGTAATTGCTTAAGGCTTAAAGGTTATTTACAAGTAAATATTGTATTCTATTCGACAGTGAGTGAAGGGTCAAATTGGGCCTGGTGCTAGAATTTTGTGCGTACACTTTCTTTCTTTCGTTTCTTCAGGAGGGGCGGTTTGTAATTGCCTCGAAAATGTAGTTTTTCCATTTATAATGATTTCTCCATTTCTTCATATGCGTGTATGAACAGCAGAATACATTTGTAAATTGACCTAATCTCTCTCTCTCTCTCTCTCTCAGAAGGTTGTAAAGTTTTAACCAAGTCTGGGGACTGGGTTATGCTGTAAACACTTGTATTTCTTATATTAAATTTAGGAGGTATTCACTTATAAGTGTGGAGAAAGACGAAATCCACATATCTGGAATTTTGCTTCTCAATTAGTGAGAAAAAACCACACTAGCCCAAGACTCCTCACCAAGATGAAAGTAGAAGAACAATCAAAAGATCAAGGGAACTTCATTAAGAGATAAACATTACAAGTTTAGCTTGAGGCCACCACTTGAACAAGATATGGACTTCTTGTTGATGTGACTCTACTTCTCTCTACTTGCTTCAATGGGTTTCATGGACATTGTCATGAAGAGGCCACCCACATGTGTGTGTGTGTGTGTGTATATAGGTGATTTGGGAAATTGCTAGCATAATGAGGTAGTTGTATGGGAAAGGAAGATAATTAGTGAATGAACATGGGAAAGATGAGAAATGGTTGAATGAAAGTAATGAGATGCATAAGAAGTCTAAGATTGGTGTATTGAGAAGTGAGAGGAGTAATGAGGTACATAGGGAAAGTGGTTTGGTATATGGAGAATTGGATGAGAGTAATGAAGCACATGGGAAGTGTGGCTTGGTGTATAGAGAAGTGGGTGGAGTAATGAGGTGTGTGGGGAAATGTATATTGGTATATGGAGAATGGATGTTAATAATGGCTTGGTGAGGATAATGAAGTGGCAACATGGGAAGATGGAAAAATGGTTGGATTTTGCGATAATTTGAGAGAGAGAGAGAGAGAGAGAGAGAGAGAGAGAGAGGCATGTGTCATCCACAAATGTGCCAGTAGGTCCATTTATAAAAACCCCTCAAACACAAAATTACATAATAGCCTCACTACAACACTCAAAATAAAAAAGTAAATAAAACAAGAAACTAAACTAAGGAAAAGATAGAAAATGCACTTTAAAATTTAACAATAAGTGATTGTTTGCTTTAAATTTAACAATAAGTGATTGTTTGCTTTAAGTCTTTCCATCTATTTATCATTTTCAAGTGTTTGACGATAGGGCGAGGATTTGATAAGGGAAAGTGGAGTTCCATATACAATAATAAGGCCTTGTGCGCTGACTGAAGAGCCTGCTGGAGCTGATCTTATTTTCGACCAAGGAGACAATATAACGGTATTTAGTATTTACATCTACTGTTAATCATCTTCATCCATTTCAAAGTTTTCTAGCATGTTGTTGGTTATTATTTGCTAAATAGGGTTAACTAGAGAAAATGCAATATGTTCATAAGGTAGTACCTTGAATGTTTTCTATTAGCGTTTCTGAAATCATGTAATGCGTATAGGGTAAGATATCCCGGGAAGAAGTAGCCCGTATATGTGTTGCTGCTCTTGGAAGCCATTATGCATGCGACAAAACATTTGAGGTTAAGTCTTTGTGTACTTTTTCCATTTATACATATGTTTTTTTTTTAGTTAAGGAATACAATATTGTGCTTTTATCTTTCAACTAACGTGACTTGTACATATTTGTATACTTTTTCCATCTTTCTAGTTTATAGTTTATATATGAATTTTGTGGTCTTAGCTTGGTTGATTTTTTCAAGTGTGACCCAGAGTTGAACTCTTTTAGGTTTAGCCAACCCCAAACAGTGGCAGAAAGCTCTGTTGATGATAATGATGATACTACAAATTAGGTTTACTCCAAACAATAAATAAAATGATGTATTAATTTGACAATTGTGGTTTTTGATATTCATGCATAAGATTTTTAGCAATAGTGTTCTATGTATTACTAAGTCGTCAATATAACAACTCATGTAAATATACTATGAAAAAAACTGATGTAAATTGTTGATAATTGATAATGCACTGCAGAGGATGTTAAGCTTGCAGTTAGAAACATGGAAGTGTTATATTCTTATTCATGTATTAAACATGAGGGGCAGATTATAATTTCAATACTTCATGCATGTTTTCATTATGTTATGTAATTTTTGTACACAATCTAAGGTTCTTTTGGGTGGTGAAGAGTAGTAGCTTGTGAGAAGTGAGAACTGGTTTCAGTAAAGTTTTCATGGTGCAAGTGTGGGATGAGTCCCCTTTATGTTAATGAAGGGTTGCCGAAGCATGCAATTTGCAATATTCTACTCTCTTTGTTTTTCTCTCTGTTTATGAGTAGTTGCAACCTGAAACAAGCAGCTATATAGATAGAGGCAGATACCACTCTTATGTATGTAATCCATTCAATGTTTGGGCTAAATATGTATGCGTGAATACCCGTCTATGTGTTAAATTAAACTCTGTTCATGTGCAGGTTAAGAGTGTAGTTCCATTTAGTGAGCCATTTACTGTGGACCCCGAAAACCCTCCTCCTGAGAAGGATTATGAGATATACTTCAAGACTTTAAAGGATGGTATTACGGGAAAAGAAGTCACAGAAACGAGCCCCATGCTAGTTTGAAGACTTTAAATTATCTCCACTTTTGGCACTGTAAGTAGAAGAAAAAGGAATTAGATTTTGGATTTTTAATTTTTATGAATAAACAGTTCTTTTGCTTTAATAAGCAAGTATAACACCCATGTATTATGAATGAATTATATGTTTTAACACTCATGATTGAGTGGTGTTCACATCTTTGTATCCCGGGCATTGATCCCTGGGTCTTCATATTGAGAGTATCACTCCTGGCCAGTCCTGACCAGTAGGCAAACCTAGCCCCCCCCCCAAAAAAAAGGTTCAGTGTTAAAATGACGCACCACCTTGTGGTTCACAATTTGACATTGGTGATGAGTGGGACCACCTGCTCTTGTACAATGTTGCTTGGCAGTGGATCCTCTCTCTCTGTCTCTCTCTCAACTCACACTGTATTTGGTCCATTGGTCATTACACTATATATGAGTCACCATTTTGATAAAAGTGCACAGGGCCCATAATTGCATCCATTTTCATAATGTCCTCTCTTTCTGTTTATTGTTTCAGATAGATTAACGTCATCCAATGAGTAAATATTGATGGCTGCTGTGACGAAACCATGCGAGGGGAAGAAACAAGGATATGAGGCACATCATACATTGAGTGATTCGGATGTTCAGCAACTGATGTAGCTTGTTGTAAGAAGTACTACAGAATGAATTGCATCAGCCGAGTGTCATGCCTTTGTATCTTGTAAATGGTGATATGCATATACAATGGCATTGAAATATGTTGGTCTCAGCAATTTGTTTGATAAGTCCAAAATGACATGCTTACATTTATCCTTGCTTTATACTCCTTGTTCAAGAATCGAAGCCATTGTCTTACTCCGATAGTTGAAATGAGTGCTTTGAATTGACTTCAAATGGAAGTAGGAGGTTCTTCAGACAGTCCACACAACTGATGGAGTCCCATATATTAACCCTTCCAACTAGCTTTGTTGATGGATCTGGACATTCTTGAAGTAAGATATTACATTTTGAATTTATGAGATACCAAAATTAATTATAAACATATAAGCATATATTTATACATATTTATATAAAAACAGTCAACACATCTTCAATCTTACTCATAGTTACCAAATAGCGGAGAAAATAAATTAACTTGATAATTTTCAATTTTGGATTTTCTTTGGATCTGCTAAAATTGGCAAGTCAGTAAAGCCCTTCAAGTAAGATGGAATGGACTTAGTGTTACAGATTAAGTACAACTGCATTGAGTTATCTCTCTATTCACTTTTTGCAGCGTTCTCATCATTTACATTATTCAAAAGGATAGGAAAAAGAAACTGAATGAAAAAAGCAGATACAAGTTATAAAAAAAAAAAAAAATTTAGGTTTTCTCTCCATCAGCCAAATTCATCCTCCAAAGCATTAGTAACCTTCACCACCTGATCTTGTGAGTTTTTAGTGCACCCGGCATACCATTCTCAGCCAATGCGACCTTGATTTACATCAACTTTATTGGTGCAAGGGCCAACTCAGGCTTGTAGAAATCAGTGCCGAACTCGGCCATTCCTATCACTGTTAATCTGTTTTAGTTAGATTTCCAGAAAACCAGTGTAGTCTACTTGTGTTCATAATCTGATGCAGCTACTTAGCCCCTGAACACCAAGCACTATACACATATCCATCCTCCTGTTGGTACAACTTGAGGTTATAGAGACTCTCTCACCTAAATGCATCATATTTATAAGAGAGACCTCTCATATGAGAAGAATCCTATTCAGTTGCTAGGAGCACATATTGTGGCTAACTTGTTCTCCCAGAAAGACATTGTTCTGCCATACTACCAGAGATGTTCCCCATATTGATGTGTTGAGGCTACAATGATTATACCTGGATGTCAAGATAACTGCATGCATTAACTGATTGACTCCAACAATGGAGGCTGATAAGCTATTCATGATTCAATGCTGGCCACCCTGACTTGATTATTAGACAACTACATGCACATTTTATTGGCAGTTTACTGGTCACAGTAACCAAAAAAACTGCCAGTTTTCAATCAAGCAGGTTGTTTATTCACTTCTTTCTTACCTCCTGCCATCCTGCCAGTGGAGTTTAGGAAGGGTGGCTGATTTACAGATTGAGAAATCAAGACATGCACACCTCAAGTTAATAAAACATGCACACCTCTCCTATGTGTTAATGTGGTAAAAGCAGTTCTCTATATATATATATATATATATATATATATATATATATATATATATATATATAGTGACTTTGTATCTACATACTAGAATAAAGATTTATGTATATACATTTGTGTTGCCAAACATGATCCATTCACGTGGGTAAGTCTTTTTTTCGTATTTTTATTTTTCCTTTTCTTTTGAGATGAGAAAGAAGAAACTAAATGATATATAAATATAGAAAATATAGAATCAGTACTTTATTATGCAAGTGCAGTTATACGCGCCCACACTGTAGATGAGGAGAGTAATTTGGATACGGTAGGTGAGGAGGGTCATGTGGAAATACTCTAGGTGAGGAGGGTAATGTGGAAACTGGAAGATGAATATTGAAGACATAGACGCTAACACTATACATGCATAAGGTTTTGAAAATTCTATATGGGGCTACCAGAATGGATTACTAGTTCTATTTAACCAATCAATGCAGCGGAAATAAATCAATCAGACAATATAGAACTAGTTATCTACCAATCACACACCACAAGAAGGCAGACACAATATTTAACGTGGAAACCCTATCCAGGGAGAAAAACCACGAACCAGAAATCAAGAGATAACGAACAGTTACAAGATATACTCACAAGCTCCTTTACCTAAGTCTGTACCTCGACCCAAGGACTGTAGTTCTTCTTGCAAAGAATCCACTGACACGACATCCACCGCGCCCCGTTCTCCTTACTTGATCTCCTCACACCTTGTCAACCAAGATGATCAATCTTCTACAAGAAAGTAGAAGCAGCAACAACTTTCTAGAGCAGCCCTTCAGAATAATCTCTCAATGGCTCTAGAGATTAACTCTCTCTAAAATATCTCTGACTCAGATCAATGAGAGTTGTGGTGGTTTTTTTTAGGGTTGAGAGAAACATCCTATAAATAGCCCAAAATTCGTGCCTAAGACTTAGTGCACAAGTAGGACTCAAACTGGGAAACAGAGTCTCAAAAGGAAACAACTTCGTGTGAAAATAGGAGACTTTCCCGGAATCTGCACACTGTCCGATCGATCGGTCATGCAGGTCCGATCGATCGGCCTGACATTTAACTGAGACCTTTTTCTGACCGATCGATCGGTCTGAGGCTCCGATCGATCGGGCATGGGAAAATTCGTCCGGTCTTCTTTTTCCCTTCAGCTCTTCCGGCGACGTAACCACAGTCCATTCTAAAATAAATTAGAAAATACAACTCAATGGACCCAGAGTTTTGTCCAACCCATGAATTAGCCAACAAAAATACTAACAATCTCCCCCTTTGGCAATTCATGGACAAAACTCCCTAGAACAATACAAATGATCTACCCAAGAGAAAAACCCAAAATACATTGAATTTTTAAAAAAAATCAGCATCTGTAGATCTTTGCTTGTCAGCATCTGTAGATCTTTGCTTGTTTCTCCCCCTGACTTCAGTATTCTCCCCCTTTTTGTCCACAATTGACAACCAATTTTCTTCAAGTAGCTTCTGTCAATCTGGATTTTGTAGCTCCCCCTAAATAGACTCCCCCTCAAGATGAGCTTCGTATCAGCACTGGGGTGGGGGCTTGATCTTGTAGATCAGGGGTGATGAAGTTTTGGCACACACACTTGCATTTTCAGATAGTTCAGCATAGTGTGTACCAAGACAGATGGAAGGTCTTCTTTCTTGACCCAGACAGCTTTGGATTTCATAGGTGACGCTTCCTTCTGCTTTTTCCATTGCTTATGGTTTGGAGACTTTCGCAGCTTATTGCAATGGGGTCGAATGTGTCCTTCAATTCCACAGTGATGACAAGTGGGTATACGTTCAGGACGTGGCACATTCTTCTTCTTGGCATCTGTATTTGTAACATGACCAACAGAATTAGTAACAACTGAATTTTGAACAAAACAATTATTACCTTTGGCTTTTGATGTAGATGCTCCGTCAGCGTAGCCAATGCCATGCATGTTATTCTTTGCCTTTTGACTGCACAGGATGTCATCAAGTTTTTTGGACCCAGCATTCATCCTGTTTAGTGAAGCCTTGCTTGTATCCAACTCAGAAAGAACAATCTTGAGTCTTCCTTGCAAGTCGGTATTTTCAGCTTTCAAGGTCTCCATATCATGTTTAAGCAAGACACACTTCTGTGCTTCAGCAGTCAACATATCTGCCAATTTGTTATTTTCAGCCTCTAAGTGACTCACTTTTGTAAGAGCTTCAGACAATTCAGCTTTTAAAGAAGTATTCTGCTCTTCAGATTCTTTCCAACTTGTAGCCACTTTTTCATTCATCTTGAGCATCTTCATGGTCTTTGCAAACAATATATGATATTCAGCTTGCCAATCATGTTCTGTCTCTGACTCACTAACATCTTGATCAGTCCCTTCATCAGAAACTATTGGAGTAGCAGAAACTGATGTTGCCATGAATGCCATGAATTTTTCTTTGCTAGCATCAGGCTTCTCAGACTCATATTTTTTATCATCTTCCTCAGAAGTATCATCATCCCAAGTCAGATTGAAAGCCTTCTTCTTTGGTTTCTTGTTAGCACAGTCACTAGCAATGTGTCCATAACCATGACACTCAAAACATTTAATCCCTTTAGAAGATTTCTTCTTTACAAAATTTTTAGGGATCTTCAAATTACTTTTCTTCCCCTTCATGAAAGCTTGAAATTGCTTCATAAACTCAACAGCAACTTGGGGATCAATCTCCTCAGAATCAGACTCAGAATCACTAGAAATTCTCTTGTATGATTCTTTGGAGGCTCTCAAAGCAACACCTTTGGATTTTGATTTTCCATTGTTCCTTAGGTTTGCTTCAAAAGTCTGAAGGTTGCCAACTAATTCTTCAGCTTTGAGAATATTTAGATTTTTATTCTCTTCTATGGCCACAACCTTTGCATCAAACCTTTCTGGAAGAGACCGCAGAATCTTTTTTACAACTCTATTTTCAGGAATTGGCTCTCCCAAAGTAAAGGTATCATTCACAATTGTATTCAGCTTTGAATTAAACTCATCAAAAGTTTCATCATCTTCCATCTTTATGGTTTCAAAAGCTGTATACAATTTCTGAAGTTTCGACTGTTTGACAGTGTCAGTCCCTTCATGCACAGTCTGCAGAATATCCCAAGCTTCTTTTGCAGTAATACATGTAGAAATTCTACGAAACTCAGATATGCTAACTCCATTATAAATAGCATTCAAAGCCCTGGAGTTGCAAGTGGCTGCCAATTCTTCATCCTTTGTCCACTGTTCTTCAGATTTAAAACTGGTTTTCCCATCAGTAGTAATAGTTGGCAAGGAATAACCTTTCTCAATAGATTTCCAGACTTTCAGATCTATGACTTTTACAAAGGCAACCATTCTGGCTTTCCAATAAGCATAATTAGAACCATCCAGCAGAGGTGGCTTATTGGTTGAAGTGCCTTCTCGATAGACATCCATTCTAGCAATATTTGGATCAACACAATAAAATAGTGCAACCCGCTCTGATACCAATTGAAAATTCTATATGGGGCTACCAGAATGGATTACTAGTTCTATTTAACCAATCAATGCAGCGGAAATAAATCAATCAGACAATATAGAACTAGTTATCTACCAATCACACACCACAAGAAGGCAGACACAATATTTAACGTGGAAACCCTATCCAGGGAGAAAAATCACGAACCAGAAATCAAGAGATAACGAACAGTTACAAGATATACTCACAAGCTCCTTTACCTAAGTCTGTACCTCGACCCAAGGACTGTAGTTCTTCTTGCAAAGAATCCACTGACACGACATCCACCGCGCCCCGTTCTCCTTACTTGATCTCCTCACACCTTGTCAACCAAGATGATCAATCTTCTACAAGAAAGTAGAAGCAGCAACAACTTTCTAGAGCAGCCCTTCAGAATAATCTCTCAATGGCTCTAGAGATTAACTCTCTCTAAAATATCTCTGACTCAGATCAATGAGAGTTGTGGTGGTTTTTTTTAGGGTTGAGAGAAACACCCTATAAATAGCCCAAAATTCGTGCCTAAGACTTAGTGCACAAGTAGGACTCAAACTGGGAAACAGAGTCTCAAAAGGAAACAACTTCGTGTGAAAATAGGAGACTTTCCCGGAATCTGCACACTGTCCGATCGATCGGTCATGCAGGTCCGATCGATCGGCCTGACATTTAACTGAGACCTTTTTCTGACCGATCGATCGGTCTGAGGCTCCGATCGATCGGGCATGGGAAAATTCGTCCGGTCTTCTTTTTCCCTTCAGCTCTTCCGGCGACGTAACCACAGTCCATTCTAAAATAAATTAGAAAATACAACTCAATGGACCCAGAGTTTTGTCCAACCCATGAATTAGCCAACAAAAATACTAACAGGTTTATGCACGAGGAACGCTAAAAGCAGATATAGAGGCTAACAGCATACACTACTGGGGACCCATTGGATCTTATATTGGATGCCAATAGCCTTAAATATGAGAGTCATGCTGAGTAATTCTCATAGGAGAATTCTAAAAAATGCCTATAATGGGGCCTTTTTAAGCATTTATTTACATACCTTTTAAGAAAAGTGTGCAGGAGAGGAAGTAGGATATGTAAGGCTATGAACTACTACGTTTGAATTTCAAAGAAAGAAAGTAGAGTTTGGAAGTACATATGCCAAACCCATATTTTAATGAAAATTTAGTAGAAGGGCCCATAAAAATTAAGAGCAATCATTTCGATTGGCTTGGAATTTTTTTTATAAGTGGGCCCTATAACAGCATTTCTAAATCACCATTTCTAATGCTCATGTTTATTTTCATAAGTGGTCCCCATTAAAGGATATGATTTACATGCATGTGATGGGTGTGTGTTGAGGGTCGACTCATGAAAACTCCCAACCATTCAAATTAAATGGTCTTATCTTTTATAGCCAAATTTATAATGATCTTTCTTATTTTAATAAGTAACTTACACTAAATAATATGATTTACATGTGATGAATGAGTGTTGGAGCCCACTCGTGAAAATCTCAAGCCAATACAATTAGTAGGACCAACTCATAAGGGTGTAGTCATTGTTTTTTTTTTTTTTTTTTAAATCATTTCATATTTCAAGCCAACCCTTCGTCTTTATATTTACTGTTTCTAATCACTCATGTGGAACCCTCACTCATGTCCGAGTACTGGTATTCTATATGTCGTGTGATTTGCATGGTTAATTGCATCTTTGCATGAATATGTTGGTCAAACCCATGTGAACTTCTTGAGCTTTTGTGCTCTTGTACAATTGAAGTTTGATGAAGCTTGCTGTTGAAAACTATCAGCTCAATGTAATTGTCAGAAAAACAGTGTGTCGATCAATGTGATCGACACCTACTCTTAGAGACTCTGTGATATTATTATATATATATATATATATATATTAAAGGGATATGTTTCGATTTTGAAATTAGAGTTTGATTTCGTAATTGATTGTAAAATTGAAGCTCAATTTCAATTTCAATTGCGAAATTGAAACTCTAATTTTGATTTCTACTGTTATAGGAGAGAAATTTTAAATTTAACATTGAGACCCTACTTTTGTTAAATGGGTTTAAAAGTTGTAAAAGATTTATTATGGATAGGAGATTAAAGAGTTCGGATGATATAAGAACTCTACCTTGCTCAATAACTCTACCAAACTAAGTTAAAATGAGTTTTTTTAGGTAAATTTAAAATTTTAATATATCTATTATAGTTAGAAAATCTTAAAGGTTTGTGATTTTAAAAGTGGATCCCGAGAGTGATTTATACATATGGGCTCCACGTACAACAAACTTTTTTACTTTTTTTAACTGGACTTCATATTCTAATTCCTAAAAGCAGGTCACATGTTGTAATTTCTAAATATGACCCTCCATCCCAATTCCTAAAGATGGACATGTTGGAAGTTTTAAAGCTGGCCTCGTAATGTACGACAATTTCTATATTTTTTTTAGTAGACTTTAGAGAATTAATTGTTTTAATTTTTGTGTTGCTTTTAAATATTCTTTTTTTCATTTGTTTCTCTTTTGATGATGAAGGAAGTATTATTTATTAAAAAATAGTAAAAACTGAAAAAAGAAGAAGATGAGATTACTTTAATCTATGATGCAATTTCTCCAAAAAAAAAAGTTTAGGCTTACCTTTTTCCTATGCCACCCATTTCCGATTAAGATTTTATGACTGCGATATAAAAAATAAATTGATAAATAATTTTATGATATATTTAAAAAAAATGAATTCATCATATTTATGGAAGATGTTCAAAAGTATGAGATTAAAAAAATTCAAAATAGTATTAGCATAAATAAAAAGAAATAGATATGAAAATAAATAAAATTATGATCGAGCAATTTTTCATGTATAAAATAATCCTTTCAACATGATCCATTGATTTAAAAAAATATGTTCTATCAATAAGCTAGATTCAAGTTACATTTGTATTCTTATTCAACTTTTAGTCTATCGATTTGGAAAATAAAGAAGTCCAAGTTCCTTTTGTTTAAAGGCAATTAATATACTTTAACTTGGATCTAAGTTATTTGATTGTAGTTGAAATGATTAAAGACTATAAGAAAATAAAAAAAAAATTATAATGCGATATTCTATTTTGTTAATATATGCATAATATAATATATACATAAAAAGTAATAAGTAGAAGTAAAACCTTTAAAACAAAAATTGTTAAAGAGTTCATATAGTCTTTGACATAGACACAAGCACCCCTAAAGTTGGCTTAACTTGATTTGGTTAATACGATATACTAACTTTTTTAACAAATGAAATAAAATTGGGTGAGGGATGTGGGAGACTAATATAAGAAAAATGAAGAGGAGTGTCTGAATTAAATGAAAGAGCATATCCTATTTATTATCTAAAGAAGTCATAGATGATTGACAGGTGTTATCTATTCAATTGATATTAAAAAAGTTGTGACTCAAGTGTCACTCATTTAAACTTCCACACAAAAAAGATGATATATAACAAGTACTACGAAAAAATGATAGTCTAAAGAGAGGGAGTTAATGATCGGAAAGTGACATTTATCAAATTGCTATAAAAATCATCACATCAAAAGGAAGATAATAAGTGTCAACATTGAAAAAAGTGATAATTTAAAGATAGGGAGATGGAATTGATTGTGTTGACTAGTGCACAATAGCATGTGTGCTCACCCTAAACTTTACTCGTTCATTAATTATGATAAATATGTCAATTCAAATGCTTCTTTAAAGTTGTAAAGGTTAACTCAATATTTAATTAATAGGTCACATTCAAGTTGAATTGTTGGAAGGTTATGGAATGAGGTAAGTAAAGTTGGGTTAGGAGGTCATATATCATATCTTGACTTTAATCAAATCCATTGATTAATTGAATTAAAGAAATGTTAGCTCGAACCGACAAAAGAAAAAAAAGAAGAAAAGAACTCTAACTTTAAATTACCAAGTGGGCTCAAGTTTCCAACCCACCAGTAACTTAGTGGTGAAGCACCCCTTCCATAAAAACAACTAAAGGTCAATCCCTAACTATAGCGCTAATGGGTTAGGTTGGTAGGTTGTGTCAACATTGCCACTCCTATTAATATTATTAAGATAATTGCCTTTTAGTTTCCATATATTGCGTTTTTATTAGTTTTTTTTATTAGGTGTTAATTCTTTTTGGTTTCAAAAGAATGTATGAAGTAAAATACTCAACTAATTTTAAACAAATTAAAGTGCTTTCATCTTGAAATTAATCAATTATCCTTTTCCGTTATTATTATAGGTTTTAGTTTTGAGTGCAATTCTTACCATCTCAATATAATTTAGATTAAATATTATTTATAAATTACATATAAATTACATCTTTTTAATATTATAATTATATTGCCCGTTCTAAGCGCGAGCATGTTTCAAAATCATATTGAATCTTTTATATAAATTTTAAAAATAATTGGTTGCACAGGCACAATCTGGATAAATGAGTGCCAAATTTTCTCAACCGTTATTATATATATTATATTAAAGTTGTTGTGTTTACCCAACCAATTTTAATTTTTACCCTTCCAATTTCAAACTTGACCTCTAAATCTCAAATTTTATAACCCTAAGATTTTTTTTTGTGTTAAATCATTTAAGGATAATTTCGGTCATTTCTTATTTTTAAATATTATTAAGATAATTGTCTCATTTAATTTATTCTCTCGTTGAACAAAATGTACCTAAAAGAGAGATTCTTATTTCTTGATTAGAGAGAATCTCAAGTTCATTTCACTCAACAATTTAAAATTATGATAAATATACTCTCTACATTTATATAACTTTTCCTTTAACCAAAATAATCTCAAGAATTATGCACTTTATATATTATTTTTATCAATTTGTAAATGGGGCTTACTTTTAGGCTTATACTTAATAAATCTTATTATGTCACTCCAATTGAAATTAGACTCGTAACATTGATCATGCTTAAAATACTTGATAACAAATAAATTTGAGGTTAAATATTTTTGTACTTTCGCCATTTATACAATTTTTTAATTAGGGAATACAATATTGTGCTTTTATCTGTCAACTAACATGACTTATACATATTTGTGTATTTTTTCCATCCTTTTAGTTTATAGTATATATGTGGATTTTGTGCTCTTAGCTTAGTAATTGTTTTCTTTTTTGAAGTGTGACTCGGAGTAGAACTCTTTTAGCTAATAACCCCAAACATGGGCAAAAAGCTCTGTTGATGATAATGTTGATGATGCAAATTAGTTTTGCTCCAAACAATAAATAAAATGATCATGTATGATGAATTTGAAAATTGCAAGGATTGCCCAATCTTGCAATTTGCAATATTCTACTCTCTTTGTTTTTCTCTCTGTTTACGAGTACTTACAACATGAAACAAGCAGCTATATAGATAGAGGCAGATACCACTCTTCTGTATGTAATCCATTCAATGTTTGGGCTAAATATTTATGCGTGAATACCCGTTTGTGTTTTAAATTAAACTTTCTTTTTCATGTCCAGGTTAAGAGTGTATTTCCATTTAGTGAGCCACGACCCCTGAAAACCCTCCTCCTGAGAAGGATATATATATATATATATATATATATATATATATATATACATACTTCAAGACTTTGAATGATGGTATTAGAGGAAAAGAAGTCGCGAAAGTGAGCCCCATCCTAGTTTGAAGATAAAATTATATCCTTCACTTTTGGCACTGTAGGTAGAAGAAAAAGGAACTCATGAATTTTAGATCTTCTAATTTTTATGAATAAATAATTTTTTTTTTTTTTTTGCTTTGTGAGGTTTTGGTTCAAGATAGATCAGAATAGAGAAATAGAATTCGTATAGCCAACCTCAACATAGTTGGAATAAGGCTTTGATGATGATGATAAAACAATTCTTTTGATTTAATAAGCAAGGATAACATTCATGTATTGGGAATGAATTATATGGTTTATCTTATAGGCCGAATGTTAAAGCCAATACAGTCATGATTTAGTGGTGCTGCCACCTGAATATTCTACACAGGTCCAGAGATCGATTCCTTATTCTTCAGGTTTATAGTATGCCAGTAGGCAAACCTACCAAAAAAAAAAAAGTTAAGTGTTAAAAGGATATACCAACTTGTGGCTCACAATTTGATGTTGGTGATGGGTGGGACCACCTGCTCTAATATAATGTTGCTTGATGGTGGATTCTCTCTCTCTAGTGTATTTGGTTCATGGTTCATACACTACACGTGAGTTGCCATTTTGTTAAAAGTGCACAGGGCCATGATTGCATCCATATTTATGATACTGTCTCTGTTGAATGTTTCAGTTAGATTACTGTCATCCAATGAGTAAATATTGTTGGTTGATGTGATGATACCATGCGAAGGGAAGAAGCAAAGATATGAGTCACATTAGACATTGAGTGGTTCGGATGTCCAGCAACTGATATGTAGCTTGTCCTATGAAGTACTAGGGAATGAACTGCATCAGCAGATTGTAAATGGTGATATACATATGCAATGGCATAGAGATTTGTTAGTCTTAGCATTTTGTTTGATAAGTTTCAAAATTAATGACATGCTAACATTTATCTTTGGTTTATACTTCTTGTTCAAGAATCGAAGCCATTGTCTTATTCCAATTGTTGAAATGAGTATCTTGAATTGGATTAAAATGGAAGTAGGAGGTGCTTTCAGAGAGTCCACACAATCACACTGGTGTCCCATTTATTAACCCTTCAAAGCCTTGATCGAACTTTGTTGATGGATCTGAACATTCTTGAATGAGCATGCCATAGCACAGACATCGTCTCGACTGGAAGTTCATAACTAACAAATCATTAACCTCTATTGGCCTGTTGGAAAAGTCGGGTCCTGTTTGTAATCTTGGAAGTTGATTGTCTGTACTAATTACCTGTAACTTACGATTATCTGTCATTGGCCATGGCAGATAACCCAAACTAACAAATGCCGGAAAGGAGGAAGGATTTTGACATTCTGTTTACTGATCATCCTGAACCATATTACATTGTGGAATGTGGATCCATTGTGCCCACACCAGTCTTCTTTATAGTGGGTTGTACAAATGAATAGTTCAGATCAGCTGTCTTTTATCAGAAGAAAAATCAAGGGGCGTGATATGATAACCATTTGAAAATAAAATGTATGAAGACATAAATATAGAGTTGCTCCTTAATTGGCCCATGGGATCTGTCCCACCCACATGAACACGTGGTCACGGCTGTTCATGCTAAAGTTGGGAACGCTGGAAACATCCAACACAGAAGGGCCACTGACTACTGTGGTGTAAGCTATTTTGGTTGCATGTGCTGGGAGATGGGGCCTCACTGCATAGTGCACATGGAAAAGGGCATATTTGTACTTCCTTCTTGAGGACTTCTCTCTGTGTACGCGAGTTGGAAGGTATATTCCTCAGCTTTACATGTGTGTGTTTCTCCATGATTTTGATACATATGTGACTATCTTCCATATGGGTCCTTGTTTAGTGACTTTGATTAGATGGTGAAACTCAGTCATGTCAATATGACTCGACTCCATTGAATTTTGACACTTCCAAATCCTTATCCATACCCTATAATCCTACTGAAGAGTCGCATGTCAATTTAGCCAAAAGAGTATACATATTTCAAACGCGGGCCCTACCCCACCCACCCACACACTCATTTAGACGAGGTTGGTTGTCTATAGTTCCACATATTTCAACCAATTACTTGGATTTGAGCTTCCCCAATCAGTTTCACTCATATTTGTTTGTGTAAGTACTAAGAAAATTTTATATATTCTGTATATGATCATGTGATGATAGGGAGTCCCGATCGTTTGAGTCTTTTCCCCACAGTGATGTGCTGGAGCCTCATTGGTTTCCTCACGGTCACCATGGGGAAAAGCCTTAGAGGATCAGTCGATTATAGGTTTTCATGTTGTTGTTCAGCCGGTCAAGGACGTGGTGCAGTGGGTGTCCGGTGTGATTGGCGGTGGGTGCATGAGTTCTAGGCCTTTTCAACATAAAAAAAATAAATTATGATTATAGGTCCAATTTTTGTTGGGGTAAAATTTTGTAAAATCTTGCAAGAGAGATTTATTTTGAACAATTCCAACTTAATAAAATGGGACGCACCACCAAATTTATTGGGGTTCCGGATTAGAGGATCAGGACTCTGTAATTTTATTTCAGGACCTTAAACTGTCCCACAGATGACCATGCAGTCTGACTGACTATATTGGCAATTGAATCTAGATTTTGATTTTCTTAACCATGGCCATGGGCTGCGATTGGGAATGGTGGACCCTTCAAGCTTCAGGTACGAAATTTGAAAGGCTCGAGTCCAGATAGGTAATTCCTGTTCTGAAACAGGTTTCCCATTTTCTAGGGTGATTGAACCATTAAAGCAGTAGGCCCTTAAACCTTCAAATCCCATGACCCCACTCAATAACCTGCAAATGGCCAGTTTGGAATGGCTTGAATAGACCAAAAATTACTAACCACCATTTCAACTACTCTTAATAGACCAAAAATTACTAACCACCATTTCAACTACACTCAGATGGCATGAAGAGAAATAGTACTAAAAATGAGCAATCATATTTTCCACAAGGAATCAAATTCATCAGGAATGCCCAGTTTGGAATGTACAATTACCTCAATTTTCAATCTGCCAAACAACCAGATTGAAAAGCCTTACCATTCCCTTCCTATCCTTTCTAATATACAAAAAGGTACACCTATAACAAAAAAAGACTGTTTGTAGCACTTTTCATTAATTAATACTATGAAAAACTAGGATCCCTTGAGAGTTGTATTCTATTTACCTGCAAAAACATGATCCAGTCCAATTCCCCTTCACGAACACCAAAAAACCTGAAAAATCCAACGACCCAGAAATCCAAATTATCTTAGAAGACAAACCTCACAAGCCTCATGATATGATCTCTTTCTCTTTCATAACAGCAAAATGCAACATGGGTTGAATTCCACAAACATGAAAACGTGATGATCTTCGCCTGTGGCGCGCCTCAGTTGCCTTCTTGAGCTTCCCAAGCATTTCTTCGTCGGTGCATATGTTCCCCGGCGAGCTGAGGAACACGCTTCGTCTAACCGGCGGCGACCACAGCCTGCTCTGTTCGTAATCAGAGTCAAATTCCCACTGGTCGGAGAACTTTCCAAGCAGTCGGTCCGATACGGTCTTGGGAACGAATTGTACCATAGCAGGAGATTTCTGGGACAACGAAGGAGATGGGTTTGGAGAGATGGACATGGATAAGAAGTTCAAGTGCTTGAAATGGGTGAGTTGGAAAGATAAGAGAAGTTTCAGATTTGTATGAGAGAAGAAGAGAAGGAGATGGTGAAGTGGAGAGAGGTGAATTACAAAGGGATTGATGAAAAGGACGTGTATGGTTATATGCAATTATGGGGAGGGCGTGGGTCGCATGATTTAATAGTAACTGAGGCCATGGTTTAAGGGAAGATGATTCCAAGGAAGTTGGGAGCTTTTTGTATCAATGGGAGTAAATAACACGTTTGTGGCATTGTTCTTCTGGGTGCTGTAAAAACGTTATGGCTTTGTGTTACATATGCATTAATGAGATCTGGCGTTCATGAAGCTGTGTCTCAAGTCTATCTGCATTCTCATTTTGAGCTCTTTTTTTTAAGGCATTTTGTATTGAGAAAATGACAAGAACTCATGGTTTCCTTTTGTTTTGAGTACTTGAATGGAACCGTGGAAAAGATAAGATTGGAAGGTGGAAAAGATTATTGAACTTAGCTGACTTCATATGCTACATACAAAAATAGCAACCTTGGTACTTTACACACTGAAGGGAAAGTCTGTCTGTTTACCTTCTAGGAAAAATTTTACATGGACATACTTCTGGTACAATTGATAGTTACTTTCTAGGATTTAACACTCCATTGAGTTACCACTTATCCCAAAATTTATTTTGTGATATTTGTAGGATCTTACACCCCCATTAATCTACCACTTATCCTCAAATTAATTGGTGATAGGAAACGGCACAACAATAGTTTTATGATATGGGCGAGGGCTCGAGCTCGACTACAATTATGATCACTCAAGAGCGAGGGTGGACGTTGACTTCAACAATTCTACCCAACCTACCAGGCTCTGATACAACTTGTAGGATCTTACACCCCATTGAACTACCACTTATCCTAAAACCAATTGGTGATAGGAAATTACACAACAATAGTTTTATGGTAAGGGCGAGGGCTCCCCACAATTATGACCGCTCAGGAGCGAGGGTGAACGTTGACCTCAACATACTTCCAAATCCAGCCAGGTCCATAAATATGATAATATATTGTACAGTATATCAATATGAATGATTATTATTAGGGTGCCACTGCCAGTCCAACCAGGTCTGGGACCGCAGAGAAAGACCCAAAGAGAAAGCTCCCAACTTGGCCCCAACCTGATCTGATTATTTGAGAGACCCCTATAGATCTTAAATGTGCCCTTGAAACTCGCCGCATCCTAAAAGCCCAAAAGGCACAAAGAAGACATGTTATTGAATGGTGAATCGCACCTTTTCAAATGTCCAGCTCAAGAGGCCCACCTAAATGCATGGCATTCAACAGGGGTAGGTGGAATGGAGAGCTATCATGCTAACAGATGAGGGCCAGAGGAAACAAAATCATCTAAACATCTATCATGATAACAATTATTGAGCTAAAATTTGGATTTCTCCTATATACGGGAAGTAGTTTATTTTAAGCTGCTCATATTTTCTACCGGTGGCCTCTACTGTAGAGTTCCACTTAGGCCTGTCAATTTGGCCCTAAGAAAGGGGGCCCGACCCTCAAAAGGCCCTTAAAATGAGGGCTTTTGTATCTAACGAAAAGCCTTAGGGCCAAACTTAGACAATTTTTTACAGGCCCTAAGATTTGAGGGCTGGGCTTGGACAATAGTGGTCCTGGCCCTCTTATTTTTATTTATTTTATATATAATATATACATATATGTAAATATATACTAAAATGTCCTTATCATAGTCACTTTGCAATAATATGGGAGATATGAAAGCAATTTCATACCCACTTACCCATTAAAAAATATCCTAAAAATCCATTCATACATACATGCTTCATTCATTTCATCTATATTTAATTATTTAAATTATGTATTGTACTTAATACATAATCAATAAGTGTTGCACATTTTCTTTTTATGACTTTTGTTTAGTTTTATTGCTTCTTATTTAAGTATTTTATATTATTTTGGTGAAACATTGTTAGTGCAAAAGGGGGTGTACTCATTTTTTATTAATAATGATAGACTTTTTTCTCTATAGAGTTGGTTAGGATATCAACCAATTCATAGAGTTAGTTTGAATGTGCATGGAACTTTAGCGATATGGGGTAATCCAAACATTCTTTTAATTAGATAATTATAACTCTCAATTCTTAAAAGTTTAAACTAATAGTATTTTTTAAATGTATTTATTTTTATGACTGAAATCCAAGAATGCATAATAGTCAGATCAGTGTTAATTAAAAATAATGTCAATTATTGATAAAATGTATGTGAGTGTAAATGGTGTAAAACTTTCAAGATAAAACACTGCTGAAATGATTTCATATGTGGAAATTCATATGAAAGTCATATTAAAGGTGTGAAGTAGATCATTCTTTAACCATTTTCCTTTTTTGTCAAAACAAATAAAATCATATGTCTAGAACCCAACCCAAGTCACCAAAGCACGTATGACTTTATCTGATAAAAGAAACTTTTTAGATATGACTTATATTCTCCAAATGTTTTCTTAAGGGATTGTTTGGGCACCTTACTTGTAGAGTCAAGTAAGGTAAAGCCCCATTTCTTAAAAAAAAAAATCCCACCAAAAGCGCTTTAATTCAAATTTTCCACCATATATTTTCCAAAAAAGTAAGAAAGTAACCTCATTTACTCACTAAAACACAAAAAAATTCAACTTTCCAATAAAAAAAGTAAAAAAGATTCCATCACACACAACTAAAAATAAAATATCATCATAATCCACTTATATTTTATTATTTCTTCAAAATAACCTTTACTCCACTTAACTCTACAAGTGAAGCGTCCAAAACTTCTCCTAATGGTTTGTTTGCAATTGAGATTAGACAAGATAACATATATTTTCTTAATGATTTCTTTGCAATTGAGGTTATACAAGATAACGCTCGATCACACTCAAAATTTAGTAACAATATTAAAAAAATAATTTTCTTGTTTTGAAGTCCTGAGCCCTACCCTGACGCTGACCCTCGAGGGTAGAATAAGGGCTTAGATAGTGAAGGCCCTCCAAGGGCTTTGGCCAGTTTAGGCCTGGCCCTACATATATTGAGAGCAGGGCTAGAACAATTTCAGTCCTAGTTCAGCCCGGCCTTTGACAGCCCTAGACATCCAGTGCTTCAACTTAGAATTTGTCTTTATAGAGCTGCTATGTTTGGACGTTGCTGCGTGAAGGCTGTGTGTCTGGACTGGCCCTTTCCCGTATTTGTTGTCTGGGGTTCTTCCTATTGTATAGTTGTCTTGTTCCCTGTTTTATCTGTTTGGTAAGTGTTAATCTTCCTTTATATGAAAAAAAAAAAAAAAAAAACCCTCAAATTGATCTTAGTCCTGCCTTAGAGGATCTGGCCGCATACTGAAACTTGAAGGTGATGCTTCCGGCTAAGGCAGTTTTATCCACCTCCTACATTTATTTTCGCTATCTTTTCTCCCGCATAAATTGGCCCATCTAGTGTTGGATGTAAACGCGTCGGTTCCGGATAAGAATCATATTGAACCCGGGCAATGCAAACTTATTTTTTCAATTCCAAATTTGGCTTCAATAAGAGGACTCAGATCCAATTTCGAAACAAAGTCTAATCGAAGGACCGTGATCTAGTTCCAAAATATATTCTAACTTCTTTTTATTTTTATTAATTTTTTATTTTTTTCTTGAAATAAGGATATCATTTGATTTATAATTATGCATCAAGTCTACTACCTCCGGAATTAAACTTAAAAATGTCTAACAAAAGCTGATTTTGAGATACATTTTGTAACATTGAAGATTTATATGTCCAGCCCCAAGTCCATGTGTCAAAACCATAGAGTCCATGTGTCAAAACCTATATGGATTATAATAGAGTCCCTTTATCAACCGGAATCTAAAATAGATTCCTAATCCGGACTCATTTAATAAGACCCTAAAACAAGTTTTAAATCCGATTTTTTTCTTTCATTCCTAATCTATTGTCAAAACATCCATAAAAGTGGGGCCTATGGTGCCTAAACATTTGATAGCTGACAAAAAAAAATAAATGATCTGACTTACAACTGCACAAGAACCCAACGGCTGGGATCTTTCGATTGTTGTGATTTATTTGGAAGAGAAATGGCTGGGAATGGGACCCATGAACTGTGCAGGAACATTCTTGATGACCAAGCCATATGTACATCTCCTTTCTCTTGAAAATCCAAGATCAAAAGCTAAAGATGACAAGGATCACACTGCCATAAAGTGACTAAAACACCCTTGTGCCCACCCCCTTTTCCCACAGTTCTATGAGACTAGTTTAGTCTTTTCCTCCTTCCCCCGCTAATCCCACCACTTCCAGTTGCTTTTAATACACTACTACTACATTGGAATCCACCGAGGAATCCGACACAAGTTTCTCTGTAAAAAGAGAGAAAGAAAGCAAACAAGAGAAGCATTTCAAGAGAAACATATCTTCTTCATCTCTCTGCAAATCCCACTCTCCCTGCTTTTGTGGGGCTTCTGTTTTTTTCTTTTTCTCATAGTAGTATACAAGAGATATGGCTGCTTACAGAGCTGAAGATGATTACGACTATCTTTTCAAGATTGTATTGATCGGAGACTCGGGCGTTGGGAAGTCTAATCTGCTCTCGAGGTTCACGAGAAACGAGTTCAGCCTCGAGTCCAAGTCCACTATCGGCGTCGAGTTCGCAACTCGGAGCTTGAACGTTGATGGAAAGGTCATCAAAGCCCAGATTTGGGACACGGCAGGCCAAGAGAGGTGATTTTATTGATGACCCATCTCTTCTTTTTCTGTTTCTGATCTGGGTTTTTTATATCCAGTGCTGATTTTGTGTGTGTGAACTTGTGGGTGTTTGATTGGGTGGTTTTTGTGTTGAGGTGGATTGGTGAGGGTTTTGGGTTTTAGTTGGATTTGGACATGGATTCGTTAATTTGAGGTATGAACAGGGTCATGTGTAGGATTTAGTGAAGTGGGGTTTGAAGGGTTTTCGTTTCTTCTGTTTCAGACTTGAGTGAGTGAGATCTGGAACTGTTGATTGGTAGTTGGTCATAACAATGATAGTTTATTTAATTGATTTTGCTTCTTGTTCTTCTTCTCGGATTGTATGTTATCATTTTAGGGCTAATCTGGATGTCTCAAATGAGCCAGGCACAAGGAGAGATGTTTTCCGGCTCTAATTCAGTGTGTGGATTCATCCAAACGCTGATTTGATGCTGTCTGATCAAGTTCCTGCTTACCCACACTACCCAAATTCAGTGAAGAATGGATAAACATTCCTTGTGCCATGGATATTAAATTACTTGGATTTGGGAAAAACCAACTGCACCAAACAAGCAGTAAGAATTAAATTTTTTTGTGTGGTGTCCGCAGGAATTGATGAACTTTCATTCTACTTCGCAACACCAAATCACTATGATTTTGGTTACACCCAAGATACCCAATTTTAGGGCATTATAACCCAACTTCTATAATATGTTAGAGTATTCTAAGGTTTTGATTTGGATAAATTTAGGCTCCTTGGATGGCATTTACCGTTGTTCACTTTTTTAACTTAGTATATGGAGTAGAAAATTGAGAGTTCTGACAGGAATGCATTCATACTTTAAGCTGTCGTGTGAACTTGTCAGCAATTAAGAAAAGCAAGCTTCTTTTTTTGTTCTTCTACTTTTTGAAAAGCAAGCAAGCATCTTTTCTTCCTGAAACTCAAGAACAGCTGTTATAGACAAGCCATCTAGATGCTGCAGACGTCATTTTTCCTGCGAACTTGACAAGTAATATGTATAAATCCAATAATTCATAAACTTTATTATTGTATCTGTGGGGAGTTCATAGCATGTAATTGGCAAAACAAGAAAAAAAAGTAGCTTGGATGCATACTTCTAGAGACAAGTACAAGTGAAACTTGGGCTCGCTGTATAGTTACTTGTAAGTTGTGGTAAATCATTTTCTCATAATGGTGCCTATGTTTTTTTCTTTTTAAACCAATAAGAAGACAAAATTAGATTTCCAGGTGCTTTTCTTGATTTGTCATCTTGTTTCTAAGAACCAAGGATAAAAATAGTAGTAGGCCCGCCGCCAAAATGCTACGTAGCGGGTGCTACGTAGCGGCGTAGTGGCGCGATTTGGAAAAATCGTCAAAAAAATATGAAAAAATTGTAGAAAATCTAGAATATTGAAAAATGAGAAAATATATATATATATTTTATAAAAGTAACTAAGATAAAGGGGCGTAGCGGTCCCCTCATTGTATGAGGTCGTGTGTCGCTGTATAAATAAAAAATAATAGTAATTATCATTTTTTTCACATGTGTTCATGTTGCTTAGTTATGCTAACTTAGAAACTAATGGAAGGCTCATAAAAGAAAAAACTATGTCATGAAATCAAGACTTAAGACTTAAGAGTATCTAGAGAAAAAAATACATCTACCAAAGGGGGTGTCTAATAGGATGTACTTAGAGAAGAATCCTTGAGAAGAACTCTTTGTATCGAATGTAATTCGGCGAGATGATGTGCTTTTTAGTGTTCTTTTAAACATAAAATGGTAGAAGAGTTGTATAGAAATGTTATTTGGAGAGAAGAAGAAAAGAAATAAGTCTTATTATGCATTTAAAGAAAAATTTGGAAAGTAGGAATTTTTTTCACCCGCAGCGGCCGCTACGGGTACGACGGCCGATAAATCGGCCTCTAAATTTTCATCCATGCTAACAACCATACCAGTTCATTTTGAACCTAACATATGATAGTTCCAAGTTCAGTTTTGGTTTCATCATGCACGATCCACTTTGATGTTCCGTGCCAAAATAGTGGAGAATATGTGATCAGGCTTTGGAATATACGAGCTACTTAAGATTGTAATTATTTTTCTGTCTTCCTTGTATATACAAGGCATGAGCATGGAAGTTTGTCTTTACAACCAGGCTTCTTTTAGCTTAACCTTTTGAAGTTTTTGGTCAGTCCAATGACTGATCATATTTTTCTGGTAGGTACGTATATGTCTGGCTCTATACTACTGGAGCCACCCATTGTGGAGGTATATATCTGGCTCCACAGTGGTGCAGTGTACCAGAAATAGCTTAACTACAATGAAGCCTGAAAGACCTGGTGCATCAAGTAAATAATTGTAGCAGATCTCTTGATAACCTTCTCAAGGAATACAGTGAAAGCCCACAATTAGCCAGGGCACTGCTCCAACTTGTAGCAACTACCCGTATAGGCAATGATAGGGAATGGATGCATGGTCGTCTTCTTCGTGATATATATATATATATATATATTCTTTTTGAGAAGTATCGGATTGCATTTATTGAAATTATGTACGAAGTAGGATCTCCATTAAGAAAATGAAGGAAACTGAAAATACAACGTATAAACAAATAACCGTCTCCTGTGCTTTAGCTGGTAGAGAATATTATGTGTTAGGAAGGTCAGAGTTACTGGTAGAGAACATACGTATTGCGAAAGTTAAAGTTATTTAAATTTAAATTGACTTACAGTATTATGAAATCTGATGGGATTTGTTTTTTCAAAGATAAATCTGCTAGGATTTAAGATAGTATTCGGTTTGATTAGATTTAGCTATGATGCAGTACAGGCCAGGCCCAAGAAATCAACTGGGCCAATGCCTTGACCCAGAGGTCAACCCGGTCCATTGGGTTCAGACCCCATACCCAATTGATTGAGAGCTACTGTGACAATCTATGATGCCTAGATACGGCATGGATCTGGATAGGATACGCCATAGACACGGCAAGGACACGGATTTTGCACATAAAAAGTGAAGTATCGGATATGATACGACACGATACGTTGCCCATTTCGAAGTATCTCTGCATCATAAGCGGCAATTTCCTTTTATCCTATTTCTATTTTTATTCCTTGTTTAATCAGGGAACTATTTCTAATCTTCTTGGATTAGGGTTAGATAGTTTCCTATTTTATTTAGAAAGTTTTGTTTGCTAAGAAACAATCCTACTCATCTATATATAGTTGAGTGCCCTTTGTAGTTGCTTATGCTTATTACAATTAATCAAGGAATTCTTTGAGTTTCTTCCAATGATGGTGCGCTCTATGATTTTGAGTGTGCCCTAGTGCTGGAATCCATCGTTGGATTCGGTCAATTTCATTGGAGATTGATCTCCTTTTTTTTTTATCGAGGGTCTGGGACTGCACCAAGCTACCTTCTTATTTGATCTCATTATACTCTATAAGTAAGCCTATAATTATCAGTGGAATACGATATGATTGAGATGTAATTTGAACAGTTTTCATGCATCAGAGCTATGGCTGCCTTTGATCATATAATCAAGATGGCCATGAAACGGTTCCTGTGGGAACTATCACCCACTTCACAATTAGCATCCACCACCTTCTCCCATCTTCCATCTCTTTTCTCTTTTACTATCATAAACCTTGTATCTAGATGAAACCCATCTTCTTATACCCATTTATAGTCGTCCTGCATCCACCTAGCCACTCACACCTCACTGATTTCCTTCCTTTTTTTTCTTTTTTTTTTTTTTTTTTTTTAATATAATCCTTTCTACTAAGGGTTTTTCTTTAAGTTGCACAATCCCTTTTTGTATGCTTCTAGGAAAGATCATGCAAATTTTTATCTAGTGGGCCACCAGCTCCTTCAAACTCAAAATGAGTGTGATGTGAAGGCGATGGACTCCACAAACAGGCGCTGACCACCAAAACAATATGATGGGCATTCAGTGATATACTTCATTTGAGAGATCAAAGAGTTGTATTTGGTATTTAATCAATATCAAAGAGTTATATTCGATATGTAATCATTCAGAGGATCCTTTCTGGAAAAAGACATATTCAATTGTATACTAGATATTAGGAAGGTTGGAGTTGTTATTGGTAGAGAATACTACATGTTAGGAAGATTGAGGTTATTTAGATTAAACTAAGTCAGAATATTTAAGATGATTTGATACATTCTGCTATTTTGGAAATAACTCTGGTAGAATTCAAGATAGTAACTAATTTGATTTGATGTAGCTAGCTTTCCTCTACTAGCACCGACCCATTATGCTTCTAATGGACAATGAGAAGGTCCTCTTTAATCTCTAAGTTTTCCACTATTTTAAGTCCCCAATGCCGTGAGGAGATGGTGTTTCCTCATCCATGATATGCTTAACTTCAGGCTGCAGGTTGTTGGTGTAAATCATTGGTGTGCCGTAAATCATTGGTGTTCAAGGTTGAATCCAGGCCAGAAGATCAGTGGCCCTGTTAGATGCCTGGACCCAATGATTGAGATTCCTTCTAGGATTCGAGCTAGGATTTGGTACTATGCATCCTGATGATTGTGCAACTTTTCCCTCAAGGTATAGGCATTATGGATGGCTTCAGCTAATAGGGAGGTGTCTCCTGCAATACAGACTGGCATTAGATTGAGGAGACACAGGCACAGTGCAACACCTTTGAGTAAGTGTGAAAAATGGCATGGGCCAGTGAGTCTATGCAAAAGTGAGTGACCAAATGAGTGTGAAGAACTTCTCCAATGCTGGCATCATAATTGCGGACTGTTCCTCAATGTCTATTAAATTCAACTTAAATTGTCGTAGGGTGGTGAAATCCATGTGAAAAGTGGCCTGGCAAGACTGGCTAGTTGAAGGACCTGCATTAAAAACCAGTTCATTGTAAGATATTGACATAACCCAAGCCATGATTATTCTTCGAAAATGATCACATATTATCTTGAAGGTTATGGATTATCTGTGATCTAGTGTTGCAGTGTTAACATATACATTTGCTTGTATCGTTGGGGCTGGAAATCTGGTAATGCATTACAGCAGAAGTGAATGTAGCCATTCTTCTGGTATCGGAGATGGCACAACAGAACCAGCACCACAATTCAAATTGGACCTTGAATTGCTTTGACATGGTAACAGATTCTATTATAGTAGTACAGTGGAAGTTGAAAAACACCATTGGAGTCAAAATTTGGCTTGTTGAATTTGTGCCAATCATCAGATGTAAAGGACTGAGGATGAATGCCTTCTTTATGATGTACGATCAAGCGAGGTCATCTTGATTGTCAGCTGGCACAAGAACTTGGTTTACGGGGCCATTGTTGATACAGATTCTCTTCATGAAAAAATTGTTGATATGACAGATATAGCAATGGATCTGGTGGCTTATACTAAATTTCTTTATGCCTAAGGACCGCGTTATTGTTTAATTCTATTTCCAATCTGTTCATAATGGGAGCACATGACACGAGGCAATTTGCCATACCATTTATTTCAGGCCCTTTTGAGTTGCATGGTTCGATAAATTTTGAGGAAAGAGTATACCTTCTCAGGATAGCTCTCTTGTACGGCTTGCTCTTCTTTTAATGAAAGTAACCATTCAATAAATAAATAAATAAATTTTGAGGAAAGAGTTCTTGCATTTTTAGGTTTTGAGAGTACCAACCGGCATGGAGAACAATTTCAATTCCATTTGTTTCAGTATCTCTGAGTTGGATGCTTTGGGATACTTGACAAAAAAAAAACTTTCCATCTTAGGTTAAGAGCACTGATAGGCTGTGGAAAAACCTTTTTTTTTTTTTTTGAATTGAACCCACATGACATCATTCTTTGCAGTTTGATGGGTTTCCACTACTAACCAAGGTACATTTTTTTTACATTCTTCTAGTTTCTTATCTAGCTGTGCATTAATTCTTGACTATGGAGGACAACTAATATCTAGATTTCCTTTTAGATACAGTTTGGAGAGCTGTAAAATTTCATTCAAATGAATTTGGAAGTTCCATTTTGTAAATCTATAGTGCTTCTACCGTAGAAGTCAATTCGGCTAAAAGAGTCAAAACTATTCATTTTGGTCCGGGATGAAAATGACCAACGCCGCTGAAAGAAATCGGTTGGGATTTCAGTCCTATTTGGCCCAAATCGCCAATTCAATTTCAAATTTGAAGATATCTGCTGGATTGGTTGGAATCCCATATTTCGGCTGAAACTTTTGCCGGTAAGGACTTCGTCTTCTTCTAAGTGTTTTAACTCTTTTGGGAGCTTAGGTAGGAAGTTGTTCCTTTGTTCAGCCACTTCTCTGTTCTACTTCATTTGGGTCCTGTCATTGAATCCATAGACTTCCCCTTTGGTTGGGTAAGGTGGGCCCTTTTTGTTGAGGGAATTCCTCGTGTGCCATCAGATGGGACTCCACGGAGTTTGACTGGAGAAAAGTGACTTGAATTGGGGAGATCAGGAACATGGTGATAGTTGGTTGCTTTAAATATATCTTAGGGTCTATGGGAAAGCAGATCCACCTACTAGAAGGTGCTTAATAGGCTATTTTTGGTGTTATATGCCAATCATTATTTGTTATAGCTTTCTGGCAGTTCTGGGTCTTATTCTTTTGCTGTGGTTCAATTGAGGCTTCTAGATGGGCTGTGAGCTAATGAATTGGAAATTTGGAGTACTGAGTTGTGCCATGGTGTTTCTTTATTTTATGAAATGAGAAAATAGTTTTCATAAAAGCTTTCACTAGCCTTCTGGAAACAAATTATGCTGGGAAGTTTTCAGAGATTTCTATTGACTTGCATAATTTTGCACCAGTCATGTGCTTTTACGCATTTTGGGGGATGGTCCATAGCCATCAAACTCTTGTCAGGCTGATTTTTGGGGCAATCTATTCTCGTGTGTGGCATGCACCCACAGAGAAACTTCAATCCAGAATTATTTAAGTTTTCTATGCCCTTGTTCAAATCCAAACCATGAGACCCATCTTCTGCAAATTCAAAATGATAGTTTTCCAAGCTGGTGGGTTGACTTGACTTGGCCATTTGCTGGGTTGATTCAATCAGAAAACTTGGAGGTTGACTAGGCGGGTCAGTAAATTAATTTATATATATATATATTTTCTTAGAAATATAGACATTCATAAGAACTAATATATAGAAAATTATATAAAAGCTAGTGTAAGTAGAATTTTCATAAAGTGTACATAGATTTTATTGGAATCTTAATTTCAATTTTGATTTCATTTAAGTATCATATTAATTTATATGTAAGTTTTATATGATATATATGTAATTTGTGTGTGTGTGTGTTGATAAATTGCCTTAGGATGACCCTGCCGACTCAACCAGAGCAGTATTAGTCATGCTGAAACATTAGGTCAAGTGAGATCAGCCAACATTGTCCTTACAAGTTCAACATGACTCAGTCACCTAGTATGAGATCGGATTGAGTTGATTTGGGCAGTTTTCTTGTCGGCCCATGAGATTGGAGAACTATGGAACAAGGCAGCCCATAAATTGTCAGGCAAACTAAATTCCAATATGATTATCATTATATTTATTGTTGGACTTAAATCACAATGAAACATGGATCTTGATAAGTGTTGGGATAACAGTAAACACGTGTCTAACCATTAAAGAGTGCTATAAGCTCCAACAGTGAATGTAACTCCAATCAGGGTGGAAGTTTGTAGTTCCAACTAAATGTTTGTACCTGTTAGATTTTTCTTGGAGGACGACTCACAAATATGTTGATTTTGCAATTTCTAGTACATGAACTGCCGGAATTTGCATTTGAGTGCAGGTACCGTGCTATCACAAGTGCTTACTATAGAGGAGCAGTTGGCGCATTACTTGTGTTTGATGTCACCCGGCATTCGACTTTCGAGAATGTCGAGAGGTGGTTGAAGGAGCTGAGGGACCATACTGACCCTAACATAGTCGTGATGCTCATTGGCAACAAGTCTGATCTCCGCCACCTTGTGGCTGTTTCCACTGAAGATGGGAAATCATTCGCCGAGAGGGAATCTCTCTTTTTCATGGAGACCTCTGCCTTGGAAGCTACAAATGTGGAGAATGCATTTGCAGAGGTATTGACCCAGATATACCGTATTGTGAGCAAGAAGGCTGTTGAGGCAGGTGATGAAGGAGCGTCAGCTGCAGTCCCCAGCAAAGGTGAGAAGATAAATATCAAAGATGATGTGTCAGCGTTGAAGAGAGTTGGGTGCTGCTCAAACTAAGCTGTGGAATTGAATTCTGTGTAAGGGTGTCACACAATCTTTTCTGCTTCTTTTAATTGTAAACTGTGGTTTTCTGTAAGTGATTTATTCTTCCATGATAGAGATTCTAAGACATGTTTTGTTGAACAGTAGGAGGTTTGAACAGGAACATGATATCTTAGCCCTATCACATCAATGTGGTCGGCTAGGTTTGAACAGGATCAGTGTTAAATTTATTGTTTTAGATCATGGCTGATATTTCTCATGGATTTTGCTTAGTCAGAATATAGCTGATAATGTCAAGGCCGCTCTAATTTTGCGCCATGTATCCATAGAATTCCTTAAGTTGGAGATCCCAATTTGAACAAGATATAAACTTATTTCCTGTTAATGGTTTTTTTAAATCCTGGAGTGGTTCTATGAGAAATCTAGTGCGTATCTATTTTATCTTTCCAATCGTGGTTAAGATGGAGAGGAGATAGGGGTGAGTATTCGGTCGGTTTTGGTTGAAGTTTTGACCGAGCCGAAATATTTCGGTCGAAGAAATTCTAAACCGAACCGACCGAATTACGAGTTGTAACCGAATTCGACCGAACCGAAAATATTTCGGTTGAATTTCGGTCAATTCGGTCGAAAGGCTATATGTTGGGCTTTGTTATGGGGCCCAAATTTGTTGGGAACATTTTTATAATAAAAAACCCAAAGTATAGACAACTAGCAAATTCTAAATATTCATAATAAAAAAGATATTAAAGCCAAGTATTTAGCAGTTTATCAGCCTTAAGAGTTTATATATTTTATATATTTAAAATACAAACTTTTATATGTATATTAATAAATTCGGTTAATTTGGTGAAAAAAAACCCAAAATCGAATTGAATTATATTATCCAAATTTGCTGTAAATCTTAATTGAATCTAACAAATTTAACCATATAACCAAACCCAATAAAAAATTTTGGTTCGGTTCGGTTCGAAACTTCGGTTCGTTAGACAGACGCTCACCCCTTGAGGAGTGGCTGGATGCTGTGCTTCTGTACATGTGGCATACCATTTGATTATCATTTCTGCCATTTGCTCTTAAGGTCCCTACCATGAATGGATGATGCCTTGAACTTATGCTGCCCTTTTAGAGAATGTGAATGTTGATTTCTTCTGAACTCTTTATGGTACCACTTCAAGCCCAATGGTTAGTTTTTTTAAGTTGTCATCACTTGGGTTGTACCTGTGGCTGACTAAGAAGTTTCCTCCTGTTGGCAAGTTCACATTATGACTAGAGCTTGGCATCTGAGTCCTTGACCTACTTTACCAAACCCATTGGATCCTGTCCAAACCTGGGAGCTGTAGTCATGGGTTAGTCTGGGAAAGCTTTTCTACTTGCAGCCTATCGATCTTGGTGGCTCATAGTAGGAGCAATTTTGGTCACTTATTTATCTCCCCATCTGCAGCAGTAGATGCTCCATGTCATGATACTATATTCTCAACTTTTTAACTGGTTATGTTCATATTAGAAGCAGTGCTAGCTCCTGTTAAAATGTGAGTAGATAAGATGGAAGAGAGTAATGTAATGGACTACATCTGACTCTCCCTTCCACATGCACATGCTACGGTTGCAAAACAGTGGATTATGGGATTCTGTTTACATTACAACTTGTATGTGTTGACCTGGACAATGTCGATCTCTGTAACTTGTATAATTATGTAGGGTTTAACACGTGATAATTAGGGTCTTGCCCGTTGGGCTATTACTTTTTTAATGCCACAATCTCTGTTGAGAATCAAAGAGATAATCATTGACATTAATTAAATTCCAACTACTCTTCATCCAAAACAACTTTAGCTACATGTCTTGGGCTCGGGAGTGGGACCACCATTTTGATAGAGGAGATATCAACCCATGCTGTCTAGGATTGAGTACTCACTTCTTAAATTATACGTTTTCTCCCTGTTATCAGAATCTGGTACTGCTCCTTGCTTGCATTGAAACTGCTGCAACTTTGATTAGGCTTGGCCAGGAATACCAAGAGTTTCAAATATACATTATGTATGTAGGATCTTTCCAAGAGCAAGGATTAAGATTCAAAATTTTTAATGAAGTTGTATTATACAAAAAATAAGGTTCAATAACAATGCCATAAGGTGTCAACTTGAACATAATCTCTTTCTAAAAGAAAAAGGACGGATGAGTGCATGAAAGATTTTCACTAGCTTCAACTGGCAATTTCTGTTACTATGTTACAGGAGAATTAATCAACAAAGATGCCTGTAATTCTCTCTTCATATTTCTCCTCTGTTAGAACCAGTTGACCTCATTTGGATAGAATAGGATGACAATTTCCCTTTTCATATTTGTAACAAAGGATATTTGCTTTCCCATGACCACTTGCTGGTACATAGAGTTCCAGGTAATTAAGCTTTTAGTTAACCTTATTACAGGTTGCCCCTGGCTGTGTTGCTCGTCATTTAATTACAATGTGCATTGGTGCATGAGTTCTTGTCTCTTGTAATTTGTAGTGGGAAACGAAAAAAAAAAAAAAAATCATTCCAAGGCAACCTGGTTTCTGAGAATCCAAACAGGCCCTGATATTAATAGGGGCTGTTTAAAGCAGAGTAAATTTTGAACAAAGATCAGTTCATCCAGGAGAATTGAAATCAAATACAACTTATTAGGATAACAAGAATGAACCTAAAGAATCTAACCTGTTTATAAATTGTTTTGAAACTGTAACTTGAACCCTAAATTCTCTGGTCAGATTGGCTAGTTGAGCAGCATGTACAAGCTTAAACCTGACCCTGACCCTGAACCTGAACCCGAACCCGAACCCGAACCCAAGAGTAATGGGGGACCCAAGATTTTCATTTAGGTGGTGCGGGCAATGTCAAGTAAAGAAGCAAAAAAATAAAATAAAAATTTTAAGGTGTTATTTAGGAAATCTCTCAAACCGCACCCGCATGGTAATATGTAGGTCCGTTAGCGCCCAACTGCATGTACAAGCTTAAACTTGTGAACCCGACCCAAACAAAAAATCTTGGGTTGGGTTCAGGTCTGCTTGCGTGCAACTTGCCTGATCAGGATTTGGCTCAATAGAAACAAAATTCATGTAGTGGTCCCCATAGTTGGGATAGGTCACTTTAACGACGACGACGACGACGTCAACGGATCCAATCTCTATCATGGTCCTCATGGATGCAATTTTCCACAGTTTTAGCCCTTAGTTGGTACCCATACCTCTGATAGAATATGCCGTTCTGGACCACAAAACTAACACACTCCTGTACCTATTACGACATTTCAATGAGATGTGTACCTGTTACCTTTCAGCAACTTCTGATATCTCAATTCTCACCACGCACGTGAGAGAAATATCTTCATCTACTTATCAAGAGATGGTTCATCATGTCTAATTCTATATTAATCCAGCAGTTTATATCACTTTGGGGCTAAAAGGGAGTTTATCCGGTTTTCCTCTGGGCCCGGAGAGATTAGTGTAGGCCAAAAGATTCGGAACCTTCAATAGCAAAAAAATAAAAATAAAAAAAATCACTCTAATCACTAATACATCTTTTTTTAAGAAGAAAAGATAGGAATGAGAAGAGAGGAAAAAAGTGGAAAAAAACCCAACTGCATTATTAATTGATATCAGTGAATTAAAAAAAATTAAATAAAAGAAGAATTTGGACGAAGATACTTTAGGGATTATTTCTTTGGTAGAATTCATGAAATTTATGGTTGGAGAATTTCGAAATTCACAGAGATACAGTGAAATTCCTGAATGCTCTCTTCTACTTGAGCATTCATAAATTCAACAAAAAAGTAAAGGGGCCAGAATTTCTAGAATTCCCAAAGTCATTGAAACTTTTTAAGTAATTCGAATTATAAAATGTTTGTGAAGAAAAATAGCATTTGCAAATTACAGGCACAAGATGTTACATCATATAAAAAATTCTAACATGAAAAACTCTTATAAAAAACTCTCGTAAAGAAACATGCTCTAATCGTCAATATACAAATCTGGATCCAATTTTAAAGGGAGGGGGTTTTTCTTTTTCGTAAGATCTCATTTATTATTTATTTTAAGCATTGTAGAATAATTCATGGCAACTGGATGAAGGGTTTAACATGCGGAAGGAGATTCCAAGGCAGCCTTTCCATTAGATAACAAAAAAGTTGATGCTAATTACAAGAAGATTAAGACAACATTTAAAATAAAGACCCCCTTCTTTTCTCAAACTCCTACACCAATCCCCATAAAAAAAAATTACTTCAAAATCCTTATCTTTCTAACTTATGGCGCACGATACGCTCTCCGTTAATTTTAGCACTCACCGGCCCTCGTCGATACATTAAAAAAATAAAATAAAAGAGAGAGAGAGAGAAAAGATAAGGTGAGATTGCGTACTACATTATCTGGTGCTCCCGCAGCAAGGAGCTTCTCTCAATCTACACCTCCCGCTCTCCTCCGCCTGCTTGTAAAACCCTCGCCGGAAAACCACCGAGCACCCCGGCAGCTCTCCGAGATCGGCGAACAGCGACTCGTCCTCTTCCCTCATCGGAAAAATCACAGCCTCCATGTCGTTGGCGTCGCTTCTGAAGCAGATCGGGCTCTCGAGTAAGGTGTCTTTCGTCGGAGACGAAGAAGCCATGTCGGAAAACCAGCCGAAGTCGTCGGTCGCCTGCAAGACCGAATCCGTTTCGAGATTGGCGAACTTCTCTGCCGGTTCGGCGTCGGCCGGGCTGGAGAAAGCCACCGGGGGTCTCGGCTCGGCCGAGGTCGGGGCCGGGCTGTTAGGGTTTGGGTCGGGTTTGTTTCTAGAGATGGGCCAGGGGTGGTTGTGGTAGCAGGCGTACGTTATCACGAGCATGGTGGGGTCCACGTTGCTCCTTTCCACTTGCTTTCTTGCCGGACATCCCTTCCAACTGCTGCATCTGTAGTACCCTCTGCAATGATAAAAGACACATTTGTGTGAATGTCGCGAAAAAACTAATTTCATGAAAATTTTCCTTTTTAATAGAAACGGTTTTTCTCATTCCATAATAATTTAGTTTTCAATAACAAAGTATGTCTTTATTCTGCATTTTTATGTGAGAAAGAAACTGTCACACCAAATATAAGCTTTTCTACCATTTTTACTTTTTCCATGAAAAAACAACTAACTACATAAAAACATTTGTGCAATGCTGTGAAAAATATATACCACATGGAACTAAGTCCAACCTCTAGAAATGATTTCCCGCCAAAATTGTAGAATATTAATTTAGTTTTTATACCTTTTGACGTAAAAAGGGTCATGGAAACATAGAACTTTCACGGAAAATCATTTTAGCTTTCCACGCCTTTTCCGCGTATGAGAATTGCGCACGTTAGCACGGCCCGGAGGTCCTGTTAAATTAAAGCGCACAGGCCGTACGGCGGCGCATGATGAGTTTAGGCTCAAGCGGCGGCGCACGTTAGCGTTACCTCGGATAGGGGGAGCCTTTGATTGGCTTCTGACCGTACTTCCTCCATGCCCACGAATCCGACGGCGGAGCTCCCTCTGTGTCACCTATCGGTACGGACACCACGCGCTTCTCTACGGCCCGCCTGCTGGGGAAAAACACACACACAAACATGTTTGGATCTCGACTCAATTCAATCATAGCCGTTAAAAAGTCCCAACCCAGAGAGGAAAAAAACAGAGAGAGAGAGAGATTGTAATCAAAATCTAACTCACCGGGATCTGATGTTTCCATGGAAATCAGCTTCTGGGTCAGCCAACCTTCTCTTGGGAGATGACGTGGCACTCACCTTCTCATCGCAGAAGGCCGAGCCAGCCCCAGTTTCTGGCTTGATTCCTGGCTCATCCTGGTCTGTGGCAACAGGGGTGGTGTTGAATTGATCTTCCATGATTGGGTTTGGAAGGAGATGGATCAAGGTTTAGTTTTTCTTCTCTATGACTTGGAATTTGAATGAATTGATGATAAGGGAAGCGAAAGAGAAGTGTGTAAGAGTTTAAATACATAGAATAGCCGGCTAATAGAATAGGGCCAATAGGCCTTCAGCAAGTTGACAGAAGAGCAGTTTAATAGTTGTTTATATAGAGAAGAAACAGAGGGGACGTGCCAGCTAATAATCAAATCACAATCCCAACTGTTTACTGCAAATGAAAGTGGCCCTTTTTTTTTGTTTTTTCTATTTTCACAGAGAGACAGAGAGAGAGAGAGAGCTTTGAACTGGGGGAGTGAGGTTCTATAGTTTTTGCTTGGGGGACACTTTGAAAGGAGAATAATAGAATTGGACAGACCATCTCATTCATCTGGGCCCACCATAGACTATCAAAATTATGTGCAGATCCCAATTTTATCATGCCAACCATTCCTTTTTTATAATTGGATTACAAGCAAATGTGTTTTAGAGGATATGAGTTATTCAAGTGTCAAGTGATATTGTATTGTCAGTTTTATTAAAATATATAAATCCTTTATAATGAGAGAGTTAGTCTTGCATTATCAGATGTAGATGAATGGAGGACTGGCAAAGAAATTGTTAAAAAAAGATGGATTTACATGTCGCTCGAAAGCATATGTAACATAATTAATTGAGTAATGTGTTAGGATAGATTTAAAACATCAAAGAAACTTTGTGGTATATTCATCATCATCAAAGTCTTATTCCAACGAATTAGATGTAAGATTTATGCTTTTCCTTTCCAATCTAATGCCATCTAAGTCCTTATTTAGGTTGCACTTCTTTAGATCTATTATCTTATTGAAATCTAATGGGATCATGAAAATCCAATTGGATTATGAAATGGGTCAAGAATTGAGTCCTTCAAATCAAGTGACTGATATATATATATATATATATATATATATATATATATAATCACAGCCTCGTGTGAAGCAACTCTGTTATTCATCTACTTGGAGGTTCAGATTAACAAAAAACAGCCCCCACAATTTAAAATATGATGGCCTCTGCTGATGATGATGTAAATCTTCCAATCTCATTGGTTTATTTTCTATATTTCTTCCCCTAAGACAGCCAAGCATTTTTGGCCTTCTCCACTCTCTAAGGGTCCGACCGAATTATGAGTTGTAACCGAATTCGACCGAACCGAAAATATTTCAGTTAAATTTCGGTCAATTCGGTCGAAAGGCCATATGTTGGGCTTTGTTATGGGGCCCCAAATTTATTATGAACATTTCTATAATAAAAAACCCAAAGTATAGACGACTATCAAATTTTAAATATCCAAAATAAAAAAGATATTAAAGCCAAGTATTCAACAGTTTATCAGCATTAAGAGTTTATATTTTTTATATATCTAAAATACAAACTTTTATATGTATATTAATAAATCCGGTTAATTCGGTTAATTTGGTGAAAAAAAATTCAAAATCAAACCGAACTATATTATCCAAATTTGTTGTAAATTTTAACCGAACCTAACCAATTTAACCGTATAACCGAATCAAATAAAAAATTTCGGTTCGGTTCGGTTCGGTTCGAAACTTCGATTTGTTAGACAGATGTTTACCCCTACCATTCTCTAATCCAAAAGTTTTGATTGAACTTGTTTATTCTCTATACTCTTTCTAATGGACGACGGCTGTCCGTTTGTTACATCAATCAAAGTTTAAGTTCTAATACCTGCGGCTTTTGATGATCATCCCTTCCTCATATTCTTTTATTTTATGCCTTATTTTATATCCACATGTCTTGACTTTTCTCAACAAGATCTTCAGTGCATGAATCTCTCCCCCTCAATCTCTCACTCTCACCCCCACTTTCTTCTGTGTTTCACCCTATCTATTTTCAAACCTCTCCACCACAATGTCAAGGAATGGAAACTTCATTGTCCCTTCCTCTCTTTCAAATTCCCTACTAAGCACTCCATTAATAGAAAAGCCTTACAATAAAAATATGAGAAAGTTATATATGACCACATGTTTTTTTAATATTTACAAACAACCTCCTGCACTTATGGCTTTTGCACATACATAAATTTTTACCAAAAAGTTTAAGAGGAATCCCCCCAAACGCAAATTAGTGATAGGGACACGAATTTTTGTCAAAAAGAGAAAATCGGATCTTATGGTTTTTCTTTTGCCCAATATTTGAGTCCCTATCACTAATTAGAATTTGGTGGGATATTTCTTTATAATTTCTGGTAAGAATCCCTTCATAATATCTTAAGAATGGACACATCAAACAATCACTTTGGCCGGCTTAAAATGTGGACACCCTCATCACATATGTCTGCGTGCAATACCTACTGGAGCCACTTTCAAGGATCCACTTTCAATTAAGAATTTAAGATTGTGCTAGGTAGTCTGATATAATTAGACTATGGGAAGTGCTATGTGGAGTGGGTTTTCAAACAAAGAGTTGAGTTTTGAAAAAAAAATATATATATGAGAGGAGACTTTTACTTCAATTTTTTTTAAAATTGAAACTTAAGTTTTTGAAAAACATCTTTTCATAGATTAAACCCACAAAATTTAGTAATAAAGATTTATTAACAAGTGTGCGACATCTGTGATAACAGAAAAAAAAAGTATTTTATTCATTTTTAAGATTTATGATTAAAGATATAATGGATAATAAAAATGAAAAAGACAGGAAGCTACCCTAAATAGAACTTTTTTTCAGAAAAAGGAAAAAACCCTCATTAGATTTCAATGTTGAATTGTGAAAAGTAAAACTGACAAACCTTATACAATAATGATATCAAATTCTCAAATGTGCATTTACCTTTCAATTTTCAAATAGGATTTTAAGTTTTTATCGGGTAACTAGATATGTTAACATCTTCTTTTTTATATCCATTCCATGCATAAAAACAAGTAATGATCAATCCATTAGTAGCTTAGTTGGTGATGAGGCACCTGCTCCTTTGTGCATAAACAGCAAAGATTAGTATGTGACTGTGGCACTAATGGTGAGGAACTTGGTTCACTGTGTGGGTGGATGCTTGAGACTGTGAGTACTTATCTCTCAATAAAAAAAATATCACCTTGTGATGGTTTCAATAAACTGAGAACTGAATATTGCTTTGGACCCTTGTGACTCAGTAAAAGGACAATGACTTTGCTGCCATTTTTGTTTGGAGTGGAAAATAATCTTCTCTCCCATGTTTTATATTGTTTGGACCTGTTAATCCGAAAGTGACATCATACATATATCTTTATTTGGCCTTTATGTCACTGGTTCAGAGGGGGCCACATTTTATATGTTATCTCTTTCTCTGGCCCCAGTGTTTGGTAGTCTATGTGACATGTCTTTGGGGCCCTGCCCTTTGTTGAATATTTGGCGTTGGTCTCTAGGATATACCTCCTATGTTCTTTATCAAAACTTTGTCCGATGTTTTCGATGGGTGAGCAGATGCATTTGTTTCCATTGGTTGATTTATTAGCCAGAAGGATATACTTTCCGTTCTACAGAGTTGTTATTGATTTCTTTCTTTAGACTTTTCTTAGGTTGGAGCTAAATTGCATATCAGAAAACATTTTATATGAGTAGAGGCGGATCCAAGGTTTTCATTTGAGGGATGCAAGCCCAAACAAGGAATTACATTTTGGGAACAAACTCAGTATTTTTATGTGGGTTTTAAGGGCGGACAAGGAGTTTTTATGTAATTTGTCAAAACAGAGCCAGGATTTCATTATGGTTTAGAAGCAAATTGGTGTCCAATGGGTGTGACTGCTCCCATATACGAGTGATAACATGTTATGGTGTGGAAAACAATTGCCGCATCAAACATTGAAAGTTGTAATGGAGAAAATGGAGCCTTTAGTTTACATTTTTTTTCAAAAAAAAAAAGAAAGAAAGAAATTAATGAGAAATGCTGTCAAAATTGTTGCACAAAAACATGTTTTAAGAGTATGTTTGAGTGTAAGAAAAGGTCGTTTATGAAGGTCGAAGACGCTGTGTTTCAAATTTATAAGGTGGACTGGTCTCTCCACAGGGCACCTATTTTCTCCACATCCTAACGACCCTAATTGAGGAATCCGCAGATTTGAAGGCTCCTCATTGCTATAAATTTGATGATTCCTCATTCAGAACTTATATAGCCCCGTGGTTCTCATATTGAGTGCATATAGCTAAAAAAAATTAGTATCAATATGTAAATCTGCAAAACCGAGGATATTAAAATCCCATTTAGGGAGGTTTGGATTTTTTTTCTTTTTGGTAAAAAGGGATGAAATTCATTCAAGAAGCAAGTACAACAATACTAAAGATGCAGGAAGCAGCTGACCAACAACATCAAAATAGAAGCCTACTGCATCCTGGCTCCTACCCATCTATCTTGGAGTAACTTAGCTTTGTAGTCCGGTGACCCAATTCAAAGTTTTAGAAATGAAATCAAAGGAAATAAATGTAGGGTGAGTTGGCTTAGTGGCCAGGAACGTGGAAGGAAACCTGCCTCTCCAAGGAACATTGACCTCCTGGAAAAATGTGCGAACCACTGACTACTACTCTTTGTCACATATAGGGCATGAGGCTTCAATATAATTGATTCTAGAGTTCAGAGAAGCTCTTATGATGCCATTCTTTAAACATTTCTATCCAATTGGGAGGTTGGGACTGAAGATCCGTAAAAATGAGAATTTATACTTCCTCAAATTCTAGAAAATTTATAATTGCCAAATGCAGATTGATTTCCCAAATCTTAAAAAAAGAACCAGGGAGAAATCCCCGAAGATTTTGTAGCCAAACATGACCTAAACGACTAAAAATATGAAAGAAATACCAGTGGAGAAAATTGTCCAGCGAAGTGAATTTTTTCAACCTTTTCTTTTCAAGCTTGCGGAGGAAACAAGGGAGAAAGTTGTTCAAGTACAAATATTATCAGTGGACAAATTTCTCCACTTCCCTTTACTTTGTGTCCCCATTTGAATGTAGAGAAAACAATCAGCAGACAAATTTCTCCACTTCTCATTTCTCTACCCTCTTTTGCCATTTAAATAGATCTATGGGTTGGGCCTGAATATTTTTGTGTCTAAAGCATTTTGTGTCATGGCTGTTGTTACATTTCCATAAGTGATCTCGAGTGTGCTGGGCTGGGCCATACGTAACAATGGAAGCTGGGCAAGTGGGCTGCCTGATCTGCTAGCCCAGTATGCGGGCGGCAAGCTTTTAATGAAGTTGGATCAAACTGAACTACTATTTTGGGCTTTATGATACAATAGTCCAATCCATTGCTCATTATGGTGCTACAATGAGAATATTTCAAGACTGCTTAGACATGAAATCTTGCGTTGATATTTGTAGTCACATGCACCCTCGACACCAATTAATGTTCAAATGGGATTTTTATCATTTACATCATTGGACTGAAATGGGCCACCTGGGTCCTGAGAAATCTTTCAAATGGTTATTTGATGTTAGATTTTTACCACAATGGATTACTTTACTTGCACCTGGTAGCCACCAAGGGCCTTGAGAAATGATTGGACTGGAAGTTTTTTACTGACCACGGTGAAAAACAAGGATGAAACAAACACAAGATTCTTATATATGAGATGAGAATCACAATATAATATGATGGTCACCATGAAGGGTCAGCTGGGGCCAAAAGCCATGTGCCCTTGCCTTCCAATCTGACCATTGCAATCCTACTCTCGCGAGGATTAACCAGGAGTGTCTGATTGGATTGATCAGATTACAAAAATCCGATCAACTAATGAGTCGATAAAAAAGGGTAAATGGTCTGCTCCTATCATATTGTAATTTGAAATACTATAGAAAACCAGCGTTTAAGTTTCTGTTTGTAATCAATTTGAAATTTTAATGTCATACTTAAGATGTGAAAGCAAGACAAATTCAAAAAATAAAACTAAAAATAGAGTTATATGGGGGAGTTTTTAGAATCTTACTTGAGACCTCCCTCGCCCAAAGTGAGGAATCATACAAGTAGACCAAATGCCTCTTACATTGAATATTAGAGAAAAACATATGGAACCTTGAGAGTTGACTTGCATTCATTTGCAGTGAGATTGTGTAGAGATATTGATATTCTTTGTTCACCAACCATATATCAGCAAGATTGGTTTTAACTACTAATAATAGTCTGTGCCTGTGGTTCCAAAATGGCCGTTTGATTATTGGGTTGCAAGAGATGGTTCCAAAGAAAATGTCACCAACTATTCAACAATGAGAAGAAGGTTCTTGTTCCATAGCATATCATATATATATATATATATATATATATATCATGGTGGCCCCACCCAATTTGATTAGGGTAAGGACAAATATGGAACCCAAAATCAATAATTGTTTGGAAATGGCAGGGCGGTTCTCCGTTGACAGATAACACCAGCATGGCATGTGCACAGAGCTTTTGCACAACAAGAACTGCTTTGTCATTCTGCTATTTCATTGTGAAGAAACACAGAGAATATAACAGGAAGAAGAATTGCACTCCAATGAGATGGGACTTTCTCATTGTTGGAGTCTTGGAGAGACCCTTATTTAAGTCCTTTTGTTTTTCATTTCACAATCTAACCAATATATTTTATGATCTTTATTTGTGTCAATTGCATTCTAGTTATCCTTGACTTGTGTCAATCACATTCTTAGGGGATTACAATACAGCTAATGAGAATTCTAAACCGTTCATTGAAGATGTCTTATTACCCCCATCAAGCATGAGGGGCAGGACCTTGGTTTTCATTTACACAAATCAATCTAAGATATGACCTTAATTTCTGTGCATGATAGTCTACAGTAATGTCAATTTAACGACCGTTTGTCAAAGATATCTTACTAGTCATTCAATGATTGCACATGCAACTTGCCACCTTGAAAATTCCTACCTTAACACAGGCCGAGGTCCCAAATACCAGATCTCTATTAAATATCAATCTCACGTATTTAAAACTAATAATTAGCCATAATTCAAATAAAACAATCAAACCACAAAGAGAGAAGGACAAGAGATTTTTGTACGTGAAAAACCCTAATCGGGAAAAAACCACGGGCCTTACCGTCTAGGCCAACAGACAAACCAAGAATTATATAAAAACGAAGATTACAAGAGTACTTACAACCCTTTCCCAATTGGTGACTCAACCTAAGGACTGCTTTGATCTTGTCGACACCCCGTCGTTAATCTTCACCGTGCTTAAACAAAACCGCCTTCAAGAAAGCAGGATGGAATCAATCCCAAAACTTGATCTTCAGTGTATCAGTACTTGAAGCCTTGTGGGAACTGAATGGATCTCTCAAAATCTTCACCAAGGATATATTCTTGATCAGAGGTGCTTTGAAGAGAGAGAGAGAGAGAGAGAGAGAGAGAGAATGACTTTAAATAGCCCTATACTCGTGTCTCAAGTCTTAGGATAGAAGGAATTGCTTGAAAAAAATAGGAAGTGATTTCCGAATGAAACTCAAATTCCCAGGTTCGCTCGAGCGACCAGGGAGTTCGCTAAAGCGAACTGCTCTCTGTTTCAGACGTTTCAACACAGAACTGAGATGGCTCGAACAAAGTTATATGTTGGGTCGAGCGATGGAGTTTCTGTTAGAGGTTCGCTCGAGCGAATTGGAGTTCGCTCGAGCGACCTCTGTCGACTTCAGTTTCTAGAATTTCTGATCATAAGTAGTCCTTTTCTAAATCAAATACAATTATAAGAAACCCGTTTTGTCCATAATCCTATGAATTGGCCAATTAAAGTTCTTTACAATTTCCCCCCTTTGGCAATTCATGGATAAAACAACTATTACAAGAAAAATCTACCCAACATAAAAATCTAACACAAATCCGGAGAAAAACTCTTCCAACTTATCTTGTTCTTGGAAACCATGCACATCCTTTCACTAGATCAAGTGTATTACTAAGGAAAAAGAATTACCATAGAGAAACTTTCAACATAAAGAAACATAAAGCACTTTAGCACATCCACATAAACATAAAGCATTTTAGCACATCCACATCATAATTACTCCCCCTTTTTGTTCATAAATTTTCTAAGTTAAACATAGAGGAGAGAAAACACAAGTTAATAGAAGAAAATGGAAAGGGCAGAATATGTAATGTAATCATCAAAATAAGATAAAGTATCCAAAACAAAAGCATGAACCACCAACAATAGGTCAACAAATCATATTTATAGACAACTAAAATGGAGGAAGAAAAGCAAGGAATTCTGCATTGAGTGATGTCCTAATCTGGCAAGAATTGCAGCAAGAGCTTGATCAACGGAGTTGAATCTTCCAGCCACTTCACCAAGACCCGCTTCAAGGCGCGCACTCAACCCTTGCACTTGGGCTGCAAGTTGATCAATTCTATCCATCTACTGCTGTTGCTCCCCCTGACCTTGTGCAGGTGCAGCCTCGTCTTCCACTTCTACCTCTTCTCCTTGAATAATTGGTGGAACATGAGCAGACGACTGAGCAAGTGTGCGAGCATTGATCGGATTCCAAATCCATTGAGTTGGCTCAATGGGTCATTTTGGAACTTCTTTCCATAAGAGAAATTCACTGATGAGTGCTGCAAAATGTAGAATGGAATTGCATTTGGCGGGCAGCATCCGAAAAAAGAAATTCAAAATAACTTGTGGAATGTTCACTTGCTTCCCTGTGCCAATGCAATATAAAAGATATCCATTCTTATGACTGACATCTGAGGTGTGTCCTCTTGACTCTAAATTGTGGCAAACAAATCGATATTCTTCAGTCAAATTTCCATGAAGTAGAATACCACTTGGCCAAGTAGTGTCTTCCCCGCACAATATAGTTCCAATCACATCATAGTTAATTTGCAGTTGAATGTCTTCTGGGAGAGGATAATCAGCACCTTCTGTAATCGGAATGCTAAGAAATTCTAAGATTTCTGCTGCTGTAATGTTAAGCTATTTTCCTCTAACAAAAGTCTTTAGGTAATCAGCAATATCAAAGGATTCAGAAGAAACAGGCTCCATGTTGCAGTAGAATTCCCGAACCCAATCAGGGTAGATCCCTCTGATGTTAAATTTGAGAAGGGAATCCCAATTTCTATTGACAATACTTCGACACACGGCTTTGCCAAGAAGAGCATCATTGACTTCCCTTTCGGACTCAACAGTTCGTTTCACCAACTGTTCATGGAAGAGGTTTGATTTGCTAAGAGAAGGGAAGCGATGACGATCATATTGAGGTTGAGAAGAGGATTACTCATCGTGAGGTCTCTTCTTTGGAGCCATGAAAAATCTATAATGGATCATTCCAAGTTAGTGTCTATAGAAACCACCATTTACATTCAACCAATCCCTGTAGAAAAATTGAGTATAACCACCCATCTCCACAATAAATCTTCAAAACTATTTCACATCCATCCATCTTCACTTCTTATTCAATCATCAGTAAACTTCCAAAACCAATTCCACAAAAATGAAACACACCTCCACCAAACACAGACAATTTTTAGGAGTAGAAATTGAGCAGTAAACAAGTGTTCAAATCATTTCCAGAATAAACCAGATACATTCATGAAGAGAGTCCAAATAATTCCAAATGTTCGAATCCATCCAATGGGCAAACCAAAACACAGCAAGAAACAAAATGCACAAAGGAAATGGAATGGACAAAGTGGAGAATAAATGAAAACGGAGACAGGAAACAAGAGTGAAGCATGAATAAGAAGAAAAATGAGAAATGAAACATGAATGATCGATGAAACAAGAATGAACGATGAAACATGAACTATGAATGGACAAGGAAAATGAAATCCCTAATTTGATGATTCTATTAGAAAATGAAATAGGAAATGACAAAGATTAAAAATGCTTTTAGATTAAAAGAAATACCTTAAATGAAGTTGGATGAAGGTCGCACGACACAGACGAAGGTTAGGGGTTAGGGCAGTGGAGAAGGAAAAGAGGAATGAGGAAGAGGAAATGAAAATGGGAACCGCGCGGATTATAAATGCGCTGGGTTCGCTTGAGCGAACTAGAATGGTCGCTCGAGCGAAGTGCCAAATGTTTGAAAGCTTTGAGTGCAGCGCAGCAAAAATTCTCTAATGTCTATTTTTCGATCAAATCTCTTCAGGAACAGTAAAAACTTGTTAATGTTAAAATTTTCATAAATTTAAGCACGCAGTGAAAAAGGTGAACAATATGACTAATTAAAAAAATGAATAAAAGAAGTGTGGTCTACTCTTTCTAAAGCTCCTTGAGATGAACAAAATTGTTGCACATTGAGCACACCCATCAACAAAGAGTTAGACAAAATAGTTTCCTCCATTTTTTTTTAATCTTTCGATGTTTTTTTTTAATTTTAATCTTTCGATTTTTTTTATCAACCTGAGGACGGGTTAAACCATCATGGGTGACTTTCACACTAATGAACATGGTAGCCTTCTCCAAATGAAACTTTTCAATCAAGTGGAAGCTTTCACACACATTCTTAGGTAGCCTTCTTCCTCCGGTTTAACCCTATTGCCATAACATCTCTCAAAGAACAGAGTCAGAGATAGATGTGAGAGAATCGAAATCGATCCGTGCAGTGCAAATAAAAAAATGGTCATGTGAAGGTGTGAATGTGCACTTAAATAAACAAAAATTTATGGAGTTTAGGGAATAAGAGAAATCCTTAGAGATTTACGTAGAGATTCAAACCGCGTTGCATCCAAAGGTTTTGTGAAAATATCTGCGAATTGGGCTTGAGTAGAAACATAATGCAAAGTAATGATGTCCTCCTCCACTAGATCACGAATAAAATGATGCCTAATGTCTATGTGTTTGGTTCGAGAGTGTTGGACTGGATTTTTGGAAATGTCAATAGCACTCTGGTTATCACAAAACACTTTCATTGTTTCTTGCTCAATTCCATAATCCTCCATCATTTGTTTCATCCAAAGAAATTGTGTACAACAACTTCCAGCAGCATTGTATTTAGCCTTAACAGTTGTCAAGGATGTCGAAGTCTGCTTTTTACTATGCCAGGCCACCAGATTATTTCCAACAAAGAAACAACTACTAGAAGTACTTTTACGATCTTCAACACATCTAGCCTAATCAGCATCAGAAAAACCATCAATGGTAGCATTAATATCTTTAGACATTCAGATTCCATATTCAATAGTTCCACTTATGTGTTTGAAAATTCTCTTGGCCGCTTGAACATGAGAAAGTTTAGGTTTGGACTGATATCTTGCACAAACACCAACACTATAAGCAATGTCAGGACGACTAGTAGTAAGGTAGAGAAGATTACCTATCATACTCCTATAGAGTTTCTCATCGACGTCTATTCCATCAGTATCAAGACTGATTTTTGCAGTTGTGCTCATCGGAGTCCTTGCATGTTTTGACGATTGCAAACCAAACTTTTTCAGTAATTCTCTGGTATATTTTGATTGGGAAATAAAGATACCAGAAGGAGTCTGTTTGATTTGTAATCCCAGAAAAATGAAAGCTCACCAACCATACTCATTTCAAACTCATTGGCCATTCTTTCAACAAATTTGTCCGACAAAATTTCAGAAGTTGAACCGAAAATGATATCATCGACATAGACTTGTGCAATAACAATGTTTTTTCTTGTCACGTTTGATGAACAAAGTCTTGTCAACACTTGCTCTTTGAAAAGCATGCTCAACCAGAAATACTGTCAATCTTTCATACCAAGCTCTTAATGCTTGTTTCAAACCATAAAAGGGCTTTTCTTAATTTAAAAACATGATCCAGAAAACGGAGATCTTCAAATCCTTTTGGTTGTTCAACATAGACTTCTTCATTTAAAAAGCTATTTAGAAAAGCACTTTTCACATCCATTTGATATAATTTGATGTAAAAAAAACAAGCCACAACAAGCAATAAACGTACCGATTCAAGTCTAGCAACATGGGAAAATGTTTCATCAAAATCAATACTCTCAATTTGAGTATACCTCTGAGCAACTAGACGAGCTTTATTCCTTATCGCTTGACCCGTCTCATCAGTTTTATTTTTGAATATCCATTTTGTACCGATGACGTTTGTGTCATAGGGTCTAGGAACAAGCTTCCAAACACAATTTCTTTCAAATTGAGCAAGTTCTTCATGCATAACATTAATCTAACAATCATCAACAATGGCTATTTGACATTTTCTTGTTCTAAAGTAGAAGCATAACATACATGACTTACCTCATCACGTACATGTTTCCTGGTTTTTAAGGGAGCAGAGATCTCACCAGTAACCGTATCCAGAGGATGATCTTTCAATACTTGTCCTTTTTGAGATCGTGGATGTACAACTTTTGGAGATGCACTTCTTTTTTCAAATTGACGCATGATATCTGGTACTAACGATTCTACAGAGGATTTCATTGGACCTTCAGATTCTTCCAGCTGCAGTTATTTGCTTCTGCTTCTCACTTCCAGATTCAGGTTCAGCCCGACTTTCAATTTCTTTGTCCACACCCTGTTCAGAAAAGGGGAAAAAATCATGCCATCATCATCGTCAGAAAAATAATCAGAAGTTCCTGCATCGTCCACAACCACATTAATGGATTCCATGACAATAGAGTGTTTAAGATGAAACACCCTATATGTTTTACTCGTTAATGAGTAACCAGGGAAAATTCCTTCGTCACTCCTAGAGTCAAATTTGGATAAGTGTTCTCTATCCTGAAGAATATAACACTTGCTGCCAAAAGTTTTGAAATATTTAATGTTTGGCTTGACTCCAGTCCATATTTCATATGGAGTAGTTTTTGTGCTAGGACGAAGATAGACACGGTTAATAACATAGACAGCAGTGTTTATGGCTTCAACCCAAAACCGTTGAGGTATGTTTTTACTATGTAACGTGACCCGTGCCATCTCTTGTACGACTCGATTTTTCCTTTCAACCACCCCATTTTGTTGTGGTGTTTTAGGTGAAGAAAATTCATGTTTGATTCATGTTGAGTGCAAAAAGTAGATAAATCAGAATTTTGAAACTCGGATCCATGATCGGAGCGTATTCTGGAAACACTTCCAAATTATTGTCTTTTATCTGCAATGAGCAAGGACCACAAGTCAGTAAAAACAGTAAAAGTTTTAGACTTGTTGTGCAAGAAACAAACCCAAGTTAGTCTAGAAAAATCATCAACGGTCAAAAATATGTATTTTTTGCCGCCAATACTTTCAAACTTAGTGGGTCCCATAAGATCCATATGCAACAGCTTTAAAGGTCTCTTAGTGGTAAGAGAATCAACCTTTTTATGCGGAGCTCTAATTTGTTTCCCTACCTAACATGGGCCATAAACACTATTCGGAGCTCTTCGAAGTTTAGGTAGCCCTCGAACTAAATCAAGTTTGGATAACTTTTCAAGGTCTCTGTAATTAACATGACCAAACCTTTGATGCCACAACTCAATATCACTCAATATTACAGAATTGCATGTCAATTTTTTTTTTTTTTTTTTGTGGAGAATACATAGCAACTATCAGAATTTCTTTTACCATGGAGCACAGTTTTTCCCTTCCTATCAACAATGATGCATTCATTAGCAGAAAAGTGAACTTCATGTTTGTTATCGCATAGCTGGCTTATGCCCAAAAGATTTGTCTTAAGCCCATCAACTAAGTAAATATTTTTTAGTTGAGACATACCTTCCAATAACATTTGCCTTACCTCCATCTCCGAAACGAACACTTCCACCATTATAGTCTTCAACCGATGTAAACAGTGCTTTATTCCCGGTCATATGCCTGGAACAGCCACTATCCAAGTACCACACATCGAAATCTGTAGCACTAAGTGCTGTAAGGACTACATTACAGCGTAGGTCAGATTTACGGACCCAAATAGGTTTGGTCCGGACTTGTTGAGAACAGACATTTTGCCTTCTACGCTGATTTATGTGATAATTTCTCAGTTTATTGCAATGTGGTCGTATGTGTCCGGTAATCCCACAAAAGTGACATATGGGAACAAATTTTGGTTTTGACACATAACTCGGATAGTAACTTTTTGGATATGTAGCATTTGGATAGATTGTGGGCAATGCTGTCATTGTGGGTCTTTGAACAAACGTAGACTTACCTTTATCCTTTGATGTCGAAGCTCCTTGAACATAACCAAGTCCAGATTTCGAAGAAACAGGCTGTTGTTTTCCGAGAATTTCGTTCAACTTTAGGAAGCCAGTATTCATCCGACTTATTGATGCTTTTGTAAAACCCAACTCTGCAAGGGTCATCTTCAATTTTCCAGCAAGATTTTCCTTTTAGATTTGCAGGAGATCAACTCGTTTTGCAAGTTCACCAGCTCAGCTTCAGCCTTTTGAAATTGTTGTTGTAGACGATCGTTCTCTTGACCTGCAAGAATCAATTTGTTAGACAAAATAGCACGTTGATCTTCCAATTGTTTTACCTTAGACTGAAATTCTATTAAAGTCGCTTGCAAAGATGTATTCTTTTCTTCTATTGCCTTCAATTTTAAGGCTCTTTTCTCGCTAATTTTTGTCATTCTGACAGATTCTTGAAGCAACTTTTGATAGTCTTCATCACCTTTCTGTTCACCATCAGAAATTTCATTAATATCTAAATCATCTTCATACTTGGATTCCTGCACAAAAGAGATGTTAGAAAGAGTCATAAAAGCAACATATTTTTCAGACTCGCTCGAAGTTGAATCAGGTTCAAACACTTCATCATCAGACTCGTCATCCCAAGTAATATTTAAAGCCTTTCATTTGTTCTTTTCTCTCCGATTTGCACACTTAGAAGCAATGTGACCATATCCTTGACATTATAAACATTTGATTGGCTTCGTTGTACCCTTTGATTGTCTCTATTCAGATTTAGGTACAAATTTTCCTTTTGAAGGTCCCTTAGGATTTGAAGAATCCTTCTTGGTAAATGCCTTTATGTTTTTCCAAATCTTTTTAAGCTTTCTTGCAAGTTATACCTCAAACTTAGCATTATCAAAATCACTACCAGGATCATTAATTTCAGGATCATCCACCGAATCTGAGGACACTAGAGTAATGTTCTTTCCTTTTTTTCAATTGACAATGATTTGTTTCGAAGGTTTGCAGATTTCCAACGAGTTCTTTTACTGATATTGAATTTAGATCTTGATGCTCTTCGATGGGAACTACTTTTGGACGAAAGCGTTCTGGGAGAGACCTCAAAATTTTCTTAATGACTTTAGATTGAGAAATAGGTTCTCCCAGGGTAAAGCAAGAATTGACAATCTTAGTCAATTTTGTATTGAAATCATCAAAAGTTTTAGAATCTTTCATCCGAATCGTCTCAAAAGCAGTTGTCAAGTTTTGGAGTTTAGTTTGCTTGACAGTATCTATTCCCTCATGAACAGTTTAAAGAAGATCTCAGACAGCCTTTGCAGTAGGGCATGCAGAAACCTTATGAAACTTAGTTGCAGTAATTTCATTATAAATAGCATTAATGGCCTTATTATTGCAATTTGACTTGGTCCTTTCATCAGCAGTCCATTGGGCTTTGGGTTTCGGTTTAGTTTTCCCATCAACAACCATGGTGGGTTCGGTATATCCTTCCACCACAGTATCCCATACTTGGTTATCAATAGCCTTTAAAAAAGCAATCATCCTTACTTTTCAATACGTATATTTGGTTTCATCTAAAAGAGGGGGATTATTTGTAGATGTTCCTTCTCTATTGATATCCATTAGAGATCATCACAAAAAAAAAAAAAAGATCACACAACAGTTTAATGTAACCCGCTCTGATACCAATTGAAAATTCCTACCTTAACACAGGCAGAGGTCCTAATTACCAGATCTCTATTAAATATCAATCTCACGTGTTTAAAACTAATAATTAGCCCTAATTCGAATAAAACAATCAAACCACAAAGAGAGAAGGACAAGAGATTTTTGTACGTGGAAAACGCTACTCGGAAAAAAATCACGGGCCTTACCGTCTAAGCCAACAGACAAACCAAGCACTATATGAAAACGAAGATTACAAGAGTACTTACAACTCTTTCCCAGTTGATGACTCAACCTAAAGACTGCTTTGATCTTGTCGACACCCCGTCGTTAATCTTCACCGTGCTTGAACAAAACCGCCTTCAAGAAAGCAGGATGAAATCAATCCCAAAACTTGATCTTCAGGGTATCAGTACTTGAAGCCTTGGGGGAACTGAATGGATATCTCAAAATCTTCACCAGGGATATATTCTTGATCAGAGGTGCTTTGAAGAGAGATAGAATGGCTTTAAATAGCCCTATACTCATGTCTCAAGTCTTAGGATCGAATTAGGATAGAAGGAATTGCTTGAGAAAAAATAGGAAGTGATTTCCGGATGAAACTCAAATTCCCAGGTTCGCTCGAGCGACCAGGGAGTTCGCTCGAGCGAACTGCTCTTTATTTCAGACGTTTCAACACAGAACCGAGATGGCTCGAGCGAAGTTATATGTTGGGTCGAGCGATGGAGTTTCTGTGAGGGGTTCGCTCGAGTGAATTGGAGTTCGCTCCAGTGACCTTTGTCAACTTCAGTTTCTAGAATTTCTGTCTCAAATCATAAGCAGTCCTTTTCTAACTCAAATACAATTATAAGAAACCCGTTTTGTCCATAATCCTATGAATTAGCCAACTAAAATTTTTTACACACCTCTAGTTAGTGCCTGTTGGAATCGCCAGCTTTGATTTGGATATGCTATGCAATGTAGCATATGCGTAGAAAATTCCTATAGAGATTCACTTTTTTTCCCTTTCTCTTTTCCAATCAAAGTTGCAGAGATGGTCCCCTCCTTCTCTCAACATCACTTCTGAAATGTCAAAAATTAGTGCATCTTGCAAGTGCGCACTGTAATACTTTGTAAAGTTGATTTGTTTAGTTTGTATTTGTAAGTTCTATATTTATAAGTTTTGGTTGTGTAGGGTGACATGCCAGTTTTTCAACCATTCATGTAGTTAGTAAGTTATATTCAACACTTTGAGGTAGCTATTTTTAGAAAATTAGTTTATGTGATGTATTTTCTTTGTAATTTTTTTTTTAAAGTATGAATGAAACTATTGCAGTCCTTTCTCTAATTTCAGTTTGTTCAATTGAGTGAGAACTTGTGTTAAGTTTCATTAGCTGGGTTCCTCGGTCTGCCTGGGTTTAACACCGCAATTTCTATTTTGTGATATGAAATCCTTCAACCACCTTCTAACAAATTGTATGATCCCTTTATAAGTCCTTGGTTTTGTAGATATCATTTTACTTGATCCTAAGTATCGACTTTAACTTCCTTGGACTTGAAAAGTTGAAACTCCTTGTATTATAATTCATGGGTTTTAAAAGAAAAATATTGAGTGCCTTTGTGGCATTAAATTTCATATTACTGTTATTGTCCTAATCTTTCCTTTTCACTGTTGTTCACTTGACTCTTTATAACCATTGTATTCTTCTCCTCTTTTTAGAGAATTTAATATGATATATATAGAGATGTGAGATTTGTTAAGCTCATAAATTTAGTTTGGAACTAATTTTCTCTTTGAAAGGGACTAGTATACAGTCCATGGTAGTCATTGAAGCTCTAAATTATCATTAACATATCCTAACCAGAGCCGCTTCTTATCATATTGTGCCTCCTCCGCATATTGCTTATATGTAGTCAAGCTTGTAGGGCCTACTAGATGCATTCTTTTTTCGGGGGGGGGGGGCTAAATGTCAATAGATTTTCCTTTTGGCCCCTCTAAATTTTTTTTTTCAAAAGTGCCCCCTAGAAGGTGGGTTTCATAAAAGGTCTCGCTAAATGTCAATAGATTCTCCTTTTGGCCCCTCTAAATTTTTTTTTTCAAAAGTGCCCCCTGGAAGGTGGGTTTCATAAAAGGTCTCCAATGGATAAGGGTTGACAGAAAAAAAAGTAAAGAAAAGAAAAGAAGAGACCAGATAGATGATCATCGTAGCCCTTGATTTATTTGTGTCAAACTTGTGTGGTCTTTTGACTATAAATTTATTTGAGACTCAATCTAACGGTACGGATAGAGGTTTGATAAGATTCAATTTGGGCTTGATTTGTGCTGGATCATGGGGAAATGAGAATAATGATCAAAGGTGGGCCCAAGTGAGCCCCATAGAACTAAACTAGATATGCTCGTGCTTGTAGAATGAACATTTCTTCGTTCCACAAGCATCAATCCCTATCCAAAAGCAAATATCAATTTTTATTTAAAAAAAATTAAATATCTTATCAAAGGAAGGAGAATCACTCTCATATGGACAAAGGGGGTCCCACATTGGACTGCACTGCCTCCACCAATTGTACGTTGGAGATCATTTGAATGCAAACCCCAGTCGTTTGCAAAATCAGATGTCACCTTATGGTGCATCCCATCGAAGGTCTAGCTAAATCTTGTCCCACTGAAGATCTAGCTTATAAATTTTCACTTTGCATGTTAGCATGCTGTATCCAAGTACTTGTATGTGTATATATGTTTGATTGATGTATACACATGTTATCAGTACGTTTAATGCGAGCCCGAACTTCCGCAGAACCGAATTATCTTTTCATCCCAATCCAGTGACAAGCGAAACAAGTAAAGCCACAGGTGAATGATCAGGTGATAGCATGCGATTGGAGATGAAAGAACATTCTTTCGGATCTTCCATCTGCAAAGCACAAGCGTTTGATTCCCATTTCACAATCACAGAGAAGATTTTTGCACTTTCTGTACACAAAATCTCATTATAGTTTGTATCACTATAAGAAATTTGGGGTTTAAGGACGACACAAATTTGTCCCAAAATGTATATATTTCGTCACCAAAACTAATTGAGACGAAAAATTTTCGTCACCAAGTTAATACGGGGTTTGACTTATAAGCCATGGTTAAGACTTGGATATTTCCGATGCGGGCTAACGGAGACTCATCGTTTGAAGCCCGTGGTTGACACGCTATGCCCCGTGGTTAAGAGTATCGCCCGGACCAGGATCTCACATTCTCCCCCACTAGAAATAGAGCCGTCATCGGCTCTGATACCAACTGTCACAGCCCCGCCCAACTCAGCGTGAAATTGTCCGCTTTAGCCCACGTGTACGTGCGAGGACTTCCCAAGAGGTTAACCATCTTAGTACTGCTCCCGCCCGAGCACGCTTAACTTCGGAGTTCTTACGATTTTCGGGGCCGCACGGTTTTAAAAAGCCTCATGCTAAGTTAATACGGGGTTTAACTTATAAGCCCATGGTCAGGACTTGGATATTTCCGATGCAGGCTATCGTAGACTCGCCGTTTGAAGCCCGTGATTGACACGCTACGCCCAGTTGTTAAGGGTACCGCCCAGACCAAGATCTCACATTCTTCCCCACTAGAAATAGAGTCGTCCTCGGCTCTGATACCAATTGTCACAGCCCCGCCCAACTCAGCATGAAATTGTCCGCTTTGGCCCACGTGTATGTGCGAGGACTTCCCAAGAGGTCACCCATCCTAATACTGCTCCCGCCCAAGCACGCTTAACTTCGGAGTTCTTACGATTTCCGGGGCCGCACGGTTTTAAAAAGCCTCAAGCTAAGTTAATACGGGGTTTGACTTATAAGCCCATGGTCAGGACTTGGATATTTCTGATGTGGGCTAACGGAGACTTACCGTTTGAAGCCCGTGGTTGACACGCTACGCCCCGTGGTTAAGGGTACCGCCCAGACCAAGATCTTACATTCTTCCCCACTAGAAATAGAGTCGTCATCGGCTCTGATACCAACTGTCACAGCCCCGCCCAACTCAGCATGAAATTGTCCGCTTTGGCTCACGTGCACGCGCGAGGACTTCCCAGGAGGTCACCCATCCTAATACTGCTCCCGCCCAAGCACGCTTAACTTTGGAGTTCTTACGATTTCTGAGGACGCATGGTTTTAAAAAGCCTCACGCTAAGTTAATACGGGGTTTGACTTATAAGCCCAAGGTCAGGACTTGGATATTTCTGATGTGGGCTAACGGAGACTTACCGTTTGAAGCCCGTGGTTGACACGCTACGCCCCGTGGTTAAGGGTACCGCCCGGACCAAGTTCTCACAGTAGCAGAGACTCAGAGAGGTAGGTGTACCTGGCGGTGGCGGACTCCTGGATGGAGGAGGATGGGCACAAATGATGGTGATTGGTGATGGTGGCTGCGTCTGGGAATTCTAGGCGAGAGAATACGTTAGGGCCTTGGGGGCCCTTTTTAGTCATTTTAAAGGCTTTTTCAAAGTAATACTTGTAAGAGAGGAATAGGCTCAAGTGCGAACGAAATTGGTGCCACCGCAAATGAAATTGGCGCCTTATTTTGGTGACCAAATATTTTCGTCTTCCATAACTTATCCTTAATAGTGACGAATTATGTTTGTCACAAAAATAAATTATATTTTGTGACAAAAATTTTCGTCTCCAATGAGCTAAAATAATTCGCGCCAAAGCAAATGAAATTGGCGTCTTATTTTGGTGACGAAATATGTTCGTTGTCTATAACTTATCTTTATTGGTGATGAATTACGTTCGTCGCAAAACAAATTATATTTTGTGACAAAAATTTTCGTCTCCAATGAGCTAAAATAATTTGGCACCTTATTCTAGTGACGAAATATTTTCGTCTTCCATAACTTATCCTTATTAGTGACGAATTAAGATTGCCACAAAAACAAATTATATTTTGTGACAAAAATGTTCGTCTCCAATGAGCTAAAATAATCCGCGCAAAAAGCAAATAAAATTGGCGCCTTATTTTGGTGACGAAATATGTTCGTATTCCATAACTTATCCTTATTGGTGACGAATTACATTCGTCGCAAAAAAAAAAAATAAAAATAAAAATTTGTGACAAAAATTTTCGTCTCTAATGAGCTAAAATAATTGGCGCCAACACAAAACAAGTTGGCGCCATATTTTTGTAGACAGAATTTTGTTTCCGTCTCCAATACTTTTGAAAAAAATGAAAATAGACGACAAAATTTATATTTCGTCCCCTTTGGGTGTTCTTTTAAGACAAAAAAAAAAAAAAAAATTCTTCTTCAGATTTCGTCACAACAGCCTAAATTTCTTGTAGTGCATGCTAGATGCTTTTAAGAGCATTGCCACAAATATCGTTCTCAACAAATTTCCCAAAAATGTTGAAATATTCTCAAATTTAAATGCGATATAATGCCATGAAAAATAAACTGATTATTCATAAGATACTATTGCAAACTATTGATGTAATCTTTATATACATTATTACATCATTTTCTATCAAGTTATGCTTTTAGAGTAAGTGGTTGTTCAAACTATTTCTATAGATTTTTGCAATAACTTTACCATTTTATTGCTAGTTCTTGGAATATTTGAAAGTTAGGAGATGTTATGAAAATATCGCGATATTAGCACAATGCTTTCAATACATCTGTGTTTAAGATAACCAAAGCGAGTCAATAAAACTGATATATTCAGCTAATCCCTACCAGTTAAAGTGTCACAACCTTCTAGAGATACATGGTATCTTTTTAGTGGGGAACCCTCGTACGAGGAAGGTGATAAGAGTGTAAACGGGTGTGTGAAAACTGAGGAAATTACCCCCTTGAAAGTTCTAAGGGATGGTACCATTGGATATGCTTTGTACATGAAGCATATGCCATATCCCAGGCTACCATAAATACTGAGTACTGTACCATGACTCGGTAAGCTCAAGTCCAAGCACAGTGTGCAAGTGCATTACAGGGCAACTCCTCCTTTGGCAGTTGGCCATTGCATTCTGCCCAAACTGCCAAAGGAGATTTGCCCCGCAATTCACTTGGATAATCAAGTCATATGTCCTACTAGTGGAAAGGTAAGTTTTCTTTTCTCTATGATCATGTAGAAAGCAATGTTTTTACCATGTGGGTGCATTCTTTATATAACCTCTTCTAGCAAACTACTTATTTGACAATCTCTATAGAAACCTCTCCATATCTGTGTATATAAATAATGTATGGAAAAAAAATAATGAATGCATGCATGTATTTTTATGTTTTTGTATATATTAATTATGGATGTATGAAGCTGCAGCTGCAGTTATTAGACACTCCTTTGCAAATTGCAGAGTTCAATATTTAGGATATGTTGTGTGAGAGTTTTTTCTGGCATTTTACTATTACAATAGTTTCATTCTCTATGAAAAGTGAAAACTGCAGGTATCATTTTCTGTGGTTTGAGTTCTATTGTTAGTGTTGAAATGTATTTTTCTAGTAAAATGTGTTTCTATCTCGGGTGTATGATTGGAAAAAACATTAAAGATTTTCTACCTTGGATTTGAACTTCCTTTCACAAATACTACACATATATGGTTTCACCCAAGGGGGTGGGTTTGTTTCTGCAAATCCAGTTCTCCCTCACTGAGTTTTCCCTGCAATTTTGAACATCTTAACAAGGAAACTTTTGCATCTCAAGCATGGACAAAACCAGTGATCTTACTCCATTAATCATTACCATCTCACAGTTTAATGTAGCTTCTGTGTCACTCTAGGGTTGGCACAGGCCAAACTGGCCTATTTGACATCCGAGCCAAGGATTTTGTGGAAAAGTATGCAGGTTAAACAAGGGCCCACGTCAGACCCATTTATTTATGGGCCCTAAATTTCAGGCCTGATGGATATTTCGGTCTACCATGTACAAGACACATTGCTGCACCTGGTTCCCTACTCTTTGTCTGATATGGGCTTATTTGATTGATTGGAAAGTGTTTTGACATTGCGGTTTGGCTTCAATTAAGTCAAGCATTCGAATTGGTCATGATCTAGAAACCCCAATGTCAAAAAGGTCTAAAACTAGGCCTAATTGCAATTTATTCAAGCTGGGGCCTCTGGGTATTTGCACAAATCAGGCCCATAATATGCATTAGCTAAATGAGAGAGAGAAGTTCAAAACAATAGGTACTTCTGATCTCTCTCTCTCTCTCTCTCTCTCAAAACCAATTTATCTTTCCTTGCAGTTTTCTAGTTTAGGCGTCTAGGTTTCCTACTTAACGGTGAGCCGCGATACAATTTGAGGCCTAAAGCGATAATCTTCAATGAGGCATTTTCTATTTTTTTAATATTATTATAAATATTTTATTTGAAATCTATTTTTTTCTCTTTTTGTGTTGCAAAATTACTAAATCCTATACAAGAAACCACAAACCATCCCATTATCATTAAGCTCCATATACAAAGCAACAACGTCTATCTTCATCATCAAATTACAATATAGTACTGCAAACAAACACCATGGCAGAGAGGAGAAGTCAAAATAAAAAAAATCGAGAAAGAAATGGAGAGACAAAGAAGCGAATATGCAGATCTAATCCATAGTAATAATAGCAAAATCTGCAGATTAGATTGAAAGATTTGGAGACGTACCAACTACCAAAAAACTCTTGTACTAGGAACAATGGAACAGAGAGGAGCAATGGTAGCATGCACAATATATAGTGTGTGTGTGTGTATATATATATATATTTTGTAAGAGAGGGTGGGTGTTGATGAAGAAGAAAGTTTGTTTCATTAAAGAGGAAAAGGCATATTAAATTTATGATGTGATTGTTTTTTTTTTCCCTCACAACTAATTGCATGGCCTTATTTTTGGGAGAGAGAAACAAAATCACAGCAGTTTCTTCTTTTGGAATTTGAAAAGATGACAACTGCTTTAATTAGGGCCTTATTTTTTGGGATTGAAATAAATATGTCAGTTGCTTTTTGACATTATTTTTAGAGGACCTAAAGTAAGAGCTTTTCTTGGCTTATACAAAAGTCGGCCAAACACCCACCCACCCCCACCCCCACCCCCATTGGTAGGACCACAGGAAGGGGGAGGAGGGAACAAAAGAGGGGAGGGAGAGAGGGCGGCCACGAGCAGGGATAGGGAGAGAGATGGGGGGAAGAGGGAGAGAGAAAGAGAGAGACATGGAGGAAAGGGAGAGAGGGAGGGGTGGAGGTGGGTACGGGCAGAGAGAGGGAGGGAGAGGAGTGTAGAGAGATGTTGAGAGGGTAATTTTGAAAAAAAGAAAGTGTGTAGAGAGTGATTTTGATATTCTATTGGGGTGTAGAGAGAAGCCCATCTTCGTTTATTTTTTAACACTAGAAGACCACCCATGAGAAGGTTAGATGCATTCTTTATTGGTGCACCATACTCTCTACAAGATCACCAAATCATAATCTTTTCCAACTAATAATGTGATTCTCTAATGAAAAATAAAACAATATACTCTTATATGAGTAAGTTAGCAAATGATGAAAACAAAAGAAAAGTACAATGATAAGGAGGCTAGGAAAGCAGCCCAGCTGCCTGCAACATGCTAATATACTATTTGCTGCTTTTGGTAGCACAATATATTCGTGTATTATTTCAAAAGAGAGCGTGATGCTCGCCTGACAACATTCCCCCATGTGCTGTTTTTCATTTACCTTCAAAAAGACTCTTTCAAGTAGTATACAAGCTTCCAGCCAAAGCCAAAGGCCCTTTTTTTTTTTTTTTTTGGACATCGGAGACTTGGGCTATTCAATTTCATGTAATAACATATGGAAAGAGAGAAGGGGTATTGTTGAAGCAGGAGAAATTGACATATAGATTTCTAAAACTCACACGTGGGGCTTAAAAATTACATGTGATTCAATGACAAAATTAAAAAAGAAGGTGGAACAGGTTGCTAGTTTAAAGAGAAGATTCTGGATGGCAATAAGAGAGGATAGCTGTATTACATGACGTAAATTAGATGATGACCTCAAAACTTCAATGCTTATCTCTCTCACAAGGTAGATCTGATTATGATTGGCTACTTTGAGAGGAAACCAATCATGACTACCGAATAGTTATATCTTACCAATATGAAAGGAATTAATTTAACATTTGATTGCTTGACTTTTATGACCTTTTACTTTTTCTGGTTTGAATCACTGCAACAGGAATTTTTTGGTATATTTATTCCATATAATTGACTACTTTCGATTGTGTTTTTATAATGGACCTGTTTACTTAATGTTATTAAATACATAAGGTTGTCTTTCTATCATGGTAAAAACGAATAACCAAAGGTGAAAATCCAAAAATACAATCAAATAGCCTCCCATTTGGAAGTAAATTTAATCAAGATAAGATGAGAAATGAATATCTAATGATCACCCTTGTAGTTCAATACTTATGAAAGTCAAGCCCATCTACATCTGCGCCTTATTACCTTCACCAATCAACCTCTTTAATAATCCTTCAGTAAGAGCACATTTCACCATGAATTTTAATGTATTTTACGCAAATAAACTCACCTTACGTGGTTTAAAATGAAGAATAAAATGTGAATAACAAAAAATGACTATCAAATAATTTACTTTTTTTAATGAAAATTGGATCAAGAAAAGATAAAAAAACACATCTGACCATCACCATAGTAATTCAACACCAAAGTAGTTAATGTCCCATCTACATTTTCACCTCACTACTTCACCATCAGCTCTTTTAGTAATCCTTCCATGAAGCACACAATTCACCCTTAGTTTCTATATATTTTATGCAAACAAATTAAAGTGCCCTTAAGTAATTAAACACCATGACACTTTGGCTGATTTTAGTGGAAGGAATTAAAAAATGTCCATGACTGAAACATGCCATCACATGCAGTAAATATAAATAACCTCATTAAGTAGATGTGAAGCCAATTTATTATAAAATAAAGAGTTGCATCAAGGCAGGGGTAGTTGGCCAATCACTTTTTGAAAAGATCAAAAGAGAGTGGTTTTGTTATTTGAATAAAAGAGTGGGTGCAATTCAAAACTGCACGTGCATATTTTATTTAGATCTACTTCCAATCTCTCCTTCTCCTCATTGTAATCTATTTTCATTCTCTTCTTTGCAAAGTTCCAACCTTTCTTTCTTCCTCTTCATGGAGGAAGAGCAAGTCTTAAACCTCTTCGATATCTACTGGTTTTACCACAAATCCATTCAAAACACTCCCTCTCCTCCTCCACCTCCTTCTCAAATCGACCCAGTTTTCACTGAAGCCGAAACAAAGATTGAAAAACCACCCCTCTCTTGCATCCGAAGCCTCCATCGTCGATCTCTCAGCGACCAATCGAGCTCAAAACCCGACCCTTTATCTCCAAACTCAGTCCTCCAAGCACCCAAACTAGAGACCATCTTTTCAGGTAAAGAAGCCGGAGAAGTTACAGGGCAAGCAAAGGCCGATAGACCGTCGAAAAAGGCGTTGGCTCGGAGGAAGAAGAAGGGAAGCAAGAGCTTATCCGAGCTTGAATTTGAAGAGCTGAAGGGATTTCTAGATCTGGGTTTTACGTTTTCAGAAGAGGAGACAGATTCCAGGCTGCTTTCGATTGTTCCTGGGCTTCAGAGGCTGGGAAAGAAGGCTGGAGAAGATGACCCAGATGATGAAACTGTTGTTTCTAGGCCTTATCTATCAGAGGCATGGAGTTTTGATAGGAAGGAAGAAGACCCATTAATGTATTGGAGAATCTCAGCCGTTGGCAATGAGATGGACATGAAAAATCAGCTCAAGTATTGGGCACATGCCGTTGCATCAACGGTCAGATGAAGAGATCTTTTGCAGGGATCTTTTCTTTTTCTTTCATTGAATTTTTAGTTTTTGATCTTTTTCTTTAATTTTTTTCATTGTAAATGTATAATTTTGAATTTAAGATGATGGAAGATTCTCAGCTCTTCCGGAATAGACATGAGATGAATGGGATTGGCTGCTCTTCCTTCTTTTTGACCCTGTATGGTCAATGTCTTTTTTGAGAAGGAAGAAAGTGCCGTTTGTGATAGAAATATTCCTGTTTTGAACGTGAAGGAATTAAAGAACCATTTTTTTTTTTGGCCTTTGTTATAGGTAAATAAGTTGGGTGGATTTTTTAAAATCTAGTGCATGTGGTTAAATCATTAAAATCACTTCAATTTTTCAGTATGTTGTGTTTTATATATTGAATAAGTGCATTTGGTAAAAGGAAGATTTTATATTGCAATTAACAGGGAGAGGACTATATCACTGACTTAGATGGAATGATTTGTCAAAAAAAGGGCTGCCAAGCAGTGGCAAAGGGAGCCTAAAATTTGAGTTTTTACCAAGCTTTCACGGGAGAGGTGGAACCCCACCATGGGCAGCAGCCAAAATTCGAACAGCTAAATATGAAGGCCCTTGCCTTCACGAGCTAGGCTGTCCCAGATTTTACTTTTGTAGGAGTTGGCGCTACCATTAGATTAAGCATATGAGGTGATAATCATAGACTCAGTTTTATGGGAGGTTTAATTCTTATTAAAGTAAAATTTGGGGAGCCCGCTCACTTAAGTACATGGAGCTTATTTTGAGTGGTTTAAATATTCAATAAAGAGCTGCTAATGCCAAACTTCTTTGAGCACATCCCTTTATTTTAAGACAAATATATTCATGTGTGATATTAATTACCAAAATGAACATCATTGGTAGTTCCATATCTCACCCAATTTCTCTCTACACTCACACACCCCACCCAGCCACCACTGCCCTCTCCGGCAACGCCACCGGAGGGAGGGGGATAGGGAGAGGAAGGGTGGGAGGTGGCGGCGGCCAAGGAGAGGGAGAGAGGGTGGTGGCGGGCGACGGGCGGACGCGGGCAAGGATAGGGAGGGAGAGAGAGGGAGGGAAAGGGAGAGCTGGTGGTAGGCGGGCATGGAAATGATAGAGGGTCGGGTGAGCGTGAGGGGGGAAAAAGGGGAGTGAACTGAGAAATTGAGAGTAGATGGGTTTCGGTATTTTGAGAAAAAAATGGGTGCGTAGAGAGAGATTTTGATTTTTTTTTGACTTATTTGGGGTGTGTAGAGAGAAAAGATGTGCTCAAAGAAGTTTGGGATGTGGCATTTATAGCAGCTCTCTATTCAAAAAGAGGACTCCACTTCCAAGTTTCACAGTCATACCCCTCATAGGGTAAGTGTAACTGAGACAATTAAAGGATCTAGACTTTTAACTTTGCATTAACATATAGTTTATATCTTTTAATTTCATCTTTTCATGACTTAGTGATTGGATTTAAATGTTGTCCTCTCAACCACTTATGCATACCATGGAATCGTCACCGATCAAACCATCACAAGTAAACAATTAATGGGTTTTCATTAATTAATCTTGGATGGATTGGTGTGACCATTTTGGCAAGGGTCGAGTGAGACCCAACTCTGCCTATGCTAGAACAAGGAGAAAGAAGGCAGTTGGGATTTATTATACCGAGCCTATTGATTATAAAAAAAAGAGGATTTTACCTAAAAAATCCCTTAAGACTTGTCAAAAGCCAAAAGCACCATCAACTTCTTATAAAGACCACAGTAATCTCAAAGGCCTCGTTTGTATTTTTTTTTTTTGCTTTTAGCGTTGAGTAGGGATATCGCAGCTCATTCTAAGTAAATGAGCGGGGATATCCCTGTTCGTCGTTTATTGCAACTTAAAGATCGTCGAACTCTATTTTCCCCTTTGCCTTTTCTGGTATCCAGATGAATCTCTCTACAATCCTTCTTCCACATTACCTTGATTTATGGGAGAATCATAATTTTGGGCTCCATTAAAGAGGTTGGTAGTCTAGATTTACCTTTTTTACATTTGATTAAACCTAGAAGCACAATCTCCACATGTGTTTTTCTTTTACCCAAAAAGCTGATGTTTGGAAGTATTTATTAAAGCTTCCATTTCCTTCATGGATAATTAATATTTACTCCATAGGTAGTCCACATTAACTTTCTTAAGATAAAATGACCATATTTCAGTAATACAAATGGGCATTGACTTTGAATGTATAAGAAGATGATAGAATTGGGCATCATCAGCTTTTGCTTACATAGAAATGGTTGGATATGGAGATGGGCATGGGCATTGGCCAACATAGAAATGTTTAAGATTTGAAAATAGTTTTGTGATTCTATCAGTTACATACACATGGGCGTTAGTTTAATAAGGAATGGACATTTGGTCATAATTCATCAAATGAGAGATACAAATGGATAAGGGCTCATATGTGTATGTTTTATTGGTTAAATATAATTTTCAATGGCCATTGCCAATACTTCATGGAGTGTTGAAGATTTGTTTCATAAGCAATAATAAATTAGGTAGTCATGTCTCTTTGTCCATTTGTTGATATATTAATACAATTCATTTAATATTCTTTGATAATAATGGATGGAGTCTATAATATAACATTTTTGTCATCGGAATTCATGTCATTGTTTATATTTGTTATTGGTGTTAAACCCATTTCAAGCATTTTTTTTATTGAATGTCAGGATGTCATACAATGAAGTTTTGGTCATCTTCCATTATGATGGAGAGTTTGATTTTGATATTAACCGTCCGACGTACAAAGGTGGAAAGCAAAAGATGAGGTATTTACCCACCGACATAAGTTACAGTTATTTGCGAGAGGTTGCACTCGAAGTATCTAAGTGGGAGGCACTCAGTGAATTTCCTACTTTACAGTACCTTTATCACGATGGATTTGCATTCTCATTGATTACCCTAGAAGAGGATGAGGATATTAAGGTAATGTTCAGAGCATCGGTAAACAATACGAATGGTTTGTATTTATATATTAGTAAAGGAACAAATCCAGCAACTGGCAACGGATAAGAAAAACCTATGTAAGTGAGTTTCTTCTATTTTTTCTTTTATTGTAAGTCGAGTTTCTAATACAGTTTCTTACAATTTCATTTGTTATGAATTGAAAGGTTGCAACGTATGCCTTTGCATGGTCCAAGCCAAGACAATTCTTGTGCGTCGAGGGAGAAACACAAAGAGAAAGAGGTAGTACATGCAACTTCGCTGAGTGCATTGGTCAAATGCATTTGTAGAAGGGCGTCGATATAATATGCTCACCAGCAATGCCGCTGAGTGCACAAATAGCCTACTTAAAGACACCAGAATGCTACCTGTAACAAAGCAGGTTGAGGAAATACGTGCAAAACTAATGGAGTTCTACCAAAGGCGCAGTCGACATTCAGAAACTATTAATTCTCGGTTAACTCCTTACGCAGAAAGGATTCTTAGTCAAGGGTTCGAGGAATCTCGCAGACTCCATGTCCGTGTTGCCGGACTTGTCGAATTCCAGGTTCAATCAGCAGAATTCATTGATGTAGTACATCTAGATCAAAGAACATGCACATGTCGCCAATGACAGATATTGGGTATCCCATGCTCGCATGCAATAGCCGCAATGCAGTTGAGAAACAAGTGCCCATATGACTTCTGTGAGCATTGGTTCCTGGCAGCAACCTATTGTCTGACGTACAATGAGGTTTTGCATGCTACTCGAGATATAAGACAATTGGATCATATACTAGTTGAAATGGTTTTGCCTCCACATGCATCCAAGCAACCTGGGCAACAAAAAAAAAAAAAAGAATTCGCACAGAGGATAGGGACAGGCAGTGTAGACAAGTAACGTGCTCTAATTGTAAAGAGAGGGGACATAATTGACAGAGATGTCGCAATCCACCAGTGCAGTAGTGTTTTGATAACCAAACTACCTAGCAGGTGTCTTCTTTTGTGTGATGTTTTGATATTCTACTGTAGGAAAGTAACATGTCTCAAACTGTAAAGAGAGACGACACATGTTCAGAGATGTCATAATCCACCAGTGAATAGTGTTTTGCTACCCAAACAACCTAGCATGTGTCTTTTGTATACACAATTGTTAATGCAACTTATCATATATTTTGGTGTTGATGGATGTTTCAGATAATGTCAAATTTGATGTTGATGGATGTTTTTGATATTATACATTGATGTAGTACCTAATGTGCCTGCTATAACATTGTCCCCACCCAGCTAGTTGCATTCATACTTATGGCACTCTATTTGGTGTAGTAATATCTCACCCATAAGTATCAGGTGAGTGAGGATATCCCCATAAACAATACTCTAGTGTGCGGGGATATCCTTAGTTACATCACTAATAGAGGCAGGGATAACCCTGTTCACAACACTAAATTGGGCGGGGATATCCCCATCCCAACTGAAACCACTCTGATCCACAGTACTCCAGTGAACAGGGATATCCCTCTTCATAGCAGTAATTTGGGCGGGGATGTCCCCGTCCCAACTGAAACCACTCTGAAGACAGTACTGCAGTGGGCAGGGATATCCCTCTTCACAGCACTAACTTCAGCGGGGATATCCTTGTACCAGCTGAAACCACTCTGAGACAGTACTGCAGAGGGCAGGGATATCCCTGTTCATAGCACTAACTTGGGCGGGGATATCCCCGTCCCAACTGAAACCAGTCTGAGACAGTACTGCAGTGGGCAGGGATATCCCTGTTCACAATACTAACTTGGGCGGGGATATCCCTGCTTACAGTGTTAATACAGGCAGGGATATCCCCTTCCAAAATATTATCATTGGCGGGGATATCCCCGCCCACAAGACAATGCATGCGTAGATATCCCTATCTAGTTCATAAGAGAAATGTATCTCTACAGCCCATTAAGACATAAAGTAATCCCTGTATCAAAGGTAGACATGCACCTTCACATTCACATCCATCATCAAGTTCCTTGATAATCACACAGTCGTCCATCAAAGGTAGACATGCACATTCACATTAACATTTAACAGCAAGTTCCCTGTCAATTTGACACATATTCTAACAAAATGGTATAAGGTAAATTAAATTAATAACTGTCTACACAAATACATCGTCTTTGACTAAAAACAATATGCACATCTAATTCTCCAAAAGCATGTCATACTGTGTCAACTGAATATACATGCAAACTGACCGTACAAAAAAACTGGTAAATTACACAAAACTATGAAGGTTAGTTTCTTAGTCTAAAACACTTAAATCCAATCTATAGGAGTTTAGCACCCAGGTCCTTTTGAATATCTCCAGAACTTTTTTGCTCCGATAAAATGGAATGTCAGCTTGTGTGAACTTCGGTGGTTTTCGGAGAATGCAGTGTTCGGCGAAAGCACATGCGAAGACCCCACAGTCGTTCCCATTGTCTTGGTGGGGGATGTCCATCTTTTCTTTGAAGGTCCAGACGAAAGGGTCATTCCAACCATAAACCGTAAATTTTGAGGTTCGCCAACCAACCTGGGGAGTATCAAAGTAGAATGTTAGTTTGCAAGTAGTTAGAGAATAATTTATATAAAGATAGTACAATGCATACTTACAAATTCCTTGCAAGTAATTAGAGAATAATGATCACTTGTTAAACTATTGTAAAATTCCCACACTGCCTCATCTGGGTAACCGACCAGCAAACTGAAGTGATCAATGTGATGCAGCAAAAAGACTAATGTTTTACTTTCCTTCATATCCATCACATTTGTACCATTCAGACCAAAGGCAAGGGGTTTCGTTTGACGGTGTCCTTCTTTCCACATACTCTACATGATTCAGTAAGGTATATTACAAAAAAATTGACTCATCAGTTAGTTCATAAATCGCTAACATATACAATTAACTTACACAAATGCTTGGATCCGTAAGATATGCAATGTCACACATGTCTCTTAAACAATCCAACCAGTAGTAGATAATATTTGTGTCCAACCATTTCCCTTCTTCCAAGGCATCATGCAAGATGTTACTATCTACAAGCGTGCAAATCACATCTAATTCCTTCTTCCTGTAGTAATACACAAATGCCATTGTCATAACTCATAAATATAATACAAAAGTGATGATAAGGCGATGGAAGCTCACCTGAATTTATAGTAATCCTTAAATCCATTGAGTAGCTCAATGTCCTGACTATCAAAATGGCACTCGGTGTGATGAATTGTATGAGAATAACCATCAAATTTCTGAGGAATCTTCCTCGTACACGGCAATCGCTTAATTCTCCACACCAAAGACTCTATATCCCTTTTTTATGGTGAAAGAATTGTAGCATATGGCATCCAAGCAAACTACAACAAATAAATGTGAAACTTAATAGATGAAATAAAGTTTTAGTACTTAATGTTTGCACATCAACACCTAAACACGTTCATTTGTGATAGAACAATTACCGAGTCTGATTTCATATTGTCCAATTGATGACGGACATATTTATAGTAGTTGTAGCTTTATATCCATCCAACCTAGCCTCCCATGTTTTGCACAATGGAAATTTAATGTCTTTCTTCCAACTATCATTTGGGTTAGGACACCGACCAATGGACATGCGGAAGTATGCCCATATCTACCACGCGCATTATGTAAATAATCAGTATCATGAGTAGTTTTAAATAAGACAACACATTGCACAAGGTTAAGAGTTATTGAAGTATACTTGTAAAAGCTGCAATGGTCCAGTTAGGGTCTTGAAGTGGGCGGTGGAAGACTTTTTTTCATTTTTGTCCTTCCCATCAGGTGCAGCTACATCTTCTCCGCTCTCATTTCTATCAGTTGTCCACTTTACAGCCTTTGCCAGCATTCTGTACAGGTTAGCAAGACATGCCAGGCCCCACGCATATGGCTTGAACTTTTTAAATAATTCGAGTAGGTAAGCTGGTCCTCTAGTGCCCGATCCGTTCATAAAAATTTGTCCAGCTGCCAAATGAAATAAGAAGGCCCTTGTGTTGCAAATCTCAACTTCTTAAGACAATTTTTTCTTCTTCTCCGAAGGCAAAAAATTATCCTCTATCCACTTTAATTTTATACACAGCCCTTGTGTGTCCACCTCTGGATGGGGTGACATTTTAAGGAGATCTTCACATAAACTCACCACCTTCACACTAGGGTGAGTCCATCCAACGACTGGTTCACCTTCAATCGGCAAACCATATATGTAGGCCACGTCTTCTAAGGTAACTATAGCCTCCTCAAAAGGAAAATGAAACGTATTTGTCTCGGGTCTCCACCTTTCTATAAGACCCGTTATTAATGCATGGTCTATTCTCATCTCATCTATCTCCGCAAGATGATGCAAACCAGTCCGCCTCACATAACCCCACTGTGTCTTGTTCAATTTCCATATTGACTTTTTTGGGTTAGAAGTGATACATCTATAGCACCCCAATTCCTATCAACATCAACAATGTGAAATAGAAAGATAGTGAATAAGGACAAATACTATATCTAATCATATATCAATATAATGAGATAAACATTCATGATATACCACTCCGTGCGAGATCCCTTCAGATATGTGGTTTTGTTGTTCATATAGAAGGATATTTTCAGTTCCTTGAGGTCTTTTTTCTTCTATCTGCATGTATGAAACATCAGTTATATAGTGCATGATAATGAAACAAATCTCTTAAAAGCAGTTCATCACTGTGTTGCAAATGGTACAACATACAGATATTGCACTATGTAGAATAGGAGTTTCTGACGTTTTGAACACACAAGTTAAGCATAATGACAAAAAAAAATCACAAAACTTATTGTACAAACGAAGAAATTGCTGGATTGGTTTTTTGGTTTAAAACCGTAGTTGTTGAGGAGGACTTTGAGCTCACTCCAAAACTTTTGGTTTACCATTCAAAAAGAGAATTATTTTAATTGTTGTTCTTACTCTACTGTCCAATTTGTTAAACATTAGTCATTGACATGAGCACTCTGTGTTGTTTCAGAAGAATGATTGCAGAGAGAGAAAGAGAGAGAGAATCACAGTTTCTCTAACACTATTGGTTTCAAAATTCAACTTTCAACTTTCAACAGGAAGAGGAGGTTGAAAATGGGTTAGCTACAATGCCCAGCCTTGTATCCAAAATTGCAAAGCTGCCATGTATGTGTGTGCTTGAGAGGTGGGACTTGGGAGGATGAATGGAACCCGTGTTTTTTAATACTGTTTAATGTACAACTTCATTTTCTTAGTACCTTCCTCGATCTCTTCCTTCAACTTATTTCTACCTGTAAAGGTTTTCTTTTGAATTCTTCCTTCAAGACATCACACTGATCCTTCTTATTGTCTCCCTGACCCTGACTCCTTCACTCTGGATCCGAGAGAGCGAAAGCATCTTTTACAACCTTCCCAAACTCAATTATATCTCCAATATGATTCATGTTAAGCATCCTCAGTTTCTAACACAAACAGAAAGCCTGACCACCAATTAGACACCATCATCATTATCCATCACTCTCCAAACCACATTAGCTAAAAGGGAAAGGCTTTACACCACAAGAATCCACCACAACTTCCGAAAAGATGGGCCAGTGATCCAGGGAGAGCATGTCAAGAAGCAGTCAAATTAAGCCACAACCAACTAGTAGAAACTAGAAATCTGAGATTGTTCAATCATGTAAATGCTGACACCCCATCTTGAGATTGACTAATTATCCTTTCTTAGATGCTAGAGGAACACCTTCTTCATGGTCTAAAGGGAACCTTACAATACTAAAACCGCATTCCACGAATGAAGAAACCTTCCACCAAATTATCAACTGAATTCAATCTACCTGAGCTGCAAATTTAAGCCTTAAGAGAAGATGATCCAATGTTGAAATCTTTTTAGATACTTTAATCTGGGAAATAAAAAAAAATTGATAAACTTCTGCAAAGAGAGGTTTTAATCTATCCAGCAAAAAGTCTTTCATGTTTGAAAAGTAAGAACAAAGATGCAAACCAAACAATACAAAGAAGGGGTCGCCCTTTTCTCTAATTCCCTCCATAAAACATAAACCCTAATGTGCACAAACCCTAGCAAGAGGGAGAGGGAAAAAGAAGCTACAGAGAGAGGGAGAGAAATACCTGAACCGTCGAGCCTCAAAGGAAGAGGGTAGGTCGGAAGAGCCGAAGAGCGGAAGAGGAAGAGGAGGGAAGAGCGGAAGAGCCAAAGAGAAAAAGGGTTTTGGGGTTTCTTTTAAGCAAAGGAGCAGGGATATCCCTGCTAGGAAAAAAAATTAAAAAAAATACCAAATAGGGCCTTTGAGACTACTATGGTCTTTTTAAGATGTTAATGGTGCTTTTGGCAATTAATAAGTCTTAAGAGATTTTTTAGGTAAAATCCTCTAAAAAGAATGTGGGGTTTTTTTTTTCTGAATTTAGGATTATTTAGATGTTATTTAAAAATTTATAAAATAAAATAAAATTACTTATAAATAATTAGCTATAAACTAATTATATATAATATAATATTCTCTTCATATATTTGAATTCTTGCGCATCTTTCTTAAAATCTAGGTATTGACAATTTGGTATTGATGTTTTAGATGTTTTCCATATTTGATATTGATAATTTTGAATATTTTTTAAGAATTGGGAGCTTTATTTTCCATTGCCTTTGAATGGTTTTTTCTTATTCGTTTTTCTTTCTTGAAGTGATAGAGTAGGTTTTTGAATAATCAGAGTCTTCAATTTTTTAGTTATTGTGATGAAGTTATTCTTCGATAACTTCTCCTTTCAATGACTGTGGTAATAATATTATAGTATAATAATATTACATTAATTTTTTTCTAATCTTTTCATTAAAATTTATGTAAAACTAAATTCGATATATCTCCTAATGAAATATATGTTATAATGTACATGCACATCATCTATTATAATTACGGCTTGAGTTGGGCACGGGCCTCTCTCACTAATTATAATAAATAAAGCAGCTCAACTTAGGATAGTGGAGCCTCCTCACTATCGTCAACTCAACATAAGAGCCATGCCAATCTCCAAAGATTTTTTTTAAAAAAAAGTTATTCCTAATTACCTAAAATATATTATTTTTTATACCTCTTACTAATCAAGAGAAAAAAAAGGTTAGGATAGTTTCTTTTTAGGTTGATTTATCGCGTAAATCTAAAAACACAAGAAGCCCACCATGATACAATCTCCCTCTTTCTCTTCCCTCTTTCTTTTTTGTTGTTGTTTTTAACTCAATTTATTAAAATGCTTTTCTTTTAAAAATTAATTACTATATTTATAATTATAGCCTGCATTGGGCACAAGCCTCATTCACTAGTTATCATCATCATCATCATCATATATTTTTATGTGTGTGTGTGTGAGACGGGGGGGGGGGGGGGGGGGGGGTAAATATTCAGGTGAGAACTGTTCTCACATATTATGTGAAAACTTTTTTGCGGAGCCCAATTATGGGCCCCATTTGAGGATGGGACCGGGGGGGATGAAAAGATCTATGTGAGACCAGCACAAGTATCAAGTTTGACCCCAAACCCATGTCCCTAACCCCTTCATCCGTGGCACACAAATTTAATGACTTCCCCAAAAAAATATTCTCCCTATCTATAATGTTTAATTAACTCTTCATATTGCCATTTTGAAAATAATCATTGATCTCATCCTTTCTATTTCCAATCCCTATTAAATGGGACTCTATTTTAATGTAAGACAATGGATTCCTTAGATCCCCATCAGATTTATTTCCTACAAAACCCCAATTTGTTTTTGATAAATTCCTAAAATATAGACTTTGAAACCTCTTTGGAACAGCCATTTTTACTCACCCATATTTTTCCACGGTATTGCATTACTTGTCCCTACTTTCTTCTTTCTTTCCCTTCTCCCTCCTCTTCTTAACTAAAAAAAGGAGACTCGGCGAGAGGTCTATCAAAGTATGACTTTGTTGCAAACGGTCCATAAAAAAGCCAAAGGTCCTCTAACACATTCTCATACCTGATATGTCTAATTTATCCTTTCTTTAAATCATATCCCATGATTAGTGGGATATCCCATTAATAATAGTCAACTACCATTTAATGGACCACGATTAATGGAATCTCATTAATGAGATTTTCAAATAAATTCTAAAAACACACAAATAAATTTCAAAATAACGCAAGTAAATTTAAAAAAAAAGCAAATAAATTTAAAAAAAAGCAATAAATTTCAAAAGAACGCAGATTTAAAAAGACAAATAAATTTCAAAAGATATAAATAAATTTTAAAAGATGAAAATAAATTTCAAAAGATCCAAAATAAAGTTTAAAAGATCCAAATAAATTTCAATTCAATAAACTTCAAAAGACTCAAATAAATTTCAAAAGATGTAAATAAAATTAAAAAACGTAAATAAATTTTTAAAAAAATGCAAATACATTTGCCAAAACTAAGATAACCCAATTTTCCAAATTTGCGAACAATGTAGCAAAAAACTGAAGTCTTTTTTGTCAAAAACTCAGTTAAATTTATTTCAAAAAATACAAATAAATTTCAAAAGACACAAATAAAATTAAAAAACACAAATAGTTCTAAGAAAATACAAATAAATTTACCAAAAACACAGAAAGATTCGTTCAAAAAATCAGTTAATTTTTTTAAAATGGAGATAAATTTGTTAGAAACTAATCTATATTTTTCAAAAACTCAAATAAATTTGCAAAAAACTCATATAGATTTGTTTATAACTCAGATAGATTTGTTCCAGAACTCAGATAAATAGCCAAAAACATGGATAGATTTGTACAAAACTCAAATAAATTTGTTCCAAAAGTCAAATAAATGACCAAAAACTCAAATAGATTTGTCTAGAACTTAGATAAATTTGTCTAGAACTCAAATGAATTTGTTCTAGAAGTCAGTTAAATAGCCAAAAACTCAAATAAATTTATCCAAAACTCAAATAATTTTGACAAAAAATATAGAACTCAGATAAATTTGACTTTTACTGGAATGGGGATAGACTTCTGGAACGGACCAGGTTGAACCTAACCTGGAACCAACCCGCCCAAACAAAACCGAACACAGCCCGGAACCAAACCCAAATCAATCTTTTTCCCCAAACAGAATCGGTTCTTCTTCCTTAGGTTTCTGTAACCAGAAACGATGAAAACGCTGCTCCTTCCTTCTCCGACCACGGCACAACAACTACGGCAGTAGACAGCGGAGTCTCCGGCGATGATCGTCACTGCGGTATGCTCCTTCTCCGGCGAAGGGAAGTGCGGCAAACCCAAGAATCTTCTCTGTTCTTCTTTCGGTTTCGGTGACGATGGCAGCGATAATGGCAGCCCTCTGTGCTTTAAATCCGGTCTGTAATCTGGAATCAAGAACTCATCTCTGGCGATGGCGATGGACACCAGATCTACTCCGGTCATCTTTAGCCTTCAAAACCGATCCCAGACTTGTCTACCGAGCATCTGCAACTTCGGATTTCTGCACAAATTCGATCAGTGTAGCCCTCTCAATATCGAAACCGATCTCTCTCTTGTTCCTGCAACGAAGATCCACGTGTAGAAGTCCGAATAAAAAAACCTTGATCCAATCCGTCGATCGCAAACGCAGCACAATCCAATCCTGGAAACCCTAGGCTCTCTCCATGTCCGGATTGAAGAAGAAAGGAGGGAGAATGAAAGATTTAAAATTTCAAATTTTAAAATTTTATGCCTAATCAGTTAAAAGGGCAAATCAGTCATTAAAATGTATGAGGTGGCGTGTCTAGGGATCTCTCTCCATGAGGGCACGTGTCTAGGGATCTCTCACCGAAATATGTCCAAGCTACATGGACTACAGGCCTTAGAGGAAAAGTTGATGGATTAGAGGCCTTATAAGTCCTATATGAGGGACCTTTCTCTATTTAACTCTAAAAAAAAAAAAAGACTTCCTCCTTTCAAATCTCTCTTTAATTAATCGTGGATGGTGCTGTTATATCTGTTGTTTTGGAGAAATTATATCAATGGAAGATGACACTCTACACCCTCTTCCTTTACATCATTGCCACCCCTGGCGGTCTGATCTTCGAATACAGTATAGGAGTTTCTGGTATGAGTAAAAGATGAGATATGGACATTGAAATCTTCTTCTTCTTTTGTTTGTTGGGGGGGGGGGGGGGGGGGGGGGGGGAGGAGTTGTTGACATATTAGTCCTCTTTAAACATTTTTTTTTCTAATTTCATAATCAAAGTTTAGATAATACAACCCATGATATCATAGTTTTTATGGAGCATCTTAGGAAGATTTTTTTTCCAAAAGATAGAACATGAGAAATGGTGGTTAGATATGAATTTACTTTTTTAAAAAATTAATGTCATTTTTTGTGTTCTATAAAATGTAAATTCGTTTGCTAGTTGTAGAAGATGTATGATACAAAAATTAATAAATCCCATTATATCATTGGACTATCCCATGATATCATGGGATATGGTGCAAAAATGTTAAAATAAAAATATAATGTCGACAAGAGTCAACGACTCCGGTGGCATTACTTGAATTTGGGACATGAAACTTGGAAAATCTCGGGTTTAAGGAGGACAAATATCTAAATTTGGGTCATGAAATTTGGAAAACCATGGGTTTAAGGATGACTAATATGTTAAAAAAGAAAGTGGTCGGGTTGCCTGCAACATGCTAATATACTATTTGATGTCTTTGGCAACAATATATTCGATGTAATTTTAGAAGAGAGCCTAACACACTCATGATTGAGTGGTGTTGCACCTTAGTATCATACTCATGCCCCAAGTTCGATCGCTGGGTCTTCAAAGTGATAGGATCACTCCTAGCCAGTAGGCCAACCTAGCTGAGAGAGAGAGAGATGAGAACATTCTCCCATGTGCTATCTTTGACTTCTAGCGAAAGGTATCTGCAAATTCTTTTTATGATCTTGTTTCCTTGGGCCTGTTTGGATGCATGGTGAATTGAAGTATGGTGAGGTGAAGCATCAAATCAAGAGATAATAAAATAGAATGTGTTATGATGGTGTTTTATTTTTAGTTGTTTGGTATGGAATCTTTTTGACTTTTTGTGTAAAAAAAAGTGGGGTTTTTATTGCCTTTTAGGGGAGAAATGAGGTTGCTTTTTAATTTTTTTTATTTTGTTTAAATTCAAAGAAAATTTTAAAGTTGTGTACTTTTGATATGACCATCGTCATTTCTTGACGGGATTCACTTTATTTTATTTGAACTAGTTAATTGTCAAAAGCTACTTGATCCCGAAGGACTATTCTCTAAAACGGCCTCCACTAAACCCGCACAAATGCACAAAGGGCAAATGTGGCACCAACTTAATGGGACTTCACCAGCTCCCACGTGGGTAGGCTTTGCAAGTTGGATATAGTATTATGCAGGTTCCATCCAAAGGCTCTATTATTTGGAAATCAGTGAGTTGGGATATTCACCTAATAGAAAGAGAAGGGGTTATTTATGAAGCAGGAAAAGTTATCTTAGATTTCCGATACTCACACGTCTAAAAGAACGTGTGATTACATGACAAAATTGAAAAAAGGTTACTCGGTGAAAAGAAGATTCGAGATGGCAATTAGAGAGAATACCTTAATTACAAAACGTAAATTAGAGGATGAACTCAAACTTTCAACGTTAATCTCTCTCTGAAAGGTAGATCTGACTGTGATTGGCTACTTAGAAAGGAAATCAATCATATGAGTAACCAAATTAAAGTTTCTATCCTACCAACATGAAGTGAAATGACATTTGACTGCTAGGACTTTATCTACATAACGTAAATTCGAGGATGTGCTCGAACTTTCAATGCTTATCCATCTCTGACAAGGTAAAAATTTGATTGCTTGACTTTTTAGGATTTCTTACTTTATGTGGTTTGATACACTGCAATAGGTATTTTTGGGTATGAGGGTTTCATATAATTGAATACCTACAATTGTTCCTTTTATAATGGTAAAAAAATTTACTTAAGGTGAATATCCAAAAATACCATCAAATAATCTTTCATTGACGAGAATTGAATTAAGAAAAGATGAAAAATGAATGGATAATCATCACCCTTATAACTCAATGCTTAGGAGAGCCGGGTCTCATCTACATTTCCACCTTATATTCTTTATGAATTAATTCTTTCATGGACCTCATTTCACTATGACTAATACAAAATAAATAGGCCCCATATGGTGCAAAATGAAGAATCAAAAGTGATAAAATAAAAAATAGTCATTAAATGAGCTTTCCTATATTGAAAATTGAATCAAGAGAAGATGGAAAGTTAATATCCAGCCATCACCTTATTAACAAATTTAATATCTAAGAAAGTCAAGGTTTTATCTACATATTTGTCTGTTATCCTTCACCTCTCACCTCTTCTAATAATCTTTTCATATGGAGCACATCCCTGAGTTTCAATATAATTTACGCATACAAACATACTCTTGCTGTAAATCTGAATGATTTTAGTGGAAGAAATTAGCAATATCCAAAGATCGAAAGATTCTATCACATTCTGTAAATATATAAATTACCTCATTAAGTAGATGTGATTCCATTTTATTATAAATATAAAGTGTTACACCAAGGCACAAGGGGTATAGTTGGGCAATCACTCGATGAAAAGATAAAAAAAGAAAAAAAGAGTAATTCCGTTATCTCTATGAAAAACATAGTGTAATCCATAACTGCACATTCGTATTCATGAAAGCTACTAAATGCACACACAAAATTGCTTTCAACACATTATAATTTTTTCTGACCAAAATACCCATGTGGAAAATTAACTAAAAGGACATCTATTAAACTTCATGCATCCCGACTCCTTTCAACCCACCCATCCTAGGCACCACCGCCTCCTTCGACAGCACCTCCGAATGAAGAGAGGGAGCGAGAGAGAGGGCTGAAGTGAGGGTGGCAGCGAGCGGAGGTGGGTAGGGAGAGGGAAAGGCCGCAGGTTGGGAGAAGGGGAGAGAAAGAGGGAGAGGGAGAGCGGGCGGAGGAGAGGGAGAGAGAGGAACTGTGGAGAGAAGTTGAGAGAGTATGATATTAAGAAATTATCGCGTGTGCAGAGAGAAGTAGCGGTGCGTGTAGACAGTAATTTTGTATGCGCATTTAGCAGCTCTCCATATTTATTTGGATATATATACGTCCCATCTCATTTCATTGAAATCTTATTCCATTCTCTTTGCAAAGTTACAACTACCTTTCTCTCTTCCTCTTCATGGACGAAGAGCAAGTCCTAAATCTCTTCGATACCTACTGGTTTTACCAAAAATCCATTCAAAACACACCCTCTTATTCTCTTCCTCCAATCGACCCAGGTCCCGTCGAAGCCAAAACCAAGATCGAAAGACCACCCATCTCTCACCTCCGAAGCCTCCATCGTCGATCTCTCAGCAATCAATCGATCTCAACATCCGATCCTTTCTCTCCAAATTCAGTCCTCCACGCACCCAAACTAGACACCATCTTCTCAGGTAAAGAAGCCGAAGAAGTTACCAGGCAAGAAAAGGCCGATAGACCGTCGAAAAAGGCGTTGGGTCGAAGGAAGAAGAAGGGCAGCAGGAGCTTATCCGAGCTTGAATTTGAAGAGCTGAAGGGATTTCGAGATCTGGGTTTTACGTTTTCTGAAGGTGACAAGGATTCAAGGCTGCTTGAGATTGTCCCTGGGCTGCATAGGCTGGGGAAAATGGCTGAAGAAGAAGAAGAACCAGATGATGAAACTGTTGTTTCTAGGCCTTATCTATCAGAGGCATGGAGTTTTGATAGGAAGGAAGAAGACCCATTAATGAATTGGAGAATCTCAGCCGTTGGCAATGAGATGAACATCAAGGATCAGCTCAAGTATTGGGCACATGCCGTTGCATCGACGGTCAGATAAAGAGATCTCTGCTGAGATCCTTTTTTTTTTTATTGAATTTTTTTCTTCTTCTATTTATTTATTTTTTAATTCTTTATCATTGTATTGTAAATGTATAATCTTGAAATTAAAATGATGGAAGATTCGCAGCACTTCAGGAAGAGACATGAGATGAATGGGATCGGCTATCTATCATTCTTAATTTTGACCTGTATAGTCAATGGGTTTTTTCCTATGTTATAGGTAAATAAGATGGGTGAATCCTTAAAAGTCTAGTCTAATTGTTGTGGTTAGATGATTAAAGTGCGTTTGCTAAGACGCAGATTTTAATTTGTATTGCAACCAACAGGTCAAGTACTAGATTAAGTAGAATTATAGAAGGGGAAGGACTTGTCAAAGAAGGAGCTTACAAGGAAAGCATGCCCATTGACCAGCATAGGATTGTGTGTTGGTTTCTGGTTCATGCTGTATTTCTAAAATGGGCCATTGGATGTCTGACTAGTCTAATAATCTTATTACTAGGAGAAGTTAATAAAAATGATAAATAGGTATCAGACACTGGAATCAGTCCCTTTTATGTGAAAGAGATTGCTCTTGTAGTGTAGTGTCTGTTTATTTGTGAGAAATGCATAATTAAATGAGCTCCACCAAAAGATTATTAAGGGGTGGAGGATATAAGGTAGCAATGCAAATGATATTTTGCTTGGTATTCGTTTTTCATCTTCCATTAATTCAATTTCGATTAAAGATCAGGTCATTTAATGGTCATTTTTTAATATTCGGCTTTAATCTTCATTTCTAACCAATTAGGACATAAATTCCTATGTATCCTATAGAAACAAACAGTCCCTTACTTGTCCCAAGCTGGAGATCAACTGGCAGGAATATGGTTGTTTGAGTCGGATTGTGTGAATTTGAGTATCCTAGCCAAAAATAAGAAAAATTAAAAAATGCCTTAATTGAGTGGTGTTGACACCTTAATCACTCAAATATGCCAGAGATTTGTACGTGAGTCCTCAAGTTAAAAGTATCACCCTTGGACCAGGAGCCCAATGTATCAAAGAAAAAAAAAGCCCTTCACCTTTTTTTAATGACGTGGTATCCTACGCATAAAAACTGATCTCGGGTGCTGCCTATTAAACCTACATTTGCAACAGACAAATCTAGAGCGGTTTTGAAAACAAAACATGAAGAGGAAACTCACCCCTTATGCGACTCCACTGACTCCTGGGTTTGTAAAAAAGAAAAGAAAAATCCCAGCCGTTGGATGGGAATTGATTAAGGTATTTCTTATTGTATATGTATCCTCTGTTTCCTTCCTATATTATACTCTATACAATTTTATGAGAATGATATATAAGTTTGTAGATCTTTTGGCCCTACTAAATATATTAAAAAAAAGTTATTAAACATTTTCAGCTGTCCAACCTAAAGAGGACAAGACCTCCCATCGAATGGTTTCTCCTAATGCAAACTTCCTCAATGATCCTTTTTTTTTCTTTCATTTTTATCTCCAATAATTAAATTTCAAAGTCTCCTTGCATCTTATAAACTAATGCCTCCAATAAACTCTTAACAATTTTCTATTCTAAGAACCTATGAAGAGTAAACTCCGGAGATGAAGGATCAAGATTTCATTATTAAATTGCCATGTGTGGACTCATGTGATAAATGGTTGAATTAAATAATCACATGATTGTCTCCTTGCTATTGATAGACATGCATCTAGTGAGTTCACCAGCTAGATACATTCCATTTAAAGGAGAGAAATCCCCTCTAAGTAGAGCCTTTGGTTGAGATGTTCTTTTACATTCATCTGGTTATAATTGAAATTGAAATAGAAATAGGCTCTTCTGTATGGTTAGAACACTTTGGGCTCATTTGTTTGTATTGTATGGAATTGAATCTTAGAAATTAATAATATAACATAATTTAACATAAAGATATTGAAAAGGTGAAAAGTGAAGAATATAAGGACGGAAGATATTTCTTTCGAAGAAATTGCTATTGCTGACATGCAACTCCGCTTGTGGGTACTATTTAAACATTTGATTACAGACGAAGGTGAGGATAAAAAATAAGTCCAGTCAAATTATACTACCCTTTAATTTAATAGCACTAAATTTTAATAGCGCTTAATTATAGTTTTTTTTTTTAGGATCGATGCAAAATCATGAAACGATAAAGGGTTCTACTCATGATAGGTGGGCCCAGAGCACTTCATGTGCAATCTCCACCGTCCATTATAATCTTATACATGTAATGGACGTTCGCGCCAAGTCGAAGCCTCTGCATTTCCCTCTTCTTCCCATGACGAATCCGAGACGGTTGAAAGGGCACAAAGGCGCCGTCACGTGCTGCATAGCCTCACGTGCTAGACCCGGCATCCTCGTTTCTTCAGGCGAGGTACGTAACGTAACAGTTGAGTTTGGGTTTTCCCAAATGCAATACAATGCAATCTTAGAACTAGAACTAGGGTTTTTTATGCTTTTTCTCTGTGGATGCTGTCGCCTAATTTTCCCGATTCGATTCTATTATAACGAAACAGGACGGTCGAATTTGCTGGTTCGATTTGCGATGCAAAGATGTGTTCTTTACAATGGACTTGGGAAAATCGCAGGTTTCGTCCATATGTTTCAAAGCAGGTAACTTTCTTCTTCTTCTTCTTCTTCTTTGAGTTTCTCAAAAATGCACAGTAAGAATTTCTTAATCTGCATATTTCATGTGAAAGTTCAGGTGCCCGAGGTTGCTATTAACCTAGGAAGATATGGTACCTTGTTATTTCAAAGCTCATGAAGGAAATTTTGATCTGCATGGGAGCAATTGCATATGTATTTCATACCAGTTGTAGAAAAACTAGATTTTGTTTAATGTTGTATCGCGCTTTTGTACTTTTCCTTCAATTGGCCATTTGGGTTATATATTCACATGATGTCACCACTCTGAAATTGTATAGAGCCATATGTAAATGTTAAAAACAGATATGGAAGGAACTTTTCAAAGGGATGTTTGAACAGTTTGTGAAAGAGCTACATGAGGAATCAAAGGTGCAATTTACATCTGAACTTATATCAGGGGAGACCCACCCTGTGCAAGGATTCACGTTGGATATCCATTGCGGTAGTAATACGTTCATGTTTGGTGCCCTTAGTTTAAGTTCCGATCTTATCGAACATTTCGTGCAACTCTTTAAAGAGCTCTTCGAGCAGAGTCTCTTTACATGACTATGACATCGAGGACCTGTCTTACATCTAGTTGATCTGAATTATCCGTTTCTATCTCAGTGAGATTCCTCCCAGTTTTGTCTCAGTTTCTTTTTATTTCGTTCTAAGTCTTCAGTTTGGCTGCGGCTGGCCAATCTTGCAAATATATTGCCAGTGGGCCCAAGTGCATAAAGATGCAAAATCCGAAAGGTGTGTTATGCAATGTGTCCCCAACATATTACTTTCTTGCCTCTGGTCCCCAAGGGCTTGAGTAATGTTATGTGAGAAGAGATTTATCTCCAGGCTTAGGTACTAGTCCCTAGTGGATATAGCTGAGGGTGTCTTTTCAATTCATAATTGTGGGATTATTGCTTAAATACCACGATGGGCCACCTTTCATATCACAGTTTAAGTGGAGAGAAGGGAGAACTTTATTAAAAGTGGCAAAGATCTCATTTCTTTAGTGTCCTTTAAGTACGTCCAAGAAGCTATTTATAACACACTACAACCGTGCTCATGATATGTGTTTGATTCAGATGATGACAAGTTTTCATTCAAACTGAGTTAAATTAAAAAAAAAAAAAACACGAATATGGAAACCTTTTCAAGCTACTGACAGTGGGAGTCAGATGTTGATCTCTAGAAGTTCCTTCATTGTGTTAATAATTCAAACACAAGTGAAGATGGTTTTTTAAGGGTGCTCAGATTTGTGTGATATTGTATATTTCTATTCATGTTACTTTAATTCCCTGTTTCTGTTTATAGCCCTGGTACTTTGGGCATAACTTCTATATTAATTTTTTTTTAGGAAAGGGGTGAGATTATCGAAGTTGTAAAAAGTCATTGTTTCATATGCCAGGTGATGAAGATGTTCTCTATGCCTCCATAGGATCTGAGATCATGTGTTTTGATGTGCATCTGGTAATTGTTATCTCACAAATTTTTCTTTCGTTTTTTAATTTCTTGTAAGTTTCTATGACATGATGAAGTTATGCTTTCAGCTTCTATGCATAGTTCTTGATGCAAACCACATTGTCAAATTATTGTCTCATCTATCTGAGTTATAATTTTGTTAGGATATATCTGTGCTGGAGTTCCTTCGGTATTTTCCTTATTGTCAGCAGCAAGCCAGGAACCCACTTTGAAGTAATCCAGTCATTGGAAGTTGGAACTGTACCTTCCATTCGTAAAAGTGTGCCAATGACAAGATAGGATTTGATCTTTTCAAGATTTTCAGTGGAACACTAGTACCCTCGATTCCTTGTAGTGTCTTGATCTCATATATAGATTCCCCATGGAAATTTATCTAGTCTCATTTTCTAGAGGTGGTGAGGACAACTAGCAAAGCTGCATGTCATTTGAACTGAGATGATTGAGATTCTGGCACCATTAGGGAAAGGGCCCAAAAAGTTTATTTTTGAAAAGGAATGGATGCATCTAGCACATACTGTATTGGACAGGGGCAGACCCACATTAAGGACACTGGGGGCAGTGGACCCCGTTGGGATTTGAAAAATGAACAGAGTTTCAATGGGCCGCTGGCCCATGCCCCTGTTGACCCAACACGCATGCCCCTGGGCCCTATCCCTTTTATCCCTTCCGAAACCCTTCCCCTTCCTCTTCCTCAAACCCCAAATCCTCTCCCAGGGCTCTTGCAATCCCAGCCCTCCCCTTCAAGCTCCGACGCTCAAGTAGTCCGGCATAGCATAGAAGGGATGTGTGGTTTGAAGCTTCCACCATCTCAGATTCTCAATCAGCCGAGCATCTGGAACCAAAGAGCGGTACTTGCAAATATGACCTTACACATTACACACGTCTTTCTTGGGCTTCATTCACTGCAATATTTGTTGTGCATTTTTCAAAATCTGGATCTTGTTCCTCTTTGAATGAATTTCTTTGCTTGCTTTGATGTTTGATCAGATGGTTGAGCTTTCTCTTGTCTAATCAAATTATATTCTTTTGCAACGAATAGCTGTACATATGAGTGAGACACATGGTGTTCCTGGAAAAGAGAGATGCAAAAAAATATGGATCATCCGAAAATCTGATTTCCATCATCAAGTGTGCAGCGCAGCATTGACCATCTCGTTTTCCCTATCAACAGCATCCCATCTAATTGTGTGGCAAATCAAATCCAAATAGAGAAGTTGCCCTTCTCTCGATTGAGCAAAATCAAATGTATAAGCTTGGAAAGCAGAAAATATCAGCATTTATCCTGGAAAAGAAAGCTCAAATCCAATAATGTGAACCAAAATTTCATATTTTTTCAGGGGTTCTACTTCACATTCTCAATTACAACAACTATAAGCTTGAGAATTCCTAAAGTGTACTCTCAACTGATGGAAATTAAAGTTTCCCAAATTAATTCCCAATGGGAATTCAATTACTTAAATGGTTTTCATCACATCAACTCAATGTTTTTGCATAGGGAATGGCTACTGTTCTGCTTTGCATTTGCGGAGTACAAAAATTCTGGAACTGGAATACATGGTTTTTTGTTTTCCCTCAAAACAACATTCTCTATATTTTGAATCTGAACTAAAATGTACTGATTATGGCTTTCACACAAAAAGTATCTAACATGTGGAAAAAATCTGATAATCCAAGCACAATAATAGGCATAAGAAACAGAGCAAGTAGGCATTAGAAAAGTTAAGCACATCAATGTATGTGGAAACCTCCATTAGCCGTATAGGCACTATCAGATCAATTTTAACCCTCTCCTGGTAACTACAAGTTGAACTATAAAAAAGTGAAATTATCAGAAATGAACAGGGATCTAAAGGGACCAAATTGGGACAAGTTATTTTGATTCAAAACCTCTAATTGCATACTTATTCATCAATTTTGCCAAGCTTCACCGTCCAATCATGACCAGGGAATGGGATGAACCAGTTCCACCCCTTTTATTTTATATTGCTTTTGTTCCAATGTTTGCTTGTAGTTCTATAGTAGTAGCCGTATTGGTTATTTTTATAGTTTTGTTATATGCGCTGTTTTCTTTCATGATGTCATGGCTTTCAAAACATGAACAACTGTAGAGGGCAATTGTAAAAAATTTCTTTTAGAATTGTGATATGACTTTTGATAGAGAATGTTGGTTGCTCAATATATTTAAATATTTTGTATCTATTTAAATGCAATACATTCTCACTTTTGCCATTGATAATGTGAATACATTACAACAAAATAATGTTTGAAATCTTCAATTGATCATCATATGCCCCCCTCGAACCAAAATCCTAGGTCCGCCTCTGGTATTGGACTATGGGTGTACCTTGGTACTTCTAAATCATCTTCATTTTTAGAGTTCTACTAATAAACTCTCAACAAGATATGACAAAAAAAATCTAATCTATGAAACAGGAAAAGTAAGTTAAACTGAAAAAACACAGTTAGCACTATGCCAAGGGGGTTTTGAATTTCTGCCTTGTATTTCAAAAAGTGTACATATTGAGAATAAGGAGATTTGTTTTCCAACTAATAACTGTTAGCTAAGTAGAAAAAGAAAAATCATATTAATCAAGGTCATGTTCTTAATCCTTTTTCATTCTTATAATTTAGTAGCATTCATGTACTAACTATATTGCTATAATGCACTGTGTCCTTATAAGTAGTACTAATTTTTACTTTTGAAAATACAAGAATATTTGTATGGATGTGTCGGGGCATCAGGCTTCGTTATTTGCCATTTTGGACATCTTATATTTTTGTCCCTGTGCGGGTTGCATAAGACTTGAGATGTTCCTCTCAAGAGCTCATAACTAGTGCAATATCTAAAATGTCACATGCTATGCTTGGGTCCTGAATCTTCCATAACTTGGAAAAAACAAGGTTGGAATGAAACTTCTTTGCAAGAAGTTTGTATATATGAGGTTAATGCAACCCTTAATGAGACCAACTCAAATGCTGATTCTAATGATTAGTCATTAGAGGATTGACAGACGGGGAACGTGGACTGATGCTTTAGAAATGCAATACTGTGGAGCATGTTCCTTTTGTGTTTTAATTTTCATATTAATGTTAATTAAAAAAAAAAAAAACAAAGCCTACATCCTCATGTTGTAAATTGTAATTGATATCTATTTGTTCTGTGCGTATTTAGCTGCTCTGGGAAGATCAAGTTCCATTCAGTTTTGCTTCCTTTTGTGTTATAACTTTTTTTTCTTTAATCTTGTAGGTATCTTCATGGAAGCCATTGGAAAGTTACAACTATAATAGCGAGGAGATAAACCAGGTATATATTTTTAGCAGAAAATAAATCTTAATAATTTATTTTTGTAGTCTACCTTCAAATCCATTGTCTCTTGTATTTTTCATTCTATTTCCCAGTATAAAATAAGCACTACCATTGGTTTGTCTTGATGTTTGGTTAACTCACAACCATATAAAAACAGTTTTTATGTGAAATAGAGCATTAGGAGAATTTATTGAAATCTACATTTAAATAAAAGTGGTAAACACGAATGCACTAACCAATGAACACAACTCCTTTTGGGTTCATAATACTTCATATAGAAGACAATGAGAGGCTGATAATCTCAAATTTTAATGAGTTTTCTACTATTGTAATCTCTTTCAAGTTGGTGCAAACATCTTCCAATAATAACAGCTTGCTTACAAAGAACATAAAATGCCTCTCTCTCTGTCATGGGGGACCTTTTGAATTTTTTATTATGAGATTCCTCCAATTTTGTACTCATTGCTCATCAAATGGCTTCTGTTATCATCTGATTTTTTTATTTTTTATTTTTGGAATTTGCTATGTTATCATAGGACTAGGAGGCTTATACAGTAAGTTAATGACAATATTGTCCATTAATTTATGAACTTTTCTGTTAGCCATCTCCTTTCGGATGTTTATCATGAATTCATGAGAGTCAGTAAAACAGCTATTGTCATAATCATCTTCATTTTGATCCAAGTAATTTTGTATGCTAAAGTTTTTACAGTCCTTGCATTCTTTTTGAATATTTTCAGATTGCTTTCAGCTCCAAGTCACCTTTTCTTGCTGCTGCTGATGATAGTGGTGATGTGAAGGTACTGATCAATTGTTTAATTGTCTTGGATTATTAGTTTTTATTGTCAGATTACAGGAGTTTAGTCTTCATTCCTCAAATTCATTCTGGAAAACCATCATTCTTCTCTGTGGACTTTTATAATTGGTATGCTAATAATGCCTAATGTAACTATTCTAAATAAATAAAATAAAAAGGCCCTAATGTAAGTAGATCAGTCTTGAGTAGCAGGTCCAGTTCTTATGTTCTTGTGAATGCATAATATCGTTTATCACCTTAATTTTGATAAGGACATGGCAAGTATAGAATACAATACAACATGATACATTGTCTATTTTGACATATCGGGGTGCCCCTTATTACATTTTTTTACATTTAAATATTGGAATTACTAGTTAATTTAGCGCACGGTCATTGCTTCTTAAATCTTTTCTCAAAATGTTAACCTAGATGCCTTTCCTTTTCATGTGGGGTAACATGAAAGTGAGTGTCAGCCTCCAATTTGAATATACTATAGGATTATGTGAGAATATAAATAGAATTCTAGTAGTCTTTTTTTTTTTTTTGCTAGATTGGGTAAGTGGTACAGTATATGTGGTATAACCTAGCAGCTGTGTGACAGGAGATGCCCTTTTTTTACTGGGGTGTCGTATGTTTCTCAGAATTCTTGTAGTTTGATTATGCCATTGTTCTAGTGTTTGAGATTATGCTACTGTTCTAGTGATTGAAATGCTCAATTTGGTCTTTTTGGCAGATCATTGACACTCGTCAGAAATGTTTGTACAAAACATTAAGAGCTGTCCATACGAGTGTATCCTTTTTCATCAATTTTGACTTCTTGTGAGAAACATCTTTTAAAGAAGTATCTGCTGGTCGAAGTGAGTGCATGTGCATGTGCATGTGCATGTAGTCTAGGAGGGTGGTGCTTGCTGGCATGTCTTTAGATATACTTGCATGATTTCATTGCTTGAACTCTTTTCTCTCTTCTTTAATAAAATTCATTACACTTCTCAAAATTGTGTCTCTGTCATCACATGCAACTCATTTATATAATAATCATGCATATATTGTGGCCACTGAAGTTTGCTGAAAATTTTACATTTTCTTAGAATATATCACAAAGGGATTTGCTCAGATTTTTTTTTTCCAACTAAAATTGATACTCTAGAAATCAGACTGGCTACAATGATTTATTTGCAGCTGTTTTGTATTTTCTTTTGATCTGTATTCAGAAGAAAGTCACTATGTTTCCAGTCACAAATATTGTGCTAAAAAAAATTTCCTTTCCAATCTAACCTTGTGTAGGCCCTAACTCTTCCTAGATTTGCAGCAGTGTACAGTTTCTTCCTTGGAGGCCTTGGGAAGGTAACTTCTCTGGAATTCCTCTTCATGTTTAATGTCCTCAGTTAGTCCTCTCCCAGACAAGAAATATCTGCATAAAGCCACTGTGGCACAAAGGGTTATTAAATATATTATGACGTGCTTGGTGGACTTGGTTATTTACCTTTTTAATTGAATACATCATTTAACTCTGGTTGCTTTTGCAGTTGTTACTGGTGGTTTAGATGCAAAGCTTGTAATGTGGGACTTCTCCCGTGGACGATCATACAAAGTTGTGGATTTTGGTATCAGATGTCATTTCTTCTCATCATAACAGTAAAATATAAAATCAAATTGCCCATCATGTTGATACAAAATAATATGAATTAGTTGAAATTGTGTGAGCATATGGTATCTTGTGGAAGCTGTAATCTGAGATGATAGCTTTGATATCAAGTAGGCGACTGGAAACAAATATATTACATGCTTTCTAACGGAACAAGGATCAAAATAGCGGTTGCAGCGGGCATAGCAGCCAGTAGCCAAAACACTATGTAGTGAGTAATACATAGCAGCGTAGCGGTGTAAATTTTTTAAGTTGTCAAGAAAATTCAAATCTTGTGTAGCAGCCAATTTTTATTTATTTATGAATTTATTTTTGTTAATTTGGAACCATAGAAGGGTAGAGACAACTTTATGAAAGGCTATCAAGGAGAAGAAATAGGAAAAATAATGCTTTAAATTAAAATTTCTTGGCTCTGTAAGGGTTTTGACCATCGCACCACTATTTTCACAATAGCGTAGCGGCCTCAACTACTATGTCCGATAATACTCGTAGCGGCCGCTATTTTGAACCATGTAATTGAGTGCTTCCTCTAAAATTGAATATAAGGTGCCATATGTCAAAGACTGGAATGGCAAGGTTATGGACATTGTATTTTGTTTCATATGGTTAGTGCGCACTGTAATATGCTATATATAAGTGGTCTAATTGTCCTTCCAATGCATTTCAGGGATGCCAGACATGGATAACCATGAGTCTTCCAGTAACGCTGGACAATGTTTCAATCCTGCTTTTGTGCATGCAATAGCAGTTCCAGAAATGGATATGTTAGGTGGATTAGATAAGATTTGTGCTGTGGCAAAGGGAGATGGTGCTATTGACATAATTAATATTGCATCTGAGCTGGCCGTTGTCAACTCAATGAGTTCATCGCAGTCCAGGAAGGGATCTAAGTCACGATCTAAAGGGACTATGCCAGCTCTGGATGCCTCAACAATTGATCAAGGCAAAGGGAAGAGATTGCATTTAGATTATGCTTTGGGAGGGCACACTGCAGCTGTATCTTGTGTGTAAGTCTCTCTCTCTCTCTCTCTTTTTTTATTAATTTATTAATTGCATGATTTGATTTCTAAGCTGATTATCTCATGGGCTTCAACGTGGATTGGCCATAACCTGATAGCTTCTCTCCTATTTCTCAATATACACACCCATGCACATGCAGATGCCCATCCCCACCCACTGTTAGGATATTCGAAAAGGGAAATCTTCATTTCTTTCCCATTCACAATAGGCCAGCCATATGAAATTATGCACAGTTAGTCACCGAAAGGCTGAGCATTATCCATTTCCCTTTTTTTTTTTTTTTTTTTTAATGTGATGCTATTGATATGGCTTATTTGTCTAATTGTGGTTTAATTTGTTCAGGGCCTTTTCATTGTTTGGGCAGAGAGGGAAATTTATTGTTTCAGGTGGGAATGATGCATTTGTAAAGGTATGGGATTGGTCTAAATATCTTGATCCAGGCCAAACCAGCTGCAGCACTGATCTGCCTATGAGTATTAACGTGAATAAAAAAGTGAGTATTTTCTTTGTAATTTTTCTAATTCCCCTCTGTCCTAGCTCTTTCATGTTCTGTACAGGTGGGCTTTTTCTTTCAACAATTTATGGTTGACAACAACAGTAGTTGGACTGTCCATCTGCTTTTCATTATCTTGTGACTTCTCTTAATGCATCCTGCTTTTCATATTTATTTTGCGACTTCTCTTAATACATCTTAAACAACTATAGGGACACCCTTTTTTTTTTTTTTCCATTGGTATAGATCATCCAAATAATTATAGAAGCCAATTGATGGTCTATTTTCTTCTGGAACTCCATTCTTTTGGCAGGTCAATTGGTTATGTACCACACCAGCTGATTCAGAAAACATTGTGGTGTGCGACACATCCAAAGTAATGAAGGTTTATTCTATTTCATAGATTGAAACGTACTGCTGTGGAGTCAAGATGACTACTCGAATGGATGGCTGACTTGTGTTGCAACAATGTTGTCTGCCTAACCCAGCTCACCCATCATTAAAATAACCATGCAATTGCAAGGTGCTTATGGTGCTGGAAATATCCAAAGATGGAAGGAAGAGTAATGAACGTCTGGAACTTGCAAGCTAACATGTAATAGGAAGGGTCTAGTCATTGCGATGGTCAAGTTCTGCTACCTCCAGCAAAGCCTTTTGGGTTTGACTCAAGTCCCTCCAAGTGAAGGAGCTTTTTCAATATCTGTGTTCACTTGAATGTATTACTCGGTTTTAGATAATTGGCTCAGACTTGGTGCGCTGAGTTGAAGTCTCAGATTAAGTCTTGGTCAGACCTTGTGACAAGTAACAAAGTATGATTATTGACCACTATTATTTACTGACTTGACTGAGTTAATTGAATCCTGCAGTTTTCGAGGGTTTAATATAAGATAAGGGTTGAATGGCATCGACCAAAAATGGGCATCACATCACAGTCTACACAGATTTAACACCTCAAAATTGACTGTCAAAATAAAATCAGCTAATGGCTGTCAATTCATTATGGCTTGTTGGTTCTTTGAGTAATTCTAACGGGAATTCGCTATTTCAAAAAAATTGACAGCTGCTGTTTTCCAAGAATTCTGAATTTCCTGTTTTAATGGTTAGAATTCATAAAATAAGCACCGTAAAATATTCATTTTGGTGAGTAGAATTCTAGTTTTCAAATTGCGGGGAATTTATAAAACATTTAGGGCACGTTTGTGTGACCACTTTTTCATAGAAAATGCATTGAAAGTGGTAATACTTTTATGTGGGATTTAAAATTTCATGTTTGGTGTGGTCACTTTTGTTCAAGGAAAATTTGAAAAATGAACTAATTTTTCGGTGATTTCACTGAAAATCATTTTCAATGGGGGTGGGGTCAAAAAAAGCATTTCCAATGGGGTGAGGTCAGAAAAAGTCTTCAAGGTGCCGAAGTTGGTTTTTGGTACTCTGATGTTTCATGAATCACTGTGGTCAGTGGGTCTCACTAAGATATCACTTAACTACATCTTTTATAAAGATAATCAATAGAATATATAGAAAAAATTCACCCTTACCAATCACAACAAGATCACAAAGTCATTAAAAAAAGTATATATTTTAGCAGGACTAGGAGCTGCTTGCTTGCATGAAAAGGAAAATCTGGATCTCCAGCTTTTGCATGTTATATTTTTGATGATAGAAATCATAGAAATCAAGTGAAGACATAAGAATTGAAGTCTGAGTGTCTGACACAAGTCATATGCTGCAATCTTACGTTACTGCTACTTCAAGCATTCCCTGCATACACCAGCTCTTCCTTGAGGTGTCAGTGTCACCAAATATCCTTCTTTGTAAATTATATACCCGATAATATAATATTTAGAATAATTGAAATTTAAAGATTTTCTTGGGATGTTACTAGCAAAAAAATAAAGAGAAGAAAATCAAATAAGAAAAAGGAAACACACTTGCTAATAAATGACTTATTATTAATAATAATAAATGTAATAAAAGACAGACTTAACCTCCATGGGCATCTCTTTGTTAAGCCAAATTGCTCAAATCATTTGCCGCCTTATCATGAAAAAATTTCCAAGATTGTAGTGAAATTTGTGACAGTACTTACATCATCAGTAGGTGGGCTCTCGACAGGATAAATTGGATTTCAATGCCCATAAGCACATAAATGACGACAGCATGGGATCATTTTCACATTATATTTATATGCAAGTAATTTGTCTCCATTTGGATCAAGGGCCCACCCTCTCTCGGGTATGAGTAGTCTTGGTTCATGTGTTTGTTTGTAGAATGAAGTAAGATGAAACGAAATTGAGTGTCAAATAAAAGAAAAGAAAAGGAGGAATTTAGGTCTAAATACACAATTTGATTCTTCTAAACTCCCACTTTATAAATCTGTCACTGCAGTCCCACCCCCAAAATCAAGTTCACCATTGTAATGCACAATATAGATTTAAACCACAACACAACCCACATATTTTACATATGATCAATCTCTAGGGAAACCTACTCCAACCATCATGAAAACCTGAAGCATGACATTGGTTTTGAGTGTTCTAGATTTAAAAAACAATCCGCTCTTAAATTGTTTACATGAGAGGAGTAAAAAAGAAGAGATCAAATCACGAATAAAGTTAAGGATCATGATTAAAGTGAAAACCACTACAATATAAAATTTTACTTGACCCCAATTTATCTAAGTGGGGGAAAATAAAACAAAGTGGGGAAAAGTAGAGTAAAGCTCATACTATTTTCCTTTTAAAACTCATGAAGTAATATTACTGTCATTTCACATAAATTTTATTCTCATTTTACTTTCTCCATCCAAAAATTCATGAAGTAAATTTTTTTTTTTTATCACATTGGTTAATTACTTTACTAATCTGTTACTCTACTTCTACTAAACAAATAGGAGGGTGGTGGTGGGTATCAATCCGACCCAAAAGCCCTTTAGTAGTAAACCAGCGAGACTAGAAGAAGAGGCAGTCGAAATGAACAGAAATCAACAATAAGACCAACACCAAACAAGATCGAGACTTTGCTTATCATCTTTCCTTTCCCGCCATTTTTTTTCTCTCTCTGTAACGAAATCCCAACCTCCGATGATGCTAACTACCCAACCTCCACCATCCAACAACCACCCTTTCCTTCCTCCTACAAAGACAATGTCCAAGACTCCAATCCCTCTCCATTCGCAATCCAAGACCCTAGCTTTTTGGTTAGGGTTTATCTCTCTTTCTCTGAAGAAGAAGAGGAAGCACGAGAAAACCCAAGTAGGGGTTTTGGGTTTTTGGTTTTTTAGTTCCTGAATTGGGGCTGAAGCCATGATGGAATCTGCAGTTCCTCCTTGCAACACATGCGGCGAACCCGTCGGCTTGGGAGAGAATGGAGAGGTTTTCGTCGCCTGCCACGAATGCAATTTTCCCGTTTGTCGGGATTGTTTCCATTATGAGATCAATGAAGGTGGGAAATGCTGTTTGAGATGCGGCGCTCCCTATGTTCATGCTTCAGGTTAGTTTTGCTGTCTATGTATTTGTTTCTGCAGTTTTGTATCTGTTGCTTTTGATTTGTTTCATGCTTTTGGTTAAGTTGGAAGTTTTTCATTGCGAATTGAATGATCACTTGTGAGTGTTTTAATTAGTATCTGAGTTGCTTTTAGCATTTTTTGAGTATTGCGAGTAAGTGGCAATTGAATTGTTGCAAATGGCTTTGTGCATCAGTTGAGTGATGAAATTGGGTTGATTTTGGTTATAATTGCTGAAGTATGTAACAAAAAAGTTTCATTTTGGAAGGAATTGCAAGCTCGCATTGGCAGTTTCTGATTTTGATGAGGCATTTACATTGGGTCTTCTTGAATGACCTGCGTACTTTTTTCTTGTGCGTTGCCCATATACTTGGCCCTGGTTGAAGTGATTTGCATATTCTTTGCAATTCGCTTTCCATTGAAGGAGTTGGATTGCTGGAACAACTTAGCTGCTTCATACATGTTTTGAGGTTTCTTTACTGATACAATGAACTGTATTTTCCAAGTGGAAACTTCTTCTTTTTTTCAAACTCATTATATGTTTTTGTCATTAAAATTGTCTATATAACTCCCATGAACTCCCCATGGTGGTTAGTCTTATAAGAACTTTAAAGCTCTCTGTAACTGTGTCTGCCAATTTCTTTCCAGATTTGTGAGGATCTTCATTTAGTTTAAGATTTTATCCAGACCGACAGATATTATTCAGCGAGATATTATTAAAGCTCTCTGTTGGATGACGCCCATCTGTGATGATTTAACTCCCTCACATTCATTACCACCATGAGTTGGCACAATAGGTTCAAGTATAGTATCAGGCCCTGTATCGGCCCAGCAAAAAACAATAAATATCTTTCGTATGTATAGATCAATGTACCAGCTGTATTGATTTTATTTTATTTAAATGGGAAAATTTGAAATAATAGTCCGTATTGGCCCAGATTGGCCTTAATGGCAATATGTATTAGCCCACATTGTCCATACGCACAATACAGGTGTAAACCGGGTTTGTACGGGTTTTCTTGAAAAACTGAGATGTACAGCTGATACAGGATGCATCCTTTGATATTTACGACCATAATTAGCGCTCATCAGTTTTTTATTCCAAGATCTAAAAAATCGGACTCAGGACCCGACTCGGCCATGGCCAAGTCTGAGTTGACTCGCAGAGTCGCATGGGACTCAGCCGAGTTAGGCCGAATCCCAATTTCAGTTGGAGGGTCGAATCCTTCGCAATGGGACTCGGCCGAGTCCAATGTTTCGAGTCTAAGTCCCATGATAACCGACTCGATATGTGCCAAGTTTGAGTCAACTCAGACTCGGCCGATTTTTTAAACCATGTTTTATTCACCGTGCGATTCAATCTTTAAAAAGATGGACAGCTAAGAAACTATTAAACTTGGAGGTCCTTAAATGAGGGGGTAGGATAATGTAAGAGGGTTAGTTTTTTTTCCGATGCTAATCCATGGTAAGAAGTATGATCCCAATGGCGCCTCAAAAGGGGAAGCACAAAATGATATCAACCCTTGTTGATACAAGCCATACTGGCTGCACATTCATATGTATATACATGAATGTAGACATTGCTCCTATAAACAATATGTGAAATGATTTGTTTGACCAAATCATAGTCACCTCAAATTGACACGTCTCTGACTGTTGCTATCCGTTGGATTGAGAGGTCATCTCTAACACTTACTTTCACCGCGGATTTTGAGGCCCAAAATCCATACTCCATTCCCCACCTCGCACACGCGCGCACACACAAAGCTCCTTCATTCACGGTCACCGAATCTGAACTGCACAAAGCGCTGCTCAAGTGTTGCTTAATGGAAATGTCACTCATGTGATCACTTCAAGAATTTGTTTTCCTATGAGATGTAAATATTATAGTTCAATAGCTTAAGATCTTTCATTGAGAAATTGAGAGTTGGGATTTTCAGAGAACTCGGTGTCTAAGGTTGAGGAGGTGCCACATAAACGTTCGACCATGGCAACCCATCTCAGCGACAATCAGGTATGGGTCTTTTTTCTGAAGTCCAGTCTGTTGTGTGGTAAACATGTGATGTGGCTTTGCCAATCAGATGGGATAAAACAGTAATACTGCTGCTGCTTGTTTTTATTTATCGCTGATTTCCTGATAATTGGCATTTCATATGTGGATACTAAACATCGAATCAAATCCCAGCCAAAAATAGATCCAACTTAATTGTTGGACGTACATTGAGCCGCTTGTGATTTGGTTGAGCTGACTAAGTTTTGGTGGTCACCAAGTTGGATCCAAAACTGAGGTTTGATTCCTTGATACAAAATCTTCAATACAACTGGGAATGAATTCATTTTGTATTTGCCTTCTAATTTTATAGGGCAATGCTGGTCATGGTAGAAATTTAAGTAATATCTCAGCAGCAGAGACCGGTGAGTTGTTTTCTTTGTTATTTGTGAGTTGGGTGATCCTTTGGCTTCTTTATTTTCATTAATGATATCACTGAAAGTTTGTTTAACATTAACTATCTGACGTTATTTTGAAGAGTCTACTATTGGTGAATCTGGGAACCCAATATGGAAGAACAGATTGGAGAGTTGGAAGGAGGAGAAGAATAAGAAGAAGAAGAAGAATAAGAAGGCAGCAAGTAAGGGAGGAAAAGAAGCTGCTGAAATTCCAACTGAGCAGCAGATGGAGGAGAAACAGTAAGGATGTGAATTGAAAACAGTACTATTTTAAATGATGTCTCCCTTTAGTTTATTGGTGTATGCTGATTCCAGCTTATGTTATGGTTTGGTCCTTCTTGATCAATTTCATTTACCATATGGGGAATATATTACACTTGAAACACTTGTGCCCTTGATGGATGAGATAGACAATAGGTCTCTAGTAATTGATCATAGTCATCAAAGCCTTGTCCCAACTATGTTGGGGTCAACTGCATGAATTCTGTATCGCCATTCCAGTTTATCCTAGTCCAAATCCTCGTATAGGTTGCACTTCTTCCAATCTATCCTCACAACTTTCATACATATCCGCTTTGACCTATCTGTTTCCTTGAGTGGCCATCAACCTATATAGAAAAACTTTCCCTTGTGGGCGCTGTTGCTAGCCTTCGTAATTGATATTCTACCCTATCATCAATTAGCAGACTGCTTTATGGAATTAATGAATCAACGTGGGCCAGGTTTCAGAAGTTCATAAATTAAATGGAAGGAAACAGAACAGGAAAGAAACCGACTCGTGCTTGAGAAGCCACTTAACAAGAGCTATTTCATCATGTTTGAAGTATTATGTGTGAAAAGGTGTTTTTTGTTAGTTTCTAGCATGTTTTCTTCCAGGTTATTGTTCAGTTCTTGGAGTTGGAGTCAGGGCCTTCCTCTGGGAGCTACGAGAAATTACCTGATATTCCGATTTCCCAATTTATTTCTTCAGTTTTATTTCTTTCATTCTTTGGACACAAATAATAAAGTCGATGATTGCTGGAAGTTTGAAATAGTAACAGGATTTGAGAAGGTAATTGATGCATTGTTACAGAATGTAATTAATCCATTTTTGAATAGCATCAGTGTCATCTACAGTCTGTGGATGGATAGTACCTGCTTGTTTATATCAAAATAATTTTGTACAAAAATGTTGAGATTTTCCTTTACTGATTAAAGATTTTTTATTCACAGGTCTGCAGAAGCTAGCGAACCACTTTCTAGAACTATTCCAATTCCTCCTAATATGCTCACGCCATACAGAGTTGTGATTATAATGAGATTGATAGTTCTCGGACTTTTCTTCCACTACAGAGTAACCAATCCTGTTGATAGTGCTTTTGGCCTGTGGTTGACATCTATAATCTGTGAAATCTGGTTTGCCGTGTCGTGGGTGTTGGATCAGTTTCCTAAGTGGGGCCCTGTCAATAGGGAGACATATATTGACAGGTTATCCTTAAGGTATGCCTCTGAAACTATAGAACTTATGAAACATACCCAAACAGGGAAGTTTGCATACAGTTCGGTGGATCTGGATATGCTGTCCTACTTTTCATGAAGATCCCTTGGGTCAAAGCCACCCCTTAATTGGTGGCGGGCTGAATCGCTCTAATTTGAGTAATATTCAGCTTTAGATTGTAGTAATTGGTGACATGATTAACTCACATGGTGACTCGAATTCAACTCAGCCATGATTCTGTCATCTGATGTATGCAATTGTGACTGTTGAGCACGCATCAATTAATCCATTGCTGTGTTGGTCATTGGGCCTCTTAAGCCTAGCTCACCTTGAGTCAAGCCTGGTTCTCTTTTTGTTAAGGCCTACAGGCTTGGATGAGGCCTTAGCTTTCTGCCCTGATTTATTAATGGGGTGGAAGTGGTAAGAGCTAAGTTGGGCCAATCAGAGCAGGCCTTCGGCCATCCTGCTTTAGGCTATGTTTTGGCTTTATATTTCAGGCGATTGGGTGGCCTGGGCCTATGTATGCTTGGTGGCCCAATCAGATGAGCCTGCCTGCAGTCTCAACAGGAATGGCTGTAATATTTTGCAAAGTTTTAGATCTGTAAGGGCTGGATTCAAGCCTTAATTTTAGTCACAGTGAGTCATTGAAGTAGCGTTGGATGAGTTTGGCCCTGCCTGGCCTGGCCAATGTTTTTATTCTGTGTGGAATCAAATCTTAAAATATTTTATTTATGCTTGCTTGAGCTTGGATCTAAACTATTGTATGGCTTTCAATAGTTAGGTTCTCCCTGACTATCAGGTTTCATGTCTTGTTGACTGGGCTTCGGCATAAAATTTTGAGGCCCAAATATAGATAGGGATGGGCTTAGCCTAGGTAGCTCCTGGTAGGCAATCTGCACTACTGGATCGTTCGTTTTTATATCCCAAAAAATTATGTTGTATTTAGAAGTATTCTCCCTTGGACGATCACCATACTCATTTCACCAGCAAATTGTGGTGAAAATTTTATTTGTATGACATGTTATCTTCGAACTAGGTGTATTCTATCTTTGATTTAACCTTTAAATTATATTTTCTGGTCATTTTTTCCTATTTTGATATCCTGTGTTTTGTGTAGTTAGTCGTAAACATAAACAAACTGACTAATGAAAAAAGCCTTTAAATTGGCAGTACTTTCTATGTCATTGAAGCCATGAGATGGTGATCTCACTCTTCAATTTGTTCACAGGTTTGAAAGAGAGGGTGAATCCAATGACCTTGCTGCTGTGGACTTCTTTGTTAGTACAGTCGACCCATTAAAAGAACCTCCACTGATCACTGCCAATACTGTGCTTTCAATTCTTGCTGTGGATTACCCTGTTGAAAAAGTCTCCTGCTACGTTTCTGACGATGGTTCTGCTATGCTTACATTCGAATCTCTTGCGGAAACCGCAGAATTTGCAAGAAAGTGGGTCCCTTTCTGCAAGAAATTTTCAATTGAGCCACGAGCACCTGAATTCTATTTTTGTCAAAAGATCGACTATTTGAAGGATAAAGTACAACCTTCTTTTGTTAAAGAGCGCAGAGCAATGAAAGTAAGCATTTGAACTCCTGCTAAACTACAATATTACAGTTCCCAGAATGGTGTCTGCAACTTTGGTATTATTAGCACAGACCCTTATGGCTGGAAACATGCATTTTAAGCCATTAATGTGATAGCATGCATCAAAATTTAGAAACATAAAAACATATATTTTATAAATGATATTCAGGTGCAGATGTCTTGCAACGTACAGCACAGCCAGCGGGGCCCCCCTTTGATCAATCCTTTCCAACCCCGACACACACTGCTGCCACCTTGAATTTCATGGATCCCATTCTTTTACACCAATCTGAATGGGACTTAACCATTGAACTGAATTTTTTTTAAAGATGCATTATAAAACCATTAAATTTAAGGGCCACAGATCAAGGGGCTAGGATGATGAGATGGACTTGAAAATTTTCACACAAATGGCTGACATCTAGATGTTCCTATCAACCCGCCCAGATAGATGGGGCCCCTGTTGTGCCTGACAGGCCAGTTTGCAGCGTATTCAATGCAGTAATCTGCACCTGATCAGAGCTATATATATATATATATATTTATATATATATATATATATATTATATATATATATATATTATATATATATATATATTTATATATATATATAATTGGCAGTGAATCAATTTTGGTGTTCTTTTGCAGAGAGATTATGAAGAATTTAAAGTGAGGATCAATGCTTTAGTGGCAAAGGCTCAAAAAACGCCAGATGAAGGTTGGATAATGCAGGATGGGACATCTTGGCCAGGAAATAATCCCCGTGATCATCCTGGCATGATTCAGGTTTGATCAATTTACATCCTAGGTGATTTTTAGAAGGCATGGATGTACTGATTTTATCAAAAGTGCTCTAGATTTTTCAATACCTTCAAATGCTTTTCATAACATTACAATGGTTGAGATTTATTTTAGCTGCCAATATTTTGTTTCCAATAGTTTGTTCTTTCACGAATGATTTTTGTTCTTTCTTGGATTATATTTTAATAGGTACATTAAGCATGCTATGGAATCCCATCAATGAAGATTCGTGGTTTTTTCCTTTTACATTCTTCATTTAAATATTTTGTTGTTCTTCAGCTAAAATTCTTAGTGTTTTATACGAAGAGCATGGTTTTTGCTTGGTGTTCCAAATTATGCCTGAATTTGTTGTGTGGAATTTATTTTCCAGTTCGATTATTAATTGAAAATGTGGAACTGGGTATCTTGCAATTTCAGGAAACTACTTGTCATCCCTTTATAAAGTTTTGCAGTCTTTTGTGAATATCTTTTACTTTTAGATCTGAACTTTGTTAGGTCTTCGATTCTTGGATGTCTTATGAAAAAACGCATCTTCTTTTATAAATTATTTTTTCCGTAGTTAAGAAATATAGGTATTTCCCATTTTTTAAAGTCATTGGAGCTTTTGTAATTCACCGAAAATTTAGGAACATCTGTGTGAGGAGGCTCCATACCCTCCTTACTAGGCCAAGAATTTGGTATCATTTTCCTTTTACGGAGCCTTTTTTTTTTTACCATTAACCTAACATACAAAGTCTATCTTGGATATGACTCCACATCTGATGATTTCTGCAGGTTTTTCTAGGACATAGTGGTGCCCATGACATAGAAGGAAATGAGCTTCCTCGACTGGTTTATGTCTCAAGAGAGAAGAGACCTGGGTACCAACACCATAAAAAGGCCGGTGCCATGAATGCCTTGGTAATCTCCACAGTACCCTAGTAATTCTTCAAGAAAGGATTTTAATCAGCTGGATCTAATTTAGGCTTCAATTATAACCCTTTCAGGTTAGAGTGTCTGCAGTTCTCACAAATGCTCCTTTTATTCTCAACCTTGACTGTGATCACTATGTTAATAATAGCAAGGCAGTTCGTGAAGCTATGTGCTTCATGATGGATCCACAGGTCGGTAGAGATGTCTGCTATGTTCAATTTCCTCAGAGATTCGATGGCATTGATCGCAGTGACCGATATGCCAACCGGAACATAGTCTTTTTTGATGTAAGCATTGTAACAACCATTTATTTTTCCACACAGGTTCAGAAAACCACAGTCCTTATATTTTACCACTATTCTCAGGTTAACATGAAAGGCCTTGATGGCATCCAAGGACCAATGTATGTGGGGACTGGTTGTGTTTTCAACAGGCAGGCTCTCTATGGCTATGGGCCTCTGTCTTTACCCAGCCTTCCTAAGGCTTCTTCATCTTGTTCATGGTGCTGCTGTTGCTGCTGCTGTCGCTCTAAGAAAGCTTCTAAGAATCAATCTGAAATCTACCGAGATTCAAAAAGGGAGGATCTTGATGCCGCAATTTTTAACCTCAGAGAAATTGATAGTAAGTGGTTTGCATGTGACCATATGTTGTTAAAGTAACTTAACATGTATAATAATATGCTACTATTCCATGCAGACTATGATGAGTATGAGAGGTCACTTCTGATTTCCCAGACAAGTTTTGAGAAGACTTTTGGCTTATCTACTGTTTTCATCGAATCCACAATGATGGAGAATGGGGGTGTACCTGAGTCTGTAAATCCATCAACCCTGATTAAGGAAGCAATCCATGTCATTAGCTGTGGGTATGAGGAAAAAACTGAATGGGGAAAAGAGGTACACTGCCTCCTGTTCTTATTATATTCTTATAAAAAGAAGAGGATGTGAATTATTGACATTAATGTATATTTGTTTCTTCACTAATGACATGCAGTGCCAATTTCTATTGTCTCTCAGATTGGCTGGATATATGGGTCTGTAACAGAGGATATTTTGACTGGTTTTAAGATGCACTGCCGTGGGTGGAGATCAATTTATTGCATGCCCCTAAGGCCAGCATTCAAAGGATCAGCACCTATCAACCTCTCTGACCGGCTGCACCAGGTTCTTCGATGGGCTCTTGGATCAGTAGAGATCTTCCTTAGCAGACACTGTCCCCTGTGGTATGGTTTTGGGGCTGGCCGCCTAAAATGGCTACAAAGACTGGCATATGTAAACACCATAGTGTACCCATTCACATCACTCCCTCTCATTGCGTACTGCTCACTGCCTGCAATATGTCTTCTCACTGGAAAATTTATCATACCAACGGTAATCTCTCCTTTCAGATTCAATTTTCAATTCCTGTAAAGAGAATGCTATAGTATTAAAAACATATACCACAAGATTATTTCAAATTAGGAAAGGACAATAGTCTGAAAACTCGTTGCCCGCAAACTCCCAATGGTAGAAAGTAATGGACCCATGCCTGTGCAAGTGAACACCCCCTGAAATGCTTGCGTCCCAAATGTACAGGTGATGTCAATCCATGGACTAGGAAACCCTTTTGAATTTGTTTATGATTGGAGGATCCCAGAAGTAGATCCAACTTGTTTTCCCCCCTTCTCTGTGTTCTAATTGCCGAAGTTTCTTTTACTCTCTCGTTCTTGTTCCTTTTCTGAGTGATTTCAACTCTAGGGATCTTAATGACTGTTCTTTATGATACCCTAATCCTGTCTCCTGTCATCTACTTCAGCTTTCAAACCTTGCAAGTGTGTGGTTTCTTGGCCTCTTCATCTCCATTATCCTGACCAGTGTCCTGGAACTGCGATGGAGCGGTGTGGGCATTGAAGATTGGTGGCGTAATGAACAGTTCTGGGTGATAGGAGGTGTATCTGCGCATCTCTTTGCTGTATTTCAAGGATTTCTGAAGATGGTTGCAGGTGTGGACACCAATTTCACAGTGACAGCAAAAGCTTCTGAAGATTCTGATTTTGGTGAGCTCTATATGATCAAGTGGACAACACTTTTGATCCCTCCAACAACTCTGCTGGTTGTCAATTTGGTGGGGGTTGTTGCTGGATTCTCTGACGCGTTGAATGGTGGCTATGAAGCTTGGGGTCCCCTTTTTGGGAAGGTCTTTTTTGCAATTTGGGTGATCCTTCATCTATATCCTTTCCTCAAGGGTCTCATGGGGAGGCAGAACCGCACTCCAACAATAGTTGTCCTTTGGTCCGTTCTGTTGGCATCTGTATTCTCGCTCCTTTGGGTTAAGATTGATCCATTCTTGAGCAACACCGATAGTTCCAGTGGCAGCCAGGGCTGCATTTCGATCGATTGTTAGTCTTCTGATTGGTAGTGGAGAATCCTATGTTGTTGCCATATGAAGCACAATATCAGCTCTGAAGCAGATTTTGATATGCCGATTTTCTTGCATTCTCTTATTTGTGTGCAACGATATTTGGACATTTCAGTTACTGTCTTAGAAGTATTAGAATTGCTTTTTCCATGTTAAATATTGGGTGAGTCGCAGCCATTGGGAACTGATATTTCTGGTTTGAAGTGTACATGCTTATTTTATCAGCGGAATGAGTGACAGTAAAAAAAAAATTCTAATGAGTTTTGTTTTTATATGTAAAATGGGGTTTGGGAGAATGAATTTCTTTCTTTTCCAATGCAAACTAATGAGGGCACATTTAGATGTCTTCCCTGATGCTGATTTGGGCAGGTCCATCGGATTTTGAAGCTAATAAAATGACAGAAATCCTAAGGTCTGATCAATGTCTTCATAAACTCAACTGCAGGTAATCTGGTTTGTGTAAATGACAATTAGATAAAGGGTGAGTTTCTATTTTACAGTTCATTTCAACAACTTGCATCAAATGGCAGGATTTATACAAGGTGCACCTAGAAGGTGGTTTGGTTGGTGGCTGATGAAAAGTGTTATTGAGAATGGTTGTATTGTAGTTGTTTTGAATTAAGCCTTAGGTAAAATAAATAATAAAACTTCCATTTTTTGGATATTGTCTTAATTGAAACCTTATCCCTTTCCTTTGGGGTTAGCTTTGTGAGTTCTACTTTTGCACTGTTTAAAGCATGCTCTTTCTCTAGGATTATGACTTGAAGTAGAAATAGATTCTCAAGTTCATTTTTATGACCGATTGCTTATTTGACACGTTCTTTTTCATCACTAGAGACTGACACACAGCAAAATGCGGAATCTCTCAGAGTTTATTAATCAATTATAACATGTATTATTCCATGTTTTAAACAGTGCCTTTCTTGCCTCTTCACATTTCTTAACTTATTTATGATATAGCAGGTCAGGACAATAAAAAGAATTGGAAAAGGGGAAAGTTGGGGGTTTGGGTGGGGGTGGTCTTTGTTGGGCTCGGCCCTCTTGATCCAAGTTGACTCGATTCACACTCTAGGCACAACAACATATGAAAAATACAAAATTTTGTTCTGTTTCATTTATTAACAATGATTTTAAGTTGTTATAGGTACCTGCATTTGTTTTTCATTCAGTCCATTGAATAGTACCACCAATTTTCAAGTGCTTGAAATCTTTAAACAAAGTGTCTTTGATCTTTTGAAATCAATGTGAAAATGCCCGTAAGAGCCTCCTACAACCTTTTCTATTAGAAAAAAAAAAAAGAAGAAGGAAATAAGTGCCTATAGGTCCCAAAGATCATAGAAATTTAATGCAAGACATTTGGTGGTGGGTATGAATCTGACCTGAAGCCACAAGTAGACAAGAAGAGACAGTTGAAACGAATAAAAATCAGAAATGAAACCAACACCAAACAAGATTGAGACTTTTCCTCTCATTTTTCCCTTCCCACCATTTCTTTGTTTCTGCAACTGAAATCCCAACCTCTGATGATGCTAACTACCCAACCTCCACCATCCAACAATCAACCTCTCCTGTCTCCTACAAAGACAATGTTGAATGCGCCAACCCCTCTTCATGCCCACTCCAAAACTCAAGCTTTGTTTAGGGTTTCCATCTTTCTTCCTTTCAACAAGAAGACGAAGAAGAAGAAGAAAATCCTGGTTAGGGTTTTGTATTTCGGTTTTGGTTCTTGAATTGGGGCTGAAACCATGATGGAATCTGCAGTTCCTCCTTGCAACACCTGCGGCGAACCCATCGGTTTTAGAGAAAACGGAGAGGTTTTTGTCGCCTGCTATGAATGCAATTTTCCCGTTTGTCAGGACTGTTATAATTATGAGCTCAATGAAGGTGGGAAATGCTGCCTGAGATGCAGCGCTCCCTACGTTCGTGCTTCAGGTTAGTTTTCCACTTCAGTTTTGTATCTGCTTCTTTTGGTTCATTTGTAAAGTTTTCATCACCAAGTGGATGATCATATGGGAGTGTTTATAATTAGTATCTTAATTGCTTTTAGCATTTGATTATCACGAGTAAGTGGCAATTGAGTTTTTGCAAATGGTTTTGCGCATCAGTTGAGTGAGGAAATTTTAATTTGGGCAGAGTTTGGTTATAATTGCTGTAGTATGTAACAGAAAACTGTCTTTTTGGAGGGAATTGCAAGGACGCATTAGCGATTTCTGATTTGGATAAAGAATTGACATTGGGGTTTTCTTGAATGACTTGAGTACTTTTTCCTTGTACATTGTGCATATACTTCTCTCTGGTTAAAGTGATTTGCGTATTCTTTGCTATTCACTTTCCATTGAAGGATGATTAACGAGGGCTTTCTTTTATATATTTCAATTCTGGGCTTGTGGGACCAGCAGATGGCATATTTATCCCCAAAGATTTGGGTTGCTGGAACAACCAAACTGCTTCATACATGTTTTGAGGTTCCCTTACTGATATAATGAACCATGGTTTAAAAAATCGGTCGAGTCCAAGTCAACTCGGACTCGGCACATACCGAGTTGGGTCCAATGGGAATTGGACTCGAATCATGCTACTCAGCCGAGTCCTAATGCGAACTCGGCCCTCCAACCAAATTTCTTGGAAATTGGGACTTGGCCCGACTCGGCCAAGTCGACTCAGTCTAGGCCATGGCTGAGTCGGGTCCCGAGTCCAATTTTTTAAACCTAGTAACGAATAAGTATTTTCCAAGTTAAAACTTTTTTTTTTCAAACTCATTTTATGTTCTTGTAATTAAAATTGTCTATATAATTCCCAATGGTGATCAGTCTATTAAAAATTTTAAATCTCTCTGTAACTGTGTCTGCAAATTTCTTTCCAGACTTGTGAGGATCTTCATTTAGTTTCAGTTTTTATCCAGACTGACAGATCTTAGTCACCGAGTGATCAGTGTATGTGTATGTTATGCATCTGCCAAAACTGGGATCAATCCAGATTGATTTAATTTTGTGTTCTCCATCTTTATTCTGTTGAATGAAGCCCATCTGTGATGAATTCAACTCCCTCACTTACTTTTTTTTTTTTAATATTAACTCCCTCACACTCATTACCACCATGGGTTGGCACAATAGGTTCAAGTATCATATCAGACCCTGTATCGGCCCAGCAAAAAACAATAAAGATCTTCCATGTGTTAGATCAGTGTACCAGCTGTATTGATTTTATTTTATTTAAATGAAGATTTGAAATAATAGTCTATATCGTCCCAGGTTGGCCTTAATGGCAATATGTATCAGCCCACATTGGCCATTTGCACAATATAGGTGTAAACTAGGTTTGTACAAGTTTTCTTGAAATACTGAGACGTATCAGCTGATACAGTATGTATCCTTTGATATTTAAAACCATGATTGGCACTGATCAGTCCTTTATTCACTGTTCAATTGAATCTTTAAAAAGATGGACAGCTAATAAACTATTAAACTTGGAGGCCCTTAAATGAGGGGGTAGGATAATCGAATAGGGTTAATTTTTTGTCCGATCCTAATCCGTGATAAGAACTATGATCCCAACGGCGCCTCAAAGAGGGAAGCACAAAATGATATCAACCCCTGTTGATACAAGTCATGCTGCACATTAATATGTATATACATCAACGTAATCCTATCAAAGACATTGCTCCTATAGACAATATGTGAAATGTTCTGTATGACCAAACCATAGTCACCCCAAATTGACACTTCTCTTACTAGGAGATCGTCTCTAGCACTTACTTTCACTGCTGATTTTGAGGCCTGAAAATCCATACTCCATCCCCCGCCACACAGAAAGCCCCATCATTCATGGTCGCCCAAGGTGAGCTGCACAAAGTGCTGCTCAAGTGTTGCTTAATGGTATTGTCAGTCATGTGATCACTCCAAGAATTTGTTTTCCTATGACATAAATATTCTAGTTCAATGGCTTAAGATCTTTCATTGAGAAATTAAGAGATGGAATTTTCAGAGAACTCGCTGGCTAAGGTTGAGGAGGTACCATGCAAAAGTTCAACCATGGCAACCCATCTCAGCGGCAATCAGGTATGGGTTCTTTTTTCTGAATGTCCACTCTTTTGTGTGGTAAACATGTGATGTGGCTTTGCCAATCAGATGGGATAAAATGGTAAAACTGCTGCTTCTTGTTTTATTTGTGGCTGATTTCCTCACAATTGTCATTTCATAAGTGTATACCAAACATTGAATCAAATCCCAGCCAAAAATAGATCCAACTTAACTGTTGGAGGTACATTGAGCCGCTTGTGATTTAGTTGAGTTGACTCAGTTTTTGTGGTCACCAAGTTGGATCCAAAACTGAGATTTGATTCCTTGGTACAAAATCTTCAATACAACTGGGAGTGTATTCATTTTGTATTTGCCTTCTAATTTTATAGGGCAATGCTGGTCATGTTAGAAATTTAAGTAATATCTCAGCAGCAGAAACCGGTAAGTTGTCTTCTTTATTATTTGTGAGTTGAGTGATCCTTCTACTATCATGTTTTATTGGCTTCTCTATTGTCGTTAATGATAGCATTCAAAGTTTGTTAACATTAACTATCTGATGTTATTTTGAAGAGTCTACTATTGGTGAATCTGGGAACCCAATATGGAAGAATAGATTGGAGAGTTGGAAGGAGGGGAAGAATAAGAAGGCTGCAAGTAAGGAAGGAAAAGAAGCTTCTGAAATTCCAACTGAGCAGCAGATGGAGGAGAAACAGTAAGGATGTGAATTGAAAACAGTAATATTTTAAATGACGTCTCCATTTAGTTTATTGCTGTATGATGATGCCAGCTTATGTTATGGTTTGATCCTTCTTTATCGATTTCATTTACCACGTGGGGAATATGTTGCCCTTGAAACATTTGTGCTCTTGATGGATGAGATAGACAATAGGTATCTAGTTATTGATCATAGTCATCTAAGCCTTGTCCCAACTATGTTGGGGTCAACTGCATGAATTTTGTATCACCATTCCAGTTTATCCTAGGCCAAATCCTCGTATAGGTTGCACTTATTCCAATCTATCCGTACAACTTTCATCCGTATCGACTTTGACCTACCCTTTTCCTTGAGGGGCCATCAACCTCATGGGCATTGTTGCTAGCCTGCATAACTGATATTGTACTCCGTTATCAATTAGCAGACTGCTTTATGGAATTAATGCATCAACATTGACCATGTTTCAGAAGTTCTTGGATTGAATGGAAGGAAATAGAACATGATTGAAACCGACTTGTGATTGAGAAGCCAGTTTATTTCTGTTGTAACCTTGATATACATTGTTACACCATTCTCTATCAGCTTACGCTTTTAGAGTAAGTGGTTGTCAACATGGTATCAGAGCGGGAGGTTGAGTGTTTAAATCCCCATAGTTGTTGTGCCTTGTGTTCTCCCACAGATTGTGTGATTCTCGTGTGGAGCCCTCTGTATTCTCCCATGGAAGGTGTAATTTCCGTGAAGGAGCCCGCACGTGCAAGGGGGTATTGTAACCCTAATATACATTGTTTCACCGTTCTCTATCAGCTTAAGCTTTTAGAGTAAGTGGTTGTCAACAATTTTCTCATGTTTGAACTTTGAGGGTTTTTTTTTTTTTTGGTTAGATAAAGTGTTTGGTATTTTGTAGCATATTTTCTTCTAGGTTTTATTGTTCAGTTCTTCGGTTGGAGTCAAGGCCTTCCTCTGGGAGCTACAGAAAATTAACTGATATTCTGATTTCCCAGTTTATTTCTTTCATTCTTTGGCCACAAGTAATAAAGTTGATGATTATTGGGAATTTGAAATAGTAACAGGATTTGAGAAGGTAATTGATGCATTGTTACAGAATGTAATTAATCCATTTTTGAAAAGCATCACTGTCATCTACACTGTGGAAGGATAGTACTTGCTTGTTTATATCAAAATGATTTTATACAAAAATGTTAAGATTTACCTTTACTGATTTAAGATTATTTATTCACAGGTCTGCAGAAGATGAAGAACCACTTTCTAGAACTATTCCAATTCCTCCTAATTTGCTCACGCCATACAGAGTTGTGATTATAATGAGATTGATAATTCTTGGACTTTTCATGCAGTACAGAGTAACCAATCCTGTTGATAGTGCTTTTGGACTGTGGTTGACGTCTATAATCTGTGAAATCTGGTTTGCCATATCGTGGGTGTTGGATCAGTTTCCTAAGTGGTCCCCTGTCAATAGGGAGACATATATTGACAGGTTATCCTTAAGGTATGCCTCTGAAACTGCAGAACTTATGAAACATACCCAAACAGGGAAGTTTACGTACAGTTCGGTGGATCTGGATATGCTGTCCTACTTTTCATGAAGATCCCTTGGGTCAAAGCCACCCCTTAATTGGCGGTGGTCTGAATCACTCTAATTTGAGTAACATTCAGCTTTAGATTGAAGTAATTGGTGACATGATAAACTCACATGGTGATTCGAATTCAACTCAGCCATGATTCTGTCAACTGATGTATGTAATTGTGATTGTTGCGCACCCATCAATTAATCCATCACAGTGCTGGTCATTGGGCCTCTAAGCCTAGCTCACCTTGGGTCAAGCCTGGGTCTCTTTTTGTTAAGGCCTACAGGCTTGGATGAGGCCTAGCTTTCTGCCCTTATTTATTAATGGGGTGAAAGTGGTTAGCCTAAGTTGGGCCACTCAGAGCATGTCCTAGGCCATCCTGCTTTAGGCTGAATTTTGGATTTATAATTTAGGCTTTTGGGTGGCCTGGGCCTATGTATGCTTGGTGGCCCAATCAGATGAGCCTGCAGTCTCAACAAGAATGGATTTAATGTTTTGAAAAAATTTAGATCTGTAAGGGCTGGATTCGGGCCTTAATTTTAGTCACGGTGAGTCATTGAAGTACCCTGGCCAATGTTTTTATCCTGTGTGGAATCAAGTTTTAAAATATTTTATTGATGCTTGCTTGAGCTTGGATCTAAACTATTTAATGGCTTTCAATAGTTGGGTTCTCCCTAACTATCAGGTTTCATTTCTTGTTTATTGGGCTTGGGCATAAAATTTTGAGGCCCAAATATAGATTGAGAAGGGCTTAGCCTAGGTAGCTCCTGGTAGGTGATCTACACTTATGGATTGTCCGTTTTTATTTCCCAAAAAATTATGTTGTATTTACATGTATTCTCCCTTGGATGATCATCATACTAATTCTCATTAGCATATTGTGGTGAGAATTTTATTTGTTTGATGTTTTATCTTCAAGCTAGGTGTATTCTATCTTTCTTGAGATTAAACCTTTAAATTATATTTGCTGGTCAATTTTTCCCATTTCGAGATCTTGTGTTTTGTGTAGTTAGTAGTCAACATAAACAAACCGACTAATGAAAGAAGCCGGTAAATTGTCAGTACTTTCTATGTCATTGTAGCCATGAGATGGTGATCTCACTCTTCAATTTGTTCACAGGTTTGAAAGAGAGGGTGAATCCAATGACCTTGCTGCTGTTGACTTTTTTGTTAGTACAGTCGACCCATTAAAAGAACCTCCACTGATCACTGCCAATACTGTGCTTTCAATTCTTGCTGTGGATTACCCGGTAGAAAAAGTCTCCTGCTATGTTTCTGATGATGGTTCTGCTATGCTTACATTCGAATCTCTTGCGGAAACCGCAAAATTTGCAAGAAAGTGGGTCCCTTTCTGCAAGAAATTTTCAATTGAGCCACGAGCACCTGAATTCTATTTTTCTCAAAAGATAGACTATTTGAAGGATAATATACAACCTTCTTTTGTTAAAGAGCGCAGAGCAATGAAAGTAAGCATTTGAACTCCTGCTAGTGCTAACTACAATTAATTTTCGGACCCTTATGGCTGGACACATGCACTTTTTAGCCATTAACGTGATGGCATGCATCATAATTTAGAAACATAAAAAAAAAAAATTTTATAAATGATATTCAGCTGCAGATGTCTTCAACTTGCAGCACAGCCAGTGGGGCCCACCTGGGCTCCCTGTGATCAATCCCATCACACACTGCTACCACCTTGAATGTCACAGATCCCTTTTTTTTACACCAATCCAAATGGGACATACCATTGGACTGTTTTTTTTTTTTTATTATTATTATTTAAGATGCATTATAAAACTGTTAAACTTAAGGGCCACAGATCAAGGGGCTAGGATGATGAGATAGACTTGAGATTTTGCACACACCCCCCACCCCAAAGATTGATGGAACCCCCGGTATGCTTCACAAGCAAGTTTGCACAGTATTTAGAACTGGATTTTTCAGTTCCATCAGGCCAAAAATAGAGATAGTCGACTTTGATTATGTGACCAGCACTGTTTTAGCTTAGGATAACATAAGCTGCAACTTAGGAGAGCCCCTCTCATATATATATATATATATATATATATATATATATATATATATATATAGCACGGACCTCTCTGGGGCCGTCGTGTCCGTGTCGGACACGGACACGCTACAGACACGCTCGGACACGTGTCAGAATCGCTAAAAAGAATATCATATTTATTGTTTTATATTTTATATTCCGGACACGTTGGGGACATGCTTGGGACACACTGGGACACGTTGGGGACACGCTGGCCTTTTTTAATTGGAAAAAAAAAAATTAATTAGAGTAAAAAAGGAAAAGAAAACGGGGTTGTTTGTAAAAAGTCATAACTTAAGAGGAAAATGGGGCTCTTTTAATTCGTCCATCCAACTCCAGCCCTAAATGAAAGAAAAAAAACCTCATTCGTCCGTCCAGCCCTAAACGAAAGAGAAAAAACCCCATTCGTCCGTCCAGTCCTAACGAAAAAAGAAGAAAAAGAAGATATGCTATGTCAGCATGTCCGTGTCTATGTATATGATTAGATATGATTAGATTTTATTATTATTATTATTATTATTATCATTAAATATTAACGTGTCCCCGACGTGTCCATGTCCTACTTTTTGAGAAATGCCATGTCAGCGTGTCCGTGTCCCGTGTCCGTGTCCATGCTTCTGAGTGTGTGTGTGTGTGTGGGAGATGCTCTTGTGAGATTACCTCCCATGGTTCTAAGAGAGTAAGGGTGGGGGCCCTCACATCCATATCTAATGCCAAATGTGAGGGCCCCCACCCCTCACTCTCATAGAACCATGGGAGGTACTCTCACAAGAGCTTCTCCCATACGTGTGTGTGTGTGTGTGTGTGTGTGTGTGTGTGTGTGTGTGTGTGTTTGGGGAGGGGGGGTGGTTTGTTTGAGACATTGGCAGTGAAGTACAATTGGATTTCTTTGCAGAGAGATTATGAAGAGTATAAAGTGAGGATCAATGCTTTGGTAGCAAAGGCTCAAAAAACCCCAGATGAAGGTTGGACAATGCGGGATGGGACACCTTGGCCGGGAAATAACCCCCGTGACCATCCTGGCATGATTCAGGTTTGAACAATTTACTTCCTAGGTGATTGTTAGATGGCATGGACGTATTGATTTTATCAAAAGTGCTCTATATTTTTCAAGATCCTCAAACACTTTTCATAACATTTCAATGGCTGTGATTTATTTTAGCAGAGCAGCCAATATTTTGTTCTCTCAGGAACGATGTTTGTTCTTTCTAGGATCATATTTGAATTGGTACATTAAGCATGCTACAGAATCCTGTCTATGTAGATTTCTGGTTTTTCCCTTTTGCATTCTTCATTTTAATGTTTTGTTGTTCTTCAGCTAAAATTCATAGTGTTCTATATGAAGAGCATGGTTCTGGCTTGGTATTCCAAATTATACCTGAATTTGTTGTGTGAAGGTTATTTTCCAGTTCGATTATTAATTGAAAATGTGGAACTGGGTATTGTACAATTTCAGGAAACTATTTGTCATCCCTTTATAAAGTTGTCATGCAGTTTTCTTGTGAACAATATCATTTACTTTTAGATCTGAACTTAATTAGGTCTTTGATTCTTGGATGTCTTGTTGAAAAAAAACCCATCTTCTTTTAAGAATTCTTTTTTCGATAGTTAAGAAATATAGGTATTTCCCATTTTTTATAGCCATTGGAGCTTTTGTAATTCACCGAGAACTTAGGGACGTGTGTGAGGAGGCTCCATATCTTCCTTACTAGATCAAGAGTTTGGTATCATTTTCCTTTCAGTTTTATAGCACCCCTTTTAACCATTAACCAAACATACAAAATCTATCCTGGATGTAACTCCATATCTTATGATTTCCACAGGTTTTTCTTGGACACAGTGGTGCCCGTGACATAGAAGGAAATGAGCTTCCTCGACTGGTTTATGTCTCAAGAGAGAAGAGACCTGAGTACAAACACCATAAAAAGGCCGGTGCCATGAATGCCTTGGTAATCTCCACAATATGCTAGTAATTCTTCAAGAATGGATTTTAAGCAACTGGATCTAATTTAGGCTTCAATTATAACCCTTTCAGGTTAGAGCGTCTGCAGTTCTCACAAATGCTCCATTTATTCTCAACCTTGACTGTGATCACTATGTTAATAATAGCAAGGCAGTTCGCGAAGCTATGTGCTTCATGATGGATCCACAGGTCAGTAGAGATGTAAGCTATGTTCAATTTCCTCAGAGATTCTATGGCATTGATCGCAGTGACCGATACGCCAACCAGAACATAGTCTTCTTTGATGTAAGCATTGTAACAGCAATTTATTTTTCCAGACAGGTTCAGAAAACCAGTCCTTAATATTTTACCACTATTTTCAGGTTACCATGAAAGGCCTTGATGGCATCCAAGGACCTTTGTATGTGGGGAATGGTTGTGTTTTCAACAGACAGGCTCTCTATGGCTATGGGCCTCTGTCTTTACCCGGCCTTCCTAAGGTGGCTTCATCTTGCTCATGGTACTATGACAGTTGCTGCCGTCGCTTTAAGAAAACTTCTAAGACTCAAGCTGAAATTTACCAAGATTCAAAAAGAAAAGATTTTGATGCCGCAATTTTTAACCTCAAAGAAATTGATAGTAAGTGGTTTGGGTGTGACCATATGTTGTTAAAGTTACTTAACGTGTCTAATAATATGCTACTATTCCATGCAGACTATGATGAACATGAGAGGTCACTTCTGATTTCACAGAGGAGTTTTGAGAAGACTTTTGGCTTATCTACTGTTTTCATCGAATCCACAATGATGGAGAATGGGGGGGTACCTGAGTCTGTAAATCCATCAACCCTGATTAAGGAAGCAATCCATGTCATTAGCTGTGGGTATGAGGAAAAAACTGAATGGGGAAAAGAGGTACACCGCCTCCTGTTCTTATAATATTCGTATTAAAAGAAGAGGATGTGAATTATTGACGTTAATATATCTTTGTTTCTCCACTAATGACATGCAGTGCCAATTTCTCTTGTTTCTCAGATTGGCTGGATATATGGGTCTGTAACTGAGGATATTATAACTGGTTTTAAGATGCACTGCCGTGGGTGGAGATCAATTTACTGCATGCCTCCAAGGCCAGCATTCAAAGGATCAGCACCTATCAACCTCTCTGACCGGCTGCACCAGGTTCTTCGATGGGCTCTTGGATCAGTAGAGATCTTTCTTAGCAGACACTGTCCCCTGTGGTATGGTCTTGGGGGTGGCCGCCTAAAATGGCTACAAAGACTGGCGTATATAAACACCACAATGTACCCATTCACATCATTCACCCTCATTGCATACTGCTCACTGCCTGCAATATGCCTCCTCACTCGAAAATTTATCCTACCAACGGTAGTCTCTTCTTTCAGATTCAATATTCAATTCCTAGAAAGAGTATGCTATAGTATTAAAAACTACCACAAGGTTTTTTCAAATTAGTAAAGGACAGTAGCCTGAAAACTCATTGCCCGCAAACTCCCAATGGTAGAAAACTAATGGACATGTGCCTTTGCAAGTGAACACCCCCTGAAATGCATGAGTCCCAAATGTACAGGTAACATCAATCCATGGACCCGTTAAATCGATCCAAGGGCTAGGGTGCACTTATCCTACCTTTTTGAATTTGTTTATGATTGGAGGAGCCCAGAAGTAGATCCAACTAGTTTTTTTTTTTGTTCTTCTCGTCTTGTTCTAATTGACGAAGTTTCCTTTAATCTCTCATTCTTGTGCCTTTTCTAAGTGATTTCAACTATAGGGATCTTAATGACTATTTTTTATGATACCCTAATCCTATCTCCTGTCATCTGCTGCAGCTTTCAAACCTTGCAAGTGTGTGGTTTCTCAGCCTCTTCACCTTCATTATCTTGACCAGTGTCTTGGAACTTCAATGGAGCGGTGTGGGTATTGAAGATTGGTGGCGGAATGAACAGTTTTGGGTGATAGGAGGTGTATCTTCGCATCTCTTTGCTGTATTTCTAGGATTTATGAAGTTGGGTGGAGGTATTAACCCCAATTTCAAAGTAACAGCAAAAGCTTCTGATGATTCGGAGTTTGGTGAGCTCTATGTTACCAAGTGGACAACACTTTTGATCCCTCCAACAACTCTGCTGGTTGTCAATTTGGTGGGGGTTGTTGCTGGATTCTCTGACGCGTTGAATGGTGGCTATGAAGCTTGGGGTTCCGTTTTTGGGAAGGTCTTTTTTGCAATTTGGGTGATCCTTCATCTATATCCTTTCCTCAAGGGTCTCATGGGGAGGCAGAACCGCACTCCAACAATGGTTGTCCTCTGGTCCATTCTGTTGGCATCTGTATTCTCACTCCTTTGGATTCAGATCAATCCATTCTTGAGCGACGCTGATAGTTCCGCTAGCAAACAGACCTGCATTTCAATTGATTGTTAGAGTCTTCTGATTGGTACAGGAGAATCCTATGTTGTTGCTATATGAAGCATGATATCAGCTCAGAAGCAGATTTTGATACAAATGCTGATTTTCTTGCATTCTCTAATTTGTGTATAACGATATTTGGAAGTTTAAGTTACTGTCTTAGAAGTATTAGAATTGCTTTTAACCATGATTGTTTAATATTCGGCGAGTCACAGCCTTTGGGAACTTGTATTTCTGGTTTGAAGAAGTGTACATTTTTATTATGGGCGGAATGAGTGAAGGTGATTTTTTTTCTCATGAGTTTGTGTTTTTTCTATGTAAAACGGCGTTTGGGCGAATGAATTCCCTTTCTTTTCCAATGCAAACTAGTGCCCCTTATGCTTATTTGGGCAGGTCCATCGGATTTTGAAACTAATAAAATGACACAAAAGTCCTAAGGTCTCATCAACGCCTTCATAAACCCAAGTGGTGGTAATGTGGTTTGTGTTAATGCCAAGTAGATAATGGGAGAGTTGGAAGGAATTACAAAAGGTGCACCTAGGATAGGAGAATTCATAGAATAAGTAAAATTCTCCAAATGTTGTCCTTCAAGTGTAATTCCAAATCCTCTTCACGTGTAGCATTTGAAATGCTGGAATTCAAAAAACTCAAAATGTTATTTGTGGCTTTTCAGGTGGATTGAAAGTGTTGGAATTTAGAATTCTAGCAAAAGAGCAATGACATTTGAAATAAGGAGTGGAGAGTCTCCATGTCAATGTAAGAAATCCCCACCATGAGAAATTCTCGTCAGGAATTCCCCCTAAAATATAAGCTCTAAGGGGATGTTTGGGTAATTTACTTATGCAGGGAATTGAAGCGGGTGAAAACAGGAAAAAAAGAGGTGTCATAACAAAAAGAGCAAATTTTCAAAATTAACATTCTTCACATTTTGTCTTTTTGTAAGACGAAAAATTCGTGGTAGAGAAGGAAATTATTGTGATTTTTAGTTGCAACCCCTTCAGTCATTTGACATGATGCATTTCCTTGAAGAAAAGGAAAAATGAATTGATTTTCATAGCTAGAGAGGATTTTAATTTCTTATGTCAAGTAAAAATATAGAATTCCTCTCTTGGGGATGTTTGTATACATGCTGCAAGAAACCAGTTGGGTGGATAATTTCCTCTTTCGCAGAACAAAAAATTCTGACCATCCCCATAGAAATTTATTTTCCAAAGAATCATAGAAAACTCAGTCCATTTTTACGATTTTTCACAAAAAAAAAAAAGCGGCTCCACCAAAAATAAATTTTATTAGAGCATGGATTTTAATTTATGCAATTCTCACTTTGCCAACGAAAAACGCTGCACAAATGTGCCCTCATGACACATTTGTACGGCTGATTTTCTGAGAAAAAACATTGAGCTGTGGAAATTCTTTTCCACACTACTGTAAATAAGTGATGAGAGCATAATCATCATACCTTAATAAATCCCACTAGGAACGTCCACGAGCAGAAGTTTCCTGATTGGGTAGTCCGATGCAAGTCTTGTGGTCACACCTACTACCATCAAATCATTATAAACTTAAATGAGCCATTGGACTAAAAGCCTAAACAAGTAACTCATCTTTCATAAAGCCATAGATGGATCATACAAAAAAAAACATCTTCAATTTAATCTGTCATCACTAAAAAGGGCTGATAAAGGCCAAAAATGATAGTAGACAAGGGAACCTAAACAAGTCTGTCAATCAGTCCTTGAATCATCAAGACTCCATCTAATCTGAGGCTTGAACCCCGAGGGGTAGCTCAGTTGGCCTAGGACTACGGTTTGCACCCGGAGGTTGTGGGTTCGAAACTGCTCTACCACACTGGGGCCACAGGGGAATTTTATCCGGCTTTCTCTCCTGGGCCCGTAGGGATTATTCTGGCCCAAAGGGCTGGGAACCCTACGTTATCAAAAAAAAATCTAATCTGAGGCCCACCATTCTAATGGCTTCGACCGGCACAAGACATCTTACAGGTAGACAAATTAATGAGTTTCCACAAAATTCAGTTATACACAGGACTAACAAGAGTCTTACCATCGAAGAAGAACGGCTCCATGCTAATGCAATTTTCCCCTGGTTGTACATGGTCGAACCTTGGGTACACCACCTCTTTCGTGTGTGCGGGGGCTCCCTTTTTACCTGTGTGGGTCTTTTTTTTCTAAATGTACGGGCTTCTTTCCCATTTGTCGTGTGTGCGGGCTCTCTCTTTGGTCCCAGCCCTCATGGCTGGGGAACCAAACAAAAGAGTCTTACCTTCTATTTGATTCTAGAGAGGGGCTTTGGTGCAATGGGTTGCCTCTAATAAGGGTTGTTTTTCAATTTCAAATGATATTCTTAGCTTTGAATGCAGGGGTGGGCTCAAGAGGACATTTATGGATTGGACAATATATATCCTTGGTTGAATTAGGTTTTGGGCCTCTTCAAATCATTGCTCTTTAGTCAGTTGGTGAGACACCTCCCTTCCACATACACAATAAGAGATCAATCCCCGGCTTGGTGTTGATGATGAGGAACTTGTGCGGGTGCGGGTGCGGGTGTGGGTGTGGATGTGGATGTGGATATGGATGTATGAGTATTTACATAAAAATAAAAATAACAACGTTGCTTTTGACAATTTGTTGTACCAGTTTAGCTTAATATTACTTCTATTGGTGAATCTAATTTTGGTGATAGATTTCAAGTCATTGTCTAGGAAGGATATTCAGATTCTAGTAGGTCATGGTTGCCCTAGCACAGACAAGGTGGTTTTCTCTGCAAAGCTCGATGAAGGAGACTACTTATGGCATACTAAATTCAAAAGCTTTTTTATGTCATTTTCTAAATGTTTGCTAGTTTATCCTTTCTAAATGAAGGAGACTTTTGCTAGTTACCCTCTAACCTTAACCTGACAAGACATCATTTTCCTAATTTCTGAAACTGACACAATATAATAAAATGATACCAAAAGGTACACAATTGAGCCCCCATGTTTGCGAGGAAACCCAAAGTACTAACAGATAGACCTAATCAATTTATTGTGATGAAATCATTTGAGACGAGAAAAAGAACAAGGCCGGCTTTTATTAAAAATTGACTAATACAGAAGAGAAATTGCCAAACACCAAAGTGACACAATATACAAATGCTGGACATCATACACAAGGTTGAAAGGAATGATGAATTGCATCTTAGGGCACATTGATGAGAGGTGAGGAACCTCATATTTATTTAAGGATTCCTCACTACTGCAGACATGAGGATTCCTCACTAAGGATTTCTACAGCTAACGATTTCAAATTGATATGGCTTAAAAACTTGGTATCTACTTGTAAATCCACAATACTGATCTAAATCCGATGGGATAGGTCCCATTTGAAAAATCCTCAAAATGAGGATTTCCCCCTCAAAAATTTATAATTACCTAACAAGGCTTATTCAAATCTTGATGAAAAACCGCTGTTGAATTTCTCTAAGAATTTGGTTGCCAAATGGGATCTAAATATTCTATTAATAGAGTAGAAAGCATGGGTTTACCTCTTGAATTCAACAAATAAAATCCACAGAAACACAAGAATCATAGCTTTAAGGTGTGGACCCACGCCACGAGAAAGCGCAGAATCGGTTTCTGATATACAACCAACCACAATGCTCCAAACTTGTATTTTAACTTCAATGCAACCATCAATTGCTAAAACACTTGGCAAGTTTCATATTTTACATGACAACCGAACACTAGACACTGGGCCACATTGGCAATGGGCCACTCTCTGTCCCATCTTTAACAAGATCCTAAGTCCCAACTGGTTTTCAGGAGCCTAGAAAAACAAAATCCAAACAACCAAAATGTCCAACTCATTTTGTTAGTAAGAAAATTTTAGCTCTAATTGAAGTTATATATATATATATATATGTCCTCAGTTTGATAGCATATGAAACATGTTATTGAAATAAAGAATAGAATGAATGAGATGAAGTGATTTGGTGTGATTTTGGATTTCAAAGATATAGAGAGAGGATTTATAGGACTGGGCTGAAAGAATTCCTTTTACAGTCCTGCCCTGAGAGGATTTGAATTTACCAAAGGTTTTGTGATCCAATAATCATGGAGGAGGCCTTTTCTGACATCATTTCCAATACAACTGTGACCCATTATCGACCACGCGGATAATTGGACATGATGACTTCCAATTTCCAAATGGGTTGGTTGGTATTCTTGTAAAAAATGGGGAGTTTATAAGATTACTATATACTACCCTGTGGTACTAGGCCTGTAATTGAATGGTTAAAATTCTAGCAATCAGCACATTCTGTGGTGGAGTGCATCATTTCAATCCCTTGGAACACTGAAACATGGGCCCAAATGATCCCCGCAAAGGAGCTGGAAAGGTCATTTGACCACCCATAAAAATTCATATCTAGAGGTTTAAGCCACTGATGGTTCCCATCTAATGTGCACAAACCGGTTCCATTTACAGGCAATCCAATGCAAATGCTGTGCTCAAACTCAACAGTGGGTCACCACAGATTGATCGGCTGATTGTAAAATAATCACATACATACATTCCCTGAACATGCATTACACACACCAAAGACATGAATGAGCAGAAAACATGAGGTTGCCCAGTTGATTGGATACCCCATTTCTATCCTAACTTCCTAGGCTTTGATTTCCTCTTTTTGAAGGAGCAGCTGCATTAGATGGTGGCCTTGGCCTAATGGCACTCTTTGTGCAACCACTTTTTAGAGAAGAAATATTAAGAAATGAAAAAAGCTTTTCTGTGAAAATCTTTTAACTTTTTTTTTAGGACGGTTCAGATGAAAAATCTATTCCAAAGAGGGAGAAAATTTTCACATTTGGAGCGGCTGGTTTTCTATGATCAGGATGGTAAATAATTTTCCGCATCCTGCACAAATATACCCTTAATCAAGTGGGGGCATGAAGGAAGAGAGAATGGTTGGATTTTGGGTCTCACCCAATGTTTAAAATTAAAAAGAAAGCATCAAAGCCCCAAGTAATTAATTACACAGTCCATGGGGAGACAGGCCCACAAACTTCTATTCTTATTTCCTACGAAACGGCCATTCTCATTTCTCACTCCATTCTCACTCCCTCACACTCTCTCTCTACTATATTCATTTCCAGTACCACTGTTTCTACTACTTCTGATTGTCCTCTAATGGAAGCAGTAAAACCCCCATTGCAGCTTTTCGTTCTCCTTCTCCTTTTATGTTACACCACCATTCCCATTTCTTCTCTCACTAAGGAGCCTTCTTCTCCTACTCCTTCCTCTTCTCCTTCAAAGTCATCTTCTTCTCCTTTACCTTCTCCTACAAAAGTACCATCTCCTTCTTCTTCTCCTTTACCTTCTCCTCCAAAAGTACCATCTCCTTCTTCTCCTTCTTCTCCTTCTTCGTCTACACTGGACCCAAAGCAGCTGACAGCTCTGCAATCCATCAACATCCCCACCGCCAAAGACCCCTGCCTCCAGCCCTCCCCCAACAACGCCACCCTCTGCGACTCCTCCAAGCCCTTCCGCCACCTCCTCGCCCTCCGCCTCTCCAACTGCTCCGACGACGTCCAGATCTCCTTCACCGCCCTCAAATCTCTCTCCACTCTCCAGTCCCTCTCCTTCTTCAAATGCCCCATTGCCCCAATCCGCCTCCCCTCCGAACTTGCCTCCAATCTCCGCTCCTTCAGCTGCATTTCCAGTCTCCACCGCCTCACCGGTGTCTGGCTCAGCCATCTCCATAACCTCACTGATCTCACCGTCTCCGACGTCCCCATCACCGCCAGCGGCGCATCCATCGTCATCTCCAACATGAAGAAGATCAGGTCAGTCACCATTTCCCACACCAACCTCACTGGTTTCATCCCAAAAAAATGGCACCCCAACATCACCCACATCGATTTATCCCATAACATGATAAAAGGACGCATACCCAGTTCACTAACTGAGCTCCCAAATCTCAAACTCCTTAATCTCAGCTCGAATCAGCTCTCAGGTCTCATTCCCGACTCGATTGGGGACCTCATTTCACTACAAAACTTGTCTTTTTCTTCGAATTCAATGTCAGGTCCAATACCTGATTCAGTAGCTGCAATTCCTTCTTTGGTTCACCTCGATCTGAGCTCTAATCAGTTCAATGGAACGTTACCCAAGTTCCTATCTGAGATGAAGGGTATGAAGTATCTTAATCTAGAGAACAATAACTTCCAAGGAGTGATTCCTTTCAATGGGAGCTCTATAAAGATGTTTGTTGTTTTTAAAGTGAGTGGGAATAGCAATCTCTGTTACAACCGTTCCATTGTTTCTTCCAAGCTGAAGATTGGAATTGCCCCATGTGATAAAGATGGGTTCCCAATTCCTCCACCACCTGACAAATCATCTTCTTCTTCTTCGTCCTATGATTCATCGCACGGAGACGGAGGCGGGAGTGGCAGTGACGACTCAGGAGATGGCGAGGATAAGCCAAGGAAGCATCGTCATCATGGACCGAGCAAGATTGTTTTGGGAGTGGCCATTGGGCTGTCTTCCATTGTCTTTCTTATCATTTTCCTCATTCTTCTCTCAAAGTGGTGCAAATGAAATGCAAGACTTTTTTTTTTTTAATACGTTTTGAAAGAGAGAGGTGTGAGAATTGGAGTTGGGGTATCATATGATTTGGTATGGAATTGAAGAGAGTTGCAGAAAATGCAGCACAATGAGGGGAGAAGAGGAGGTGATTTGGCTTTTGTTCTATCTTTTCAGATACTATTTTTCTTCTACATTGGATTCTTTTGTTTCTTTTAAAGCATATTATACTGCCTGCATATTGATTGTGTGGATAAAAGGGTCTAGGAGGCAGAACTGTTTCTTTCTTTTTGACAAATTTTTTTCCACTTCTTTTTCTTGATTGTAACGGTCGTCCATCTCTTGGGATTGGGAGGTTCTTTTCACTTGTTAATTTTGTCTAATTTTGTTACTCCATTTCCTTTTCTTTGTTGCTGTTGTATGATGTTGATGTATCTTGTAGGAAGATTATTGAAACATGGTTAGAGGGGGTGAAGTTGCTACTTGAGGAGGATTTGTTGTTTTTATTTAATTATTTTACTTTTTCAAATATGTTGTATTGATTATCATAAAGGGTCCTTTGTTTATCTAATATTTATGCCAATTGAATACATTGGAAATCATCGCTAAATGAGCTCCATTTTTCAGATTATTAAAGAGGTGGGGTGAGGAATGTGTTTGGCCTAGTGGGTCTTCGGTCATGGGTTTTAGGGTAATTGTATCGGAATTTTCTTATTGACTAAGATAGGTTTCGTGGGGGATAAGAAAGAGAGTATTATATATATATATATATATGATATAATGTGTAATCCATAATGTAACACAACTGATCATATAGAGAGTGAATCCAATGAGAATCGAGTTTCTTTCTCATGAACATAGACAAGTTTGTCGAACCATGTAATTTCTTTTGTGTTGATCATACAGAGAGTGAATCCAATGAGAATCGAGTTTCTTTCTCATGAACGTAGACAAGTTTGTCGAACCATGTAATTTTCTTTTGTGTGATTGTTTGATCTTGTGTGATCGATTGTTTGCTCAATCAGAATAATGATATAGTCCTGCAATGTAAGTAGGACTTTTGACTTTTTTGGAATTTGAATTACTACAGTGATCGTTGTGGCATTCAATTTCCACTTATAAATTTCAGGAGGTGATTATTGCTTGATATTCACATTTAATCTTCAATTTTAACCACCCAGCCCATGACTATGTTATATGCTAACAAACATGCCCTATATTTTATGTCATTTTATCCTTTGGGTTTTCGGCTGTTGTAACTTTTGAGGGAAATTTTGGCTAATGGATCTTTCTTCGTTCATATTGTTTGCAGTTAATTTTGAATTCAGATCGCCCATATTTGTTTTTTCTTTTTGCCCCAGAGCTAGCTAAGTTGACATTTTGATTGCAAGCTTCATCTTTTTCATAAATTCCCTGCTTGGGTTGATCTGCACTCGAAATTTTGATGGGTGCTTAGTTTTCAAAGTGGAGTTGGGTGATTTAAAACCAAGGAATTTTTCTAGGAGATTCATCATGGAAATGAAAATTCTTGGGGCCATGATTGCCCCCAGCTCTCAAGTTTTAAATTCATACTGTTGTGGATCTGTGTCTGTTAGATTGCACAATAACAAATACATACCCACCATAAAATCAAAAAAGAAAAAAAAATCGTTTAATCGAGATTCATTGATGGATTGTTTACATGTAAATCTCATGATTAATTCAACAATGAGGGCACTCCGATTGAAGTGATTTTTTTCAGAACATTTGGTAAAACAGGGTTGAATTAATCACAAGTGGAGATATCCTATACAAGGGCGGATTAGGAAAATTTTCTTCCAGAGGCCATTCTGTCAAAAATATGTATTTAATGAAAAAAAACAAAAAAAACAGGGCCATATGGATTTTTTTTTTAAGGCTATGGCCACTCCTGCTATTCTGCCCAGGTTTCTCCCTTAATTGCACTTACTGTAAAAACTGTGGGGCAAAAAATCAGCTCCTTGTCATGTTTATAAGATTTATTGGACCTTTTTGAGATCGAGGATGACTTTATCGAATGTGACCAGGTTGGGCCTTTCTCATGGTTCCATGAATTCTTAATTTCTTTTGTAGGGTTGGTATCAAACCCAACTGTTAAAGTGCCATTGCTTACTAAAAAGATGATAAAAGGGTAAGATGTCTCTATCTTAACATTTTTTAATGTATATGAATCTGGACTAAAAGCTTTAAATAGTGAATCTTTAAGCTCTAACTTCTTATAAAAATAAACAAATCTAATAAAGCTGCAACCTATAAAGTCTTGACTCATGTTACAAAGTTACCCTTTGGTGTTGAGATTGTAGTAGTAGAGAGAGAGAGACCCATATTCACATAACACCCAGAGATTAAGGTAGTTTAAGATTAGGGTAATCCCAAAGTATCGGAGGAATATTTATGTGTATCCATTCCTATGTGATTTTTCCTCTATGTATATGAACATTTTTCTCATTCATATGACCGTATATGGTTTTTCTTTTTTTGGCTCGTGATGGATGAATGTACATAAACAATGGATGAATGTACATAAACATTCCTCAAATTATAGATCAATTGGTTGATTTATGGTGTCTGAGTGTGTCTCTTTGAGTCTCCAATGTAGTAAAGTACAGATTAGGATAGTTTATCATTATGCAAAATATCCTCCTACAGGACATATGATACCTATGATTATGCTATTCCCAAACTATAAATCAGCATGGGGTGTTTTAAGTGTGTTTGTTTGAGTCTCTAACATAGTAAAATACACTTTAGGATAACATTTCGTCCAAGTTTGCCATTCAACTTCACCCGGTTTGGTTAGAATTGGAAAAGGACCAGACTCTCGTATTCGAATTCCCAGAAGTGAATTGAAGGTGACGCAGCCATGCATAAATTGGGCGGACCCTCACCTCACCTGTCATGGTTTATCTGGGACAACTGTACACCAGTAAGAACGGAGTCCAACGGCTAGTCCGTGGAGCACAGACCACTGTAGTATGCTTTTTCTATTTGTCAAGGGCTTCAAATGCGTATGGATTTTCTAATTATCATGAGGTTTTGACCTTTAAAATTTTCGGTTTGGAATTTATTTTAAGTTTCCAGTGATAAATTGGCTTAGGTCCTAAACCCAATTTAAATTATAATTGATAAACGGGTCCAATTTTGAGCTCATACAAGTTTTGACTCGTGCGCCTAGGACCTAACATATGAGTCTAAGTGTTGCAAAGTCTTAACTAAGTATTAATTTTTGTTGGACATTTTTATATTTAATTTTGGAGGTAGTAGACTTGATGGACTGTTATACGTTGAATGATATCCTTGTTTTAAGGAAAAATAATAATAAAAAAAGTCGAAACTAGATTTTGGTCCTCTAATTTGACCTGTTTTTTAAACTGGATTTGAGTCATTCTATCAGAATCGGGTATGGAACCAATAAAAATAAGCTTCAAGTTGAGACCATTTCCATTACGGATATGAGTCCAGGTCTAGTATGGTTTTGACTCAGAACCGTAGAAAATACCCTCATGTCATTTTTCAAAATTACCCTTTATTAATAAATCACTTAAAAGAAAGTCCAACTCAAAAGACTTAGTAGGGCCCACTTCAACTCCCTTCTTGCATGGGTAGTTAAAAAAATGAGTTAAAGATGACTAAAAAACTAGCTTCATTAAATGATTATGATCATCAAAATGAAAATGGCCAATTTTGGAAAGAAGCGAGGGCAAAAAATGCAAAAAAAAAAAAAAAAAATCAAAAGATAAAGGTATTTTTGTCATTTTTCGAAAAAAAATTACAAATGTGATTTATTGAAAGAATTGTGAAAAACTTATATAATTTTTTTAAAAATTCTCAAATCTTTGAATACTTTTTAAAAAATGAGCCAATAATTTTATATTACTTTGAAAATTTGCCTTTTAATAAAATACATGATCAATGAGTTAAGAGAGCAACTCTCCAAGCGAAGGGGATAAATGACTTTTGAGCAAGTGGATTTGAATGGGGTACCTTGTAGGGCTGATGAAAGAGGAGATCTTTGATCAATTAGGTTATAGGTCTACTGACGCTTATCTTAGGTAAGTGTCAGCATTTGACATCCCAACAACCACCCCCATTTTTCTTACCCATAGGGCCATAGCATAGGTCCCTGCGGCTATTGGTAAAGAAAATAGTGGGGCTCTTGACCTTTTATCAAAGAAGGTGGTCTCATAGCAACTCCAACGATACATTTTTTTTTTGTTGCCGTGTCAGCCTCCTTTTGCTTTTAATTAGCATATGAGAGGGAATTCAACAGGTATTTTATATCCTACATGGATTTAAAGTATAAAATGGTACGTAAAATTTGACATACAATAAAGTGAGTTGTTTTTTCTTATTTTTTAAATAAAATAATAGTGATGGTAAGTGAATGTCGGTACATATGTAATAAAGTAAATAAAGGTTAAATAAAATAATAATTTAACATCTCTTTAAGAGTTATTCAAGTGAGATGTCAAATTTACATATGTCTTTTTCTTTTACCACATAAGTATTTATTTTGAAAAAGGCATATCCAAATTTAAAGTGCCTCTTAGAGATGTTGCCATGCATCCGTGGCCTTTAATACTGGTAGTATTCAATTTGGTTCATTAGCACCTTTTACCACTGCACTAAAATAATTTTTTTTTAAAAAGGTCCTCATACAATGGGGAGCCTATAAAAGTAGGATTCTAGGAGGGTTCAAGCTGGAGATAAAGTGGCTGTTTGCCCTAAATAATAGGGAAATAAGTAAGCTGTTTGTTGTTGCTATTCCTACCATAACAAAATGCCTACAGACTAGAAGCTTTGCCCGAAACCAGCAAGCCGAGTAAGCTAAAATTACTTCCTAGACAAGGCTTGTTCCATGCTTAATAAGAGGATCCATAAACATCTCTGCCACAGTTCCACATCCTACTCAATTAGGTAACTTTTTCTTAGTCATCATGATTTATTGCTTCCATTGTATATTTAGCTTGAAAGAAAAGCAAGAATAGGGAATTGGTCAACAAGACAAGGCTCGTTACATATTGAAGTCCTAAGCTAGTTTCATTGTAGCTGGGCTCTTCGGAGATCCATCTGTAGATCCTTTGAGGCATGGTTGTTGGAGGTGGGATCAATCAAAGGAAGGATTATGTGGAGAACTGCATTTCCGCCACTTTTATAAATCGTTTAGAAAGAGAGAAAGTCTCGATGCTTTGAGGATTCCAGCACCTCAGTTGAAGATCTTGCGTACAAGATCAAATTCGCAATCGCCTCATGGGTGACCTTCCTTCCTCAATTTAATGGATTTTCTATTGATATCATTTTGAGGAATTGGAGGGAAGTGGTTTTCTTTAATGTTTCTTGTTATTAATAGTTGTTATTGCTCTTTTCTCTCTCTAACTCTTGTGGTTGTGAGTTTAATTTTGGTGGTATTAGTTTGTGTTTTTCTTTTCTTTTTGGTTTTTCAGTATTTTCCTTATGTATGGTTAAGTTTGAACAATGAAAGTTAACATAGAAGGGGAGGGGGAAAAGTAATGAAAGACGAATGATTCACCATGGAAGTAAGTTTTGAGTTCATGGATGGGTATCTTCGAGTTATGTAACCATAACTTTTACGCAGCCGAGTCACAAATAATGCGCCCCACATGCATATTTCCTAACATTAAATATGCAACAAAGCAATTGATGGTTTCAACTTTCAAGTTTTACTAGCACGACTGCTGTGGCGTTACGGGCCTTACGGGCCACATCGGGACGCATGCTGGCAAAAATTACAATTAATTAGTACAGGTAGAAGGTGGAGTCATCATCATGCTCACATGATGGCTTTTAAGTAGCTATATATATATATACTCCAGCTACTTGACTACTGCTGCCCCACTGGCTCCCACTCAATGTTCACTTAATTATTATTAGTTTTCTACATGGAGACTTAACCTTAAACACTCTTATACGCACACGGCACATCCCACCAACACACATCCGGACAGCTGAGCTAGAGGTTGGGGGCTCTCACTAAAATATTTGCATGGAAATTTTATGAATGATAACCATAATCAATAAAGGTTGTTTGCGGTATGAAAAAAGATTTTACATAAGTAAAGCATTTATGTATAATATTTATATATGTGAAACACATTACCGTGTTTGATTGGAAGTATTAGTTTTATATGAATAGATGAGTATATTCAACTATTTTAGATGAGTTTTTATTTCTGGGCCATTTTTTCGAAAATTTCTCTATATCAATGAAGATTTAAGATTTAAAACTCAACATCCTAATGCTTATCATTAACATGAGAATATTAATGTTCATATCATAAATTAGGAAAGAAAAAAGGTAAAATACTAAGATTCGCAAATTGGTTGAAGGAAGATAAATTGCTTGAAATTACCAATCCAGGACCCATAGAAGTACGCAAAAACTGGCTGAATGATTTGGATCCCATTACCCACACCACACCGACAGATGCACTATTACATTGTACTGATACCTATTTGCCTTTTACGCCAAGGATAATATTATGAAAATATTACGCATGTAAAAGACATTATCTTGCTTGTCAAGATCACCATTTTTACATGAGTAAATGTGAACATCTAGTGATTTTAGATGGATTTGATTTTTTCAAAATTTTAATTAATTTCTCCAAATATACGAAGACTTGAGATGTGAGATTAAACATCTTACAATTCGTTAGATCAATAAATTGAAGATGAATGGCTCTATTTATCAAGTTAGTGCTCACAAAAATGCAAAAAAATAAAAAGGGTGAGGATATTAGATGATTCATATCATGAATTACAAAGTGAAAAAAAGTTTTTTACCCCCCCCCCCCCCCCCCCCCAAATTGCAACTACTAGGTCACTTCTTATTTACGTATGTAATTGTTTAGCACCTCCTCCAATATGAAAAATAAAAGTTATAAAAATAGTTAAAACATAGATTAAATTTTATGACTAATAAATTGAGGATCAGGATTGCTTGGCTCCACCGCCCCCACCCGTTGGCCACGTGTCATGATCGTCGTTACGGTTCTGAATAAATTGTGACATGGTGTTTGGGAAATCAAATCCACCGTCATCATCCTCAGAAAAGAAAAGGAAAGAAAAGAAAAGAAAATGCACACACTTGGATTCCCCAACTGTGGTCTCAACTTTCCCACGTCCTTACCCTTCCAATCTGCCACCGGCAAATCCATCTTCTCATCCAGAGGTAACAAACATCTCCCAATCCCAACCCTATTTTCTCTCCATCTTCATTCTATCAACCATTTCATAATCCACTAGCTAAAAGCAGAATGAGAACCATCTGATTTTTTTGCAGGGAAAATTGCTTTTAAGTTTTCTCTTCTTCATCTGCATATTTTGAGGACACTCATAAAACAGGAACTAAGTGATCTGATATGTACCATGTCCCACTAATCTCCCTGGTTGGAAGATTCTAGCTGCCCGTTGGATTTTCTAGGGCATGGTTACTGTTTGTTTTGGCACATCATTTCAATGGTCTGGATTTTAGTAAAGTCCTTTCTTGCATGTTCTCAGATTAAGGTTGTAATATGGAATATCCCCGAGTCCCGTAGTATATGAAGTGGAGAATTAACCCCAGATTGCAGAATCCTCATTGCTGATGAGATGATTTGAATGGATAATGAACAAAATAGCGGGTGCACTTGAAGGATACTTCCACATACACACAAACACAAGTAAAGTGGTTGTATGTTCAATCATCATCATCATCAAAGCCTTGTCCTAATTATATTGGGGCCGGCATCTTGATTTCTGTTTCTCTTTTCTTATTTATCCTAAGCCAATTCTTCGGATAGATTTCACTACGTCATATCTATTGGTACTACTTCTATCCACGTCGGCTTTCCCCTTTTCCTTGGATGACCATCAACTTGCATAAAAGAACTTTTCCTTCCTGGTGCTGTTGTTGGCGTGTGTTGCACATTTCTTGGACACATTTCGAAGTGGTTTAAACAAGTTTCTCTTGTTTTAGCACCTATTGATGCTTTCCCCAAATGCTCTTGAAAGTGCTCATTTCTGATTTTATCTTTCTTTGTTTTAACACACATTCACCTCACCAACATTCTCATATTTGCTACACTCATTGTAAGCATACGTTTCTTGATTGACAGACATTCTACTCCATAAGAAAAAAGATTAAAAAAATTCATTGAAACATAATAGGATATCAATATAGGAATTTTAGATTTCTTTTTCCCCTGGTAGGAGTAGTAAAAATATAGTTAAAATCTTACCTGTAACAGTAAGCTTTGATCAAATGTGGATAACAGGTAGTGCTATTGGATTTTCCAAGTTGTTTAGTAATCACATCGTGACAAATGCTTTAAATGTATATTGATATGTGTAGCTCACGTAAGGGGAAATTGGTGGGCCATTATAGATCTTCTGAACAAATCAAGGAGTTTCTTGCATTTTGTAGTTTTTCCTTCTCTTGTTACACCACTTTTTCCTTTATGCTCTCATCGATTAAAGAAAGAACAGATACTGCATGAATTATGAAAATGTTTGTAAGCCCCGTGCACGAATCAGTGGCGGACCCAGGATTTTCAATTAGGTGGGGTGAAACTTTTGCTAGAATTTTTTCACATTAACAATAGCAAAAGAGAAAATGTATTCCATTTAAATAGACGCAAAATATTTAATTACATCAACTAACAAATAATTTTTTTTTGAAATGATGACTCTATTCATTTCTCCAAAATTTACAGTATATCTCTTATACTGAAAACAAAAAAGCCCCAAAAAAATATGGGCAATCCAATCATCCCAAAAAAGAAAGGGTTGACAACCTCCAAAAAACCCGGGTATCAACCCGAAGAAAGAAGTACATATTAACGATTGGCATCAACTAACATACTTCTCTCATCAAAAGTCATCCCATCTCCAAAACTAAGCTTTTACAATTGCCCTCTACTGTTCTTCATGTCTTGAAAGCATTGCGTGATCGCCTCATTTTCGATATATGCAAGCAAACAATCATTCATCCACTCATTTTCCATTCGATTGCGCAGTCGATTCTTAATGATTTTCATCGCAGAAAATACCATCTCAACCGGTAGGGTTAGCACTAATTTCAAGAGCAAATAAATTAAAGGATATGCAATGTCCCTTTCTGTTTCAACCATCTTCTCAGCAAGGCCGCCAATTCCTTTAACTCCGACAAAATTACTATTGGTGCGCATATCAACGATATAAGTCGCAAGTTGAATATCAAGTCTCGCCCGATCTAAGTCTGAAAAATCATTTGGATATAACTGAGCAAGGCGGATCAATTTTTCCTTATCGAAAGCAGAGAATGAATCCCTTGGATCCAAGCATGCCACACAAAGACGCAACTCGGTGTTCACCACATTAAAGCAGCGGTTGAGCTCTTTTAGTTGCAAATCAATAGTAGCATAGAATATGTCAACTCGAAAATGATGGAGATTTGTCAATTCAGCTTTACGTCGTGATCGCTTTCGTTCAACAAACATATCACTCATATTGGGAATGAGGATTTCATATTTATCACAAACTGAATGGACTTCAAATAGGAGAGGTCCGAGAGGATCCCACCCATCATCTCTCATCATTTGCAGTCGTTGCTTCGACACTCTCACTAGTTCCATGGCAGTGATAATATTTTGATCATTTCGCTGCAATAACTTTGCTAATTCATTGGTGATCCCCAATATATCTCTCATCAAATGCATTTTAAATGCAAAATCAAAATCGCCCAATACACACAATAAGTTAGTAGCAGAGCCCTTGTGTTCATCTGAGATAATTTCAAGCACATCAACCACAGAAGAGAACATGTGTATCAAGTTAATCAATGTATCAAAATGCGAGCCCCAACGTGTATCTCCCGACCTCTTGAGGCTAGTCTTCTAATTCAAACCTCGTCCACTTTCAAGTTTGCCCGAATTAAGAGCATCAACGACTTTAGCTGCTTGTATATTTTGGAGCATGTCGTGGCGTTTACAAGAGCCTCCAACGACATTCAACACCATAGAAACCGAGTCGAAGAAAGCAGAGATTAGTTTGTTATCTTTTGCAACAGCAACGAGTGTTAACTGAAGCTGATGTGCAAAACAATAAACATAGAATGCAGTGGAGTTCTCATTCTGAATAATCCTTTCGAGGCCATTAAACTCGCCCTTCATATTAGCAGCCCAATCATAACTTTGTCCACGCAAACTTGACATGCTCAATCCATGCTTGGAAAATATCGCTTCGATGGCCACCTTAAGTGATTGAGCTTTAGTATCCATAACATGTTCTATGGCTAAAAACCGCTCAATCACACATCCCCGTTTATCCACATAGCGAATAACAACAGCCATTTGCTCCTTAATAGAAATATCCCTAGATTCATCCACCAAAAGGGAAAATGGTGCATCTCCAAGCTCATAAATGATAGTTTGAGCGGTTTCTGCTGCAGCCGCATTCACAATGTCCTTTTGAACCTTAGGGGAGGTCAATTTTAGATTCTCAGGAGCATTTTCCAATGCAACTCTTTTAATAGCTTCATTCTGATTGTGGCAAGTACTTGCAAAAGCTCAAGGAAGTTGCCCATATTGTCTGAATCTTCAGATTCATCATGACTACGAAAAGGCAATCCTTGGCGTAGAAGAAATCGAACAGAAGCAAGAGTTGCCTTCAAGCGGATTTGATACTCTGTTCGAGCTTGACTTGATTGTTTGACAATAACCGTCTCAATGTGTTGCTTCTGATTTAATAAGTTCTGACACTTCTCATATGCTTGATTATGAACACTATTAGGGCCTCCCACATGATTTTCAATTCTTTCTTTTTTCCTCCAACTTTTAAATCCTTGAGTTATAAAAGCATCATAATGTGTTTCCTCTCCAAAAAGATAACAACAAAGGCAGAATGCAGCATTTTTTTCTATGTTGTACTCCAATCAACTGCCGTAATCCTTAAATCAAATGGGATTGAATCGCCTCTTATCTTGTCCACTCCCCGTATAAGGAAATTTATGGTCCCGAGGCTGACAAGGGCCCTTTTGTAGATACGCTCTTCGGACTTGGTCTCTATCCGTAGGATGATAGCTCGAGATTGGTTTCCGTAACTCAGGATCAGCGGGAAGATCTGTCAAGTTAACCTCTACATGCCCTTTCTTTGAGGATGATGGCATTTCATCATTCTTATCATTCTCTATAGTCGGAGGCGAGGTGTGGACAAGATAAGAGGCTATTCAATCCCATTTGGTTTAAGGATTACGGCAGTTGGTTGGAGTACATCATAGAAAAAGATGCTGCATTCTGCCTTTGTTGTTATCTTTTTGGAGAGGAAACACGCTATGATGCTTTTATAACTCAAGGATTTAAAAGTTGGAGGAAAAAAGAAAGAATTGAAAATCATGTGGGAGGCCCGAATAGTGTTCATAATCAAGCATATGAGAAGTGTCAGAACTTATTAAATCAGAAGCAACACATTGAGACGGTTATTGTCAAACAATCAAGTCAAGCTCGAACAGAGTATCGAATCCGCTTGAAGGCAACTCTTGCTTCTGTTCGATTTCTTCTACGCCAAGGATTGCCTTTTCGTGGTCATGATGAATCTGAAGATTCAAACAATATGGGCAACTTCCTTGAGCTTTTGCAAGTACTTGCCAATCAGAATGAAGCTATTAAAAGAGTTGCATTGAAAAATGCTCATGAGAATCTAAAATTGACCTCTCCTAAGGTTCAAAAGGACATTGTGAATGCGGCTGCAGCAGAAACCGCTCAAACTATCATTTATGAGCTTGGAGATGCACCATTTTCCCTTTTGGTGGATGAATCTAGGGATATTTCTATCAAGGAGCAAATGGCTGTTGTTATTCGCTATGTGGATAAACGGGGATGTGTGATTGAGCGGTTTTTAGCCATAGAACATGTTATGGATACTAAAGCTCAATCACTTAAGGTGGCCATCGAAGCGATATTTTCCAAGCATGGATTGAGCATGTCAAGTTTGCGTGGACAAAGTTATGATGGGGCTGCTAATATGAAGGGCGAGTTTAATGGCCTCGAAAGGATTATTCAGAATGAGAACTCCACTGCATTCTATGTTCATTGTTTTGCACATCAGCTTCAGTTAACACTCGTTGCTGTTGCAAAAGATAACAAACTAATCTCTGCTTTCTTCGACTCGGTTTCTATGGTGTTGAATGTCGTTGGAGGCTCTTGTAAACGCCACGACATGCTCCAAAATATACAAGCAGCTAAAGTCGTTGATGCTCTTAATTCGGGCAAACTTGAAAGTGGACGAGGTTTGAATTAGAAGACTAGCCTCAAGAGGTCGGGAGATACACGTTGGGGCTCGCATTTTGATACATTAATTAACTTGATACACATGTTCTCTTCTGTGGTTGATGTGCTTGAAATTATCTCAGATGATAATATGAGTGAACATAAGGGCTCTGCTACTAACTTATTGGGTGATTTTGATTTTGCATTTAAAATGCATTTGATGAGAGATATATTGGGGATCACCAATGAATTAGCAAAGTTATTGCAGCGAAAGGATCAAAATATTATCACTACCATGGAACTAGTGAGAGTGTCGAAGCAACGACTGCAAATGATGAGAGATGATGGGTGGGATCCTCTCGGACCTCTCCTATTTGAAGTCCATTCAGTTTGTGATAAATATGAAATCCTCATTCCCAATATGAGTGATATGTTTGTTGAACGAAAGCGATCACGACGTAAAGCTGAATTGACAAATCTCCATCATTTTCGAGTTGACATATTCTATGCTACTATTGATTTGCAACTAAAAGAGCTCAACTGCTGCTTTAATGTGGTGAACACCGAGTTGCTTCTTTGTGTGGCATGCTTGGATCCAAGGGATTCATTCTCTGCTTTCGATAAGGAAAAATTGATCCGCCTTGCTCAGTTATATCCAAATGATTTTTCGGACTTAGATCGGGCGAGACTTGATATTTAGCTTGCGACTTATATCGTTGATATGCGCACCAATAGTAATTTTGTCGGAGTTAATGGAATTGGCGGCCTTGCTGAGAAGATGGTTGAAACAGAAAGGGACATTGCATATCCTTTAATTTATTTGCTCTTGAAATTAGCGCTAACCCTACTGGTTGTCACTGCTACTGTTGAGAGGGTATTTTCTGCGATGAAAATCATTAAGAATCGACTGCGCAATCGAATAGAAAATGAGTGGATGAATGATTGTTTGCTTGCATATATCGAAAATGACATATTCAATAGCATTGACGATGAGGCGATCATGCAACGCTTTCAAGACATGAAGAACAATAGAGGGCAATTGTAAAAGTTTAGTTTTGGAGTTGGGATGACTTTTGATGAGAGAAGTATGTTAGTTGATGCCAATCGTTAATATGTACTTCTTTCTTCGGGTTGATACCCAGGTTTTTTGGAGGTTGTCAACCCTTTCTTTTTTGGGATGATTGGATTGCCCATATTTTTTGGGGGATTTTTTGTTTTCAGTATAAGAGATATACTGTAAATTTTGGAGAAATGAATATAGTCATCATTTCAAACAAAAATTATATGTTAGTTGATGTAGTTAAATATTTTGCGTCTATTTAAATGGAATACATTTTCTCTTTTGCTATTGTTAATGTGAAAAAATTCTAGCAAAAGTTTCGCCCCACTTAATTGAAAATCCTGGGTCCGCCACTGCATATACATGAAGTCAAATAATATTGCCCAACCAGCCAACCCTTATGACCTACCGAAGACAAAGCTCCTATGGATGAAGTTCAAGCAAGGCTACCAATCACCTCCATACTTACATAGTTATTTTTTCCACTCTGAATGAAGTTGCACTCATTATAGGACCATACAATTCAGCGAACCACCCACCTAACCGGTCTGCTGCAGTGCACCCAAGACCTTGATATTGTCCCCCCCCCCCCCCCCCCCCAAACAATATTTTCTACAACAAAGTATCCCTTCTCTCTCCAAAGCTCCACTACAGTTTAGTTTAGCAGCACATTTTACAAGCTTGGTCTATAACTAAGATCGTCAGAATCAGGTGAGAATTTCTAGCCTTTACAATCTGCAGTGAACACAGGCTATATATGGCCATATCACTGAAGGGAAATCCATTGATTTGAAGGATTTTTGACATTATACAGTATACAAATCCATCACATCAAGTTACTCCTTAATATTAAATCCATGATTGATAAATCTCACTCATTGATTCATGAACTAAACAAGGACACAAGATCCAAAAAAAAAAAAAAAAGAACCCAAAATCAAGTAATGTAATAAAGAGAACCATATATAAATAGACATAACTCTAACCCTAGGTCCTAACCATCAAACATAAATTAAAAAAAAAAAAAAACAGAACCCTAACATCTCTGTCACAAATCTCACTCATTCATAGATTAAACAAGAACACAAGATAAAAATAAAAAATAAAGAGATCCATCAAACATAAAAATAAAAAAAGAGAGCCCTAACTTCTCTATGCAATGCCTAAAATAATGAATGATTGAATCAAATGGAATCATTAATCATAGCAGATAGGGAGAGAAGGGGGAGAGGGAGAGGGAGAGAGAGAGGCGACAATGACATAGTCACATAGAGAGAGAAAGATAGTCCACCATAGAGAAAAACGCAGAGGGAGAGTGAGGGGGGAGAGAGAGGCAAGCCAACAAAGCTAGAGAGAAGGGGATAGATTTACCTGAATCCTTTCACTCTGATTGTCACGGCCTCACAAGCATCTGAAGAGAAGCCAAGAAGCCAAGGCTGAGGTTGAGAGTCAGAGGAGTGAAGAAGAAGAACGAAGAACGGAAGAAGCCGAGAAGGGTTTTTTTCTTTTCTTCATTCATCGATTTTGATATGGGGCGATGTACTTAATCATATGGGGCGTGGGCCAGTAGCCCAATAGAACTTTAAAAGAGTTTTCAAATTTGACTTGGGGCACCCGCCCCAGGTACCAGTAACATGGGTCCGCCACTGGCACGAATTATATTTCTTTTTTCATTATTATAACCACTAATTTTAAAAAAGGGAATTCTCTGCATAAACAGCAGTTTTGATCAGTTTTGCTAATGTTACTTTGTTCTCCACTTCCTAGTTACTTTCACTTGCAGTGAACTTCGCTATTGTTCTAAAAGTTGGCTGAGTCATTAGGACTCAGTTGTGTCTTGTGTATCACATGAGTCTTGGTGCGACTCACCCGAGTTGTGACAGGCTTGATGGTCTTCAGGTTTGCAACCGGTACCAAGTTGTATGATCATGAACTTGGTTTTCTTTTCTAAAATTATTTATGTTGGACTAAATTGGTTGGTCAACTAGCAACTGAGGGATCATTTTGATGCAGCTTATTGAACTTGGCAGAGATTGCAGATGGGGCTCCACGCCTTGCTTACAACCGAAGAGACCTACCTCAATTATCTGTGTCAAGCATTAGATCTGAAGGAAAAGGGAGGGGACTCCCTCCTCAGAAGAAAACTGCCTCTGATAGATCAACAGAGGAGAACAAGACATCTGATGGTGAATCCTCTGTCCCATCTAATCAGGAGGAGATTATTGCATTATTCAGACGGATACAGTCTTCAATATCAAAAGAGGGATCTGTAAGTACAAAGAAGAGTAGTTCCAACAATGCAAAAGTGAAGCAGTCACTGGAGTCAGTTGTGAATGTTTTGCGCAAGTCTCCAGCAAGGAAACAAGTAAAAGGTAATATAGGTTTTGCCTTTGTATCAGGAATATGGTGATTTTAAAAGTATTCACAATGGGGCTGTCATCAAATCGAGCGATCAAGCCTGCTTGACTCAGCTTGCTTGGGTTCAAACTCGAGCTTGGCTCGTGAGCTACTGAGCCAAGCCCAGTCTCTGCTTGATTAGCTCACGTACCAAGATAGAGCTTGGGCCTGTAACTTGGCTTGAGCTTTGGTCAATTAAGACCTTGGATTGAGTTTGAGCTCAAGCTTGGTTGGATTAAGTTAACATTCTACACGAGCACAAGCGCAAGCACAAGCTCAGCGTGTTAATATACACTAAACATATGTATGAGGAAGGCAAGCAGACCCCAAGGCAAGTCGAGCTTGGCTCTTTTATAATTGAGCTCAAGCCAACTCGAGCTCAGTGAAGTTAGAACAAGCCAAGCTTGAGCTTTACTTACTCCTTAAGCTCTAGCTGACATAGAGCTGCGGATCAGGCAGTTGAGCTTGAGCTTTGGCAAGCTCGGCTCAGTTCACCTTGTTCACAAGCCTAATTGTCAATGTGGTATTAGTGGGTGATATCAGTGGTGCCTATTTATTAGCATTTAACCTGTGATTGATTGCAAAATTGCACCAGCAACTTAGTAGTCTTAGGCTATAATGAGGTGTCCTTTTGGGCTGGTGGAATGCTTTTATGCCTGAATTTGAATAGTTTTTCAGGTAAAAAATCAAACCCGCACAAAACATTTCAATTTTTTGCCAAACAGACATCAAAGCTGAAAACCATTCATTAAAATGAAACATCTATTTGTACATTCTAGTCTTTTATGTGAAACGTTTGTACAGACTGTTGGCTTGGTGGTTGTGGAATTGTTTCTAAAGATTGGACGACTTAGTTATTCTTTAGTTATTGTTTGGGCCTGTAGAATTAGGAGGAAGTAGGTGGTAATGAAATAGTAGATTTTCATGGATTTCCTCAAGTCATATATTTTGTGCAGTGGAATTTCAAAAGATGGAAGAATTTTACTCTGTCAACTCCCTTTTATTTTAATGTAAACAATCATATTGAAATCAAGAAGCAAATGATATAACAAGAAGCACTACAACCCCAATATAATTTAGAAATGGCTGTTTTCATAGACATTTTGTTAGATCTAATATGGTTTGCAATTCAAATCAAACCTATAGATCTTGATTTACGCATTAACAATGGATAATCTAAAATACTAAAAGCGTGCCTAGCGCCATGATCTTGATGATAAGCGGATCTCTTTTCTGAATTAGAGTTTTCTCCTATCTTCCTTATCACCCACTCCAATATGCGTGAAGTTGATGGGTATTTTTCAGATCTCATAGGTTGAGAGAGAGGACCGGAAAACCATATATATAGATAAGCCCTATAAAGATTTCTTCCCATCAAAGAAATCTAATAAAGGTAAGTTTCCTTATTTCCCTCAAATCAGCCAACAAGAGTCCTATTTGATTGGGCTTACTAAAATTTAATCCAAGATAAACTTAGTAAAACCAAAAAGGGGAAAGTAACTTAAATTAGTGGGCTCAAACCGTGGGTAACAACAGTGTTGCACATGTGGTCATGAGGACCACTCATGTCTAACGCATTTATGTATGTGTAATCTAGCTAGCCAAACAGCCCATGAGTAATATCCCATTTTAGAAAATTAAAAGTAGAAAGAACTCTACTGTCCTCATTACGAAGCACTACATCTGTTGCGCTGCACCTCCTTTTTTTGTTAAACATGTGAGTGTATCTTTTTCATTATTCTGTCAAAATCTGGAACTGTTCATGTCATGTATCCTTTCCTCAAGCAGCAAGGGATAGATTTATATGTTGGGTGGATGTAGCTCCATCCTCATTTTATTTGGTGCTGCTTTACAAAATGAAACACCATTAGGCAGGCCTCTGCATTCCCATTAAAGTTTCTCTTGCTGAAACCTTTTTCATGTGCTTTCAAGCCTGCCTGGAAATGAGAGCATGTGCTGTTCTGAGTCTGACTTTGTGGCTCACACAATCACACTTTTTGAGACACCCAGAGCCTTGGTAGCATATTATTTATTCCAGATATGAATCATACTAACAGAGGTTTTTTTTTTCTTTTTTTCGTGGAGGATCTGAATTCTCACACTCTTGCCGCATAACATGGGCATTTAGTGTACCTAACCAGCTGAACTACAGCTCGGGACTTTTTGTGTGTGTGTGTGCACGTGTGGAGTGGTGGGGGCAGTCGATTTCACTATGATTGGAGGTAGCTGCAAGACACTGCAATGAAAAGGTGGACCCTCTTAGATTCTTATAAAAAAAAATGGTGGTGAGATTAGGACATTTATATCCCACTTTTTTTTTAGTTAGACATTCACTGCATTACTATGCTTCAGGAGTAATCCAAACAGAGCATATGAAAGATGGGCTATCATCTTTTGTGCATTCCAAATTTCTTCTTCATATTCTGAGCATCCTTTCATTCTGATGCTCTTCTTACTGTTATTTCTAACTGCAACTGTTGCAATGTATATGGATGAAGGCCCACTAGAGGGAGGGGATGAAATCTTGCCTCGAAGGACAGGTGCACCCAAGCGAGAAGCAAGACCGAAGGAGAATTCACCTGGGGCAGACCTTCAATTATCACGTCCCCCATCAAGTTTTGTGAAGAGATCTCCAATTCCAGTTCCATATACACCAGAAGTAAAGATAAGTGAGGTTCAAGGGGAAGGATCACCCATTGCAGTTGCAGTAAAGGATATGGAGTTGCTGAGAGTTGATGAGTTGAAACTTGTTGAGCTGAAAGAACTTGCAAAGTCCAGAGGATTGAAAAATTACTCAAAGCTGAAGAAGGGAGAACTTGTGGAACAGTTGAAAAGGTTCTTACAGTCCTAGCTTTCCTCCGTAGTCCTGCTGGTGGAAAAACTAGCTCATCCTCTCTTTGTTCATTTTTTTTTCTTAATTTCTTTTTCAGCTAAAATCTATGACCTTTTTTCAAGCTTATGTAAAATTGCAACTGATTGTAAACATCTTCTGTCTGACCTGCTTAATATTTATGATGGCTCAATATAGTAAGAAAGAAACAGCAGTGATGATGACGACGACAACAAGAAGAGGATGGTTCACTGTTGAATGTGCTCATTGTTGCGACCACAAGGTTGTGGTTCGAATCGTTAAACTTAATAAAAAAAAGTGTTTAAGCTAAAATTTGGAGTACATTGTAGGGCAATTTGAAAACATATTGTGATTACTTGAATAATGTTCCGTTTTAACTAGTTTGATTTGATTCGATGCAAGTGAAATATGATGTGGTGGTTAGCAATTTCCTTTTCTCAAATTCAAGTTCTTTTTAGATTTTGAATGGAGGTTCAAGGAAATGACTCTCTTTCTAGTGATCGACCCAAATCTTCTAGTTTTATTGAGCATTGAGACGACAGATTGAATCATACATACCCAGAGACAGAAACGCCCGTCTCGGGCAAAAATTCGTCCACTGGTTATGGTCTACATCATTTCTGGACTCCCACAAAAGTATAATGGCCTTGGTTGACTGGCGCAGCATCCCCTTTCAGCGGCCCAGTGTTCGTTCTGCAGCTTTTGATCTAGGAATGGTGGATGTTCCATCTGAATATTCTCTATGTAGGTTTTGTTGGTTTTTGTCTCTAATATTTTGTGCTGCATATATACGAGTTCTGGATACTATATATGGGTAGTTTCTGCTGCTAGCTGTTGTTACTCTAAAAAAAAAAAAAAACATTTATGAAAATATATCATGGGCGTAACTGGTGGTTGCCTAGAGGTGGCAAATGGGTCGGGTTGGGCTAAACGGGTCAGAGCCGTTTATTTAACAGGTTAGATGCTCCTAACTTGCATCCGACCCGTTTATTAAATGGGTTAAAAACTCTTAACCAGCGCCTATTGTAGGTCAACCCGATCCGAGTAACCATTGCAGGTTACTACGAGTCGAGCTGACCCACATAACTTACACCCAAACCTAAATTTATTAACAAAAGTCCTTTAAGGCTTTAAACATATCCAAAGTGTAAATTAGACCCAAATCAATAAGTTAATTTATAAAAAGGAGATAAGATCTAAATGAACCATCATTAACTTTCTAAATCATATTGGTGCAATTTAAAACCAATCATGATAGGCATTATAAGCTATGTTTGAGTTATGTTATGCTTAATGTTAATTTACTTCTTATAGAATCTTAAATCAAACTTAGGTTCAACTAATATTGGATTGAAAATTTAGGCCCAAGCCTGGGTCATGATGTCATAATTCACCATTTTCTCTAGCTTGTATCAACATTAGAAGAAAATAGAGTGCAAACTAGCATGAACTCATTCATTATTTGATTATTTTATTTTATTCACGTAATATCAATTGTAATTTCTTCATATGCACAACCCTCCTGAAAGAGAAGAGCAGACAAAAATATTTTTAAGTTAACAAAGGGCCTGATTGAGGAAAAAAAAAGAAATTAATTATACAATGAGTGCAATATGTATTTTTAAATTAGTGACTATAGAAATAGTATATCAAAACCGATAGGAATAGAATAAAGTTTATAAAAAAAAATATCATATCGAAATAAAAAGATACATTCCATAGAATTAAGTATTGAGTATAAGTTTTAACTACAAGAAAAAGATAAACTGGTTATGCGGGTTAAATGAGTTGGCCCTAATCTGACCTGTTTAAATAAAGGTTAGGAAAGCTTGACCTATGACCGACCCATATATTATGCAGGTTGAGTCAGACCAAATTGATGGGTAGGACTCTAGTTGCTAATATGCGTCATCTTGAATGGATTCATTTCAGTTGTTCCTTTTGCTCATGGGGCAATATTTGTAAAATGATTGTTATTTATGATTCCAAAGACACTTTTCACACTTGGAAAACAAGGGTTGTTCGATTGGTTAGCATGTCACCCGGTTGCCTAAAATGGATTCGTAGGTATGCTAGTATTCTTCCCGTGCATGTGGGCTATCATTTCCCTTTGTGGGCTTCCTCGTAGCTTTGAGCCATCAGCGTGATGTGATTCATGAGTATGTAGCACCCATATCCAATAAGAATATATAACCTTTTAAGAAGGCCTATTGTCACAAAATCCGTTGTAGTCTAGTTGGTCAGGATATCCGGCTCTCACCCGGAAGACCCGGGTTCAAGTCCCGGCAACGGAAATTTTTTTAATTTTTTTCCCTGATAATTTCCATTCCAACTGTAAAGATTTTTTTTATGGTTGCCTTTCGTTTTCTACCATGCATTTGTAGAAGCATACAGATTAGAAACCATATTAAAGTACTAATTGTCAGCCTTTTCTGCCTCAAAAGTCAAATCACTATCACTACTACATATTCTAACAACAGGGGGCATCAAACATGGTTAATTTTCCAACATACTAGTAGTTTTTAAAGATTCTTATTGATGCCTTTTGTTTTCTTCTATATGCATTTGTAGAAGCATACAAATTAGAAACCATATTAAAATACTAATTGTCGGCCTTTGCTGCATTGTATCACTATCACTACTACATAATTCCGTGAAGAGGATCTCCTGTTTCGTCCAAACAGGGGATCCCTGTTTGGAGGGGCCTCCACGTGCGGGGGCGGAGGAAAGAGAAATTTGTTTTTTTTTCTTTTCTCTGCCCCCGCACATGGAGGCCCCTGATTCGTCCAAACAGGGGATCCGGATCCATTCCTTCAAGGGGCTCATCAGACATAGTCAATTTTCCAGTGTTGAGTTGACAGGATATTCACAGATTGTCTAATGTATCAGCAACTGAGAAGACATTTTATCTTGCTGTCTATTCTAATAACCACATGCGCTCTTGCTATATCATTATGTACAGGGACTAGTGTTAGGTTTATGTCTTGCATTTCAGTTAGACCGGATTGGTTCTATGGGTTAGCCAATGACTAGGTTCAAGATTATGGGTATTTTGGTTATTATGCCGGGGCCTTTTTAGAGGCTAAAAAAGCAAAAATATTATAGTGTGATGTAATCGGTAACTCTAGACTCAAAGTGAGAGAGGTGAGAGCTCTCTCTACCCCGTGGACGTAGGCGAATTTGCCTAACCACGTGAATCTTGTGGCATGTAATTGCTTGTGGTGTGATTGATGGTGTGTGTTTGCCCTAATTAATTCCCAACAAGGAGTTCATATTAAGCCTGTTGGTTCTAAATTTTATTTTTGTTGGTAATGTATGCATGCAAGTTGAAGGCCCGCCAAAGAAGAAGGGTAGGCTGAAGATGACATATACAAGAGCCGTAAAGATAGATATGAAGAAGTGCAATCTACTCAAGACATGCAGGGAAATAGAATGCCTCAAGTTCAGTTGCTGACGCAGGATTTTTACTTAGGTAGGGCTAAACTTTTACTTAACTTTGCTAACTTTTTTTCACATTAACAATAAAAAAAAATGTATTGCATTTAAATAGATACCAAACTTTTTCCATTCTTAGATCTCTTGCCCAATTGAAGTGCCTTCTCACTCCCTCTTCCAAATTCAAGTGATCATCGATTCATCATCATAAAAACAACCTAAGATAACATTTAATTTAATCCTAGGTGTTTGGATACCTTGCAATGATGATTTGGATGAGCAACTATGTACCCAATTTGGGTTTTCGAAGATGTTTTATTTGGATTTAAGGAATTTGGTTACCTGCACTTGCCTAGCTATAAAAATCATTCTCTATGATTATGAGCTCTTGGCAAAGAAGAAAAATCGTCACATAAATGTAACTCAAGTTATCCAAACATATGAGTCATAAGGCCTGATTTATGTATGAATTGAAGTTTAAAGTGTGCCCAATGGTGATTTGGTCATCTTTGGACTTATAGATATGCTTAGATTTGGTGATTTAGGGCTTGAAGTTTCAATTAGGATTTAGAGATTTAGAGTTTGAAATTAAGATTTGAAAATTAAGGGTTCAAATTTAGATATAGAGTAATTAGGATTATATTACATTTGAAGAGAGATGAAGATTGATTTATTTTGGGTTATTTGGTGAGAGAGAGACTAACATGAGAGAACCGACAACGAGAACTCGATCGGTACGAGGATCTCAGACTCTTCGTAGAAAGAAATCCATACAAAGAGGATATGGTACTCTCGGTGGGAAGAAGATGTCCAAAGAGAAGATGAGTGTTTTCATCAAGATTTTGTAACGTAAGGCAATCACAATATTTAGACGTGGAGCAACTATTTACTAGACATAGATGGAAGAGGTTCATGCCCATTCAAATATCATGCAATTTCACATTTGACTTGGGGCCACCGCCCCAGGTCATGAAAGGGTAGGTCTGCCCCTGCGTCAAGTTGACCCAAAACATAGCTGAAATAAGCTTTGATGATGATGTATATATGCTACTGGTAGGGGGCATCTCTAACAGAAGGAAATATATGTGGATATTTTCTTGCAAGGAGAGAACTGAATTGCATGTGTGATGTTCCCTGGGCCATATTAGGTAACATGAGCTGTTATAATAACTCATGATCGTTTGACCTCACACTGATTGTGGATGGCTCCTTTCCTATTATTTTTGGCAGCTTCTAATGTATTTTATTGTTCTAAGATTTTCTGTGGTTGATAGGTATTGGAGCAGTTGAGTGGTCCAACACCAGTGTTCTCCGAAGGTAGGTTTCTAAACTATCATATGCATCATTTTTACTGATCCAATTTCTTTTGTCATTTTATCCTTTTTATGCTATAACACTTAGTAATGTTTTGCTTTTTTCATCTTTCTTCCTGGTATTCTAATTTACACTTGAGTAGCTGTTTTTCGTGGCACTTTGATTGTATTATTTTACCTCGATTTTCCACTGCCATGCCAATTTTTCCTTTATTTTACTTCTTGTTGCATCATTTGATAGAGTGAGAAACCAATATCATCCATATCTAACGTGGGGCACGTGAGTTGAGCTTGTCAAATGTGCTAGTTTGTGTTCACATGTTTAGAAGTGCGAATGGAGCAGGCGGTAGTGGTGTTTGTTTTTATTCAAGGTTTTCACATATTAAACTTCTTTAAATTCGTTTTTCTTTTAATTTTATCATGATATGGTCTAACACTTTTTTTCATAACTTTTTTCGCCCCCACAACGTATGTCACAGAAATTGATAAATCCCATAATTCATGGAACCGTCCCATAATATCATGGCTTTTATGTAGCATCTTAGGGACATAAATTTCTAAATGATAGTTAGATGTACATTTACTTTTCACAAATGTCATTTTTCGTGTACTACAAAAAACTAAATTTACTTGCTAGCTCCAGAAAGTGTTTAATACAAAAACTAATAAATCTCATGATATCATTGGATATAACACAAAAGGTTAAAAGAAAATTGATAAGAGTCAAGCGACTTTGGTGACATTATCTAAATTTCAGTAATGAGATTGGAAAAATCGAATTTAAGGATGACTAATATATCAAAACCCCTTTGCTCCTTTTGGCATGTTCAAAGTGCCAATGAAGCAGAAAATTTTTGGCAAAACATGACATCGAGAGACATTAGATGGTTGTGGCCTTTAGGCAAAACTTAGATTCTCTTTCTAATCTTGTCTATGGGTTTCACTTAAATGGCCTATTTGTTTACATTAAAATACGTAGGAATTCAATTCATGAGATTTTTTTAAAGCAGTTAAAGATGGACATCGAAGGTGAATTCTTACAAAATACGCATCAAATAACTTTTCCACCTTCCTTGCAGACAGAATGGGATAGATAGGTTCCAAAACTCCTAATTTTTGTCAAATGTAATCTGGGCAAATCTCTTTTCCAGAATATATAATGGCTGGTTCATAAAAAAAACGAAAGAAAAGAAAAGTAAAAACTGAAAAGGATATGTGAATATGTGATGGTTGGAAGTCATATTCATTCAATTCATGCAATTATAAATATGGGCTGGGTCCCATCTGTCCCTGTCCCACCATCATTTGATATGACTTACACCAACTGAAGGAATGGATACAAATAAACAAAGTCAAAAGAGGAGGTTCAGTGGTCTTTGAAGAAAGGGCAAGCTTGAGTGGAAGATGCGAGTGGATCTGAGTTGGAGATGAGGGGCCCCTTGAGTAGACCTCCAAATAGATCTGCCGGGTCGTAGTAGATCTCCACGTCTTCAGCTCGTAGAGATTCATCAACCTGATCGATGTGTTTCAAAGATATATAAACCGTTCAAACATTCAAAACATAAGGATAAGGATAAGGATAGCAAAATATCTCAAAGGATGATTCTTCTTCTTCTTCTTCTTCTTTTCTTACTTTTTAGAGTCTCAAAATCCACATTAACTCATTACATGATGCCCTAATCAGCTGCACTAGGACGGTTTCAAATGATTTACTTCCTCACGTTATTGTTAAGACTCCATGGAATTGGAATTATTAAGCATCCCAGAGAAGGATTTTGTGGTGCTGCACAGAAGCAAGTTTGACCCTCACCCTCTAGCAATGATTTTCCATGAGACCCGAGGAAAAATAATAGAACAGTTTTCTCTTTAAGCATGGAAAAGTACTTTGCCAAACAATGGAAAAGTGACGAGACTTAAAAATCGAAGACTTTAATCATATTTGGTAATAGGTGAGGTCCATGAGAGAATCTATAGATTTGAAAATTTATTACTGCCATTGGATTAAGGACGCCTTCAATGAGAATTTGTATAGCCGGTGATTCCGTCTCTCCCAACAAAGACATTCACGGCGTTGCATAAATGTGTTCTTAATTGAAACACTCAAGTAGAAAACCCAACATGCTTAGGACTTATTTGTGACATATATAAGAGGATTTTATACTATGCAAATTTATGTTTCCACGCGAAACTCTACATTCCTACCATTCTCGTAGGAAATCAAGATCATCTTTATTGAGGAAAATCAATTAATGTGCCATGCGAAACAATAAAAAAGTAGATTGCATAGAAAATCAAAATAATTTCTCTTTTGTTGTAGAATCCTCTAATCCCACAAACACATCCATGGCGCTAATTTGTTCAACAAAAAGATTCTAAGCTCCGTGGATATTTATTTCTGTGGGAGAAACAAATCCTTCATTCTTATCCTCCCATGAGAAATCTAAATCCTATCTTGTTTAATTTTTGAGGAAAATATGTTGCACCAAATGCAGAAACATTGGGCTTCATGGAAATTCAGAACAATCTTCTTCTCTGTCAAAAAAACCCTCAATTTGCATAAATGGAGAGAGAGAGAGAGAGAGAGAGAGAGAGAGAGAGAGAGAGAGAGATGTATTGTACCTTAAGAACAGCTATTCCAGTGAACTCAGCCTTCTCTCCCGTAGGAGCATGCCCCTTAAAAGGTCCCTCCATGATTCCCCAGTGCCTGTACTTGAAAGCAATCACAGGAGGCCCCGAGTAAACTTGCAACACCTCCCAAGCAAACCCTCGAGGGAAAGCCGTCCTAAAAACCTCATGTGATGATTCAAAGCTCTCCTCATCCACTTTGTAGTACTTGTACTCTTCCGGCAGATTATTCTGCAGCAAGGCGTTGTAGCTCCCAAGTCTCAGAGTTTCTTCCCCTGATAACGCCTCTCTTCCTGTAAAACCCCAAAGCCCTTGCACATCAGCGCCAGCAACAACAACAACAACAAACAACTACAAATGATCATTATCATGTGGTGGGTGGTGAGTTACCATTAACAAAGAACCTGAATTTCTCTTTATTTATGCTTTTGAAGTCCTCTAATCTGGTCTTGTGAGTGAGCTCCATCTCCCATGTCTTGATGGCGTTTTGCACAGCTTCCTCCAACGACCCTTTTGGCCATTCCTGCAATTCCACAAACACAATTCATTTCAACCATGTTCTTTGATGGCTATTGCAAAAGCTAAATGAGAAGAAAGTAATGAAAAGCGAACGTTGGTTCGGCCTTCTTCAAATAGTTTGTTGACAAGATCATAGGTGGGAGGAGCTCCATGCCTCCAGTGCGTGTCTTTTTCTCCTTCTCCATACATGTGAGATCGATACTTGTCACCCACAACCATAACAGAGTTTTCTTCCCTAGACATGTTTCAGGAGAGTAGAATGTAGGTAGATTAAGTTGTGGGTAAAAAAGAGAAGAAGGGCTTCATCTATTTATAGAGGAGGAATGCCGTCTTGAATCGGCAATCAATAAATGGCCACAATTATATTATAATATATTCTAGGGGTAGGATTGGATTTCACAATTGATCGTAAAATTGGAGCTCCAATTTCATTTCAATTTTAATTGAGGGAGAGATTTTAGGGATTCGGAAAAAAAATTCAATTTTAACCATCTAAAGATAGAGTCCAACACATCCGGCAGATCTTACACATTGGATTTTTAGATAAAAACTAGCAACAACGTCCCGTGTTTAGCTCGGGGCAAAAGTAAGATTCTACATTTTTAATTTATGAGATATCAAAATTAATTATAAACATATAAAAATATATTCATACATATTTATATAAAAACAGTCAACACATCTTCAATCATAAATACAAGTGTTATCTTCACATAGGCCAATGGTCATTTCAATCACTCCACACAAATTTCTTCTTTACCCCTTTAAAGTAGCACCAATACCATTTTAGAATTACTCAAACCGTATTTTAGCTCTAGATTTTTTTTAAAAATGTATAAACATCTTAACTTTAAAAGCCATAAATTATGAGACTTTAAAACCACATGTTAGTATTATTTAATCCCAGCACCTTGGATCCATGTAGTCCATGTGGGCCCACGGAAGTGTAATTATGGTGGGGCAAACCTATGGTCATTTGTCTATATAATCAAATCAGAAAATGATGCCTATAAGATTCAATAAAAAAAAAAAACTTCAATCTCAAAACATTTTTATCACAAGCCCATCAATGAAGTGGTATACCAGAAGGTCGGGTCTGATTTTCGTTCACGTGTGACAATTTCTGAATAGAGTAGAGTTTTATTTAGAAACTAAAAGAAAATGATCTTTTTAATGAAAGATTTATTAGTGTGAATTGTTGAAAGGTGGGCCCTAAATATTAAAATAAAAAGATGAGAATCTTGAGAGGATTGAAGATAGATGGTGTTGAGAGAGAGAATAATCTATAATCCATATTCACTTAGAAAATTAATATCTATGCATAATCCATGAGTGGGTCCCACTGTAGAAATAAGTTAAATGTGCGGGGCCCACTAATTGATTTGCATCTATTAAGAAACCAAACAAAGGCCAATAGGCTTGCTCCCTCCATCAGTGGGGCCTACTCTTATAAAAAAGGGGTTAAGAAAAGGTCATTGAGATTTTGTCCAATACTGGAGTCCAATCTTGAAATATATTGAATACGAACTAGTGCCCACTACTGGATTCATCCATTTAGGGAAAAAAAACTGAAAGGATAGTAAATGAGCAACGATTTGGATTTCAATCATTGGGAGGGGAAACCAAACAAAGGCCAATAGGCTTGCTCCCTCCATCAGTGGGGCCTACTCTTATAAAAAAGGGGTTAAGAAAAGGCCATTGAGATTTTGTCCAATACTGGAGTCCAATCTTGAAATATATTGAACACGAACTGGTGCCCACTACTGGATCCATCCATTTAGGGAAAAAAAACTGAAAGGATAGTAAATGAGCAACAATTTGGATTTCAATCATTGGGAGGGCCCACAAAACATATTTAATATGGGACCCATTAATGATTGAAGATCTAAGGAAAATAAAACAAACCGTTGATGATTGAAGATATAAGCAAACAAACCCACTGTGAAGATTTGCTTATAATTTGAATAATGGCAAGAGATATTACTCAAATTCAAACGTTCATAAAAATCTCTCATGAGAGAGGTTTCAGGAGAGAAAGAGTAGCCCTCTTTAAAAAGAGAGACTTTTTAGGGATAATGTGGCACCCCTCACAGCCCACCTCCCCCTTTGCTTTAATATATATAATGATTTCTTATATGATCTCAAAATATTACATCTAACCTATAAGGATACACGTTGCATAAATCTATAGTTATATGTTGTTTTATCTTTATACACTCCACATGTACAGGCAGCCAAGATTTCATTAGGGGATTCTCACAATTGCATTAAGTGGGCAAATATTTGATTTAATAATTATGTAACGTAGCAATCTATCTATGGGTGTAGTATTTGATCGGATTTTAATTTATTGGATGGAATAGTATGCGTGGGGGGTAATGATTTTGAAGTTCTTAAGCAATCAAGAGTAGATGTTTACGTGGCCACCATTTTTATGGACCATATCCCCAAAGTGTTAGTTAAATCCATTTTTGAGGTCTAGCTAGATATATCAAACTTGGACACAATAAAAAGTTCTCTGATTAAGATTCATTTTTTATTTGTAGTCTATGCAAGTTAGCTTTACTTCTTTTCTTTTTTTTTTTCATGTTGAGAATTTCTTAGGCAGCTCTACTAAGCTTAAGCTTAAGATAAGATAAACTTAAGTGTGTGGTAGGGCTCACCTAGAGACCTACATGGCGATGGGGATGGGGGAATTTTAAGGACTCCCTAGGATCCTCCTCTCCGCAAATAATCAAGCTCAATCGTGATTTCTACTATCTCAATATAGGCCTAAAAGTTTAATGGTCAACAGTCCATTCGAATCGATACATAATCGATCCAACAGTTTAGTAAATTCGAATCTAACCAAAAGCTGGTGGACATGTACAATTTAGGGGGGACATATGTTTGGTCCATTTTCATGGACCAATAGTGGCCCCCACAAGCACAAGAGATATCTCTCACCTTATATGAGAGATATGGGTGGGGGCCCTCCCATTTAAGTTGTTGGCATTGGATATGGATGTGAGGGCCCCCACACAATCTCTCATTTAAAGTGAGAGATATCTCTCATAGAAGCATCTATATATATATAATGAATAAAACTCAAAGATACCAATTTTTTCTGGATATATATATATATATATTAAAAATGATTAAAATCCAAGATGCCAATTTTTTCTGGATTCACATGATATTTTGTTTTTTTTATTTTCTACATTTAAATATGACATATCAGGATTTATATTTCTTAAACTAAATTTATTTTTATTCATTTTACATTTAAAAAGACCTATCTTTTTTTTAATGATAGCAACACATCAAATTTTATAAAATCTTCAAAATATAGTAATTTATATATATTTTTGAAAATTAGTTTTATGATTTTTTTTATTTTAGTAACTCATTAAAAGATGAGATGAACACTATTGTATCTTAACACGCTTTTCATGTTTTATTTCTTGACCTTTTCTACTTGTATCTTAAATAATTTTATAATGCTTCTCACTTTTTGAATAAGTCTAAAGGTGTATAATTTTTTGAATCCTAAATACAATATATATCTTATTTTACATAAATACTATATTTAATTATTTTAGATTTATTTTATTTCCTTTAATATTGTAATGAAATATATAAATTTATTATGTTTTTAATTCTTTAAGAAATTGAAGCTCAATTTTAATTTTAATTTTAACTTGAAGGCGAGATTTTAGGGATTCGAGAAATTTTTTTGATTTTCTAAATAGAGAGTCCGACTTAAAAGGAGTCTCTTTTATTAAAGAGTCAAATGTTCCGCAGTCTCTAAACAATCTATGTATATTTAGATTTTCTTATCTAATGTCATAAGCAATTCTTATCTTTTTTAAGTAGCTAGATGACATCTAGGGTTGCCAACCAACTTAGCAACAGCACATTGCCATTATCATTATCATTTTTATCTTTTCTACTTTAGTTTTAGGGGTTTTTTTTTTGGGTATTTATAGTGGTATCTCATGGGTTTTTTGTTCCTTCTAAATCACGCTTCTAATTTTTATACATTTATTTTTTAATATATTTTTCAGTGTTTAATGACTTTCTTTTCCTTTTGTCATAGTTCCGTTTTATTTTTTCTCCCAATTTGATGTTTTTTTTTTTGTTTCCACGATGATAGATTTTCATGGATTTATGATTTTTTTTAGTTCTTTGTTTGTTTCAATTCTTGGTTTTTTTGCATTGGGTTTCCATGAGTTAATTTGTTTCTTCTAAGTTGTTCTTATTATTGAATTGTCTATTTACTTTTATTTTCATGTTGTATTTTTGTGGTGTTTTTATAAATTTTATTTCTTTATTATGGGTTTATTCTTCTAATCTCAAAAGAATTTTTGAAGCGAAATACTCAACTAATTTCAAACAAATTAAAGTGCTCCCATTTTGGAATTAACCAACTATATTTTTGTATTATTATACATTTAAATTTTGATTGCGATTTTTACCATCTCAATATAATTTAAACTAAATATTATTTAAAAATTATATTCTTTTTAATATTATAAATTATATTGCAAGGGCATTGTAAGGTCTGCGACCTTACTGAGTCAGTTGGGCCCAATAACCGACCCGTTGACCCATTTATTTTGATATTATTATAATAATTATTTTATTTGATATTTAAGTAGGTTTAGATGGTCAGCGAGTTTCTTTTAGAGTTAGAATAGTGCCTACGGAGTTTCATGCGATTCTGAGTTCGTTTGATCCTAATAGGGGGTAGTTTGTAAATTAGCAAAAATGGAGTGTTTTTTCGAAAAATTTCTATCGCCGTGATTTTGGGTTCGTTAGAAAGGTCTCATCGCGTTGATCAATTTTGTCTTCTGGCTCGTTGCAATCTGACGACCAGAAACCCTTTTAATAATTCATTTCTTCTCCGGACTCACTTAAGGGCATCTTAGTCTTTTCTCCCTCCCTTTCTTCTTAAACAAGAGATTAACCCTAATCTCTTTTCTTTCTCTGCAACGAACGATAACCTACCGCAGCCTCTTCTTCTTCCTCATTTCCCAAGGCTCCAGAACTCCTTCCCTGAGAGATCACTTCCGCGATCTGTGAGCCGCTCATCTTCTTCCTCGAAATCTCCTCTTTCCATTGACATCAATTTGGTAAGATTTCCCTCTCTTTCATCTTTTCAATCAATTCTCTTTGGTTTAGATTTAAGTTAGATCTTAATCTTTTCCTCTCTTTTCTTCTCCTTTGCGTGTTAGATTGCGTTTGGACGGGGTAGATTGAGGTTTCTGCAGTAGTAGTGCTTCTCCTCATATTTCCCCAATTCTAATCTTCTTCATGGTTGAGGTAAGTAGATCTGCATTTTATAATTAAGCATGTGTGTTTGTCTTCCATTGATTGGATGTGTCTTTCTTGTTAGGTTTCCTAATTCCAAGCCTGTTCTGTTATTAGTTTGGGATTAATATGCTAGATTAGGTTCTTTTTGGGAATTTGGCTTTATTTAATTTAATTGTTAATCTTAGTTGTTAGTTTATATAAGTGGAAATGATGATGGATGGAATGGATTATTGGGGAAGCACGGTGGCTCAGTTTTGTACAGGTTATAGCCTTTGGAAAAATTTGGGAAGAGGTTGGAGAAGGAGCTACTCAAATGATTGAATTTTTTACTCAAAAGACTCGTGGTTCTGCTCAGAAATCGGCTAGCCTCATGAAATTCGGTCACCATTAAGTTACTTTTCCAGTAACCATGTTTTTATAGGACATTTTCGGTCACCTTCGGTCACTTTTTCGGCTAGCTGAACATGCCAATTCGGCAAGCCGCATTGGGGCAGATTTAATGAATTTTGGCACATTTCGAATGGCCATAACTTTTGATCCGCCTGTCGGATTTCGACGTGTAATATACCATTGGAAAGCCCTCGGGATGTACAATCCAATGGTTTTAGTTTCATTACGATCGGAGATCGGGAAGTGATGTAAATACTTAGATTATTGCCTCAACTCAAATTTTTATTGAAACTGAGACCAGTAACCTAGGTTTGGGCCTTAGATGTTGGAAACCATGAACTTACTCTCACGTGACCATTAATGGGGTTTTGAAATCATAGCATATGGCTTGGTGTACTCCGATGGGTTGTCTAGCTATTCGTGTATTGTGTATGGTTTAACCGAATGCGTATGGAATTGAATCAATCAATGCTCAACATGATTGTACACCAAGGAAGTTCTTTATAAGCATTGATGATTCGAATTCTCCACGCACTCCGTTAAACCACATATGGTACAAGGATGACAACACTTACCTAGGATTAGATTGTAATCTCTCCTTGACTTGTTAATCGTATCCGTTGAATCTGTATCCTTGTACACTCTTTTGGCATAAAACATCTAATTAATTATGAAACATAAACTCTTGTAGAATTAGGACAATGACCTGACTTAGAGTGTACCTTAGGAACCGTGTATCGTGTATTGATAAACATGACTGGCTAGAATGTAAGGGATTATCGTGTGGAGGGTCTATCTTATATTGTTCGAATGAGATAATCTCTAAGAACATGCTTTGTTTGCTGAGCTAGCCAGACTTGCTTGACTTGGTTTTCCTCGCGTGTCAACACCACTTTATTATTATTATTATTATTTGCATATCATGGCCAGCTGCAGTTTTGGGTTTATTGATAGGTCGGTTACTCGGACATCGGGGTGGGCAGTCGGTTTTGGACGGCGTCCATGACGTTGAATAGTTGGGAGTGGGCTTGGACCGTGCTACTATTCCTAGGACCGGGAGGTTGAATCCCCCTGGAGCCGGACTTTGGTATCAGTAGTCCGGATAAGATTATTACTGGTACCCCGTGATGTCGCTTGGACATCCACGGAGTCTCCCTCTTGTGCATTGCATTACATCGGTAGTGGTGGTTGTTAGTATTGCTATGATTCATGTTTATGATTTTGATTGTTATTTACTCATGCTACATGCCTAGTATTGTTCCTTGTATTCCTACGATCTTGTACTTGTCATTACTCTTATATTTGATGCATGTTATGTTTTAATTATATCTTGCTTATCTATTGCTCAACATGTCGTTGACTCTATTCCTTAGTGTGCAGACTCCTTAGGTGAGTACTACTACGAGGAGCAGGCCGGTGAGGAGATCCTCAACCAGCAAAGGAGGCACGGGAGTGGAGTGTCGATGACGTAGAGTAGCTTCATCATTACCAGGCACATGAGAGACTCACTTTGGGACAAATATTATATTTTATTTAATTCATTGTTATTCTTCGTTGAACTTTTCTTTGATTGACACTATGTTGTTTAATGGCCTTAGTTTCTGGGATGGCTATTGTAATTAGATTAACTTCCTTTTTAGCTTTAATTGTTTCTTGCAACTTTAAATTTAATTGAGATTTATTATCCATTGTTGATATCAATGTATGAATTCCACTATTTGTTTTATGTTTTGAGGTTGAAATACATTATCCTCACAGCTGACTTACGATCCTTGGGCCAAAAAGGGCAAAAAAATTTAATTGGCCCAAAATTTTACTCCCCGGATCTGGTTTATTCTCTAATCGGGTTCGGGGGACGTGACAGGCATGTTTTGCTAGTATTAAGTGAAAGAAGAAAATGGTTATGCGGTTTTTTTGTCATCCTTCTTTGTTTATTTGGGATTTTTTGGATTAATTAGATCCAAATCTGATTTCTACATTTTAATAACAAAACACCTAAAAAGGTCACAAAATTGCTTGAGTCTGCTCCTTTTTTTTCTTTTTCTTTTTCTTTTGACACATCACACCATTAACGTATGATATCATGCCCATGGTCACTAGAATGAATGGATTGTACTCAAGATCATGAGTATATACCATGATATAATTGATTTAAAAAAAAAAGCAATTTAGAAAGTGTTGGATTTCGATTATTGATTATCAAATGTAAGTTTTGATTTTTAAAAAGGAGAATTTCAAATAAGGCATTAAGTGTTTGCCTTACTTCAAAAGAGGGCACAAGTTTTAAAACTTTTCAAATTAGTCCCTAAGTTTTCAGTAAGTTTTCAATTAAAGACATCCAACCATTTAAAGATATTTTCTCGCGGCTTTTTCCCTCAATATTTTGAAAATATCCAAATTGCCCTTCATTTAAAGCCATGACATGGTTTCAGTAGCCATGACATGCAGCTGATCGCTGTGGGAACACTGATTGTCCTTGATCACCGTGAGAATGCCGGTGAAGGAAATGAAGAGAATATAGAGGAAGCGAAGGAGAACTTTATTTAAATGAAGAGTCACTTGAGTATTTAAAAAAAAAATTGAAAAAAAAAGTTCCCCAAAAATAGCTTTAAATTGACGAATGTCCTTAATTGAAGATTTCTTGAAAGACTTATGGACTAATTTAAAAAGTTTTGAAACTCATGTCTTTTTTTTTAAATAAGGCAGAAATTTAAGATCTTTTTTGAAATTTTCCCGAGAAAAGAATTCATATTTTGCTTAGGAATGCTATCTCTTTCTTTTAACTTATGACTAGCGATATAATGAGTTGAGGATGGGCCTCAATAAAAGTAAAATAGACTACAAGCTGACTATTGACTGTTCAAATATGGATACAAATACATGGATTGGCTAACATGAAAATTTGTCTTTACTAGTCTTTTTTATATCGATCCCTTTCACAAAGGTCAGTTTAACTTGTATAAATATATAAATATCCCCTCCCCCACAAAAGACCTGAGATAAAAAGTCAATGCAGCGTCAGTCTCTGTTTATGTTTCGGATTGGAACGAAGAGACGGCAGAAATTTCAGAAAACGGATCCAGATTCCTGTTTCCTCGAAAGATTCCTGTTTTCTCGAAACACGCGCGGCGGGGATTCCTGTTTTCTCGAAACACGCGCGGCGGGGCGGCTTTTTTTAAGAAAAAAGTCAATTTTTCTTTTTTTTTTCCGCTCCCCTTCTGTGGAGGGGGCGTGGGTTTTAAGAAAAAGTCAATTTCTCTTTTTCCGCTCTCCTTCTGTTCCGCAGAGGGGGTTTTTAAGAAAAATGTCAATTTCTCTTTTTCCGCTTCCCTTCTGTCGAGGGGGCGTGGGTTTTAAGAAAAAGTCAATTTCTCTTTTTCCTCTCTCCTTCTGTCCCGCAAGTAGAGGCTCCTGATTCATCCAAACGGAATCCCCTATTGGGGGGGGGGCGGAGGTTAAGAAAAAGTCAATTTCTCTTTTTTCGCTCCCCTTCTATCCCGCAAGTAGAGGCTCCTGATTCGTGCAAACGGGATTCCCAGTTTGGACGAAACAGGGGATCTTCTCGATGCTGTAAGACTTCTGTAGGCAGTAAGCATTAATGACCTGCACCAGTGGTCCAGTGCTCTTCGTTTTACATAACTTTGTCAATGAATGCACAGCTGTGTGTGCAGGTGTTTTCTAACCGGCTCCCTAGGCTACCACCAGAAAAATAAAAACAATAACTCCGGGCCTATTGAACAAACAGACAAAGTTGTGCATTAATATATACAGTTTGTATGTAGAGTTGATTTAAATGAAATAAGATTGAGAGTATCAAATTAAGAGAATTTGTGGTAAAAGGAATAATTGTCTTCTTTTTAAATGGACTTTTCTCAATTTTTATTTTAATAAAACTAGGCCCCACCATAAAAATGAACACATCATGTTTTTAAATGTATAAAAATAGTGGGACCAACATCTATTTCAATCCGAAGGAAAGTCAATAAGCCAAAATCCAATTAGTTTTAATAAAAGATTATCTTAAAGTTTGCGAGAGAGAACCACTCTATTGTAGAGAAAAACTCTCCTTGAAACTTGGAGATGATTTACTTGCTATTTGTGAAAGCAAGCAAATGACAAAAGGTAGCCTGAAAGATTATTTTAAACTCTCTCCCTTTGTACAGAAACAAAATAATGAGGGGCAATATTGTAAAATACCAAAAGCATTCAAACTTTGCTCGTATTTTCTAGGATAACAAAGAAATCAAGGAGGGGCAACTCCCCTCCCCCCGCCGCTGGAGAAATTCCATTAAAATGTAAAGGGGTTGGGATTTCTGAATTCTCAAAGATCGTTTGAGACCCTTTCTAAGTGACTGGAACTTTGAAATGCTTGGCAAGAAACAAGGCATTTGCAAATGCAAATGAACAAGATATCACATCATATCACAAAAGCCCCAACATCCTAAATTCCTGTCAGGAATTCTAGTAAAGAAACGGGTTGTAAAGCTCCGTGTTTGGTAACTTCAATAATAAAGTGAAGTGTGAGGTGAAAAGTAAGTTAAGAGACAAAAAGAAGAAGGGTCAAATAAAAAAAAAAGTGATGGCCTTTGGTCATTTAGTGAAATGAGAATGAATCTTGTTTTTTTTTTTTAAAGGCTTTTTGTTATTTAGTAACATGAAAAATCAACTTTTCTACTTTTTTTAGTAAAAAGTGGAGACGTTTTCTACTTTATAGAGGTATCATGGGGGCCCTTCAATATGTCACATTAATGACATCCGATATTTCATTTGTTGTAAATCGAGTATGCCAATTCATGCATGCACCCCAGTCACTCATTGGAAAATCGATGCCAGCTTCTCACCATATATATAATTTGAAATTATGTTTTGTCAAATATTTTTGAATTAGGACTTCTAAGTCGCTTTCGATATCATCAAGAAAACTCTGCCTTAACTAATAATAGGTAATTTAGAAGCACCTAAATATAAAGTTAGAATAGTAGATAATTCTTGGGGAAAACTACGGGAAAAATCCCCATAGCACACTTAAAGTAAGGAGAGGCCCCAGTATCACTTTAGAGACGGGACGAGACCTTTGGGTGGGTTTTTGTATTTTTTTGTTTTGTCGTTTAGCAATGTTGTCGATATCGACAATTATATTGTCAATATCGACAACTATGCGTAAACCCTTTAAACATCGCTCCGTATCTGCAGTTCTTTGTCAGAACTTTTTCATCGACTGCAATTTGTGCTGTGGTGAATTTCCTTCTCAGAAAACACCACAAAAACTACTCTCAATGGTGGTTGGATTCCATTAATAGGTTGGTACACACAATAAACATCTTCCTATATTGCATTATCTACCCTAAAATGTCATAAGTTTGAATCATTTTCAGTAATGACTTCTTTCAGTTATGGTCTGAACCCTAAATGGAGTCATTTTAAAATTGTACCAGTTGTGTAAATGCATATCTGTATGTAGCTTTGCGTAAAGATTACCATTTGTGTAGTAAATATCATTTTCATTTTGGGCTTGGTTAATATCATTTTCATTTTGGGCTTGGTTAATATCACTTTCGTTTTGGGTTTTTAGGGTTTGAAAAGGTTTTTTTTTTTTTTACAGGCGTTGTTTTTCTCTATTGCATTCTTTCACTTAGTGGCACTTAGTATAGTTTTTTTATTACCACATTATATAGCTCTAATATGACTATAAACCTAATTTTATGATCAAATAAGGCCCAGCATGGGCATTTTAATAGTGGCTAATGGTTTAGAAATATACACTTGCTCTGTTTTTCAAAATGTATGTATCTTTCATATTTCTTTAAATTATGTTCTTGTGATGTGACAATAGCATGTCAGTTAGCGAGGTGTTGGTCATATTCCACTATGATGGTGACTTCTAATTCGATATAATCCGTCCGGTGTACAATGGAGGAAATCAGAAGATAAGATATTTACCGACGGATATAACATATGACTCACTAGTTAATGAAGCAACTGAAGCATATACCTTCATCACAATGGATGGGCATTTTCAATGGCAAGCATCGACGACGACAATGATTTGAAGAGAATGTTCAAAGCATCGAGGAATGATGTGAATGAGATATATCTATATGTCTTCAAAGAGCCCAAGGAGAACAATGGAGGTATGTGCATTGGTTGTATTTGCAGGAATTGGTTGCTAATGTATACGGGTTCCATGTTGGCTTGAAGATTGCAGAAACTTTTTGGTCCGGTTGGTGATGTAAATAGGTTGTTCAAGGCTTAACCAGTGCAGTTCATTCTTTGGGTTGGCTGCTGATGTAAATGGGCTGGTTGGATGTAAATGGGTTGCGCATAACATATTTTCAACATTGAAAAATGAATAAATGTAAATGGGCTGGTTGGTGATGTAATGTTGGAATGTGAATGGTGATATAAATGAGGTTTATCTAAATTTAGATTAAGTTGTATTCAGTTGCTCCATGTTATTTGTGCTTAAGTATTTCCTTTCACCATAAGTGCAACTTTATGTTTGGGTTCACACTTATTTTTATACACAACCTTTCAAACATCTACAAACTTATAAGTTTTAATTCATCCCACTAACGAAACTAGTCGATACCAACAGTTTTAAGTTGTCGATCTCGACAACGTTTATACAATACAGCAGCTGTTGACTTACAACTTTTAATTCATCCCACTGACGAAACTAGTCGATATCGCCAACTTAAAGATGTCGATATCGACAATTTTTTTTCATTCCAGTAGCACCTGAATTACAACTTTTAATTTACCTCACTGACAAAACTAATCGATGCCGACAACTTAAAGTAGTCGATATCGACAACTTTTATCCATTGCAGTAGTTTCTGACTTACAACTTTTAATTCATACCCCTGACGAAACTAGTTGATACCGACAACTTAAAGTTGTCGATATCGATAACGTTTATACATTCCAGCAGAAATTTTCTTACAACTTTTAATTCATCCCACATCACTTCATGAAAGCCTGTGGCAATGATAGCAACAACATCATGAACATTCCTGCAAAAAAAAAAAAAAAAGGCAAACAACTCCTTTATCAATCCACCCCAAACATAGCAACAAAACCACCACCATCAAACCCACCACCGTCCTTACTTCTCAAACCAAAACAACTCTCCCCGTTTCAGTCTCAGTTGCTGTCATACATATTGCAAGTACTTTTTTCAAGCAATTACACTCAACTGCAGATTCATAACAAAACATACAAGTGCCATCAATGAAAATGTATTGGATGCTTTCAACTTAGAGAACATGAAGCAATATATCAAGTGGATCCCCAACAGATTGCATTCATTAAACCTGTGGAACCCTAACATGCATTCAACCATTCTATTGACAATATGCTAACAGTAAAGAAAAAAAAACCAGTATGAGACAAAGCATATGTACTCCAACAAAAGGATTTTATATACAAGTATAATTCATTCTGCACAATAGCAAAAGGCGGCAAAGTATAAGTCTATCAACCTGATAGACTGATGAAACACCATATCAAAGGCAATATTCCAATTTACAACAAAAAAAAGTACAACCAAAATAGAAGCCCCGTAAGCACCATCCAACAAACATTTTCCAAAACAAAACATAGAATATCTTTCCTGCACTCCGCTCTTTGTTGGAAATCACCATCAAAGCCATCACGGAAAGTCATTCAAGTCGGTCAAACCCAGTCTATTGGCATTCAACCGCCAGCTCCTTTTGAATACCTCTATGATGATTTTGCTGCGAAAGTAGGGAATGTCTTCTTTAATGAAGTTGGAATCTGCCCCTTTTTCAGCACTTCAAATGGTCAATCTGCTCTGTTGACTTTGTAGATCCCGTCAATGCGAATCTGTAGGAAGAAACGGAGCACAATTCGGAGTCTGAATGACTTAAGAAACTGCTGGGTTTCTAAACTGGGTTAGGTTGAACCTAACCTGAACTCGAACTGGCCTGGATAATAACCCAAAATGATTCTTCTTCTTCCCTGCCTTGTTCCAGATTCTGATTCTGCAACGAAAAAACAGGGACAACGCCTGCTGCCTTCTTCTCCTTTAGCGTCGGTGAACGGAGATCTGTTGTTGCGCCAATGGATTCCGGCAACTTGCGGCCTGGCGATGTGCTGCGCACAAGATCAGCGGCGATTTGCGTGGCCCACCTTCTGCAGGAAAGGGATCGAGACCTTCCCTTTCAGGGGAAAAGCTGGCGGCGTGTACTCCTCTAGTTCCGACGACAATGAATGGCTTGAATCCGGTATTTTCGAGGGTGTTGGCGCGAATCTCCTTTTTCTCCGGTTCGGTTCTGTGACAGAACCTGATTCTGCAAGAGGCGACTGGCAGCGAAACTAGAGATCGATTCGATCCTCTGATTCTGCTCCGGTTGCAGTTTCTCTGAGTGCAGAGATCCGCGTGACCCACCGTGATCGTTCTAGAATCCCTGAATCATCTTCTTGTCTTTGATCAAGAGAGAAAAACGGTGTCAATAGGGAAAGACACTATGGAAGAGGATAAAGGAAAAGGAAGGACGGTGAAATGGGGAAGAAGGGGTTTCTTGCGGTTTTTGTATAACCGCATTATTGTCGATATCGACAATATCAAGAAACATGTCCCTTCCGTGTCTATACTCCTATCAGGCCGTCCACCTACTCATGGCTCACTATGGGGCTTTTTCCCGTAGTTTTTCCTAATTCTTGCGATAAATATGTGTGATATTTTGATTTCTAATGGAATTTAGGAGACATCTCGATAATGTAACTCTTATATAAGACAGTCCAATTTCAATTTTGATGTCAGCAGTAGCTTCTAGACATAAAATAGACCAATACAATCCTCAACACCAATAAATATATATATATAGAGAGAGAGAGAGAGATTAGGTGTATCTTGAAGTAAGGTATGTCAAAGGTTTTAATGAATAAGATAATATAGTCTAATTTGCTTGCGTGTAGAATAGATTTTGGAAGGATTACATTGCATCTTTTATTTGATATAACCTTCATGTTATTTTCAAGAATATGACTTAGAAAAAGACATTCCACTTAAAAGATACAAAATCCAAACTGCAAAGTTTTGGATAATATCTCCAATGCTAAAGTGTTTATTATGGCCAACTAGTTTTGTTTTTCATAATTTTCAACGTTGAATGGTTCATATTTTGATAATAATAATTAAATTTTGGTGGGTCCCACAGTGATCCAACATTTTATGGGGGTCCCACTTTCACTACCAATTAAGTGTTGATAACTCCTGTCATGATAATTAACAATTAATATAATGAGCTCCATTCTGACCGCCTGTATTAGGTGGGTCCCTCCGTCATTACCAACATTTGATGGTCCCACAATGACTTTGTACATTAGGTGGGTCCCTCCGTGTCACGCCCCACCCCACATGCATACATGATATTGTCCGCGTTAGCCCACGGGCCTTACGCTTTTATTTTTTATGGACCGCAACCCATCAAAAGGCCTCATGTAATGTAAGGGTGTAAATTCTATATATAATCACATTTCACTTTATAGTAAATGTGGGACTCCAAGAGGTCACAATCCACCCCACTTAAAGGGGCATGTCCATGTGCAATAGCCTATCAGTCTCTATAGCCTATCGGTCATCTTGGCCCACCCACATGGTGACCCGCTCACTTACACCAGACCGACCACGGCAGGGACCCACACTCGAACTAGTTAAGAGTCGGCTATAGAGAGGTAAGGATGTAAGGAAAGGGTGTAAGCTCTACATATAATCTCATTCATTTTCCTCTCTAAAGTCGATATGGGACTTTGGGGCGTCATTGTGGGACCATTAACTCTTAAGGTTGCATGTCCAATATCGACATATAATCTCATTCATTTTCCTCTCTAAAGTCGATATGGGGCTCCGAGGCGTGGGTCCCCTGGCGTGGTCTAGTGTAAGCAGGCGGGTCTCCATGTGGGTTGGCCAAGAGGGCTGGGAGGCTACACAGACTGGCAAGCTACTACACATGGACGTGTAGCTTTAAGAGTTAATGGTCCCACAATGACACCCCAGAGTCCAATATCGACTATAGAGAGGAAAGTGAATGAGATTATATGTAGAGCTTACACCCTTACCTTGCATAAGGCCTTTTGATGGGTTGATGCCCATTAAAAACAAAATCGTGAGGCCCGTGGGCCAAAGTGGACAATATCATGCATGGGTATGGGGTGGTGCGTTACACTCCGTCATTACCAACATTTGATGGTCCCACAATGACTTTGAACATTAGGTCGGATCCATGATGATTTCTAACATTTGGTGGTTTCATTTGTCCTGTTTGTTTGCATTAAAATACATAGAAATTGAATACAGGGGGGTGGTAAAAAAAAAAAAAAAAAAGGTCAAAGGTGAATTTAAAGAATTGAGCGTCCAATAGCATCTTCTTTTGGTTATGTTTCCCTAAAAGAAAATATCATTTGCCGTTTATTTTTTTAAAATTTACTTTTAATCTTCATTTTTAGCCACTTAATGCATCCAAGTCCTTTATATTTTAATGCAAAAAAATAGGCCCGTGACGTTTGGTGGATCATGTAGTAATAACCACCATGAGATGGTCTGACTACTGTTGTCTGTTATCACCAATTTAACAATATTGGATATGCTATCAAGATCGGATTGGTCCCACTGTCATTATCTCTCTTAGGACTTTTTACCATGATTTGAGACATAAAGTGAGTCCTAATGTGATTTCAAACTTAGATGGCTAGCACCGTGATTTCAAACTTAACATGATTTCCGATATTACATGTGTCTCATTGTAACTATCACTATAAGATGGGTGAAACTATCCCATCCTGTCATTGGTGCCATACTGATGGCAGCTAATATATGATTTTTTCCATGAGTTGGATCACCTCTGCTTAATTTTAACTCTCCACGATTTTCACGTCAGAAACAATAGGATCTGATGAACCAATATATAAGATTTGGACTTTATTTTAATGGTTTCCATGCTGGTTCGAAACCATGTTTTCAAGCAATGTTTAGTATGTATGCATTTCTCTCAAAACAAGATAGGCTAGCTGAGGTATACTGCAATTTGAACCAAGCTCGGGAGTTCAGTGGGCATCAATTGTGTGGCTCTTATACCAATTCAAGAATGAGGATGTGAAAGACTCCGACACACGCCCAGAGAACTGTTGCATTCCTGGCGGTGGGAAGTCTCCACAGATTTCGTGCATCTGGGTCTCAGTGCGATGATGATCAACTTAGGCCTCATAACTCCTTTATATAACTTTTCTGCCCAAGAGACACACGTCCCCTCAGGATCAGTTATATAAGGGAATTTGGAGCACTAACTCGATCACCATCGCATTGAGACGCGGGTGCAGGAGATTCGTGGAGACTTTTCACCATAAAAACATGGAACAGATTTCCGGCAGCATGTCGTAGTGTTCCACATCCCGATCCTTCAAATTGATCGGACAAAGGAAACGATAAAAGAGTAAATGAAAATCGTACCCATTGACCATTTTTAACATATGGATCTACTTATTACTCTTGCCACACAGCTGATGTAAACCAACCCTAGAAAAAAAAAATCGGTTTGGTTATCTTGGACTATGGTTCATGATGGATTTTGATGCGGAGACTCCGACACAGGCCGGAGATCTATGTTTTCCTACCGTTCATCCAATAGGTATACTTGACCATTGCCCAAATGCAATCATAATTAAAGAATGAGAGGGAAGCTTAAAAAATCAAAATAGTAAAAAAAATTCTTTGGATCAAATGAGCATGCATTCTGAGAGAGATGACAATCCAACAACAACAACGTTGAAACCAATTATCTGCGGCTGTAAATCTATCATGGCGGGCATGCTCATATTCAAAAATTATGTTTGCGCAGATACCACGGAAGGACGAAGGCCAGGACCAGGCACACCATAACAAAATTGCAGACTAGCTGAACCCGCCCGCATCTACACCTATGAGGGGAGCGGCTACCACCAGTAGTTACCATTGTTCTCGTCTCACTCCACCACTCCATGAATATGTTGTCTCCCACTCCCCTGATATTTTTGGTAGCTTGACCGCAAATTTCACACCTCCTATAGGTCATCACCAAGGAGAAAATTTTGGTATTTCATATAGCACATGTAAACTTTGTATATGATCTTTTCATTAAAACTGATAAATTACTAACTAGAACATATCATAGAGGGAACTAATATACACATTCATGGAATTCTATAAAAACACTCTTTTCTACTTTTAGCTGTTTGAATACCCAAATGGAAACAGATCAGGAAAAAAAAATTCAATCCGTATATTCTAGTATTATCCATCTCAAATTGTGGGTCCATGCATATAACACAGAAATATTTGATGAGTAGAGTAAAGACATCAAAAAATAAATTATTATAGAAAAATACTAATTAGGTAGAGTGGTGGATTGATCATGTACTTGATTATCTCAAGCAGGAAAAGTACCCAGAGGAGTGAATTTCAATTTGTGTGAAGAATGGACATGGAGGTTCAGACTATGCACCTTCTTTTCCAGACATTGTCTCTTTGCATTTTTCTTCTGGTTAATGTCTTGGAATATTGACGCTTACTCAAACATAATGTGTGATCACTCTATAAATTTGAAAGGGGTTCCAATTGGTTCTTTCATACATCTGATAGATTACACAACATTCATAATACATTTTCATCATATTCCACTCCTACGTACATCGGTCATGACTGGGCACTATATTCTCTAGAAGAGAAAAAAGCGATAATGAAGTTCAAAGAGACTCTTGGTGACTACTTGGAGTTGGAAATAGATGCAATCATTGAATGTATTGGTAGCAGAAGAATACACTCAGCTAGAATTACTAGTCAGTTTTGGTAGGAAGACCAAGTTTCATCACAAAATTATCTATTCCATCAACCAACAAGGAAAGTAACTTAGACAGGAAATAATGAAGGTAGGAAAAACTGCACAAACAACTACTTAACACTCCCCCTCAGGGGTGACTGCACCTGGATGCGAAGCGCACGCCCGCACATTGGCTCTGATACCATCTCAAAGTCGCTAGCCAGCAATCCCAAAATCAATTGGTAATAGAAAACTGCATAAACAACTACTTAATAGTTTTTACAACGTCACTGTCATGTAACATTAAGTCCTAGCATATGCTGGTGGTTAAATTTGAGTTTAAATCCTTTCATCGTGCAACTGCAGAAAAGAGCTCGTGGTTGTGGCTATGATCAAGAAATCAATTGAGATGCACAAGGATTACACAGTATTCAAACTGGGCGGTTGGTGGTGTTAAAAGGAAATATAATTTTTTCATATTTAATATTCTCCATCGCATGACCCTGGCAAACTAGTCTTTCAATCTCCTAATTTAACCATATTGAAAACACTTTGATCAATTTTACTGCACAACAGTATGAAATAATGACCATACCAAGGGATTGACCCTAAAGTGAATGCATGGCAAGAACAAGGGACATGGATGTGCTGCAATTTCTGGCACTGCACTGACCATCCAAGAGATCTTCGACTACATGACCAAAACAGAACAATCTCCACATATATATGAAAGAGAGTATTGATCATTTGTAATGAAATTATCAAACAACCTTCTCTTTTATGGAAATAGAAAGGGTGATGGCTCATTAATCGTTATTAATTTGCTTCTATTTTCATAAAAGGAAAAGTCACTTGATACGTATTTTTGGAAATTCACCTTCTGTCTTCATTTTTAACCACTTTGACATAAATCATATATATTCAATTCCTATTTATTCTAATGAAAAAAAAAAAGAAAAAAGAAAACATTGAGCCCATGTTGAAAGAACCATTATTAGCTCAGGATCAAGGCATAGTAAACCATTGTATTCATTCCTTTGACAAAAGCCACAAAAATGAACAATGGAGAGTCATATTGTTACACCCCGACCCAACTTAATCTCCATTAGTGTTAATTGATGGGAATTTAGTTTAATTAATTTTGAAATCTTCAATTTAGTCTCTTAGACCGAGTTAAATTGAGTCTTGAGTCTTGAATAGGCGAGTAGAATAGAATTGACCCATTTGGATTGAGTCAAGGACTTTTCCGTAATTCTAAATTTTCTCGTTTTACATCGTTTTTTCGTCATTTTGGCGTCAACGCGTGTATTTCGTTAAGCTTGTCAATTTTCGTATTTAGGTTCACTTCATTTGACCTCTCATTAAAGAAGTGGGCCCTAGTTTGACTTCAATGGGAAAGTATATAAACATAATGGGCTTTGTTGCAATTTTCCATCTTTATCACCTACACTAACTCCAAACCCATTTCATTTCATTCGTTTGAGACCAGTGGATGTGGAGAAAACTTTCCCTCTTTTCTTCTTTTCCATTTCTCTCCATTCTCCAAGCCCCTTAGCCTTGCACGAGTGAAAACAAGAGTGGAGGCCATCTTCTTCATCCTCTACTTCATCTTCTTCACCTTCCTCTCCTCTTTGTTGACAAGGGATTACCCATCTTCTCTTTAATTCGAATTTCTTTGGAGAAGTATGAGTTAAGACTCCTTTCTTTTGAATCTTTGAGTTGCTTTAGAGTCAAAGGAACTTCTTCTAAGCATGAATAGGCTTGATTTGTGTTTTGGTGAAAATTGTGTCTAGGGTTGAATCAATGGGGAATTTTAGGATTTGATCATTAAGAGAGTAAAAGAGTGTGGAAAGCCTACAAATTGAGGCAAGTATATGCATGATATGAATTTACATTTTGTTAATTTCATTGATTCTTTCTATACTATTCTTACTCCATGCTCTTAGTTCTAAATAAAATGAATGGTTTTATGGTTCAAATATGATGAAATGAAATTGGAGAGATTGAATGTGGAAAAAGGGGAGCATGAAGGCTCTATTTTTATGCAGGTTATAAGATTGAAGGAGGAGGGAAATGGGTTAAAACAAACAAGGAAAAAAAAGATGGTGCAGATTTCTTGCACTGAACTGGGGGACCAGGCTCTGCTTGCAGTGAGCGGGCCTGGCCAGGGCCCAGGTCTGTCTCCAGGCCTTTCTCTGGACTGTTTTCAGGTCCATTTCTGGCCCAATTTCAGACCTGTTTTCCAGCAATATCAGGCACATTCCATGGCTGTTTACAGGCCAATCTCAGGCCCAATTTCTGGGCAGATTCCAGGCCAATTTCAGGCCCAATTTATGGGCAGATTCCAGGCCAATCTCATGCCCAATTCTGGGCAGTTTTCAGGCCCAATTCTGGACTGTTTTCAGGTCCAATTATGAGCAGATTTCAAGTCCAATTTCAGGGCTGTTTTCAGCCCAATTCAGCTAATTTATGGGCTGTTTCCCAGCCCATTTCAGCCCTTTTTCCAGCCCATTTCCCCCACTATTTGAAGCCCATTTAAACCCATTGAAGCATAGTTGTATGATATGTATATCTTGAATCGAATTACCTTAAATCGTGAAATTTAAATGGGAAATCATAACTCTATGAATGTTCATTTGAGGCTGAAAACATTCATAGATTGTACTCATTGGTCTTAAATTATTCCATGAGGGTAGGTTTAGGAATTTAATGTATTTTCTCATAAACTGTGGCACCAAATAAAGGATAGTAATACATTGATCTTCAAAACCTACCTTGACATGGATGATGAAAGACTAAAATAATTAGTTAGAATTGGTTAGTAAAATGTCTTGATTCCTTAAATTCTTGCATTTCATATTGAATTACATCTTCATTTATCGATCACTCATTTACACATCTAAGTTTCTTTCTTCATTGAAAATCCATTGAGGTTTAATTTCTCTAAATCCTTCATTATTCTTCCAATATGGTATATTGATCCAACCTTTATTTACAATGTGGATTTAGTGAGTATATATTATATATGAGTTGAAATGATTTGATTTTAGACATTTTGGGCTACAACTTACTTGAATCCATTTATTATTTGATTAGTTTGATTCGATTGAGTCGGCACTACCTAGCTTCGACCTTGTGACGCCCGACGGGGCCAGCACTTGGTTTAGTTATGAGAGACTACTGCAGTAAGTCACCTGGAGCACCGGAACTCCAGAACCGGATAGCCAGTTAGCCTTTGGCCGGGCAGCTGGTGACATCCCAACTAGATTTGCTCTCTTTGAGAGGATGAGCTTAAAGTAGTAGCCAAATTAGTATGTTTTCTCATTAATTGATTCACTAGCATGATTAATTCGAAGTTGCACAATTGCGTAGTAATACTTATTTTTGACCTCTATGAATTTACTTGTCTCAAATTCAATTTGAAACATGATGTGAAATTCTTATATTGCTTATACTTGCTTAATAGTCGTATTGAGATACTACCCTTGGTGTCACAGACGCAGATGCAGCTCCCGGTCTTGAAAAGGTCCAGGAGAGAGAGGAGAGCACCCAGGAGGTACCGTCAGGACTAGAAGAGTGGCCAGAACCAGGGCCAGTTTAGAAGCCATCTCCTTGGAGTGCGAACTACACTTGTAGATACCATAGTTCGTATGATTATCCTTTTCATATGGTCATAAGAAATTCTTTTGGACTATACTTTTGATAGTAGTTGTATAGAGTTCTTTCTTTGATACATCTTTTGTAACTCACTGTATATATAATGTTTATTTCTTTTGTATCAAACTTAAATGTTTAATAGCACTTGATGGAATTAGATACCTTATATAAATAAATTACGACTTCCGCTATATGAAATGTTATGTATTCTCACATGTGGAATAGTCAATTTTCTCTCCTTCGTATGTTGTATTTGACTCGAGACAGGTACAATATACGGGAGTACGTGTGACACACCTCGGGGATTACCCTAGGCCAGGGTGATTTCGGGACCGGGATGTGACACATATTCAGGAGATGAAAAGAATAAAGGGTTACCTGTTGCCTTTCTATATTATACTCCATCCCGAGTTAATCAAGATTAACTCTAATTAATCGAGCTTAATGTGATTAAGTGAGATTAATCAACTTAATAGTGATTAACGACTAATATGGATCAAATTAGTCTTAAATAGATGAATTAATCATAATGAACAAGTTTGGAAGAGATTGGCTTAATTGAGTTGATTTTATACTCAAATTGGTGATATTAAGGACTTTTCCGTAAATATGAATTTTAGCGTATTTCGTCAAATGTGGTAAAAATTGATACCATTGTGTGTATCTCAATGAGTACGATAATTTTCATAATAAACACATTTTCGTTTGGCTTGAAATGAGCCAAGTGGGACTTGATTTGACTCAAATTATAAATATGTGGAAAATATAGGGTTCATGTGCAAAATGCTATTGATAAGGTTGAGAAGAACCCAAAATGTAGTTCATTCGGTGGTTTCATCCTTGCAACAGTGAGAAAGAGAGAAATACAGCAGCCTGGCTCTTTCTTCTTCATTTCTTTTCTACAAAGTGTTGGAAAGGAGATTTTACAAGTGGTTTTGGAGAGAAATTTGTTTTATTCATCTTCCTTACTAAGTTGATTGGATTTGTTAGAGCAAAAGTTGGAGGAGAATCTCAGAATTTCCTTTCTTTGATTACAAGTACGTGGTTTAGGTTTTTGTTGGTTTTTCAAGTGTTCATGTGTGATTAGGACTGATATTTATCATGGATAGCTCATAAAGGATTCATTTTTGGGTTTACTCTTGATATTAGGGCTTGAGAATTTGTGCTTTTGTGTCAATTAGAGCTCAAAAGAAATGGGTTTTTGTATCACCTTTACTATAAGGCAAGTATAAACAGATATTTATGTTTATATGCTAATGAATGTGGTTTTTCTTGAGTTTTGTTGTAGTTTTGGTTTTAGCCCCGTTCTTAAGGTTTGATTGATAGTATGAATTGATTAGATGAATTAATGTTTGGAGAATGGTTTATATGAATGAATGATGAATGAGGAGGGGACTGGAGGTCCCAATTTATGTGCAGGTTTTGAAAGAAATGGAGAAAGAGATCGGTTTCAGAAATCTGTAACTGAATTCATTGTAGGTCCGATCAATCGGACTGTCATCCGATCGATCGGACTGTCATCCGATCGATCGAACAGTCCTTTAACTGGGACAAAATTCAGGAGTGGAAATTGGTTCTTTTTTAATCAAGTCTTGGTTTTAGAATCATAAATGGTCTATAAAATTAGTTTAAAGACTAATTATAGTACGATTAATGAATAATAAATTTATTACTATTTCCATAAAATGTTATCTTTGGATTTTGATCCAAAATTAAATATATGTTAACCAAAAGGTTAACCAAGGCTAATAATTGTAATTCAATGATAATATTAGCTTCCAAAGCTAATTGATAATACATTGATGGGTTGTACGAGATTAGTATAATTTCAGAATTAATTTCTAAGTTTTAAAGATAAAGCCTATTGACCATATCAAGGCTAGCAGTGTTGTTTTACCATCATGAGTGTTAATTAAGGGACTTTAATGTACAAAATTTACATAAATCATGATGTCATCGAAAATAGCACGTCTATTAAACAACTGAGGATTACACCTTAATGGTTGGTATTAAATAATGGAAATTGGTACATTGAATTGTGTCCAAGTTGGATTATAAATCGAAATTGAATTGAATCCGTTAATTGTAATTGCACGGAATTAATATGTTAATTGTATTGTTACTTTTGAGCATGGTTGAAAAAATCAGCCGATACCGGTTCATATCGGCCGATATGAACCAGTATCGGTCGATACCAAGCCGATATCTCATCATCTCGGTAAAAATCGTCAAAATCTCAACCTATATCGGCCAAGATTTTGGTCATTTCGGTGGAACCAATATCTCGGCCGATATTTTGAAAATATCGGCCGAGATATGTCAAAAAGGGTGAAAACCCTAATTTTTTCATTTTTTCCCCAATCTTCATCTTCTTCTCCTCTCTTCTCATCTCCTTACTACCCATAGCAGCAGCCATACTCCATCACACATCTCTCTTACATATTTTCAAATCTCACTTCTATTTTTTGAAGAAAATATTATCTAAGGTAAGAGAAAATTAACTTAAAGCATTTTATTATATATTTTTTTTATAGATGACGCATAGAGGTTTGTCACTTGTATTGTTTTCTTCATTTAGGGTGTGTTTGGATGCACAAGAAAGTACAAGAAAATAATATTTTTTATAATATAATCTTTCATTTTTTAAAGAAGAAAATCTTGTGCGTTTGGTAACTCAAGAAAACTATGAAGAAAAGATTCTTTTTTTTTAAAAGCTCAATATTCTCTCATACAGCTCCCTCCTGTAGAAAACTTTATACAAGATAAAAATCTTTCAAAATGACGATTACAAAGTAGTAGAGTAAAGTAAAGACCTTGGTTCAACAAATCCATCATAATGTGTATGTTTACATATATGAAAAAATAAAGTAAAAGTAAATCTCACAGGACGATAAAGGTAGGATAAAGTACATGGTGAAGTAAAGTGGGAATGAATGGTGAAGTAGTTTCTTTTTTTTTACTTTACGTAAACATTTTATCGTAGTTTTATATGGTAAATAAAAAGTGACTTGTTTACAGGTGTGGTAAAATAAAATAAAGATCGATGTCATATCATGGCAAAAGATGAGGTAAAGTAAGGTCAGATGAAGTATGTGGTAAAACAAAGTGAGAGAGAGAGTTATAAAATAGTTGTTTTTTCATTTAGTTTACTTTACTATACTTTACCATGGTTTTATGTGATAAAAGAAAAGTAATTTTTGGTAAAAACATGAAAGTTAAACTTTACTTTACCACATTACTTTTTTTATCCTGACATGGTAAATTACATATAAATTAAAATATTTAATTAAAAAATTCTTATAATGTAATTTACTTTAATTATAGCACCTTCCAAACATCTCAATTTAAAATCTATAGTATTATTCAAAAATTGTCAAACAGTAAAAAAATTATACTATTATAATATTACATTATTGCATTCTATACTATTTTATTCTTACAATATTTAAATATGTAAATATTTTATTCTGTAGACATCCAAACGGGCCCTTAGAAGTTAGATCTACATACTTTCATGCTAGATCTACTCATACACATGATTTTGAATTTTTTTTTTTCAATTTTTTTTATATTCGGATTTTTTAATATTTGAATTATAATATATCATTTTTTGGAAATTTCATCATAATATCGAGCCAGGGCGACACTCCACTTGATATTAGGCTGTCAATCTGTCATACACTCATACTCATCAGTCTCTCTCTAGTCTCTACTCTCCACTAGTCCCCTCTAATTTCAGGTGAACCATGAACATTTTGATGCCCAAGTGCTTTATGATTTATCTATCTCTGTCGCTAACTTACTATCTCAGTCACTAATCTTCAGGGTCTTGAATTTCACAACTTTATTTGATGATTAAGTTAGTATTAAATGATGATTGATATGTTATATTTATTTTCTTATATTTTACACTAATAAATTGATCATGAGCATCAATAATGTTTGCATTATATGAAATACTGGAAAAAACAATGAACTACGACACAGACAGGACTCATAACTTTAGGTGACCGATATTTTGATTTATTGATGTTATTAATGGAAACAAATATTGTTTTTCAACATTTTCTAATATTCTGGATTTTTTGGATATTTTTACAGACTTTTTTTAATTAAAAAAAATTCATACTGCGATGACCGCGACGGACCAATATCCGCGACCGATACCGATATCATATCGGTTTTTTTGCCCGGCCGATACCGCAACCGATACCGAGATTTGAACCATGCTTTTGAGTCTGACACTACATGGTGATTTTTGTAAGCTCATTAGAGTTGTTTCTGCTGCAGCAGATTATTTGGGGTATTCCGAAGCTCCGTAGTGTTATCAGTTGCCCCTGACCCGGGCTCTGATAAGTCCCACAATATATAAATTCTTCCGTATGGAAGATGGAATCCTTCCTTTTTATGGAAGATGGAATATGAATTGAAATTGAAATGCTATTGTAGTTTGCCAAATAAAAGGACTCTTATTGATTATGAATTGGAATTTTACTGGTCTAACAATGAGTTAGATGAATTAAATGTTCGTTTAGCATATACAATCATGCGATTGTTTATACATTGCTGAATTGTCAAATTCATAGTGTTATTGATGGCATTACAGGCACAGCTGCCCATGCCGGTCCTTCTGAGGCCACAGCGCCAGCGGAGATGTCCGATTCAGTTCCTTTAGGAGGACTAGTTGAGTGGAAGTGAAGCAATATCATATGATTATGATATTGAAACGAGAATTGGAAAGAAAACTTTTGTTAATGGTTTTGGAAATGTTTTAAACGTTTCACACTTTAAATCCTTGCATTGTATTTAAATATGCAAGTGATTTTTTTATAAATGGTGTAAATAAGTTTTGTTTATATTGTAAATGAGGTTTTTTTTTTTTTTAGCAATGTATGTTTGTTGATATTTCCACATAATGTGTATTTGATATTCCTTGTAAATTTTATATGATTGAAGTTCACGGGAGTAAATATACAACGCGACTCGGGATTATCTCGGATTAATCATAATCTCGGGCTCGGGTCGTGTCACTTTCAGCCTAAACCAGACCTCAGCACAGTGGCGGTGTACAGTACCAAGTCCATCTTTACAACCGCAACCAAGCTGAATGAAACGCCCAACACCCGATTGATGATCAGAGCTCAAATGACAGATCCTGCAAACCTCTTCACCATTATCCAATCCACCATCATCTCCTCCTTTGACATTGACGACAACATGAGGACCGCTCTACGAATTATGCACATTCAATTTCATCTTGTCCACAAGCATCTTATTTCCCTCCAAATCAGTCTTGGCTTCTGAAACTCTGTTTCTGCTGGCAAAACATTCTGTTTCTGTACATCCAACCTCGACCACGGTCGCGGATGCTTCCAAATTTGAAGAATTCTCACCAGTGTTATCCAAATCACCATCCTTTCCAGCAGAACATCTTTCTGCAGACATTGTCTCATTCAGAGTTTCCAAAGTGACCAGAATGGATAGATTTCCATTGCCAAGTGCATTACTTGCAATGGATTCACTCTCTTCTCACCGATGTCTACAACATCATCATCATTGCTAATACAACATTGGCTTTCCGGAGATCTAATCTTGTTTAGAGTTTCACAAGTGCTTGAATTGGAAGAATTTTCAGCATTGGAATTTGGACGCAACAGATAACATCTGCACTCTGTAGAACTCACCTCAATCCCAGTCTCTGAAGAGGCTGGATTGGACGGCTCCTCGGTCATTGCAACTAAATCTGATGAACTCTCTTTCATCTCTTATATATTGTGAATCTAGTGATCTGTTTCCTGCTCTCAAAGCTAAACTAACAGAACATTGAAGGTCAAGTCCTCAGCTACTGTAATTGATTCACCTGTGATTTCACAGTAACTAAATCAAAGCATCCCAAAATATGAAGGGAATAAATAGACATGAGGGGGAGAGAAGGAAATGAATAGAAAGTTATTTCAAGAGTGTTTGGATTGGAAGGTGACTTCAGAAGGGAAACATTGACTTGAAAATTATTTCAGAAAAAAGAGTTGTTTCTTGGATTGGGAAGTGAGAATTAGAAGGGAATCAGCGGTTTGAGAAAAAGGAAAGTCCTTTCTTGGATTGAAATGAGTTTTCTATGGGACCCATTGGGGCCCACCTTTGATTAGTGCAGATGCTTTCACACAGTTATCCTCATGATCTGGCACCATGTCTAATTTTATAATCTAATTTTATAATCATTAAACAATTACTCACCATTGGATTCAATCTCAAAAAAATCTATGATCAAAAGATCATTAAGTATATATGGAGCTGATAAAGGGTTCAAAAGATCATTAAGACATTAAATAAAGGGTTAAGTTAATCTTATGGGGCTGATTTCTTTTATTTAAAAAGAGTCGTTTCCATCTATCCTACCTCCAATGACAAGAATGCATCTAAGTGGGCCCCACAAAGTAAACTCTATGAGCATAGTATGTGATCTGAGTAAAATAGTGAGGAAAAATATGCAAGTGATTTTAGGGGGGTGGGGCAAGATACTTTTCTATTACCCAAAATTCTTTCTTCCCACAAACACACCATTTAGGAGAAAGGCCGATAAAACGATAAAAGACTTTGTCTCATGTTTGAGTCCAATTCCTGTGATTCAATTATTGGGGCCCATCTATTGAAAATATCATCGATTTGAAATTGAGATAACAGAATGAAGTGTGATCAGGTTTGGTGCAAAACCAAGTTTCATCACCATGGAATCATGTAACCCCACCGCAAAGATTGAAGATTAAGGCAATTTCTATTTTATTTTTCTCTGTACTCTCTCAGCTTGAGTTGGTTGCATCAATCAAAAGTCGCATTCTATAATCTCTGATTTCAACCAAGAGGATTTGAAAATAGCCGTGTGTAAAACCTAATCAAATAGACATAAATGACGACAATCAATGTTTTTGGATTGGACAACCATTAGCATATAATATGTATTATCTCTTAGGCCCTATTTGTTTGAATTAAAATACATAGGAAATTAATATATATAGGGTGGTTAAAAATAAAAAACAAATGTGAGTTTTAAAAAATGGGCATCAATTAGCAACTTTTAATTTTATTTTCTTAAAAGAAGATGTTATTTGATATTTATTTTTAAAAAATCATCTTTAATCTTTATTTTTAACTATCATATATATTCTAATTAAACAAACAAAAATATTCTCAAACTCTGCCAGTCTTATCTTGAAAAGCTAAAACGGATTACAAGTTTGAGTTTTGAATTCACACATCCTCTGACATATGTATTATGTACTGCCTACGTATGTAGGGCCATTGTGTTCACCAGTTGCATTATATTATTGTGGCCATCATTGTCATTGTTGTCGTGGTCATCATTATTATTAGTGAAATTATTGTGCATTATTGAAGATTTATGAAAAGAAGCCACAAACAGGGTTAAAAAAAGGAAAACAAACAAATAGGGTCGAACTCCATCAATGTAACTACAGTGTTTCTGTTGGGAAGTTCCACCTACGTCGCCTAGGTCTTGAGTTGGACATATCTTCATATACATGTTTGGTCTTCTATGTATATTTGGAGTGGATCCCATATTCTTAAATTCAAACCATGCAAAAACATGTGTTTGCTTTGAATTGGCATGACAGCTTATTTTACTAATCAAAGCAATCCACCATTTGATTTTTATGTATTTTAATCCAAACAAATAGGGCCTTAGATTGAAGTTAAAATTCAGATACTTGTAAATTGAGCATTCCGACTTCATTATAAAATATACTTGTATTTTTGTGAATGAGAGTGGATTCTCTTGTTTGACCATACTCAACATGGGTTTATATATATGAGTGTGAAATTGGAGTTTCAAAGTCCAACATCAGCCTCTATGTAAGGAAATTTATAAAAAAAAAAAAATGGTTTCTTTAATAGTTATCATCAATCATGCCCTAGTAGTGTACCAGAAGTCTCTTCACATGTAATAATTTGGATTTCACTAATTGTCATTTTCACGATGCTATATAAAAGCGATTCCAACGTTTATAGGAAATGATTTTTGCGGATTTGAGAAAAGAATATTTAATTTTAATCTTAACTTCTTACATGAAAGAGTGCTGCACCATATGATAAAAATGTCACAAACCATTTGCATAACAAAGGAATCATAATGCTACAAACATGTCCTATAAGCCTTTGGTGCTCGCCACTTCTTTTTGCAGTTTCTTATGGTGCGTTTTTTAAAAAGTTAAATTATTTTCTATTGAGGAGAGTCACAATCACCTTTTTATCACTACAATTTCAGAAATATGAGGTATGTAGAATTCCCACATTGCAAAACGTATCCTAATTTAAGCAAATAAAAAAATCCTAAAGTATTCAACAGTAAAATGATGCACTCTAAATTTCACTTCAATTATCACCATTGAAAATTGATTCACATGACCACATGTTAAAATATTATTAACATTCATTGAGCCCCAAGGGGTAGCTCAGTTGGCTTAGGACCACGGTTTGCACTTGGAGGTTGTAGGTTCGAAATTGCACTACCACACTAGGACTACAAGGGAGTTTACCCGACTTTCCTCTGAGCCCTTGGGTTGGAAACCCTCCGAAAGCAAAAAAAATAAAATTAATAAAAATAACATTCATTGCAACATTTATAAGTCAATTGCAAAACCAACTTGTGATAGGTGCTCTCCATCAAAAGGTGGTAGGTTTTTCAACATCTATCTATCCCCACCATGGGTCCATACAACTGCTTCCTTAACACTCATATCTGACTTTTCAAGTCATGCTGTGTACTGAAATTCTCATAAACTTCTACTAAACTTGTGCTCAAGATCAGCTAAAATATAGTTTCGGTGTAACAATAATTAGCTGTAGTTGAAACTTGACCGGATTCAATCCATGGTAATATTGTGAAACCTACTACAATACGCTTAAAAACAAATAAACTTTTATTTCTTTGGTACATATCACACTACCCAGTCCATATCCAATAGATCTAGGAATTTATCCCTGGTTGTGTCTAAGAATTGATCCATGATTGTGTCTTTGGAGAAGAATGATCCCTTGTCATTGGGCTACCAAAGGATTGGCATCTTAAAAACCTTCAAGATACACATTTTCATTTTCTTTTCTGAGAACTTGTGATCTATTTATATAGAAATAAGACCAGACGAACCAATATAGCTTTTTGGATTTATGTTCATGGTCCCCGTGCTGGTTCAAAATAATTAATGTTTTGAAGTAATGTTATGAGCATATCAGTATTTTTATTTTCTATTTTTTCTTTTTGTAAAGGAGGGTATCACAGCCCTTTGGGCCGGACTAATCCCTATGGGATTAAGGTAGCCAAGTAAATCTCACGTAGCCCCAGTGTGGTAGCGCAGTTTCTGGGATTATATTCGTATTTCTCTTAAAACACTAGCGAGGCTAGTTGAGATACACTGCCATTTGTTCGAAGGTCGTTAATGATAGGTGGTCAGCCAATTTCTAGAAAAGAAGCAGCTTATTTAAATTAACAATGGCAGGAATTTCAATTGGTTATCTTGGGCTGCAGGTCACCCAAGAAACTTCCTGGACCATTATCCAAATTCAACCATAATTAAAGAATAAGTTAGTGAACAAGCAAAGAAGCTTAAAAGAATTTAAGAAGAATAAAAATATAAAAAAATCTTTGAATCCAATAAGCATGAAGTTTGAGAGACAACAATCCAACAACAATTGCCCAAAACAGAGCAAAATGGTTTAAGATCAATACCAATATATAAAAGCCTTGGCCTCAAAGGAATTGGATTCACATGTACAAGTGAGTAAATGCAAGAGTAAACAATAAACAGTGTTGCTCACAACCTTATAAAAATTAACAATATAATGAACCACTGTCTAACTTGTGTAAGGAGCACAAGTCCAGACTTCTAAATAATTTTCACACGGTAAAGCCATGGGAGGACAAAGGCTAGGAGCAGACACACCAAGAAGAAATTGCAGACCGGCTGAAGTCGCCAACACCTAGTCCTCTCCGAGGAGAGGCTGGCTTCAGTCTCCATTGTTCCCCTATCAGTCTCTATGGTTCGCCTATCGGCCTCCATGGTTCCTCTGTCAATCCACCACCACCCCACAAATCTGTCATCTCTCTCCGTAATATTTTTGGCACATTGGCCGCAAATCTCACACTGCCTGTGCAGCCATCAGAATGAAACAAAAGAAAGTATTATTTCATATAGCAGATGTAAACTTTGTACATGGTATATATGTTAAAACTAATAAAGTACTAGAACATGTCATCATGGAGGGAACTAATATATACATTCATGGTCTTTTTATAAAAACACCCATCCTTTCTATTTTGAGCTGTTTGAATAATTCAAAAGGAGACAAATAAAAAAAAAAGGAAAAAAAGTAGATCAATGAAAGTAAATCCTAGTTCTATCAATTTCAACAGCTTAAATACATGAGTAAATAATATATCATCATCATCATCATCACTAGAGCATTGTCCTTCTACTACACGAATTTTGTCTATCATGGGCCAAATACTCCAATACATTGCACTTTTTAATTAATGTATATTTATAATAAAGGTGCCTGGTGGACCTCATAGAAAACTACTCATGAAAAGACAGCCATCTCATTTTACCAACCAAGCCAATGAAAGGGAAAAAAAAGAATGAAATCAAGACTAGATAAGGCTTTTCAACCTTACAATATATACATTTTGGATATTTAAAAAAAGTATAATTATAAAAGAAAGCCTATAAAAAAGCAACATTTATTTATAAGAAAGGACCAAGTTCAAAAGGTTGCACAACCCATATGGTGGGGGAGCAGATCAGCCATTTACCTGCATGGAGAATGGCTGGATGTATGAGGAAAACATTGCAAAGATAACATAGCTAGGATTCAAATTTCATTTTTCTTTGATGGTCAACCATCTTAAAAAGGTCTTTCAAAATAGAAGACTAGAACAACTGGGTCCAACTGTTCATTTTCTGTTTTCAAATTAAAATAGATATCATATGTCGTCATCATCACATTGATCATGTTCTCTATAACTTCAATATAATATTGTATAAATTCTGTATGCAGTTGGATGCCCAAGGAATTGGGATAGGCCGGTGAGGACATAGATGAAAGTAGTAAGGATAAATACGGGCTCTGGATAGACTTGGAATGGCAAAATAGAATTTAAGTAGCCAACCTCAACATGATTGAGACAAGCTTCCACGATAATGATGAACTATCAAATGCTAAACAAACATGTCCAAGAAGCTGACTTTCACAGAGTAATTTTTGAAACCCGGACGGATTGCATCAGCCATATAAATGGTCTAGTCCCCTTACATTTCTTATGGAATATTTTGCTATATCATAAACCACTCAATGATCAATACTGAGACTCAAGGTCATGGTTTTTGCTTTAATTTATCAAAAGAAGCTGCTGGTTTCTCTTATTTTTGAGACACCAACAGAATGGTTATGTGTAGTTCTACCTGAAGATCGATTTTGTGGATCTGTAGGGGTTGATAAATGAAAATATATTATGAAAAATAAAAAAATTGCACTCACATAAATACTTCATCAGACAAAATCACAGAAAGCCATTATAAGTCAGCATTCAGTGAAAAGGAATGAGAAGTCAAAAAAGCATTGAGCCCATGTGGAAAGAACCATTTGTGATTTGGAAAAATATCCTAGTAGCACAGCATCAAGATCATAGTAAACAATTGTATTCATTCCTTTGAAATCAAGGTTGGAAACTCGTGAATCGGACTTGACTAGTTCAGCTCTAAAATACTTATAAAATCTAGATAAATTCAAATTAGTAAATTTATTACATTTTAATCAATCATTTTTAAATCGCCAACTTCAAATCTCAAGCATTGATTACATGTATTTAACTCAGCTGAATTTACCCGATACTTAGACTCTATCTTTCGTAAAAATGAGATGACTGAGTCAAGAATCAACTCCCCAAGTTTTCCAATCTAAGCTACATCAATAAATTAGGGAGAGTGATGTTCAAAAAATAGAAGAATAAAGGGTTACCTATTGCCTTTCCTCCTGAACCAGGTCTCAGCACAGTGGCGGTGTGCAATACCAAGTTCACCTTTACAACTGCAACCAAGGTTGATAAAATCGGTAACATCCTGTTGATGATCAGAGCTCAAATGACAGATTCTGCAAATCTCCTCACCATTCAAGCTCACATTATGAAATGCGCCCTCATCTTCTTCGATATCGATGCTCACCGAATCAGGAGCATTCAATTTCATCTTGTCCACAGGAACGCATTCTGTTTCTGTACATCTAACCTCGACCACAGTCGCAGGTGTTACCAAATTGGAAGAATTCTCTCCAGATTCTTCCATATCATCATCTTTTTCAGTAGGACATCTTCTTTCTGCAGATGTTAACGCATTTAGAGTTTCCAAAGTGACCGGATTGGATGGATTTCTGCTGCCTACAGTACTATTTGCAATGGGGTTTGAAGAATTTTCACCTGTGTTTTCCAAACCATCATCCTTGCCTGTAGAACATCTGCCTGCAGCAGATCTTATCTCTGGAGTTTCCAAAGCAACTGAATTCGACGATTTTTCATTTCCTAGAGTACTAATTGGAATGTGTTCCAAAGAATTCACATGTCTGTCTTCCAAATCATCAACCTTGCCGAAAGAACATCTGCTTTCCGCAGATCTTATCTTACTTGGAGTTTCACAAGCGTTTGAATTGGAGGATTTTTCATTGTTATCAGCACTGCACGCAACCGGATCCAATAAATTCATTTTTTTTTCATCCAAACCCAAGCTCTTGCCACTACAATATATGCTCTCCATAGATCTCACCGATGATTCCTCATTCATTTCTGGTAAATCGGGTCAAGTCTCTTTCATCTCCTCTAGACTTAGCAATCTATTTCTTGGTGTCTCTCTTTCTATCTCACCCACCCAGGAGAATAAAAAAAAAGGACTGATCCTTTGGGTTTCACAATCTTCCAAAGATAAACAAGAAAGACAAAAAAAAAAACTGATCTTTGGGTTTCACAATCTTCCAAAGATGAACTGACAATTAAAAAGAGATGAAAAGATGGGTACCTGTAAAGTAAGGACTTCTTAAGATAAGGGTGGGAGAAAAGGAAACAAATGGAAGATTATTTCAAGAAAGGAAGATCCTTGCTTGGATTGGAAGTGATTTTAAAAAGAGAAAGGAATTTAAAATCAATTCAAAATTAAAAAGGAAGAGTAAAATCAATTCAAAATTAAAAAGGGATAGTCCTCCTTGGATTGGATTGGATTGGAAGGAAAGTCAGAATCTGAAATGAAACAGCCAATATTAGAGAGGCAGGTGTAAGACGAGCCTTTTTGTCAGTGAGTGAGAGAGTCAAAGACTCCAAGGGCTAAACAGACTCCTGTTTAACAGACTGCCTTCATTTTCGTGATTTTCGATGAGGATATGATGTAACAGTATGGCAGAAACACATAGTCCGTTTAGAAAAGGAGTGAAGACTCCAAATCCTAAGAAGGCTGTCAAACACAGTGGAGTTTTTATTATTTCTGGTACCGTCCGACTCCATGGGTCCATTGGGCTTCCTCTAATCAGTGCAAGAAAATAAGATCTATGATTAAGAAACCATTGAACCTTTAAAGGCTCTTAATTCTTAAATCAAGATATTGGATGATGTAAAGACGCTGATTCTTTATTTTTTATTTTGTATTACCCATATCAATCTAAGCTCAAAACCATTTTTCTTTCGTGATGAAGAGGGTGATACCAATCCTCAAACCCTTGACCTCTGTGAGGTACAAGGAAGTTTGGTTAAGCTCAAAACCTCGGTATCCTGAGCTAGCGGGGTGAGTGAGCATCCCCTATGGCATGGACTGATGAGAAATGAGTGACGACTCGCTTATAAAAGTTTAAACCATTCAAAATAAATGATATTATTATATATGAGTTTCCATCAAATCTCAATTGATTAAGAAATGGGCCCATCAGTCGGATTGATCAGTTAGTAAATGTTAAGTATTATAAAGTGATCGGTCTGTTGCTGAGCCTAAATGCTAATGAAACTCAAGAGGATATTTGCGACAGAATCTCACCGTGTTTTACTGTGAGAAAAAGTTTCAATTTATATACAAGAAAAGATAATAAGATAAAGAATTCAAGATGAAACTAATCCTGTCTGAAATTTAAATTCAAAGGTAATATCTCCAATGAACCTTATCTCTCTTGTAAAATACTCAAGCATTTTTGTTTCATGTAATTGAATACATACAAGTGTAAGGCTTACATTTTAAGTTTTGGTTAAAAATAAAAATGCAAATTTTCAAAAATGACCATCAAATTATCTCCCCTTAATAAAAAAAATGGACAAGGGGATCAAGCTGTAAAATAGATACCCAACTACGACTATCCTAATTTAAATTCAAGAAAAGTCATAGTTGCATCTAGGTTGGTATCGATCTTACATCTGTCGCACCGCACCTCATTAATAATCTCTTGGTGGAGCTCATTTATCCTTGAATTAGGGCAAAGGATATAATGAGAGATCACTTTTTTGGGCCTTCAAATTTCTAGGGTGACGGTGGGGTATTCATTACTCATCTTATCTTGTTGTAATTTGCATAAAAAGGAGAACTTTTTTTATGGTTATATTTGGATGTTCACATTTGATTCTTCATTTTTAACTTATTGTAAAAACAACTTCAAGGGGTAGCTCAATTAGCCTAGGACTACAGTTTGCGTCCGAAGGTTGTACATTTAAAACTGCACTACCACACTATGACTATATGGGAGTTTATCTGTCTTCCCTTTAGACCCGGAAGAATTAGTCCAGCCCAAAGGAGTGGAACCATCCGATAGCAAAAAATAATAATAATAATAAAATAAAATAAAATAGAATAAATCCTAGGCACTCAATTAGATTTTTCACAAGCAAGCCCCACATGCCGAATCCTATTTGTTTTCTAATGCATCAGCCCTTTTATGTGCTGGCCATGAGCCATAAAGAACAAACATAAAAATACACAAGCGATCTATCTTAGAAAGGGCCCAATCCAACCAGGTAAACAAAATTCATCAATGCATATGCAAGAGACTGATGTTCTTATTTTTATTGTTTATAACGGGGGTAGGCCAATTAAACTATTTATGTTGGTTTGCAAGAGACTGATTTTGAAGGGTCCAAATGATTGAAGTGGCCGATTGATAGATGTAAACGTTAGCCTGCAAAATTCGCAACAGGGCCAGACTGACAGAACCCGATTCCATTGCACCTTCCTCAAAGAACAGAATCAAAAGTGTGGTCCATAGATTTCACAACTGAAATCTTTAAGAATTCAACGCCGTCAAAGATGGTTAGTGGGTCTAATCACGGTCATTTGCACGATATTCCCGTGTATAAACCAAACAGGAAAAAAGAGAACAAAGTCACTTCATTTGCAAAGTGATCAATCTTTAGTTACGATGAGCCCTATACACATATATCCACGAACAGATTTTCAGCGGTCAAGACCTTGAGAAGTGGCTCACCGACAGATTCATGCCTTCTGCTGTCAGATTAGAAACAGGCCTGGACCTACAGAACCCGATTCCATGGGGCCTCCTCTTTAGTACTGTTCAGATGTTAACGGTGTCGTTGGTCCTCGGGCAACTAAAAGGGAAGCGCATTGGAAAACGGAGCTCGCCTTTTGTCCTTGTGCATGGGCAAATTCTCCAAAACACCCTCTTTGTTTTACTTTATATTAAAGTTTGACAACTCTACTAATAGAGTAAAAAGTGAAGTGAAGTAAAATTGATGTTGAAGAAAGAATAAAAGATAAATCGGTTATGATTGTATTTTATTTTTAATTGTTTGTTATGGAATTTTTTTAACATTTTGTATGAGAAAGTCAAGCTTTTTTGTATTTTAGTGGATAAAGATGGTTGTTTTTTGAACTTTTTTGAAGAAAAAATGAAGGGAGTTTTGAATTAAAGTACTTTTAATGTGACATCTTATCTGAAAATTTAAGGTTTTTGTTGATTTTTACAATGCTAGTAAAGTGTCGAACTAGCCCTATACAGGGAAATGATCATGTAAGGAGGATCCTCGTATCCTCACCGTATATATTAGCTATTGAGGCCCACTTTATAATCCATCTCAATGGACCACGTATACGACCTTCTTGATAGCCATCAATCCCATGAGTTTACATTTTTTACTCTTTTTTTTTATAAAAAAACCATACTGCAGATGAAGGGGTTAAAAGCATTAGATTAACTTAAAATTTAATATCCAAAATGGTTTAAGTTCGATCTTTTTATCCCTTATCTCATGATCTATAAGATCTCAAGTGAGTCCCCACAGCTAGCATACTGCTAGAGATGTCAATCGTGCAGTGCCATGCCGTGCTTGCACGGTGAGATTGCAGGCCGACATACTTGCCGGAGGCTTTACCTAGTACGGCACGGAGTTGTGCTAGACCATGTGGTGCTACCATGCCCTTCGGGTCGTTCGGGTTTGTGTAAACACGGGATTACTTAAAATGAAAGCTTAAGGGTGATTGTTTAAAAAATAAAAAACAGATAATATTTTATATATATAAATTGAATATATAAAGCAGTTAAAAATGAAAATCATATATGCATGTACACCTTGCTCATGTTTTATCCTTCTTATATTAGGCATGATAAGGGGCATTTTTGTAAAATTGCCAGCAAAAGTTAAACTCGTGCCGTCTTTCTTCACCTATTAAACCCCACTGGTGCCCCAAGCATCCAGCTTTCTGTAATACAGTTATTTACGGAACGCCACGCGGTCTGCAGATTTCTAGGGTTTCCATCTTCTCCATCCGAGTCCATTGAGCAGAAGAAGATAATCAAAACAGCTCTCATGGCGTCGAAAACTGCCATCTGCAGAGGTATAATCCGAAAAAACCCGCTCTTTGGCATCCGATCCATGTCCTCATGGTGGAAAAACGTCGAACCAGCACCGAAAGACCCGATCCTAGGCGTCACCGAGGCGTTTCTCGCCGATCCGAGCCCAGACAAAGTCAATGTGGGAGTGGTGAGTTTCTTCAAATCTAAATCTTTAGTAATTTTTCTTTCTGCAGCGATTTTGTTTCAGTTTCTTTGGATCGGATCTGATTTCAATTTTGGCTTGTTTGGATGGCATAGGGAGCTTATCGTGATGATAATGGAAAGCCTGTAGTTCTTGAATGTGTTCGAGAAGCAGAGAGGAGGATTGGTGGACATTTGAACATGTATGCTTTTTTTTTCTCTACCTTCAATTGTTGAAAAAAAAAATTTCTTGTTTCTTGTTTTTTTTTTAGTTGATGTCAAAGAATCATGAGGAGTGAAGAAAATTATTCATGTAATTGGGATTTATGTATTTTTAATTTTATTTTTTTATTAATTAATTATTTTCCATGTTGCATGTATAGATACATTCCTTATTTTAGTGGTGCCATTTTTGGAGGAGAGGTAAAGATTCTCTAGTCTTTTCAGAATCGTGACAGCTGTAAAGCCCAAGACAGGGATGGCAATGGGTCGGGTTGAATGACCCGACCCGACCCACTACTGTTAGGGGGGCAGCATGGGTGGTTTGTTTTTGGGTTCGGGTATGGGTTTATGGACTCATGCGTGGGTTGGTCTGGGCGGGTTCGACTTAGCGCTTGCATTGATTTTGACTGATTTGGTGTGCTTATAAACATTTTGAAATGTTTCTATTGTTCAAAATGTCGATCTTTTGTACTTAGGCACAATTATTGGATAAATATGATTTTGATGATTGTATCATTTTGAGATAAGTCTCCAAGAGACTATTTAGTCACAAATTCATATCTATATAGTTGTTTCATTATATTTTAGAATATTTGATCAAATCATTGAACTTTTTCTACATCTTTTCTTCTTTTTTTTCAAAAGAAGTTCATCTTTCATGTAGAAAATGTTCTATTTTAGTCAATAAAAGTTTGTCTTGGTGTTTTAGCTAGTGAACCAATATTCATATTTTGCGGACATCTTTGCCATGGGTCTGATGAAATAAATTTACTTGGATTTATTCAATTAGCATTCAAAATTTTTTAGATTGTAAGTCTGCACATGCAGAGTAGATTGTGACATCCACATTTGCCAAATGTTAAAGGGGCATGGGCTATCATACTTGGCTCAACAATTAAACCATACACATGTGCACATAGAAAAAGGTTGAATATTTCTGCTGTATGAGGGGGAATGCATTCATTCGGGCATGTCTGTTGCAGGATGTGCTGTGCTGCATGTGGGAAATGCTAAATGATTGACAATGTGCTTAAAACAAGTAGGAAAAATGGGTCAACAATATTGCAGGATTATGTCCTCTTTTTATATATCTGAATTGTTGTATTCTGTGTTTGAGATACTAAACTGTTTTTGTATAAAATTTGTGCCAGGGAGTATCTTCCCATGGGTGGAAGTGTGAAAATGGTTGAGGAAACGTTGAAACTAGCCTATGGGGAGAATTGTGACTTCATTAAGGAGAAAAGGATTGCAGCAGTGCAAGCTCTTTCTGGTACTGGTGCTTGCCGACTTTTTGCAGATTTTCAGAAGCGTTTCCTGCCTGATTCTCAGATCTACATACCTATCCCTACCTGGGCCAAGTGAGTTTCTCATTGTTTTCCTTTACATTCCAATTTTTTTTAACAATCTTCTAGGTAGCATGTAATCATATCTCATCTGGTACATATATGGATAAATAGAGCGTGAACTGCAAAACTAAAACTGGTCTCAAACAGGGATGTCAATGGATACTCATCTGCATGGACCTGATTGAGACCCAATCCATGAAAATGTAATCATATCTCATCTATTACATATATGAAGCCGCTTCTCATTTGTGCTTGCACATATCCCTTCGTGGGTAGCTAACTTGTATGCGTACAGCTCTAAATGTTCCGGGAAGGGATGTAAACAGGTCAGGTTTGGGAAAGGTTCATTGTGGTCCTGGACCAAAATTAATCTATACATCTGGGTCTACACCAGACTTTAATGGACACTTGTGGACCCTGACCAAACTTAATATCTAAAAGACGGGAGATGCTTCTGTGAGAGATATCTCTCACCTTAAATGAGAGATTGTGTGGGGCCCTCACATCCATATCCAATGCCAACAACTTAAATGTGAGGGCCCACACTCATATCTATCATATAAGGTGAGAGAAATCTCTCATAGGAGCATCTCCCCTAAAAGAATACATAAATCCAATTTTTTGAAAGGGACTCAAACCTAGTACCATATGATTGGTTTGGAAAGCACATGGCAGCTGTGCTAGGAGCACTTGTAAAGTCTATTTCATATAATATAATGTTAACGAGATTCATTAATATATACTATATATATATATATATATATATCATGGTATTTTTATACATACCACTGCACGGGCATCTGGGTAAGGACCCAACTGGACTTGGACCCGATTGAAAACTGCGTCCAAAACGAGGATCCATACACAAAATTTTAGGATTGAGTATGTCAGGTAATTTGGTTACTTGAGGCCCTTTAACATCCATAGTTATAGAAATTGATTTTTTTCCCCTAATATTTAATTTGCTTAGGATTCCAACATGTCTTTCTCAGCCATCATAATATATGGAGAGATGCTCATGTTCCTCAAAGAACTTTCCATTACTACCATCCAGAAACCAAGGGATTGGACTTTGCATCACTGATGGACGATGTGAAGGTATAGAATTGACAGCTATAATACCTGTATATGTTCCTGCTCACCTATATGTGATTTAACAAGGTTCAGAGATCTTATAATACTTTATGCAACCGTTTCTATTCATTATATGTTGTGCAGAATGCTCCAAATGGATCTTTCTTCTTGCTTCATGCGTGTGCCCATAATCCTACTGGTGTGGATCCTTCAGAGGAACAGTGGAGAGAGATCTCCTATCAATTCAAGGTAGGTCATTACATGGATGTTCCTTCCCAACTTTTAACGAACCAAAGATTGGCTCAGCTGTTTTTCCAGATAAGTTATTTATAGCTGAATATTTCAGGTGAAAAACCATTTCCCCTTCTTTGACATGGCTTACCAAGGTTTTGCAAGTGGTGATCCTGAGAGGGATGCAAAGGCTATTCGAATTTTTCTTGAAGATGGGCATCTGATTGGATGTGCTCAATCATATGCCAAAAACATGGGACTGTATGGACAAAGAGTTGGATGTCTCAGGTATACTTCTATTTTTGTAGGGACATGGTAGTGGCTTAACCAGGTCATTTATTAACAGATTAGTGATATCTCTCATTACCCCTTTTTTATCATTTGCCTTCTAATTCATGATAGTGTACTATTAGCACAAAGCTGTTTCCAGTCTATATTTTAATCAAATTTTTGTTATGTCTTCCTTAATAGAGTATATTTCCCCCTGTGATGTTGACTCCCAGGTCTCTTTTCTCTGTCATATTCCTTGGACAGTAAGGCCTGTCACACTCTGCTGAAGCATTTGAATGGTCCTGTCTCAGGTTGGGCTTTTGATGTGTTGATGGAGTCCCATAGACGGAGTATGGAGTTACTTAGTTCCTATGTAGTCCTTTCCAACCCTTTAACTAATACCTCTGGTCAGCAGTCGTCAATCATCAGTAACCATATTTCCCAAACAATAACACCACTTCTTATTGGAGTTATGAAGTTCAAACTTTAGTTTTATCTATGGCATTGTGGATTCTTCCTCTTGTTATGACTAATTTCTACAAAATTCTCTTCGCATATTTAGTTCTGTGGCATAATTCCTTTTATATTACCTTAACATTACTTGGAGCTTTTTATAGCTTCTTGCCGATCAACAGCATTTATACCATTATTCCTTCTATCTCCATCCAAAAGAGGTCAAGGGTTGAACAATTGGTAGGCACCCTCTTCTTCATCAAAAAGAAGGAGTTTTTTTTTTTTTTTTTTGTGGGGGTGGGGGGGGGGGAGCTTTTATCTCCCTTCTTGTACAATTGGTATCCTTCATCTCTCCTTTGAGAAGAAAGAAAAGAAACAAGCCTTGACCTCAACGATCTTCCCATAATCTTCTTTGTTGATGGTGCTTACATATATGCAGTGTTCTATGCGAAGATGAAAAGCAAGCAGTTGCCGTGAAGAGTCAGTTGCAACAGCTTGCTAGACCAATGTATAGCAACCCACCTGTTCATGGCGCACTTATTGTTTCGACCATCCTCAGCGACCCTGAGTTGAAGAACTTATGGCTGAAAGAGGTCAAGGTAAATAACCTGTCATTATTTACTCTTTCCCCCCAGCCTATTTCATTGAGACATGATCAAATACACTCAACCTTATAATAATGTTATCAAATCCACCTATGTAGGAACCACTTTTGGTTGTGAAAAACTCTTGGATCTTGACATATGGAAATTTGTGATGGTTTGAACATCAGCCATAGAAGAACAGTTCATTATTTGGTAAACCTACACATTCAACCAATGGAGTTGATCACATGATTCACACCCAAGGAATAATTTAGTCAGTGATGAATATCAATCTTATGAGGTTTTTTTCTTAGGTCCATCACCAGCCACTGGGGTAAGGTTGAGATCCAAAAATGTGTTGCCTTCATTCGTGGGACCATTGTACTGACCATTACAAATGATAAGATTGAGTGTATACGATCAGTCCTCTTTCCTTTCAGTTTTTATTTGTCAAGAGAGTAGGCATACCGAATTTGGTATCTCATTTCATTTTGTACTATGGATTGGATGGATTGAATTTTGTTTCCTTCATTGTTTGCTATCTATGTTTTATCTGCTCTTTCCAGATCATGGCGGATCGCATTATTGGTATGAGGACTGCTCTACGGGAAAACCTTGAAAAGTTCGGTTCACCTCTGTCATGGGAGCATGTAACTAAACAGGTCCAAGTTATTTATTCATTCAGTTCTAATTTATCTTTTTCCATTTCATGTATGTACCTGCAATAGTACAATAAAAAAAATGTGTGCATTTTACCTTCTCATAGAAGAAAAGCATTTGTACTTGAGAATGCATCTCACGTAATAACAACTGCATCCTAGGATGCCATAGCAGAGACGTGCTTTTATTTGAACTCTACTGGCATGCTTAATTCAATTCAATTAACAAATGTATAATTTCATCTTTAAGACACCTGGATACTGAAACTTTCCTGTAAAGAACTGAACTCCCAACCTGGAAGGTTTATTTTTCTCCCATTGCATCATGATTACCAATTGGAAAAGGCCTGTTGATATCATGTGTTGCGGACGCCAATTTTGTTAGAATGTTGATTTTTATGTGTTTTCCAGATCACCTGAATTGTTTGTGTCGTGTAGCAGCACTCTTAGCACTGATCTTGTGTCTTCCAACAGATTGGAATGTTCTGCTACAGTGGAATGACCCCTGAACAAGTTGATCGTCTAACAAAAGAGTTCCATATTTACATGACACGCAATGGGCGTATCAGGTAAAGTTATATTTAAAATATCTTAACACTGTTAGCGTTTTTGGTTCCAGAATGTGGCATTTATACAATGTGCTGTTTTTATTGCAGTATGGCGGGTGTTACTACAGGCAATGTTGGCTATTTGGCAAATGCCATCCATGAGGTTACAAAATCTGGTTAGATGTGATGACAAATGCAAGATGCGGGAGCAAATAGCATCTTTCTATTATTTCTCATTTTCTTATGAAATAAATGGGCCATGATTTTTTGTTGAGGCCCATGTAATAAAAATTCCTTATTTACTTGCCATCATGTGTTGACTATCGCCATCGATGCTCATCCCTTTTTGTTTGGGGTGATTTTTGTTCTTAAAAGAAAGTATAGCAGAGAAAGAATAAATAGATTGACATAAATGCTTATGGGAAGCAGTGAGTATCGTTGATCTTTGGAATGATTCATGCTGTGCAACCTTCGTCCATGGTTCCTCCTGTAATGTTTGATTGTTTGCTCCCCTCCTGTAATGTTTGATTGATAGCTACTTTTCAACATGGGTCTTATCTGAAGATGCAAGATCTCATGGATATTGCCAGATCCCAAATGCTTACACTTAATTCCGAGCATACGAACTGTGATTCACCATGTGGAACTAATCCTGACTTAACACAGAAATCACCAGCTGAAGCACCAATAACAGTTTCGACTAATGTAGCACGGCCAATTGCTGTCCAACCATCTCTGTACACGCATAGATTTTCCAATCTAAAATCACGACTAAAGCATATGGAATTGGAACTGGGCATCAATGGTACAAGGTACATTGGCATTTTATGCTGAATCCAGACTAGAAGAATCGTGTACACAAAATCAAATACACTACAAAAATCATATCCATCCAACAAACAAGCGGCCCTTAGGCCAACAGTAGAAAAGAGAACGACACTAGTCAACATTCTGCTTTACGACAGTAAGTAAACAAACCTCGCTTTCCACAATGCATGCTTCTTGCCCTCTCCTAAAAGTCCGCGTCTCCTTACACTTGTGGCTGGCTTTCGGTAATCTTATGGCCATAGTATACAATCAGCACATGTTCGGCACCAAGAGGCAAGCCCTCACTTCCAACAGATCAGCATCCCACTGGTAAAATATTTCATCATATGCTTGAGATAGAGCCTGCCACTTGGGTGCCAGCGCCGTTAGAGATATATGCCTTTGTTTCGGACATCAAGCAGTGGAATCTGTCAACGATATTATTAGGTGCCTGCAAGGTGCATGAAACTCAGACCAATCTGCCGCCTCATATGCTCAGGTATCAGTTTGTTGATAAGATCTGGAGAAGCACCAGATAACTGCATAGTAGATAATATACAAGTAAGATGAATATTATACAAGTATTCTAGAATGCTTGAGTATTATTTCATGGTACATAATAAGTATGATAAATATGATCATCATTCCATTGAAGCCTAATCTGTATAAAGTCATCATGGGGATACAAGCACAAGGATCCAGGTTCAGATGCATACTTCTTGTTTAAAGTCGAAGAGTGGGGGTAAATGGCGACCATTTGGCAGACGAGCATTAGGCTCCCGCAGTTCGTCAAAGAAGGGGTGGGCACATGCTTCAAGCTGCAATGCAACAATATTCAGGCCAGAATAAGTTCGGTGCTCTCAGAATAAGTTCAGTGCTCTCAATACAATGCCAAACGGAAAGATTATAAACCAGAAAAAAAAATAGATAAATAAATAAAAGTCGACAATGAAAAACTAATCACATAAAAGTTATAGCCATAGCAATAGCCATGCAAATTCCAATAATCCATGAGAAAAATAATCAATTATAATATATAACCATGGATATGCACATTCCAACAGTAAATACAATTTTTTTCATTTTTGTAGTTAGGAACAGAACTACAATTCTGACAACCAAAAATGAACGGTCAAACAATGTGATAGAAGTTAATTCTATTCTGTGAAGTTAACCTGATCTACAAGCTGCCAACACTATCGTAAAAACTTGAGAGAGAGAGAGAGAGAGGGAGAGAGCTATTAAATATTTCAGAACATAATACTACAAGTGATTAATACTACAAATGTTATATTTATTGCCGGTCAAATGTGATTGTGAAGGGTTAATAGCCATAACCAATGAAGGATTAAAGGAAAAATGCAACTAGAAGTACGACAATTTGTTGGAAATCAAATATTCCAATGAGTAATAAAAAAATTATACGATGGAATATTGGAACATTGAAACGCACCGCAGTGCAGCGCAGACTAGGTGAGTACTGGAGCAGCCGTGACGCAAGATCTATTGCTTCTGGAGGCATCCGTTTGTGAAAAATCTGAAACATAGAGCAAGAAAGAACTTCAGACAAACAAGTGAAGTTACTCCAAGCCAAGCTTATAGCAAAAGCACATTCACATGTCTTGATTTCAACCAAGAAACATTCAACACCAAAATAAAGATACCATTTTTATTTTTGGCTTCAAAGACCAATGTTGACTTTTAACAACCACACAGGGACCATAAGTTACAGCATGCAATAGATACCTTATGCCAAGGATGAGCTTTTATCTGAGGAAACCTAAAATCGGTATAATTAGGATTCATGCAGCGAATTTCCTCCCGAGTTGGGGTTCCAAGAACCTACAGCATACAAGAGAAAGCAACCAATGAAATCATCCAGATATCAAAATCACAGGATTCCAGTAAGCATTGGGAAAATATCATTTTTACCTTGATGATCTCAACAAGCTGGTCCACTGCACTTCCTCCTGGAAACAGAGGCTATAATTTTTTGAAAATCAGAACTCACTTTGGCGCAACTAACATTTGAAAAGGTTATCATGTACAGATATAAAAACTCTTAGGTTCAGTCTCACCTGACCCAGAAGCAGCTCAGCAAGAACACAACCTGCTGACCATATATCAATTGATGTTGTATATTCTGTTGCACCAAATATAAGTTCTGGAGCCCGGTAGTAACGGGAGCAAATGTATGATATATTTGCTTCACCCTTGACCTGATATGACAATTAAAACCACAATTACAAGGAGAGAATTATGAATGATAATCTACATCTAGAAAGAAACATCCTGGCATGCCACAGAAACCACTGGAAAATGAGCACTTGATGTAGCCTTTAAAAAGAAACTGCTTCTGCAATAGTTGAAATTGGTTCTTGTAACCCACTTACTCAAGCAGCTAATGATTTAAAGGGAAATAGTTCATTGCTCATGCACTCCAAGGTTTTTTCCCATTTAAGAGAAAAAAAAAAAGAAAAAGAGCAAAAGGGAACCCCCAATGAGTCATTTTCCTTGTAACTGTTTTAAAATTTTCTGTTTTATTAAAGAATTACCCTCACCAATCCACACATACACACATGTAAATAGATAGTGTTAGCTTAATAAAAGACCAAATGGCCACTCATGTGGATATAGTGCTGGGCACCACATGGAATAAGCACCCTGCCTCTCTGTTATACCAAGCAATAGCTTGGCACTCAAAGATACATAATCTGTTTTGAAGCATCCAGGCGACAAAGCGCAATATTAGTCATGCTATTACTTCGGAGACTACAAAAGATGAGCATTGATTTTATCATTTTTTTTTAATGTGCATTGATTTCATCATTGTAAGGACATTAGAAAAGAATGCGATATGAAAACAGAAATAAACGTAAATCAAATTTTATCCACGCACCAGAACTTTTGCACTACCAAAATCACAAAGCTTGACCACGTGTGTAAGAGGATCAACCTGCATGGCATCCACCAAAAGTAAGTGATAACACCACAATTCTACAATAGAAAATAAAGTTCAAGAATTATGCAGCTAATGGAACATACTAGAAGATTTTGAGGCTTTACATCCCTATGACTAACACCATGAACAGTGTGAATATAAGATAGCCCCCTGAAAATCTGGCAGAAAGTAACCAGTTAAGAGAAAATGAGTGATATCAATATACAAATTTTAAAAGAAAATGGGTCTCATACTTGGTACGTATAAAGTTTCACGTAGATAAGTGGCATCCTCTGGTTCACATTGCTGTAATGCTTCAGAACCCGATATAAAGTTTCAGGAACATATTCCATGACCAAGTTTAGAAAAAGCTCATCCTTGCTTGTGGTAGAGAAGAAACAGTGCTTAAGAGATATGACATTCAGATGATCCATTGAGCGCATCAATTGCAACTCACGGTTTTTGTACCGTCTGTCCTGTAAGACCTTCTTTATTGCCACGGTCTCTCCAGTTTCCAAGCATTTCGCCTGAAAACAAAACAAATGACAGAAAGATGGGAAAAAAAACAATAAATGAAAATGGTGGTAATGTCAACTGATTTATGACCAAATCAACTGTTATGGCTATTACCTGAAAGACAATACCAAATGATCCAGTACCAACAACACGCTCTGCCATGTAACTGATGGTCTGAGATTCGCACAAAGACAAAACTTCATAAGCCTCTCAAAAGGTAAGAATGAAGGACTCTTAGCATGTTTCATGAAAATATTGATAGAAGAGTCCCTTTCTCTGAAGGATGATAGTATTTCTTTGTCATTCTATGCATGACTTATCCTTCTAAAAGAACCTATTGTTTAATCGTTGCAATAACATAGCAGAAAAACATTGAATGTGATGCAATTATGGTTTCATATATCACTCTAAGTGAAGAGTAGAATGGATGACCATCCAACATCCCTTCCACCTATATATCCAATCTCATGTGGATTTATGACACATTCAGCAAGCCAGAAGTTATCATATATATGATCCATGGGAAATGGGACCATCCTGACCACCTGTTTGCTCTCTCTCTCTCTCTCTCTCTCTCTCTCTCTCTCTCTCTCTCTCTCTCTCTCTCTCTCTCTCTCTCTCCAACCCATCCAAACACCAACCCATCCAAACAAGACAAAAACCATATATACATGATCATACAACACATAATACCCGCTCAGATGCTGAAATGGTTGGCACACGAAGGGCATGTTTTCACTGCAATACACAATCAGACACTTGCAATTTCCTCGACATCTTGCATCCGAAATGGTGGAATCAGATTCATTTACAGACTTAACTGATCTAAAGGCAGAAGATTTGCCTCCCTCAAGCAAATTTAAGGCATCAAGAAAAGACGAAGATAGGTCATTGCACAGCCTCATCTTGGTATGAAACATGTCCAAATACAATCAAACATCCCACTGAGTATTATATTATCTACCTTACTCAAGTCCAATTTTACAATTGAAACTTGAAAGATCTTGCCTATCTTCTTGCTGAACCTTATGTAAAAAAAAAATTCTCCAATAACATTCTAGCAAAAGCAAATATGAAAAAAATCCTAGCAAATTGAAATGGATGGATCAAAAAAGTTATATATTTAACAAAGAATCAGAGACAGGTCCTTCTTGTCACTCCAAAAACAGCAAATATTGAAAACCCAAACAAATTGAAAGGGTTAGATGTAAGAACATCCAATCTGTTAGATCAAGCATTAACCTGCTTAGATTCACCATTTTTGCCTCCAATTGTAGTGGAAATGATGTGGCCAGTGACTGGATCACTCCCCTCAATGACAGAGGCTGGCATTTCCTGTAATAGAAATAATTTAACAAATGAGGTCTCACACCAATACAGCTGGAAATCAACAGGTCCCAAGCCTCAAAAGATAGTCAGCTGAGTAATTGAAATGTAAGAAGGCTCTAGAAACCAACCACCAAAACAACTGAATAACTCACCATTTCACCTAAAGATCTAGATAAACCCTACAGCTAAATAGATCACCCCCAAAAAAAAAAGTTCTCAGATATGTGAAGGAGAAGCAGAATGGAGAGGCGGCGCCTTTGAAAAAACCACTGATTGCTTGGAAGATTGCAGATCAAAATAGTGCTAAAGAGAGAATCAAATGCCACCAACCTCACCAAGCAAACTAGAGAACTTGGCGGACAAGAAAAGAAAAGAGAAAAGGAAGAAGAAGATGAAGAAGAAGCAGAAGAAGAAGAATCTCACATGGATCCAAACACGAAAATGGAAAATGTTAGGATGAAAGATCCAAAGATCCTGACAGATTGTTAGAAATTAAAAATCAAAGAGTCAGGTCAGGTCTCAAGAAAGTGATTCTCTGACCATGGAAAAAAAATCATAGAGAAAGTGTGGGAAAGTGGAAAAAAGGTTTACAAAAAGGGGAAATGAGAGAGAATCTTAATGGCAGGCTTAAGCTCAATCAGGTCACCTTTAAAAGAAGAAGAAAAAAAAAATCTGATTGTCAATGGAGAAATAGAGCACGAGAGAGAGAGATCGAAGGAATGGAAAAGGCCATATCCTTGGAAAGATTTGAGGAGGAAAAGAAACAGGAAAGGGAGGGGAAAGTACCTTAATGTCTCCCATGTCCGGCAGGCGAGGCGCCATCTTCACTATCCTCTCATTGTTTGGTGGATGAGGCCCCAGTGGCAACGAGGCCATGTGGTGGAGTCCAGCTCTCTACAAATCTAAATCTATCTTTGTGTGTCTCATTCTCACTCTCACAGTCAGGGAAAAAAAACAATTTGGAAGAAGAAGGCAAAACTTAAACAGTAAAAAAGGGGTTGGAATTGGAACTCCCAGGGAATAATGATACAAAAGGAGAGGAGGGGGACATTCATGCCGAAAAAGTTGGGCCCACTTAAAGAAGAGAGATGGAGCTTTCTAATTTGAGTCAAATTTTGTCCTTAAAAGAAATGTTTTATCTATTAAAGACTTTGTGTGGTATTATTAGATGATTGAGAAGATAAATAGATTCTCCAAGGGTCATTGATATATATATAGGGGCCAGCTCTCCTAAGCTCAAGCTTAGGATAAGGTAAGCTCAAGTGTGTGGTGGGGCCCACCTGGGGACCCAAATGGAGATGGGTGTAGGGGGGATTTCAAAGACTCCCTTGGATCTTCTTCTCTACAAAAAATCAGCCCCAAATGCGATTTATATCATCTCCATATGGGCCCAAAAGTTTAATGGTCAACGGTTCATTTTGATTGACACATAGTCAATCCAACGGTCCAATAAATTCGGATATGACCGAAAGTTGGTGGACGTGTGTAATTTAGGGAAGTCATGTGTTTGGTCCATTTGGATGGACCAAAGGTGGGCCCCATAAGCATGAGCTTACGAAATTTTTTTCCTAAGCTTGCGCTTAGGAGAGCCTTGCTCATATATATATAGGGAAAGTTTCAAGTGCATCTATCCCTCACCATAGGGTGAGAGACACTTTCCATTTTTGCACATGAAGACAAGGATGTGTACCTCACCCTATGTACTTGAAAAGTAACTTTTGTACTTGAAAATGCCTAATTATGGAAGTATCCCTCACCCTATGGTGAGGGATGAATGCACTTGAAACCTCCCCATATATATATATATATATATATATATATATATCTCTTGTGGACCCCGACAGTCAAAATGGTAGAGACTATACCATATGGAAAATTTCAAAACTTGTTTGTGTGACAAGAGAATTTTATTCATTTTATTTTATTTAAAAGAAGGAATCTTGCATTCTAACCCTTTTTATATAAAATTTAAATCCTTTTCTTTGAAAAAAAAGAGAAAATGTGTCTACCAAATAAGGACAAATGTTTTTTATGGCAATTTCCTCTTATTGTATAATTGTATCCTTAGGATAATTTTTTGTAATTATTTCTTATGAAAATGAGAAAAAAAAAAAGACATAACTTTTTTAGAATAGTTTTTTCATCGTTGATCGATGAAGAAATGGATTAAAATCCGTACAATTTTGTCTAAGCCTTTGAAAGAGTATTTTTGGGTTATAGAGAGAACAATTTTCTACAAAACTTATGAAGGAAAGTCGGTCAAAGAGTTTGAGTTTCACCCGAAGACATGCCAAGCAAATCAAACGTTTTGGTGGTCCTAACCTCGAACTTCTTGGAGCCTCCAAAAAAAATGAATGGGTGATTTCTTCAAACCAGGACTGCTCTAATGATTTGAAACTAATCATCTTTCAAGATTTTATGGGGATATACATAATTCATGCAAAACTTAAATCCCTATACCGACCTTACCTACCCTACTTAAGTTGGAGAGTGACTAGGTACATACTTATTTGTTGGTGTTACTCTATTTTATTTCATTACTAGCAACAACACCCCGTGCTTAGTCTGAGGCAAAAAGTAAGATATTACATTTTTAATTTATGATATATAAAAATTAATACTAAACATATAAGAATATATTCATATATATTTATATAACAACAGTCAACACATTTTCAATTATAAGTACAAGTGTTATCTTTACACAGACCAATGGTCATTTCAATTCCTCCGCATAAATTTCTTCTCTACCCGTTTGAAGGAGTACCGATACCATTTTAGAATCGATCAAACCGTTTTTTAGCTCTATATATTTTTTTTTAAATGTATAAACATCTTAACTTTTAAAGCTATAAATTATGAGACTTTAAAACCACATGCTAGTGCTATTTGATCCTAGTAATAATTAGCCCAACTTGGATCAATGTATATATCTCTTAATTATGGGTCCACATGGGCCCACGAAAGTATAATTGTGGTAGGGCAAACCTATGATCATTTATCTATATAATCAGATCAGAAAATGATGCCTATAAGATTCAATCAAAAAAATCATAACATCAAAACATTCTTATCACAAGCCCATCTGTGAAGTGGTCTACCAGAAGGTTGGGTCTAATTTTCGTTCACGTGTGACAATTTCTGAATAGAGTATAACTCTATTTGGAAACTAAAAGAAAATGATATTTTTAATGAAATTTTTTTCAGTGTGAATTGTTGAAAGGTGGGCCCCAAATATTAAAATAAAAAGATTATAATCTCTAGAGAATGGGAAGATAGATTGTGTTGAGAGAGAATAATCCATAATCCATATTTACCTAGAAAACTAATATCTATGCATAATCCATGAGTGGGTCTCATTGCAGAAAATAGTTAAATGTGCGGGGCCCAATAATTTATTTGTATCCATTAAGAAATAAAACAACAGCCAATAGGCTTGCCTCCCTCCATCAGTGGGGCCCACTCTTAGAAAAAAGGGGTTAAGAGAAGGCTATTGGGATTTCATTCAATACTGGAGTCCAGTCTTGAAATATATTTAATACAAACCAGTGCCCATTATTGAATCCATCCATTTAGGGGAAAAAAACCGAAAGGAGGGTATATGAGCAACAATTTGGATTTCAATCATCGGTAGGGCCCATAAAAATATTTAACATGGGACACATTGATGATTGAATATCTAAAGAAAAGAAAACAATCTGACTGTAAAGATTTGCTTATAATTTGGAAAATAGCAAAAAATAGGACTAAAATTCAAATGTTCATAAAAATATCCTATAAGAGAGGTTTTAGGAGAGAATGAGTAGCCCTCTTTGAAAAGAGAGACTTTTTAGGGATGATGTGGAACCCCTCGCAGCCCAGAGAGACTTTTTAGGGATGAGGTGGCACCCATCACAGCACACCTCCCCCTTTGCTTTAATACATATAATTTACAGAATTCAAATGACCATACGACACTGAAGTACAGTTTTAATTGATACAATTAAAATGCTTGGACAACAAATCAACCAACGTTTTTTTGGCCGGCAAGAGAGGCAATCTTTATACAAGCAGGAGTATATATAAATGATCAAATGGGCTTATCGGAGTAGTAAGGAGTGTCGGTTCTTACCTAATTGTCCAAGTTCAAACACATGATACATCACCTCATATCACTTGTGCGGGCTTCTTTCCTGCTTGTACAGACCTCTTTTTCACTTGAATGTGTTACATTTCCCATGTATGCGGGCTCTCTTTTGAATCCAAGCACCTGGCTGGATAAAAACAAATTCACCCTTCATCGTTCCAATTTTATCATCTCTGAAAGACATTGAGAGTGGAAGAGTTGGGGAGGGGTTGTGGTTTTGGTAATATTGAGGTTTACCATATAAGAACTAGCTTTGCTCAAATTACTTTGATTTTGCATTTTAATTTACCTTGTGAGATCATATGCGTAGTGTTGAATGTATATGGCATACCTTTGAATATGACCACAGGCCTAGTTATTATGACCATAGAACTGACAGCATCTAAAATGATTTTTTTATAAAATGAAAATGTGAAATGAAGCTTAAATCTGAATCATTCTAATCATATATTGTGAGGGCCCATCATGAGATGTTTACAATCAATTCTCGAAGACCGTCAAGTGGAGCCTACAAGAGGTCATCGCTTTTCATGCGCCCACTTAATCAATGCCAGATATAGATGAGCTTGACAACCTTTTTTCTTTTTCCTTTTCTTTTTCCTTTTTTTTTTTCCTAACAAAGAGAAGTTTTTTAAGAAACAAAAACAGGAACAAACTGCTCAAAAGAAACAAAACCAAGATCGAAACTTAACAGAAAAGCAACTAAATAACCAAAAGGACTAAGAGAAGCATGAGATGTCTCAATGGTAAGGTAAAGAGGCGGTTCCTCTCATCAGTGGCAAATTTAGGATATTTTTTTAGAGGTCCAAACGTTAATAGGTAGTTTAGTTTTGGGGGGCAAATCGAAGATTTTTATGTGAATTTTGATGGTGGGGCCATAATTTCTATTGGACCTTTTTAAGCGCACTGTGGTTTAATGGTTGCAGTCCCACCCGCATGCTTGTGCGTGAGTCCGCCCTTGCTTCTCACCGTGGTGCAAGGGTTGAGTATTGGCCCCAGTATACTGGGTGGAGAATGCAGAGGCAGCGTACTTGGTCAGGATGAAAGGCACCGAAAAGAAGTACTCAGGTAGATCAAAGTGTGGGTGGAGCTATTAGTGCATGGAAGACCCTAAAAATGCCCCCTAGGCTGATAAATTAAGCTAGTTTAAAAGTAGGATAGTTTACAATTCACTCCCATTATAAGAGGAAAAAGGTACTAAAGGAAAAAATCTTACTTCTGATTTGAATGTAAAATATAGGGGTGTAAATGGGGGATGGGTCTCCCATTTTTTTTATTACCCGAAGGGTCCAAATCGTTAAAAATCGGGTTTGGGTCCTTATTTAGGCCTCACTAAGTAAATGGATCTAGGTCCTCTTTTGGATCGATGACCTAAACAGATCTGGTTCCACCTTGGTTCGGACTTGTGGACTAGGGCCCCAACACATTGCCTCAATTTTCGAGAACTTCTCATTAAAATTAGATTTTTTTCCTCATATCATTTTCTACCTCGGATTAGAACCCAAACCCACCCCATATATGATTCTGATTTCGAGTCTGGTTCCACCGTCTCCTTACGGTTCTGAGTCCGAAACCAAGGAATCGATCCCGAGACAGTTCTGGGTCTATGTTCGGTTCAACCTTCTCCTTAAAATCGAACATTAGCTCTCCCTACCCTTCATGCCTATCTGGACATGACCTACTGGATCCAATCTCATCCACCCATTTGTTGGATCTGCTAGATGAATTATCCTTCTCATCTACATGGGACCCACCAGATGGACCTAAAGCATTACTTTATCTGAAAGAGATCCACCATAACCATCACTCAACATATCCACTGTGCCCATTACAGGAACAAACCCCCCCCCCGAATGGGATCCACCATAACCATTACTCAACATAACCATTGTGCCCATTACAGGGAGACCCCCCCCCCCCCCCCGCATCCAAACCGATCGAGTTGAGTTGGGTTGGTTATTTACATCAATCCCCGCCCCCCCCCCCGCCCCCCCCGCATCGAGAGAGAGAGGAGCGCTACAAAACTCCCCGACGCTTTTCACAAAAAAGACCCATTTTCTAAGCCAATAAAACTATGACACGTGTCATCATCAAGTTAAATACGGATAAGAAATTAAAATTTTCAAAAATCTCTCCTCTCTCTCTCTTTATGTTTCATGTGTGGTGGTAAAATCTCATTGGGTAAGTCAAAATGGGCTAAAACTCCCCTTTTTTAAATTTAAATGGAAAGTTTTTGAGAATTCCTCATACATATATATATATATATAATGAGTAAGGCTACAAAACTCTTTGTGCATTTTTCACACAAAAAAACCCTCATTTTAGCCAATGAAAGTGTAACACGTGTCATCAATAGTACATTAATCCATTCTCTCTCGTAAATATTCTCTTATAGCTGTGGTTATTTTATAGATTATCTTAATTCATTGGCTAATGGATAGGGGTAGAAACTCCCCTTTTGGGATAAGGGAGTTTTTGATAATTTTCCTATATATATTTCATTTGGTGGGTCCCATTTAGATTGATAAATTAGTCATGTACATCTCGATCGGTACATAGTCTTCATTTGAGAGGGCCTACTATATCATTATATTATCTACATGATCCCACCGTAATTATGTTAAAGTGCGCCCACTACTCCACTTTATTTTCATCATCAAGGTGGACTCTCTAATTACCTTCTTTTCTAAAGGGGTTGGGGAGAGAGAGAAAGAAGAGGGAGGCGGGGGCGGGGGGGGCGGGGGGGCGTATTTATAGTCTAATTTACGAAACAGACTAGCAAAGGACAGAGGTAAATTTGTCATTCTCAGAAGATAGAAAGTTGTCTCGTTAAATTTCCGACTCAAAGAAGGTTCTCCTGTTTTGATAGGTCAAGAGAACTTGAGTTAGTGGATTTCCCAAGCTCCAACAGGGACTACTTTCCCAAGGAGTCTTTAATCAATCATGAATAATAATTAACAATGATTCTTATTAATTTGGGAGTTGGTGGAGTGGCATAAGGTATGAGATTACTTTCCACATCTTGTGTTCTTAGTGTTTGTTTGTGTAGTTCTCTCGGAATACCCATGTCAGAAAAAAAAAAAAAAGGGACAGATTTTTCATTGACCATTAGTCAATGAAATCTTTTGTAAAATGCAATATAAAAATGCCTTTTTGAGATCCATTTGAAATTACAATAGCTTTTATATAAAATATTTTATTCTCTAATCTTTGTATATAAAATATTTTATTCTTATTTCCTAGCATTTGTTGGCAATCACTGGTATGAAACAAAAGGAGAGAAAAACTACCCTTTACATACTTCTTCACGGGTCCAAGTCCATTCTTTATATACGATTGCTCCGGCCATTCACCTATGCATTCTGTTTTCTCTACCGCACCTGCTTGCAATTGAATTACGATAGTTGTTATGATTTCTTTGTTTTGCGCATTACATTGGCTTTTGCCACGTGTGATTTCTGTGTTGTGACTGCCATTAAAGCCACATTCTTATTTTTCAGAATCTTAGAATTTTGAAACCCTCGGAACCGTTAATTAGAATGTAGACTTGGAATCGGAACTCTTTCGGAATTAGCTTCTTAGTTTTGGTATTAGAACCGTTAATGGGATATGGATCCAAATTCCAAACCATAATCATATATGGACTGGGTCCCGTTCCGAGTCTAGGTAGACAATGATAAGGAGAAAAACTTAATTTTTAGGGTAGTTCCTAAAAATTTGAGGTAACATGTCAGGTATCGAGTCAACGGGTTGAAACCATGGTGGAATGAGATCCGAATCCATTTAGATCACGGATCAAAAAAGAAAAAGGACTCGGACCTATTTACTTATCGATGCCTAAATAAGGATACAAACCTAGTTTTTAACTAGTCGAAAACTCCGGATAATCAGATAATCAGGGACTATTTACATCCCTGGTATTTTGGGAAAAATTAAGTACACAAAGAGTTATTTTTTAGATTTTATGACTTATTTGGGGTGTGTAAAGAGAGTGGATGTGCTAAAAAAAGTTCGGGATTTGGTATTAACATCCCTCTTGAAAGTCCTAGATTAGTAGAATCCCCAAACTACCCTCGTCTATAGTTCACAAAAACGAATGTGCACTCGTGCCCTTACTCCGTGCGAACAGGCTTGTCAATAGGACGGGCCGAGCCTTTTGAGGATTGTCCAATCCCTGCCCTAAATTGAGCGGGCCTATGTCAAATCTCATCCACGTACGAGCTCAGGCTGGGCCCAACCCAAGCCTGACTTTGGCATTTTCATCAATGAAGACGTCTTTTTTCTTCTTAATGGGTGAAGCTCTGTTAATAAACATAAAAATGATGGCCTGATAAAGGGCGTACCAAATTTCAAAAGGTCCAGATACTAGACAGTGGATATTAAGTTTTCAAAATGAAGGCTAATAAATCTATCAAAAACTTCAAACCTAAACTCAATTGTGGATCCATTTCATTTATCAAATTGAGTCCATTGCCAATTCATGATGTGGGTTTTTGGTATGGAGTGAGAAGTGATTTAATTCATGAGAAATGGTGGATGGAAGAGACAATTTAGAGAGAGGATTTAAAGGGTTACCATTAAAATATATAAAAAATAGTAAAATAATATTACGGCCAGTCCCAGCAAAGCCTACTTTGCCCATTCCCAGTCGACATGTCATTTGGGTAATTATCCTCTTCATCTGCATAGGACCCCCAATGTGGGGCCCACCTTAAGGGCCTATTTGGATGTATAGTGAATTGAAGTATGGTGATGTGAATCATCAAATAAAGAGATGATAAAATATAAGGTGTTATGATGATGTTTTGTTTTTAGTTGTTTGATATAGAACCTTTTTGACTTTTTGTATAAAAAAAGTGAAGTTTTTTTTGTCTTTTAGTAGAAAAAGGAGGTTGTTTTTTTGACTTTTTTGAAAAAGATGGATGGAATGTTGAAATTGTGTACTTTTGATATGACCCTTGTCAATTCTTGTCTCGATTCACTTCACTTCACTTTAACTTAGTTAAGTGCCTTGTGTATTTGGACAACTTTCCACATAAAATCTAATTTTCATATATTTGGTGCGGTATTTTTCCGTAGAAAAGCTTTTTAGGATGTCAGCCTTTTCCTTAATTACCATGGAAATCCATGGGTAGTCTAAGGGCACGTTTGTATACATGTAATTTTTGTAGAAATTGGAAATTGTAACATCAGCAAAATCCATGGGTTTTAAATTATTTGGAAAAGTTTTTCCGCCGAAGTCAAAATTTTATGTTTGGTGCAAAAAGGTTTTCCTCGATGAATTAGTGCTAATGTTATTTGGTGCAGCTATGGATTTCTTTTTAGTGAAAACCACTTTTTAGTGAAAACTATTAGGTGGGTGGGTTGGTATGTGTATGGAGTGGGTGGGGTTGGGAGGGGAAGAAGGAGAAAGAGGGTGGCTGGGTGGAGTGAGGGTGAGAAAGAGGAAATTGGGGGGTCAGTTTTCCGTGGAAATGAACTTCCCATGCTCCCATAGGAAGTCTATTTAAATGTCTAGGAAGGAAAAAACTGACGTGACGAAAAAACATTTCCGCAAAAAATCGCTGCACCAAATACATAAAAAAAATAGTTTTCCACATAAAATTACTAACATTTTCTTAAAGCTACACAAACATGCCATAAAAGTGCACCCCTTTATAACCTTATTTTACAACCCATTTCCGATCCCAAAACCCTAGCGCCCCTTGCATCTAATCTCCTTCATGGACGAGAAAACTGCACTCTTTACCTGGCCGCCCCCAGCATCTCACCCCAAACCCCCCTCCCTCTCTCTTCTTCTCGGTCGGCCCAACCCCTTGCGGCCGGCCACCTCGCGTATCTTTCTTTTCCACCGTCCCTGCGGGCATGTCTCTCTGGGTTTTTCCAATTCCATTGGAGAACGATGAGCTAGTAGGTTTTGGATCACACGGAGATATCATCATTGCACAACTTGAGGTGGCCCATTCTCTGCATGTGTCTGAATAGATTGTGCGCCATTCTCTGTATATATCTGATTAGATTTTCGGCCATTATTTGATCCAACACATACCCACCGTTGGACCGAATCGTTTTACAAGAAAGAATCGGACGAGTGAAACAACGAAAACATCTTCACTTTCTAATCCAACCGTCTTAATGATTGTGGGACATTTCTCGGCCGAATAGCTCTTCATCTGTATTTGACGTCACTCCAAAAGGGCAAAGTGCTCGGGCTCTGAACTGGGGTTTTGCTCTTCTTCTCTAGGGTTTTTCTTTTCCGGTAAGATTTCTGGTGCGTTTCGAGTTCATTAACTTCAGATTCATTCACTTTGCTAGAGGCTTTCAGCTCATCTAACCTAACCTGGTATTGAACGATTTTGATGTGGTTATTTCACTGTTTAAGTGGATCGGTGGCTGCATTTACTGCATTTATGTTTGGTTGATGCTGCTGATGTTTTTGTCTGATTTCTCCTGGTGAAATTGAAGTTTATGACGGTTTTAGATCTATAAATCTCATCTGCTGTAGTTTTCTACCTATTTTTGCTGCTTCTGAAGCTACAATGAATTTGCATGTCTCTTTTGGTGGTTCTAGAGTTTCCCGTGCCGATATTTTGATCTGTGACATGCATTCTGATATTTTGATCTGTGACATGCATTTTGTTTCTATGGGAGACTTCGGTGGTTTTCGGTTTAAATCTTAGAAAAACCACTGAGATGAAGGTTTTTTGTTTTATGCAAGCGAGATCGGTAGTGGTTTGAAGCTGTTGGGAGTGATGTTTGGTGGTTTTTTGCAGTTGTTGTTTGTGAGAGGGATTTTGCTCTTCGTTGGCCTATTTAAACAAAATATGTAAGAACTTTCCTATTTTCTTACCGCAAGAATTTCAAGTAATCTTTAGGTAGTAAGTTTTATTTCCATGATATATGAGTTTCAGCTTGTTTAGAGTGGATTTAGTAGAACTCTGTATTTTTGGATCTTGGTAAAGGGAATTTTTGTCATTTTCTGTTATTTAAACTCTGATCTGCAGATATCATTTCCTATTTTGCTCTTGCTTGATTCTGCATGTATTGGAATATTTTCTAACTTTGCTTCTAACTTGGTACTATGGGTTTCTGTTTTTCTTTACTGTTATACCGTTGTCCTTTAGATTCACTTATGTTTTTGTGTTCAGTTTCTATTGTGTTTGCATGTTATTAAGTTTGAAGCCATTGGCCATGCACTGCTTGTGTTTGGTTTCTGACTTTCCCATTTCGCTGTGATGGAACCAAAACAGAGGAAAAAAATGGAAAAAGAGGAGAAGAAGAGGAAAAGGGAAGAAGAGAAAGGAGGAAAGGAAGAGATGGGTCTGACTCCAGCACCACAGGTATATGTCTTATTCAATTTAACAATGCCTTACTATTCTAGGGAGCGATCCAGGCCACTTTGTCACCCTCCTCTTTTTTTTTTTTTTTTTTTTTTTTTTTTTTTTTTTTCTGTTTTTGGCTTTCTCCATTTGCTTTGTTCTGTTATTAAATATTGTCTGTTTAAATTTGTTTAGGGTTTAATTAGTTTTTTGGAATTATAACTTGAGTTTGTGACATAATAAAATCATATGAATTATTATCATTATTATTACTATTATTGTGATTTAGTTTTGCTGGGCAGTGTTTGATTTGATATGTACTTTATGGAGCATTGGTAGGAATGATTATTCTATTATATTGTTACACAATGTTCTGAAACTGTGTAGAGCTTAATTTGGTTTTGGAATTTGGAAATTGATTTTGTGATATGATTAAATGCTTTGGGAATGCTTTATGAAACTGTGTAGGTTCTTTTTTTTAAATGCTTTGTGAAGGCACATTTGATATACACTGAATGGAAATTCTGTTAAAGCAAAAGATAACGCATTTGTGTTCGTTTTATTTTCTTCATGTTTTGTTATTTTTTAATGTACATGTTCTCAACTAGTTACGGTTAATTAGGTTCTCAGTTGGAATTTATGCCTACTTGAATTTAAATTAGTTATTTTAATTTTGTTATGGCGGATTTGGACATACAAAGATAAAATTGATGGTAGAAATAATTGGTTTTTAATTGTTATGAACCGCAGAGCGATCCGTTTAAGGATTAAGCTTTGCCCCTTTCTGGTTTGATCAGAATAAAATGCAACTATATGAATCAGACCCAATAATTCAAGATTTCTTTTTAAAGATGAATAAAAATACTACATTTGAATATGAATTAATGTTGCCATTTTAGTAACAACTACATGATGGAAGAGCTTTTACTAGTTGGTATTCTTTTGCATTTTGATTTGTTTCTTGTTCTTTTTAATTGACACCAACCCCCCCCCCCCCCCCCCCCCCCCCCCCCCTCTCTTTTGTGTTTACGTCTGAATTTCCTCTTTATATTCTCCCCCTTGAAATGTTTACCAAACTCTCAATTTTTAAGAAATATATCTATCCGTATCTCTCAGTAAATTTGTTGAACAAATGAACTGCATTAATGTATTTGTGTTATGTTTGCTCCTTGGAGGAAACCTATAATATCCCAATTAAAAAGTTATGGTTTTTTTAGCAAATTCAATGTCTTATGATTTTGAGGGCTCATAGGTTAGGATTCTTCTATTTGTTCTGTAGTGAGGTAACTTGAATGTCCCTCTTAAGATCTTATTGGTTTTTGGAGTTAATTCGATAACCTGTGGTTATCCGAAGCCTAAAATTTATCTATTAAATTCTTTAGTGTTGTTGGAGTGAGTTGGTGGTACCTTATCTATTAAAATTTATCAGTTGGTGGTACCTTATCTCTATTGTAAAACTCATCCAAGATCTTTGCCGGAATGCGATGGAGAAGTTCACGAAAGAAGATACGTAGAAGCGTCCATACTGGATCAAGTGATTGGAAGATATAGTGGGGGAGATGAAAAAAAAAAGAAGGAGAAGAATAAGAAGACATTAGGAGTGGTTGCTATGACCCCTTATGTGCATATGTGAGTTGCTATTACCTCACACATGCGAGTTATCTCTCCTTGCATGTGTAAGTCATTGCTTTAATAATAATAATGACGATAATAATGATAAATTAAAAAAAATCTAACTCATTTTTCAAAAAAGTACATGTAGATTTGAATATCTCAAAATTCTATAGAAGTTTTCTATATTCCTTTCAATCAATCCTCTAGATATATATTTTTAGAAAATGATAAAAGTACCCTTATGACAAGTTTTATCTTTTCTAATTCTTCTTCTGCCTTCAAAATCAATTAAAATGTCATTTTATGGATGGTGGGGTGCCTTCTTCTCATAGTTTATTCACCTAGGAGAATGATTAACCTAAATCATTTGAATAGGCCGGAGGAGAATCCTAAAGAGGGCGTATTTGAGGTGCTCTAGCCAAACAAGCAAAAGCTGAATGAACTCTCTTGCACCTAGACACCTAAGGGCATCTGATCACGATAAGCACTCCTTATTTTGTGAAGATCTTTATTATAGTTGGCTCGAGTGTAGAAACTCTGTCTCTACTCTGACTAACACTCCTGTCGGAGCTTGGCGACCTCTCTACCTTCAGCTGACTAATTTTCATTAAACTTGTCACGAATAGAATTTAACTCCGCCGCATGCACTGCTATATAATTTGTCCAAGTTTGGAAAAAAACAGCCCTTAGTTCCTTCCTTTCATTTTCCAGCTCCTTGCCAGTCACATAAAAATGATGCAACTTATCAAGATCAACTAAAGTACTCGATTCATCACCGTATGACAACAAAATAAAAGGAACATATAAATTATAGAAAATAAAAACATAACAAAAAATCCAAAATTAGTTAAGGCAAGAGGAAAAAAAAAAAAAACAGAAAACAAAAGCAAATTTACCCCGGAAAGCATAAACCCTTGAGCTATCACTCTTTGTGACAAAGTAGTTCAGCTCGACTCCTATATGAAAAAGAAAATTCAAATTAGAAAGTTATTTAAAATCTATAAGCAAAATAAATAACATAAAAAAGAAAAAAAAATTATCCATTTCTTTTTCTTTTATTTTTGAGTCGCCTCCTTTTCCAAAAGTGCATTTTCTAAGTACTTTATTCTTTCTAAGCGATATTATTTCATTTGAGGCAGCTGCTTCACGAGACTTCAAATTGGCTAGCCCGTTTTGTTAGATAGGCGGTCCCTTTTGCAAGTTGGACTGCTTTAAAAAAGACCAATGGTTAGTCATTATAAAAACTGAAAGTATAAAAATAGCTAAATCACCTAATTTTGATTCGTTAAACCCTAAATGAGTTGTTCAATATCAGCTAAGTGACTCTGCGCGATAAATAAGTCTTGGCTTAATCCTGACTTTTTTGTCGCGTAGAGTCGCCTAGCTGATATGGAATAACTTATTTACGGTTTAACGAATCAAAATCAGGTAATTTAGCTATTTTTCACTTTTATTTTTTTTATAATTTCTAACAATCGGTTGTTTTTACAGCAAGTCTTGTGAAGCAGCTGCTTCAAATGAAGCAATATTGCTTAGAGAAAGAGTAAAGTACTAAGAAAAATGCACTTTTAAAAAAAAAAAGGCGACTCGGCAATAAAAGAAAACGGAATGGGTATAATTTTTTCTTTCTTCTTTTATGTTATTTATTTTGCTTATAAATTTTAGAAAACTTTCTTATTTTAAATTTCTTGTTCATATCGGAGGCGAGCTGAACTACTTTGTCACAAAGAGTGATAGCTCAAGGGTCCATGCTTTCTGGGGTGAATTTGCTTTTGTTTTCTTCTTTTTTCCTCTTCCCTTGATTAATATTTTGGTTTTTTTGTTATGTTTTTGTTTTTATGTTTCTTTGGTTTGTTTGGCCTAGGGTGATAAATCAAGCACCTCAGTTCATCTTGATGAATTGTATTATTTGTATGCGACTGGCTATGAGCTAACAAGGGAAAGGAAGTAACTAAGGGCTATTTTTCTAGCTTGGATAAATTATATGGCAGTACATGCGGCGGATGTAAATTCTATTCGTGACAATTTAATGCAGAAATTAGTTAGCTGAAGGTAGAGGTCTCCAAGCTCTGATGAGAGTTAGTCACAGTAGAGACGGTGCTTCTAAACATTCGAGCCAACTATAACAAGATCTTTGCAAGAAGAGGATTGCTTGTCATGATCAGATGCCCTTAGGTGTCTAGGAGTAAGACTACAACACCGCATATACGTCCTCCTTAGGATTCTCCTCTGGCCACTTCAAATGATTTACTAATTGTGTTTTTGGGTATAGTTATTCATTTTTCGATGCATTCAAGGTTAAATGCTTATTATTTGATTTTTGGGATTATATGAAGCACTTTCTTTTAGTAGGTGACTTGTAAATGGTGATACCTTAAAAATGCCCTAGTTTGTGGGGTGAATGGTGGAATCTTCCCTATAATCTATACAAACTTTGGCCTTAAGACTTACCATATAGCTGGAATATATGTATTAGAATTGGAACCACGTATGTATTAGTACTGTACAAATTCAAGTGTAAATTGCCCACCAATATATATATATATATATATATATATATATACAGATCCCCACATCATTACAGTATTTAAGCATCTCAAAAAAATAATTGATATGCCAACATAATTAATTGGAAATGATCCAAAAGATAGAAAGGCCCGCTGTCGGATTTTCATTTTATTATACATGTATAAGGTATCGAAATAAATTTTACATGTATAAGAAAAGAGATTGGGGTTTTCTATACATCACATAAACAGGGGATTTCTATACATCACGTAATTTTCTACAAAGTCTTGTAATATATTTGCAGATCATAGAAATACACCTTTAAAAGGTTCTGCATATCCTTTACACCATTCCAACCAATCAACAAAATATCCAGTTTCAATTTCTACCTACCTCGTGGCCTGAGGATCAGAGATGAAGATGACCATTGAGATGATCGGAAGAGATAAGGGTTGTCGATAGGAGTTCCAGATGGGAAGTAGTTTTTCAAACCCTCTTCTGCTCGATGGTATTTGGGATTCTGGGTTTCGAGGTATTTCAAAAGCCTGGTATTTCAAATACAATTGAATTCTATTAAAGAAACAGGGTTTTCCTGACAGAAATTCCAAATTCTGAGACGACCAGAGTTCCTGACAGGAATTCCGCTGAAGAAACGGGCCTTAGAGGTTGCTATTACCCCTTATGTGCATTTGTGAGTTGCTATTACCTCACACATGCAAGTTATGTCTCCTTGCATGTGTGAGTGAGTCATTGCTTTAATAATAATAATGACGATAATAATGATAAATTAAAAAAAAATCAAACTCATTTTTCAAAAAAGTACATGCAGATTTGAATATCTCAAAAATGTAGAAAAGTTTTCTATATTCCTTTCAATCAATCCTCTAGATATATTTTTTTTAGAGAGATGATGTCATGAAATGGCAACTTGCTATTTGTTGATAGGGCCCAAACCAGCCTTGTAAATTATAAAATATATAGTTGATTTCTATACATTTTAACTCCTAGACTTACCAATAGCCAACCTACATTTTTTTTTTCTTGAATGGTTAGCCAACCTACATAAATCTTAAGTAGGTTATACTTAAAAAAAAAGAGTAAAAATCAATCATGATTTAGGAATACATAACTTAGAGATGGGTTTCTGAGTTTCCAAATTCATCTATCAACTAATTTAGGAAGAGAAGCATCTTAACTCAAATTTGAAGTTGCCAATATCTTTCCTCCATGAGATCATCCTCAAGCAACCCCATGTTGAAACCCTCCATCCATGATGCAAAGCCCAAGACATAGATTGTCTTCATCAAGGCGACTTCTCATACACATCTCATTACATAATTTATGGTTTGAGTGTGCTTGCATCTGGGCAAAACTTCCAAGGTAATACCGATAGGTTTTGAAATGTATATAACGATGTACAAAAGATCATTCATCAAGTGACTCAGTTAGCCTAGAGCCTTTGACAGTCGAGGAAAAAAAAAGTACAGCTGCCATATTTTTATTTCATTATTTTTCTACCAATTTACACCCTACAAAACTTAACAAAGGTTATGGCAAGTCTTCAAGTTTACTCCACTTGGTGAACTTCCAGATGAAGTTGCATCTCGGGTTTCTAAATTATGGGATGAGTATGATTAATACAAGCATGGTTAGTAATATGCAAGGGACTTAAATATTGCAGCAGAATAGATGGTTATCAATATTGCCATCATTTGTAGCAATATGGAAATAGGAATTAAAAACAGTTGGATTTTGTTTTCTGGATTTTCCACTTTCCATCATTACAAGCACTAATCTCTAATACCAGACTAAAACTTTACGAACTACGTTAAGATCTTAGGCTGCAGCCTCTTACTCTGTATTTATTCGAGCCAATCTGTCTCCCAAATACTTACAAAAGTAATAGATATAGTCCAACTCCAAACATCGGTTCTGGTATAGATGAAAAGGCAAATTGATATGCAATTAACCTCCAAACCTGATGATGCATTCCAAAAATGCCCTGTCAATATAAGACTGAAGTTACTTATGTCCTATCATTTTTTTTTAATAGTACTATATGCAATCCACCTTGTTGCAACAGTTTCCACGATAAGTTCTTTTCCTATCCTATCATAGTTAGAAAGAACTTTTCTTGGAAACTGTTGCAACAAGGTGGATTGTCAAACTTTAGTTAACAATAAGGCCAACCTAGCAATTAGCATGCCTTTCATGAAATTATTTTAGCAGGACTGGTTAAGGATTTCTAATAAATCAATATAGAATAATGTAAAGACTATCAAGCATTAATAAATGCAGGACAATCTGCATATTCTATGATATCCGAATACATATGCGTGTCTTACCAGGCCTACCGAGCTTGTTTCCACTAGAACACATGTCTTTGAAACAAGCCATGCATCAGGTGGAGTGCACTAAGTGGATTGTCTGGTAAAAACAGGCCACTACTTATCAGGTGGAAAGCTTAAAGTATTGCCATTCATCCATATGGATGTCAATGCTAACACTTTAATCATAATGTTATCAACAACCCCTCGAGCCTACCTTAAAGAGACCTCAAATGTCAAGATAATACCCAAAATCAAGCAGTTAAAAGTCTCATTGGTCCAACTGTTGCAAACCCATAGAAATGGGAAGATATAAGATAAAATAAGGCAAGATAAATCAATGCTAAAGAAATGGTCTTGGAAGATTTTACTACCATTCTCTCCTAGTTTAGTACCTTGGTTTTCCTCCCTTCATAACATAGTGACTGAAATAGGTGATGCCCTCTCTATAGGTTAGTAAGTTTTTCCCCCTTTTTTTGCTATTGCAAATACTTAAAACACATACAAAACCTGGGTCCCCAGCCATCGGCTTTACAACCAGGGATCGACACCTGTTTGTTTCAGTGGAGGGGAGGTGCCTCACGCTGATCTACTAATGGACTGGCGGGTTAATAAGGATTCAACTGCATGATTATTGACATATATCATTGTTATTATTTGTAAAGACATTCATTTTTTTTTTTTTTTTTGCTAAAAAAGAAGTTTTTTTATTTTTTTATTTTTATGGGCAGCCACGAAAGATGATACTTTCAGTTTTCAAGAATAAAATCATATTTAGCACAATTTCCAAACAATATATCTAATATTTCAGTCTGATTAATTATTTCAATCCATCAATCCAGTTTGCTTAGTGATCCATATAGAAAAGTAGTGACACATTTCCACAATCTTGATTCTCTCTATGGAGAGTTGAGATCAGCTAGACATGAGTACGGCTAAGCTTCTATACAGTGGGAATAATAACCCAAGTGCTCCAATGATTAAATAAAAAGTACCCAAGTGCTCCAACTGACAATTTTTTACCTAGATTCGTGAGTGGTGCAGAACTTCTGTGAAGGCCCACCACTGGGCATTATATAATCCCTTGTCTAGGAAAATATTTGAAAGACAATAAAAAAAGTGCATTACCTAGAAAGTTAACCACAATAAGAATTTCTTTTTAAAAGTCATTGGGTACACTTGGACAAAGAAAAAGATCGAGATCTAATTTTAACCATCCCTTTTGTAGTCCATCTATTCGATATATCAAGTCCATCTGTTTGATATCAAGTCAAATAATAATAATCTTAGTTTATAACCTAAGAATTCCATCTATAATATTTTTCAAATTCAACTCTTATAAAATAGGCTCGATAGTCTAAGTGGGTTTATAACATAATCAGGGCCCTAATCTCAAATTCCAGAATGCTAACAACTTTCTAACAGAACTCAATGTTCTGTCACATGGGCTCCCTCATTCAAAATTGTGCCCAGGTCAACAATCCCCACTTCTTTATCCCCATACATGTGAGGTCATCAAGTCATCATCAGGTCATAAGGTCATCACCATCTTTTCCCTTTATTCCTATACAAGTCAGATCAAAGTCATCCTCTCCTCACTCAACACAGAACCGCGTTCTGTAACAGTGCTCGACGCCAGCAAAACTGGGCTACTCGGATTGTGGGCCCCACCGATCAACACCGTTGATGGAGATGACCTCCAATGTCGCCCAGGGCCAAACTAATAAATCTTTGGTTCGGATCAATCATCGGGTTACATCTCTTGGCCCCACCACATGATTAAGTACATGAAAAGAACCATCGTTCAAAGCCCATCTTCCAGAACAATGTGGTTCCACGCCTGCCCATCAAGGTCACTTGGAATAGTGGGCCCATGGATTAAGACCCAGATCAGCCTCATCTTCAAGGTCGTTCATGCCTATACGGCCGTGTGATCCGACCTGATCCATGATCAAATCATCCCCCGGGTCCCACATCAAAATTAAATAAAAGAAAGTAACCCAAGGAGACTCAGGCCCTAATATTAGAATCGTCGGATGGTGGCCAAATATATGTAAGGTCTCATCACAAAAAGAGAAAACCAAACATCGAGGGCATAAAAAGGGGTTTCTACATGCATCCACATATGAATCAAAGAGAAACACAAGCATTAAATTTATAAATTATGGTTAGGTACTTGCCTGAAATCCGCAGTTGAAGGAGATGGTCTAGAGATCCTACTGCCAAAGCCCAAAGGTGCTAACTCAGAGAAAAGTTGGAAGAGAGAGAGTTGTATGTGAAAATAAAAGAGTGTGGTGGTGCATAAATAGGAAATAAAAATAAGAGTTGTAGTCTAACTTAAATTCTAAAGAATAGAGTTTGGGTCTTAAAAAAAATATAAGAGTTTGGATTAGAGAAGGATTAGAGTTTGGTTTGAGAAAAACTGTTTCACTAAATTGGGCCCGGGTTAACTATGGGTAAGACACCTATCCAACAAGCCTAACTCACCAACCTAAGTCTAGCGTGGTCCCCACTTAGACTAATCACGTATTTAATTAAAATACAATCAATTATATAATAATAATAATAAATAATATATATAATACCAAAACGTCACAGATATCCTCAATTGAAAACTTGTGGAAAACCTTAGGGACTAATTTAAAAAATTTTAAGACTTGTGTTCTTTTTTAAAATAAGGAAAAATCTAAGGATTATTTGAAATCTTCCCTCCTACTACTGGTACTAATAATAATAATAATTCAGACATGACCCATACCTCTGTGCCCTTTCATCTTTCTGTCTTTCACTTCCTCACTCGCTCACCATTTACCTTCTCCTTCTTACGCACATCTTTGATCCATACAATCATCTCCCTACATATCTTTCTCCACCCACTCTCCCATCACCATCTCTCACTGCCTCCTTCTATCTTTTCATCAACCAACGCCCCCTTCATCACCGTTCCAACCATCAAACACCTACGGCCTGCACCACCCTCACAGCTCACAAGCATTTCCTCCGAATCTCATCATTGCCCACCATCTTCCTCTCTCTCTCTATTCTCGCTCGAATCCACTCAACCAAACAACCAACACAGAAAATCTCCTCAACAAATGATGAAAATAACTTGAAGGAAGGGAGAAAATGCAAAATCGCAAAAAGGGAGAAAGCGTTTGAAATCACTTGCAAATGGAAATCCCCAAATGGTAGGACCTCTCAAGCATTCTAAATCCATCCCTTTTGCAGCCTTCAAAAATCTAGGTATTTCGTATATCCAAGCCTACTCTCAAAAGCACTCCTGAGAGGAATTTCAAGAGCAGTCCATCTGATCACTCACTGTCAACACAGGCATAATTAGGACCATCAATGTCAACACCACCAGAATGTTCTTCTTCTCCACCTCAGACCCCTTCATCATGGCCGTCTGGTGGAAATATAACTCTCGATTGGATAAAAGAATTGACGGCGGCGTTCAACTGGTCATCTTGGAATCTCAACCAAGAGAAATTTCCTGAGGTTTTTCCTCTTTCGGTCTTCATAAGTCTCACTCTCAAGGCATCAAAGATCCTTCAGGCAGAGCCAAATTGTGTGAAGGTAAATGAAAGAGGCGAGCATGACTCGACAGTTGTAGTTGTGGGAGATTTGCATGGCCGGTTTCATGATATGGTTTTTCTGATGAATGATGTGGGTCTGCCCTCGGAGAAGAGGTTTTATGTATTCAACGGAGATTACGTGGACAGAGAGGAGCATGGGGCCTTGAAGTATTTATAGTTTTTTTAGCCTGGCAGGTATGGATTTATACTTCATTCTCAATTGACATATATGGCCTGTTTGTTTTCATAGAGTACATAAGAATTCATGGTCAAATAAGATACAACAAATGATTAATTTTCATAGAGTACATAAGAATTCATGGTCAAATACGATCCAACAAATGATTATTGAAGAGGTGAGGGGCCAAAGGATACAAAGTAACAATATGTAGAACTTCACTTTCCTGCTTGAATTATCCCACCTTCTCTTAATTCATTTTCTATTGGAGGGGAAATAATTTGATGGCCTTTTTTTTTTTTAAATTCACACTTGTTTCTTCAATTTTGAAATTTATTTTAAAAAATGAAAGTATTACTATTTATGTATTCATTTACATTGATCAAATAGGTACATAGGCATTTTTGCATTTAAAAAAAAAATTAAAGTATTACCATTTATGTATTCTATTACACTGAAAAAACTGGCCCATAGGCATTTTTGCATTATATGTTTGGATGAGAGCCATCATTGGGATATCTCTTGATTCATATCTTAGTAAGGGGACAAATTGGGACTAAATATCCTACCTTACTAATATGGTGTACGGGAGTGTTGCCCTCTTTCTCTCATGTGTACATGTATGTACACACATGTAATCTTTTTAGCTGAGAGATCCCTCTTCCTATTCTTACGGGATAAATAATCTAAGTCTACTACAAATTATGGGGATAGAATGATGGAGAGGTCTTATTGTGGACTATATTTTTGGCGAAATGTCAGTTGGTTTATCATCCTAGCCCTGGGTAGTTTAAGGGCCTCATAGTGCTTAATTTACATTATTTAAAGAACGATGTGACTGAGTATAGGCTGTACATGTCAAATAGGGGCAAGTGCAATTCAGCCATTATCTAACAGCTGAGTCAAAACAATATATCTCCTCTTGTGATCATATGATTTTCATAGGAAGGTTATAGGAATACCTCAGCAACAACATCTGACTACCTTCATCTAGCTGCCTATCTTGACAATTCTCTCTCTCTCTCTCATCAACAGTTGTTTATTCTCCTATTGCATAGACCTAATGTGATTAAATTAGTTTCTTCAATCATTCCCATCCACTTCTCAGGAACAACTCTTCTTTTATTTCTGAGCCTATATAGTAGTTTAGTTGTTCTTTAAATGGTTTTTCTTTACCATGACCACCACTCTGACATGTTTGTGTAACTGCTTTTTGGTAGAAATGACACAGAAAAGCGGGATGTTTTTCCATTTATTTGGTGTTAACCTTTTCCACAAAGGAAAAACATCAAAAGCAGTGCAACCTTTGTCGAACTCGAGGAGAAGTGTCCTTGATTTGCGGGATGGGTGTAGAGGGGAAAAAAGTTTCTACTGTAAATGGAAGTCTGTCACAACCGTGCCCTTATTTTTCCTCTCTTGTTCAAGTAACAAAATATTTCCATCTATCAAACAGTAACAAACATTCTGTTAATGATTCGGCAATCTGGTCTTTCCCAATCTACCCGACCTTCAAGTGAACCTCTTTCCATTCTATGAAATGAGAATGGAGAAAAAAAGTCTTTTCATCAAGAACCCCTTCCTAGGGGGAATGCCTAACCAAAGAAAGAAAACTGGAATTGGCTGAAAGTAATCTAGTGTAGATTATTTATGTACTTCTAGATATTAAAAACATATAAATTTATGCTACTTCTTGTTTACAAAAACCATCCTAACGAGAAATTTGTATATAAGATTGATTGTTGTTGAGTTCAAATTTGTGTTTTGTATTGATGCATACCCACATCTCTAACTTCTGCGAATAAAAGGTGTTTTTGCCGCATAGAGTGTTTCTTCTCCGTGGCAATCATGAATCCTCATATTGTTCATCACTATATGGTTTCAAGGAGGTCGGTCATGTCTAAATATGGCAACAAGGGAAATAAAGTTTATAAAGAATGCATAAGGTGTTTTGAAGGACTTCCTCTAGCCTCTATTATTGCCGGCCGGGTTTTTACATCTCATGGAGGCCTTTTTCGCAGTATGCTTGTTTCTGCTGCGAAGAGGCGTAAAGGAAAGAAGCGTAAGAGGACAGATATAAAATCTTTTGTCCTTGGTTCACTAGAGGAACTATACAAAGCTGAACGGAAAGTTTGTGATCCTCCGTATGAAGGTTCAAATTTGATTCTCCGTGATGTCCTATGGTCTGATCCATCAATGTGCCAGGACTTTCTCCAAATGAAGAGAGAGGGATCGGTCTATTGTGGGGTCCTGATTGTACCGAAGAATTTTTGAAAAAGAATGATCTCAAGGTAACAATGATTTTTTTTTCAGAAATAAATTGTGTTACTTTACAATTATTTTAGGATACCAATTACTTTACAATTATTTGAATCGTAGTCATGAATGTAAGGATACCTAAAATAATTGTAAAGTAACACAATCTATTTCTGAAAACAAATCATCGTTACCTTGAGATCATTCTTTTTCAGAAATTATTCGGTACAATCAGGACCCCACAATAGACCGATCCCTCTCTCTTCATTTGGAGAAAGTCCTGGCACATTGATGGATCAGACCATAGGACATCACGGAGAATCAAATTTGAACCTTCATACGGAGGATCACAAACTTTCCGTTCAGCTTTGTATAGTTCCTCTAGTGAACCAAGGACAAAAGATTTTATATCTGTCCTCTTACGCTTCTCTCCTTTACGCCTCTTCGCAGCAGAAACAAGCATACTGCGAAAAAGGCCTCCATGAGATGTAAAAACCCGGCCGGCAATAATAGAGGCTAGAGGAAGTCCTTCAAAACACCTTATGCATTCTTTATAAACTTTATTTCCCTTGTTGCCATATTTAGACATGACCTCCTTCTTGAAACCATATGGTGATGAACAATATGAGGATTCATGATTGCCACGGAGAAGAAACACTCTATGCGGCAAAAACACCTTTTATTCGCAGAAGTTAGAGATGTGGGTATGCATCAATACAAAACACAAATTTGAACTCAACAACAGTCAATCTTATATACAAATTTCTCGTTAGATGGTTTTTGTTAAACAAGAAGTAACATAAATTTATATGTTTTTAATATCTAGAATTACATAAATAATCTACACTAGATTACTTTCAGCCAATTCCAGTTTTTTTTTCTTTGGTTAGGCATTCCCTCTAGGAAGGGGTTCTTGATGACTACAACTACCCTTAAAAGAAAAGACTTTTTTTCTCCATTCTCATTTCATAGAATGGAAAGAGGTTCACTTGAAGGTCGGGTAGATTGGGAAAGACCAGATTGCCGAATCATTAACAGAATGTTTGTTACTGTTTGATAGATGGAAATATTTTGTTACTTGAACAAGAGAGGAACAATAAGGGCACGGTTGTGACAGACTTCCATTTACAGTAGAAACTTTTTTTCCCCTCTACACCCATCCCGCAAATCAAGGACACTTCTCCTCGAGTTCGACAAAGGTTGCACTGCTTTTGATGTTTTTCCTTTGTGGAAAAGGTTAACACCAAATAAATGGAAAAACATCCCGCTTTTCTCTGTCATTTCTACCAAAAAGCAGTTACACAAACATGTCAGAGTGGTGGTCATGGTAAAGAAAAACCATTTAAAGAACAACTAAACTGCTATATAGGCTCAGAAATAAAAGAAGAGTTGTTCCTGAGAAGTGGATGGGAATGATTGAAGAAACTAATTTAATCACATTAGGTCTATGCAATAGGAGAATAAACAACTGTTGATGAGAGAGAGAGAATTGTCAAGATAGGCAGCTAGATGAAGGTAGTCAGATGTTGTTGCTGAGGCTTATGGCTTCTTTCGTATGGGAGGAATTCACATCCAAACTCTTCTTGGTAGTTGTTACCAGTCAACTTGATAACCTACACGTGTGTGTATATTCTCACCTGAATATTTCCGTGCGTGTAAAATATAACAACCAGACAGTACAGCCTGCAGGGCGCACTTGAAAGCACCACAATCATGCGTGTGGTTTGTTTTTTTTTCCCCCTTACTTTTTTGGTGAGAGGTATTCCTATAACCTTCCTATGAAAATCATATGATCACAAGAGGAGATATATTGTTTTGACTAAGCTGTTAGATAATGGCTGAATTGTACTTGCCCCTATTTGACATGTACAGCCTATACTCAGTCACATCGTTCTTTAAATAATGTAAATTAAGCACTATGAGGCCCTTAAACTACCCAGGGCTAGGATGATAAACTAACTGACATTTCGCCAAAAATATAGTCCACAATAAGACCTCTCCATCATTCTATCCCCATAATTTGTAGTAGACTTAGATTATTTATCCCGTAAGAATAGGAAGAGGGATCTCTCAGCTAAAAAGATTACATGTGTGTACATACATGTACACATGAGAGAAAGAGGGCAACACTCCCGTACACCATATTAGTAAGGTAGGATATTTAGTCCTAATTTGTCCCCTTACTAAGATATGAATCAAGAGATATCCCAATGATGGCTCTCATCCAAACATATAATGCAAAAATGCCTATGGGCCAGTTTTTTCAGTGTAATTGAATACATAAATGGTAATACTTTAATTTTTTTTTTAAATGCAAAAATGCCTATGGACCTGTTTGATCAATGTAAATGAATACATAAATAGTAATACTTTCATTTTTTAAAATAAATTTCAAAATTGAAGAAACAAGTGTGAATTTAAAAAAAAAAAAGGCCATCAAATTATTTCCCCTCCAATAGAAAATGAATTAAGAGAAGGTGGGATAATTCAAGCAGGAAAGTGAAGTTCTACAGATTGTTACTTTGTATCCTTTGGCCCCTCACCTCTTCAATAATCATTTGTTGGATCGTATTTGACCATGAATTCTTATGTACTCTATGAAAATTAATCATTTGTTGGATCTTATTTGACCATGAATTCTTATGTACTCTATGAAAACAAACAGGCCATATATGTCAATTGAGAATGAAGTATAAATCCATACCTTCCAGGCTAAAAAAACTATAAATACTTCAAGACCCCATGCTCCTCTCACCACGTAATCTCCGTTGAATACATAAAACCTCTTCTCCGAGGGCAGACCCACATCATTCATCAGAAAAACCATATCATGAAACCGGCCATGCAAATCTCCCACAACTACAACCGTCGAGTCATGCTCGCCTCTTTCATTTACCTTCACACAATTTGGCTCTGCCTGAAGGATCTTTGATGCCTTGAGAGTGAGACTTATGAAGACCGAGAGAGGAAAAACCTCAGGAAATTTCTCTGGGTTGAGATTCCAAGATGACCAGTTGAACGTCGCCGTCAATTCTTTTATCCAATCGAGTTATATTTCCCCCATATGACCATGATAAAGGGGTCTGAGGTGGAGAAGAAGAACATTCTGGTGGTGTTGACATTGATGGTCCTAATTATGCCTGTGTTGACAGTGAGTGATCAGATGGACTGCTCTTGAAATTCCTCTTAGGAGTGCTTCTTATGAGAGGAGGCTTGGATATACGAAATACCTGGATTTTTGAAGGCTTGGAGAAAATGCAAAAGGGATGGATTTAGAATGCTTGAGAGGTCCTACCATTTGGGGATTTCCATTTGCAAGTGATTTCGAACGCTTTCTCCCTTTTTGCGATTTTGCATTTTCTCCTTTCCTTCAAGTTATTTTCAGCATTTGTTGAGGAGATTTTCTGTGTGTTGGTTGTTTGGTGGAGTGGATTCGAGCGAGAATAGAGAGGAAGATGGTGGGCTGTGATGAGATTCGGAGGTAATGCTTGTGAGCTGTGAGGGTGTTGCAGGCTGTAGGTGTTTGATGGCTGGAACGGTGATGAAGGGGGAGTTGGTTGATGAAAGGATGGAAGTAGGCTGTGAGAGATGGTGAGGAGAGTGGGTGAAGAAAGAGATGTAGGAAGATGTGCGTATGAAGAAGAAGGTGAATGGTGAGCGAGAAAGGAAGAGAGAGCGAGACAGGGAGATGGAAAGATAAAAGGGCACAGAGGTATGGGTGAGACGGAAAGATAGGGCAGAGAGGTATGGGTCGTGTCTAATAATTATTAATAGCAGTAGTAGTAGGAGGAGGGAAGATTTCAAATAAGACCTTAGATTTCTTCTTATTTCTAAAAAGAATACAAGTCTTAAAATTTTTTATTTTAGTCCCTAAATTTTTCCGAAAGTTTTCAATTAAAAATATCCAGCCATTTAAAGCTGTTTTTTGTCAGTGTTGTTGCACTCACCCACAGAGGGATGATCATGCACGAGTTAAAATCCCTTTTGTAGCAGGAACAAAAGAAATAAAATGAGAGAGAAAGAAATCATTGGCTGTGGATTGGTTGTGTGGATTTGTCAGTCCTATCTCAACCACCACATTTTCAAGTTGAGTGAGATTTTTGGTTTTGCCTTATACTTTATGGATTCTTTTGCGGCTGCAGGATTCTCCACAAGATCCAGATCAGTTCGGCTAAAGAGGTTGAACTGCAGGTATCTTCGTGCTAAAGGCTATTAAGACATGCAATTACTCAATGATCATTTTGTATTAATTGGATGTGCTGGAGGTGGTTTGAGCGGTGAAGGGTGATATTGGTTGGTAGATTCATCCGATGGTTTGCAACATTCAGGAATGCTGTGGGTCTTGTGTCCTTCCATGTTTGGCATATTTCAAGGGTAAAGAACATGCTTGCCCATTACCTTGCTTGGCGTGGCCAAATGGGCCGATCCTTTTTTATGGTTCTATCATTAGTTTTGTGGCCTTTTATTTTCTTTTCTTTTCTTGGTGTGGTTCAGTTGTATAAATTTATCTCATTTACCAAAAAAGAAAAAAGAAAAATAAAACTCAATGTTTATTTAGTTGATAATGTGATTTTCAGTTTCGCTATTCCATTTTTATTCTTGTGGGTGTGATCTTTAAACTTGTATGCCTCATTGGTTCAATTCTTTTTAATGCCCATTTCGGTTGAGAAATGGAAACGAAAACGAGAAATTAATGAATTACATTGTACAGCCCGTTAGCTCTCTCAAATCAGTTCTATCAATCCCGTGCTTATTGTGTGAACCTTTTATCCCAATGGATGTTGGCTTGAACCCCAAAAAGTTGAGAATAAAAGAGAACAAATAATAATAAAACAACCACCACCAACCACCATCAGAGCCCTATCGCATATATCAAGGGCTTGCTTTGAGAATTCTAGCTCTCCAATCATCCTTTCTTAGTGCTAAGTTCTGTCACAAGCAACATAACAATTCATTTCTAACTCATTCCTTTTTAAGTCTTTCATTATTACCACTTCGTTCTTCTAGCAATGTGTACATGCAGCACTTATTTTCAAGGCTCCATCTGATGTTTAAGGTTTGACGGATGACTGAAAAAGTATCCAAGCATACTATAAAGTATAACCTTATTTATGCATCATAGGCTATGCATGCATACTATAGTCAGCACACAGAAAATGAGATTTGCTTTGTAAGTGCCAAAAAGCCAGAAAGTGACACTACAAAAAAAATGTCTTAATGAGTCACTTTTAAAGTGTCTTAAAAAGTGGTTTGTGTCGCTTTTCTGATGACTATGCAAGCGTCTTATCTGCCGGCGTCACTAAAAGTTCGTAAAAGCGTCTCAAGAAATACCTTTGTTGTGTCAGTTTTTGTTATCAAAGTGACACAAAAAAATGGTTATTTGTGTCACTTTAAACCCAAAAGTGACACTGAAATAACTTAAAAGCGTCACAAGAAAGATAACTTTGTTGTCTCCTTTATTAAAAGCAGTGATCAATATGTTGTTTTCAGACCAAAAGTGACACAAATAGTCATCAGTTGTGACAGTTTCCGTAAAAACGAGATACTATCCAATTTTTTTTAAAAATAAAAATGCAATATATACATTACTAATAACATGCTGCAGTATGTATACACTTTCAAATCACTAAACCTGCCTTACAAAAGATGCAAAAAAATATAGATAGCAACATTCAATAAGAACCATTTCGTTAATTGGAAATTAATCACCATTCACATTAAGGAACGTACTTGCTCGTCCACGCACTAAATCAAACAAACTATTCAAAACATAGACAATTTGAATCCATCCATAATCCAAACTATTTACATTAACCTTCGAATTCGTAACCAAAGCGTCACGACATAACCTCAACCACGGTTTCTTCAGCGGGCCTCTCCAACTTTACTCCCACATCTTCAGAGTAATCTCCATGAACCTGCATAGCCCCCAACAATAATTATATATTTCAAGCAAATAATGATGATTACTGTATTTTGTATACAACACCAGTTTTGTAAATACATAAATAATTCAGTTTCTCTTTGTTCTTTTTTCAAGTAGTAGCACAGCTTATAATAGAATTGACAGGATGATATGTTTGTCACTAATTAACTAGGAATGCTCCTCTTCATTCCTGTTCAAGAACAGAGGGATGAAGAGAGTAGCCATTATTCACTTGATGGAGTCTATTTTATTTTATATTGATAAATATATGGCTCATTGTCACCAGAACAATGGAACAGCAAGCAGTTTCAAGTTTTTTGGTACTGCAAAATACTCCCTCTCTGACAAATGAACAAGGAAAAGCTTCTTGCACTCCTTAATAAAGAATAAGAACACTAGGATTAGTTCCAGAGAAAACCAAGTTATATAGTTAAAACTTGAAGCTTAAAATTTCCTTCACCTTGGGTTTGGTGATGTGGGGAGGGCAGTACGGATACATTATTGTTTCGAAGTTTGGCCTCCACCAGATAGCTACACACTCTCCAATCTGCATGCAACAGGAGACTGGTATTAAGTTTCCACTTAAGTAAATAGGTCCTGCTGGATAAATATCATAAAGTGAAGCTGACATTTTAATTAGAAACTAGGCAGATGTCCAAATGTGAGATTTGTGCAGAAGATTCACAAAGTCCAAATGTGAAATTGGCTAGTAGGTTGATTTACTCAAGCAGGATAGCACACGCAATCATCATCATCTACTTTTCCATCATCATCATAAATGAAACCTTGTCCAACATATCAAGTTGGCTTTTCAAGTCTACTTTTCCATTCATCCCTATTTATGGTTATGCTCTATATCACTCAGCCTGAAAATGTCAATTATAACTTCATTCCAAATCCTTATTTGTCTCCCCCTCGCACTTGTTCCATCTGAGTTCCAAAACATCAATTCTTCACAGGTAGGCTATTTCATGTCATCAACATAAATGCGCAAAATATCTCAATGAGCATTCCTTGAATTTCTCTTCTATTGGAGTCCCTGATAATTTCATCTCATGCACTCATCCTAATTACACCATCTTATTACCACGTGTCCATTAGCATGCTCTGTCTCATGTTTGTCCAACATTTCTTCCATTGCTTCGGGCCCATATATCAGCAGGTTGAATTATGGTCTTACTAGTTACTACCATTAATTGAAGAGGCAAACCACTGAAGCACACAACTCCACTGGCTTGTCTCCACTTTGGCCTCTCTACACTCATCCTTTCTGCAATATCCTCCTCAATCCTTAAAAAGACATCCCAACAATCCACATCATACACACCAATAAAGAAAACAGTCCGCACTAAATCCACAAATTTAGCAGACTGGCCTGTTTTTGGGGCAGGGTACATACATGGTGATGCCTGGCTAACAGTTTTGATCTTGTACCATATCGGTGTGTGTAGTGTGTCTAGGAGGTGTGTGCATGTACAACTAGGACTACTTAAGCATGATTTTTTTAGTTCTAGTTGCTAGCCTAAGAAACAACCAACATAAAATGGCTTACATGCAGGGTTACCTTTTGATGGGTCCTACAAAATTATCTATCTGGGGCCACCATTTGGTTTTCCAAACTTTTAATAAGAGAGACCCCCTCCTGGAGAGAAGATGTCCAAGGATCTTCCCCAATTCGTGAGAGACAAACCATCTGCTAAAATTTCCAGCACTGAATGTGGACCATTGGTTGTAGATGTTCCAAGGATCTTCCCCACTGTGTGAGAGACAAACCATCTGATAAAATTTCCAGCAGTGTATGTGGACCACTGGTTGTAGGCATGGCATATCCCATGACGGGGCTGAATTAGATGAATGGTATTTTTGAAAGATAGGATCCATCAGTAACCTAGCTGGTTGACCAAAAAGTTCCATTTCTCTAGAATGAGCATCATATACTACCCCCTTTCCCTAAATTGCTAGTAGTTTTTGAATTATTGTACCAGAAAATAAATTAATATAAGCACACTTTTCTTATAGATATTAAAGCATACACCTGCACCTGTACACATACTCTGAACTCAAAATAGCTACAGCATGCACAATATTTCACTTTGTAGATAATTCAAGGATGAAAAATACTCCAGAATTCAGAAACATATCCCTTCATGCATAGCTAAAAAAGAAAATACAGGGTCCATATAAAGTAGAATAGAGAAATTTTCATAATAGTCCCTATGTTTAAATTTAATTCAAAAGAGAAACAAACAAACAGGGAAAAACAGCCCATCAAAAAACAACAGGGAAAATTACACCACATAAAAACCAAAAGAACTAAACATCCAAAACATTCCTTCTCTTGATAAGGGTCCCATCTTTTTTTTTTTTTTTTTTTGCAACTTTAAAAAGTCCGTTTGTGAACTTTCCTTAACACCATTACGCTTGTTGTGGTCTCACATTGCTCATTGAGCTTTATACAAATCACGCAATTGAGAAATTCCCAAGAGCGAAAGCTCACCTGCCAATTTGGCTGAAGAGCAGTTGAATTGGTAGCAAGTTTGCTAGACAATTTCCGTTTCAAACCCTCAATTTCTGCAAAGTTCAGCCATGCACAATTAATCAGTAAGTGAAAATCACATCCTGCGATTGGGCATCCTCACAAATCTTCGCACACTTAAAATTTTGAAAATGAAGCAAACAACAAACCTTTCTCCCCTGGCTTCAAGTGCCCACCAGGGAGCTTGCAGAATGTATTCCCAATTTGCAAAAGAAGTATATGAGGATGGTTATGCTCCTGAACCTGCACAGTTGAAGCCATTTTGTCAGACCACAAACATTGTAAAATGTCTACAAACAAAAAGAAAGCATTAAAAGCACGCTGAAGTCTTGGTTAGAAAAATGTCCAAGTCTTAGTTATGTCCAACTAAAAGAAATAGGGGAAAGCAGGAATCTAAATGAGCACAGATAACATTAGTGCATGATGCATACAGTTCTTTACTCTTTAGTCCTAACATTAGTGCATGATCCTCCACGTACTAGGTAAGTATCCATATAATCAGGAGATAAATTAACTTCCCTGACTTTTAACTTCAAATGAACAGGAGATTTGTTGACGGTTCATACAAAAAGAAAGATTATTTCATATAGAGGTATGCTTAGTAACAACCCAAGAATAAATATAAATAAATAAAAATGGAAAGAGATATCAGACTAAATATGTAGTACTTGTGTAGATAGTTAATACTTACCAGCAAAATTGCTTCCACACTGGTCCGCATGCCTTCTTTCATATAGCTGAAGATCAAATTCAATAAAAATAATGATGCATTAAAACACAAAAGAAGTATAACGGTCGACTAGCACTAGCTACCATTATCAAACCTATAATACAGTACCAACCTATAGCATATTCTTTTATATCAAGATTGATAGAAAGCTGCACTGGGATCATCCAATGTGCCTTTTATTTCTTTGCTAAAATGCCGAGCAATTCCTAACTTTTCAAGATTGTCAATCATATGGAGTTTCAAGCAAACTGAATCAGAGTATATGCTAAGGCATAAAGTGGGATATCAATATGAAACATGCTGCAGACTTGCCCAAAAAAGAAAAAAAAAGAAAAAGCTGATATCTGTTACTTGTATTGAAAGCCTACTTTTCAGTTTCAAGCTCTGTTAAAACTGAGCTTGAACTTGAAATCTAGCATAAATTAAGTGGTGAAATTTCCTTACTGGAATTTCATACCTACAGTGGAGACTGGCCAATTAAGCGAAAGAAATCAAATGCTCCTTTCATTAATATAAATTCATTTCCCCTGCATCTAATAAACAAAATCGCAATTTCTCATTAAACTTATTTTAAAAGGAATCCAAAATGCGAAAATGAGAATCATAAGAAACCTCTTAGTAATTAGTACAGAATCACAAACCTAACCTTTGCTTTTGTCTGCAACTTCTCTGCAAATATAAGGTATTGCTTCAATGTATAATCCTTCGAACTACCAATCGCCGCGACCATCGCCTTTCAAACACATAACATTTAAAGAGTGACGTAACCACAATACAATAAATTGACTAAAATGAACAAACAACCAAAGTTTATATACCTCATCGAACATGAATGGCGCGATCTCAGGCGCATAGGCAGCAAGAACAGCAGAGGCAGTGGCGGGGCCCACACCCTTCAATGTGGTCAATTCAGTAATGGCTTTGGCAATGTCAGGAAGAGACTGGAAAGCCCTTTCTGAGGCAGATTGGACTTGGGGCTCATCCAAAGATGATACAAAATCCATTAGCCTAGGACTGAAACATGATTGATTGAATAGAATGAGTAAATCCTCCTTTATCTAAGTTACAAAGTTAAGTTCTGTATGTAAAGACCCGCAACCATCACAGCAGGTATAAATGCAGCAAAGATATACAATGGTGGAACATGCAGCATGTCCTGCAGAATCAGCATGGCAGCATCTCACAGCCATTGCAAAAGCTGCTGTCGAATTGCCACATGCTATGATCCTCGGTTGCAATGCCATGAACAATCCTGCCCCATCATCACACCCACAAAACCCCACATCACAACTCACATCCAATCCAACAACTCACAAGAGAAGACATTTCATCAGATCATCAGACCAATTTAAATATATAAATATTAACTACTGTAGAAACAGAACATCAAACATACTGTTTTGAATGCAGATGGAACGCTATGAGTATGACTATCCTGTCCACATGGCTCCACCTACATGGGGGACTACTCCCAACTAATTTTATATACAACTTTTTTTTTTTTTTTTGGAACTAAGCAATTTACTCAAGGACACTTTTTTGGTTTTATACTACTCCATGTGACTCTTACTTTATCAAGTGATGGTCCCAGTCCTCCTGATAAAGGAGCAGGGCTCTAAGAATAGATGTAGATTCAAAAACCCAGTTCATATAATGATACATCTCTAGTGATTGAGACCCCATGTAACTTTCTTTTTGAACAGAAATGTGCTTTGTGGGACTTGGTGTCACATCAAATATCACAGTGATGTCTTTGTATGAGAATTGGCCAAGATTTCATTTCAAAGAAAGTTTTATGGATAGGTGAAGAATTGATCAATGTGATGATGCATATCATCAAATCAGTTGCAGTGAAATATGGTCTAATTACTAATATGATTTTCTTTCTTTGTTCTGTTTTTTAAAGTAATCTTTGTTTGGATGGGACTTTGTTTTGGACATTTCTAAAGTGGGGAAACATACAGTCCAAGTGAAAAAGTGACAGGGTGCATACAAATGGGATTAATCTACTCTACTGGAGACTGGAGTTATTAAATGATCTTTGAAAACAGAGGGGTATGTTGCAGACAAAAGAACTCACCCAAGCTGAACATGGCCATGCCTAGACCTGCATCCGACAATATCGAAATGGACTTGGCTATAATAGCAGGCATCTGAACATGCCATCTGCAACAGAACCCAACAAACACAAGTAGAGAAATAATAAAACAACAAAAGTGTTTGGAATGTTTCTGCAGAGCAGGAGAAGATAATGTTTTGTTTCAGAGAAATGCTCGGTTCTGCTTACTTGAACGAAACTAGAGACCATGTGAGACCAATCAAACTCGAATAGGTGTTTGGGTTCCGGATAAGCTTCCTCCACACCATAATCAGTATTAGCCTAGTCATTACACTCGTAGGAGGCATAGCTTTCCCCTTCTCTCCACTGCTCTTGTGCATATGCACATCTCCTTCTTCCATATCTCTCTTGCCAAAGCTGAAATCCTCTCCCCCCAAGTACTCTTCTTGCTGATCTCCACGAACCTCACCTAAGAATCAAACACCCATTTCAATCAAAACACACAAAAACCAAATCAAACTGTTAAAGACATCAAAACAAAAACAAATTAAAAAAAAAAATGAGGAACCTTTTCCTGGAGAAGTGGCAATTTGGACTTCTTTCACAGAAGGCTCTACTGCAGCTCTGCACTCTTGTTGAGTTCCAAACACATCTGACACAGGAGAAGCACTAGAACTCCATACAAACATATGAAGATCTTTTCCCCCTTCTTCTGGTTTTGATATTGGAGCTTGCCCATTAGGCCTCTTAGCATTTAAAAAAAAATAAATTTGTTTTTCAAAATAATTTTCCTGTAAACCTGTGTATTCCTAACGACATGGGCATCCTGGAACCCACTCCCACAATCCACCCCCAAAATCTCCCAGCACCATGGAACCCACTCCCACAATCCAGCAGAAACCCTAAATCTCGATACCCAGACAGTAGAAACATATATAGCTGAAAGAAGAAGAAGTAGAGAGAAGAACAGAGAGCGACAGAACAGAGAGATGGGGAAAGAGAGAGAAAGCAGAGAGATGGGGAGCAAGGGAGAGAGAGAGAGAACAAAGAAGAAGGAGAGAGAAGAGGGGGAATGGTGCATGTGCAGTGTGTGCGGAGTGCAGAAAGAGGGAGGGGTGTACCTGGTGCAGGGGCGGCTCGAGGAGGCGGAAGAAGGTGATGCGTGTGGGCCGGGGCTGCTGCTGCTTGTGTTTGGCGGAGGAAGATAATGGAGCAGAGGGTGGCGGGTTTGGTGAGGAGAGAAGAGAGAAGGAGGTTGGATGGTTGCGATGGAGATGGAGATGGGAGGCTGGCTGATGATGCGCAGGGCTGAAGGTGATCGCCTGGGTTGTGTGAATGGAGACGATGCAGGGGAGGATTGGAGGGATGGGCTGCTGAGGTGCGTGAGGATTGGAGGGATGATGGGGGGGGGGGGTGTTTGCAGAGATGATGTGCACCTGTCGATCGTCTCAGACACTCCTCGAGGGGATCGCTCTGATCGTTGGGGTATTTGGGCGCCAAGGGAATGAGGTATGGAGGAAACGAAGAGATGGGATATACGATGGAGGGAACCCAAATTATCACTTGCCCAAATTCATGTGTCGCTTTTCTTTCCTATTTCATGAAAGAAAATAACAATCAAACTTCTTGTGTCACTTTTGTTTAGTGGGGGAAAACTATAGATTTGTTTTGTGTGTCGCGTTATAGAAAAGTGACCCAACAAACCTCCTCCTCGTTTACTCCTCCTCTAAAGTGACACATCAGACCATACTGTGTCACTTTATTGTAAAAGCGACACAAAAGCTCATTTCAAAAGCGAGACTAAAAGTCCTTTTTTTTGTAGTGTGATGGGAAACAAAAGATTCGTGGAAATTGACACCTTCCGTAGAAGAGCTTCTAATAAGTAATCAGTAATCATTAGACATCAGAAGATCAAGCCTTTTGTTTTCTTCTTTTATTTTCCTCCATGAGATACTTATTAAACACATACATAACCATCATGGGATGCATTCTCACTTTAAGACCAGAAAAAATGATGTGCAATGCATGGGCTAAATAATAAATGAAATAAGAAAGAGAAGGTTAAACAATCATAATAGAACGGTCAGTCAATTATATGTTAACTGTAAAGATAATTCATAGATAGCTGTCAAAAGCTGTCTAAGAATTTTTCTTCTCTTTCTAAAAGATTTTAACGGAAAAGTTCCCGTAGGACTCGCATTGACCAAAAAGGCCAGACACAAGTTAGCCCTAGCTAGAGCAAACCTTTGAGAGTCCTTTTTGCCAACTTTGATAGGCCAACCTGAGAGATGGAGAGTGGTCTAGTTGGGATTAGTTCAATTTGGTTAACCTATAATCATCCTAAATTGAGGCAAGCATGCCCTTACTTAATCAATTTTTTCGTGTTCATTCCATCTTGTACTTGGTTTGAGAGAGCTCATTCCGCCGCTAGCTATTCCATAGCGAAACCCACTTTTCATCAGCAAGGATCCGATCCAAAAAACCCAGATGGGACGCGTTTGGACCCAGGTCTGGGTCTAGGTAGAGAATGATATTTAAAAAAATGATTTTTAGGAGAGATTTTAGAAAATTAAGCTAATATGTTGGGTATCAGGTCCACGGGTCCGAACCAAGGTGGAACCGGACCCGAACTCATTTACTTATCGGGGCATGATTAAGGACCCAGATCCAGTTTTAACATGTCAGAACCTCCTGGTAATCGGAGAATCAGTGACTGATTTACATCCCTAGTCGTACGTCTGCTCAGCTGTGAGAGGTCATGGCTTTGAGTCCTCGCATTCCTGCTCCCTCTCTCCCTCATAAATATATCTATATATATTTTGGCCGAACAGGGATTCCGACTCTCAAGCACTAAGTGCAAATAAATAAATAAATAAACCCGAGCACGGCCCATCTATTAATAACTAAACCCCATACCCAAAGCCCAATCCATGAGCTCACTTATAAACAAAGAAAACACTCTCCCTTTTAAGAGAAGAAATAAATATGCTACTCTATCACATTTTGATTCTACTACATCGTAACTTTTGTTCTATCTTCTATTGACCACTTACTTCACTTCAACAGTAAAATAAATTTACGATTTATTGTGTGTTTATTGTGATATGATCTCATCCATCATTTTGTGAACTAAGCCCCGACCCATGACCCACAATAAAGTCAAAGAAGAAAAAAAAGGCTAAAAAATTGGTTTTTAAGATTTCCGCAGTATGTATCTTCGATATATCTGCAATTTCTGTATTTCCTCCTCTCAAAGAGGAGGAAAACTGGAAAATGCGAGTTTATCGCCGATTCTAACAACAGTAAAGCTTAGTGAGTGTCCAAATAAAGTCGTAAGGCCTTTCCATTTCAAATTATCATAAAAGGAGGAAAAAAAGGCTAACAAATCGGTTTTCAATTTCCGGTTTTCCGCTTCTCATATAGGAGGAAATTTGGGAAATGTGAGTTTACTGCTGATTTTAGCAGCGGTAAAAGCTGAGTTAGTGTCCAAATAAAGTCGCAAGGCCTTTCCATTGCCAATTAACATAAAATAGAATGAAAGAATCGATAGTTGCGTTTTTTCTTGTAGCCCGGTTGCAAACAGAACAGTTCCAGATCGGAACCATAGTGGATTCGGACCCGCTTCTGAATAACGGTTCCGGTTCTAAATCCGGTTTTGACTCGTAGCCTGTTTAGTTGGTTCCAGACCCGGCTCCGATAGGAAAACCCGAATCCAGGTCTACCTAGAGGACTAGAATCCTGTTCCAAAATCGATTCTAATTTTTCTTTATTCTTCATTTTTCTTAAAATAAACATATCATTCAACTTATAACAGTGCGTCAAGTCTACTACCTCTAATATTGTATGTAAAAATGTAAAAAAATAATAATAATAATTTTGAGGTACAATTTGCAATATCAAATGCTCATATGCCTGGTCCCGGGTCCATAGGTCGGAACCTATATGGACCCGGACCTGTTTATCAATCAGAACAATTAGGTTCCGGACCCGGACCCATTTATGAAGTGGAACTTAAAATAGGTTCTGGACCCAGTTTTTTATGGGTCGGAACTTCTGGGTAATCGGAGAATCGGATACCCGTTTGGAACCCTACATGTTTACGAGTATAGGCTTTTTTTTTTCCGGTTGAAATGACGGTTTTGCTGGTTTCACGTACAATCTCGATGGTAACAATTCTGCATCCTGTATAGAAGGGTCAATAATTTCGTAGAACCAAAGATATATTTAGTTTGGAGATTTCTCGGGAAATTTAGGTCGTGCATGGCCATGAGATACTCAAACACATACATAATTGTCATGGGTTACATTCTCACTTTAGGACCAGCAAAAACGCCGTGCAATGCATGGGCTAAATAACAAGTGAAATAAGAAAGAGAAGGTGGAACCGGATCCAGACCCGGAATCATTTCGAAACGATTCCTTGGCTCCGGAACCGGAACCAGAACAATATATGGGACGGGTTTGGATCCATGTCTGGGTCTAGGTAGAGAATGATATTAAAAAAAAAGTGGTTTTTAAGAGAGATTTTAGAAAATTCAGGCAATATGTTTGGTATCGGGTCCACAAGTCCAAACCAAGGTGGAACCGGACCCAAACCCATTTACTTATCGAGGCATGATTAAGGACCCAGACCCGGTTTTAACAGGTCGAAACCTCCGGTTAATCGGAGAATCGGTGACCCATTTACATCCCTAGTTGTACGCCAGCTCAGTTGTGAGAGGTCATGGCTTTGAGTCCTCGCATTACTGCTCCCTCCCTCCTCATAAATATATCTATATATATTTTGGCGGAACGGGGGATTCTGACTCTCAAGCACTAAGTGCAAATAAATTAAAAAAAAAAACCCGAGCCTGACCCATCTATTAATAACTAAACCCCATACCCAAAGCCCAATCCATGAGCTCACTTACAAACAAAGAAAACACTCTCCCTTTTAAGAGAAGAAATAAATATGCTACTCTCTCACCTTTTGATTTTACTATCCTAACTTTTGTTCTCTCTTATATCGACCATTCACTTGACTTCAACGGTAAAATAAATTTACGAATTATTGTGTGCTTATTGTGATTTGATATTATTTCATTCAATTGTTATTCACACATGTCCATCCATCATTTTGTGAACTAATCCCCGACCCGTGACCCACAATAAAGTAAAAGAAGGAAAAAAAAGGCTAAAAAATCGGTTTTTAAGATTTACGACGTTTGTATCCGTAGTATATTTGAGTTTCTGGATTTCCTCCTCTCAGAGAGGAGGAAATCTGGAAAATGCGAGATTACCGCCGCTTCCAATGGCAATAAAGCTTAGTAAGTGTCCAAATAAAGTCGCAAGGCCTTTCCATTTCAAATTATCATAACAGGAGGAAAAAAAAGGCTAAAAAATCGATTTTCAATATTTCCACCGTGGTACAACTGCAATTTTCGGTTTTCCTCCTCTCAAAGAGGAGGAAATCTGGAAAATGCGAGTTTACCGCCAATTCTAGCAGCGGTAAAGCTGAGTGAGTGTCCAAATAAAGTCGCAATGCCTTTCCATTTCCAATTAACATAAAATAGAATGAAAGAATCGATAGCTGCGTTTTTTCTTGTAGCCCATATCGAGTGAACCCCCATATGATATGAATAAAGAGAGAAAAAAAAATCACACAAGTTGACTTTGGCAATTGACACATGTTGAATTCATTTTTTAGTCTTTTTAATATATATGATTCACCATAAATAAAAGTAGAAATATATAAATGGTCATCAAATATCATCCCCATAATTAAAGAATAAAATCCGAGAATCACTCTATTAAAGCAATTTGTTCCTGTCTACAACCCCATCCTTAAATCTTTCATCACTTGTAGTCTTTAATGATCATCGGTGTGATTCACTTGATAATAAATTCTTAAAAATTCATTTCCATGCAAACTGTGGGGCCCTTAAGAGAGCACATCTGGGAAGGAAAATTTAAAAGCATTGAGTGTTATCACGTATCTAATCTAGAGCAATGACACAAAAGGTTTTGCAATCTTGTAATCAACATCTAAGCTTTATTTTTGTTGACACGCTTAGATTTGGAAACTCTCTGGACCTAACCAGAAAGCCGAAGGGCTGATGGAATTGGTCAAATCAAGCACGATAACTATTTAGGACCATAACAAAACACCACACGGTCGCTTACATGCATAGAAAGGCAGTGATGTGTCGACTACTACATCATGTTTGTAGGGTTGTAAATGTAGGGTTGCAAACGGAACGGTTCCGGATCGGAACCATAGTTGACTCGGACCTGTTTCGGAATAACGGTTCTGGTTCTGAGTTCGGTTTTGACTTGTAACCTGTTTAGTTGGTCCCAAACCCGGCTCCGATAGGAAAACAAGGATCCGGATCTGCCTAGAGGATTGGAATCCTGTTCCAAAATCGATTCTAGTATATCTTTATTCATCATTTTTCTTAAAATAAGCATATCATTTAGCTTATAACCGTGCGTCAAGTCTACTACCTCTAATATTGCACGTAAATTTGTAAACAAAAAGTGTTAATTTTTAGTATAATTTGCAATATCAAATGCTCATATGCCGGGTCCCGGGTCCACAGGTCGGAACCTATATGGACCCGAACCCGTTTATCGATCGGAACCTAAATTAGCTTCCGGACCCGGACCCGTTAATGAAGTGGATCTAAAAATAGGTTCTGGACCCAGTTTTTTACGGGTCGGAACTTCTGGGTAATCGGAGAATCGGATACCCGTTTGGAACCCTACATGTTTGAAAGTATAGGCTTTTTTTTTTGTCCAGTTGAAATGAAGGTTCTGCTGGTTTCATGAACATTCTCGATTGTAGATATTAGGATCTCTGGTTTTTTATGGTAACAATTCTGCACCCTGTATAGAATAGTCAATAATTTCGTAAAAACAAAGATATATTTAGTTTGCAGATTTCTCGGGAAATTTAGGTTGTGCATGGCCATGAGATACTCAAACACATACATAATTGTCATGGGTTGCATTCTCACTTTACTGTTGACCTTTAGATTCACTCATGTTTTTTTGTGTTTGGTTTCTATTGTGTTTGCATGAAATTAATTTTGAAGCCATTGGCCATGCGCTGCTTGTGTTTGGTTTATGACTTTCGCATTTCGCTGTGAAGGAACCAAAACAGAGGAAAAAAAGAGGAGAAGAAGAGGAAATGGGAAGAAGAGAAATGAGGAAAGGATGAGATGGCTCTGATTCCAGCACCACAGGAATATGTCTTATTCAATTTAACAATGCCCTAGCATTCTTTTAGGGAGCGATCCAAGCCACTTTGTCACCCACCTTGTTTTTGTTTTTGGCTTTCTCCATTTGTTTTGCATATTAAATATATATAATTTAGGGTTATTATAACCGTCATCTTCAAATGTAGAAAATATGACAAAAAGGTTATTATCGCATGTAAAATCCCTTTTAAAATATATCTTCATTGTACAATGTATCATTTTTTTGTATAACCATCGTATAATTTTTTATAGCTTTCTTTCGATTGCGTGTTTTTATAGCTTTGTTTCAATTGTGTGTACCTCTGGTTTGAGCTACTGCCACCACTCTATGCCAAATGCACTGAGATCTTGTCCATGTTAATCTTTATAGTAATCAGTATCAGTTGTCCATGTTAGCTCAAATTGTGGATTAATGTGGAGTAAACGTGTCAAAAATTCTACATGTTAAAAAAATGAACCTAGACCATTATCCACTGTCCGAATTTTGAGTTTTTTTAGAAAATTCATATTCAGTTATAATCCTGTACATTGTATATTTATTTTGGAAATACGTACTTAATTTTCCATGAAAAAAAGTCTCAATTAAAGAAAACTGTGATAGATAACCACGGAGAATCCAGAAAAACCAAAATCTGAAGGAAGTATTTGTTTCACATTTTAAATTTCAGATATGATTTTTTGAGAATTTGACATGGCAGTTTTTCTAACTGGAATAGCAGTCTAAGATTTTTCGGGTCGAATACGTGGGGACGGAGGTGTGGGGGCATTTGGGATCGAAGACGTACGTGGGGACAGGTTGCCCGGTTCATCTGAAATATTCGAGTGAGAACTAGTTCCCACCTATTAAATGAGAACTCTTTTGTTGGGCCCAACTAGCAACCCATCCAAACCTAGCAACCAATATGGAACCCCTTTATAGTCACTAATCCCAAGGATTGACACACATCCGAATGGACTGAACCGTTGGATCAAGGGTTGAATAATTTTTTGAATATGAAGCCATTAAACTTGTGAGCCATTGATGAAGGGGTTAGGGGCATGGGTTTAGGGTCAAACTTGATACTTGGGGTGGTCTCATATAGATCTTTCCATCCCCCCTTGTCCCATCCCCAAATGGGGCCCACAATTGGGCCCCACAAAAAAGTTCTCACATAATATGTGAGAACAATTCCCACTTGAATATTACCCTATATATATATATATATATATGGAGGTGCTCTTGTGAGAGATACCCTCACCTTATATAATAGATGGATGCACTTGAACATTTCTCTCTCTCTCTCTCTCTCTCTCTCTATATATATATATATATATATAAGTCTTAAGGCAAAGTTTGTGTAGATTATATGGAAAATTCCACCGTTCACCCCACAAACTAGGGCATTTTTTAGGTATCACCATCTAAGAGAAAGTGCTTCATATAATCCCGAAAAAAAAAAAAATAAGTATTCATCCCTGAATGCATTCAAAAATGAATAGTTGTACCCTAAAAATATAATGAGTAAATCATTTGAATAGGCTGGAGGAGAATCCTAAGAAGGATGTACATGACGTGGTCTAACTCTTGCTTCCAGACACATAAGGGCATTTAATTACGATAAGCACTCTTTATCTTGCGAAGATATTTATTATATTTGGCTCGAGTGTGGAGCTCCATTTCGAAATCCCGTCGGAGGAGCTTGGAGACCTTTATCATCAGCTTACTAATTTCTAAATTAAATTTGTGACGAATAGAATTTATCTCCGTCCAATGTACTGCAATATAATTTGTTTAAAGTAGAAAAAGAGCCCTTAGTTGCTTTTTTTACTTGTCAGCTCCTTGCCAGTTACATATCAATGATGCAACTTGTCAAGATTAATTGAGGTACTCGATTCATCACCCTAGAACAACAAAACAATATAAACTATATAGAAAATAAAAACATAACAAAAAATTCAAAATATTAGTGAAGGCATGAAAAAAAAAAAGAAAACAAAAGTAAATTCACCCTAGAAAGCATGGACCCTGAACTATCACTCTGTGTGACAAAGTAGCCTAACTCGCCTCCTATATGAACGTGAAAATTCAAATTACAAAGTTTTCTCAAAACTATAAGCAAAATAAATAACATTAAAGAAGAAAGAAAAAATTGTGTCCATTCCTTTTTCTTTTGTTGCCGAGTCGCCTCTTTTTCCAAAAGTGCATTTTCTAAGTACTTTACTCTATCTCAAAGCAATATTGTTTCATTTGAGACAATTGCTTAATGAGACTTCAGATTGACTAGCCCGTTTTGTAAGCTAGCAACCCCTTCTTGCACATTGGATCGCTGTAAAAAAGACTGATTGCTAGTAATTATAAAAAATGAAAGTGGAAGTTGCTTAGAAACGAACTCATTCAGGGTTTAACGAATCAAAATCAAGTAATTTAGCTATTTTTCTATTTTCACTTTTTATAATTACTAGCAATCGGTCTTTTTTACAGCGATCCAATTTGCAGGAGGGGTTTGCTGGCTTACAAAACGGGCCAGCCAATCTGAAGTTTCGAGAGTAAAGTACTTAGAAAATGATCTTTTGGAAAATGAGGCGACTCGGCAAGAGAAGAAAAAGGAATGAGTATAGTTTTTTTATTTCTTCTTTTATGTTATTTATTTTGCTTATAGATTTTAGAAAACTTTATAATTTGAATTTTCTTGTTTATATAAGAGGCAAGCTGGGCTACTTTGTCACAAAAAGTAATAGCTTAGGGTCCATGCTTTCCGGGGTGAATTTGATTTTTTTTTTTCTCTTGCCTTTACTAAGCTCCTCTCAGTCGCATACAAATGATGTAACTCATCAAGATCGACTGAGGTGCTCGATTTATAACCATGAGACAACAAAACAAAAGGAACATATAAACTATCGAAAACAAAAATATAACAAAAAAAAAACCCAAAATATATGGCAAGAGAAAAATTATAGCAAGGGATGAACTAAGGGTTATTTTTCTAGCTTGGATAAATTATATGGCAGTGTATGCGGCGGAGGTAAATTCTATTCGCAATAAGTTTAATGCAGAAATTAGTCATCTAAAGGGGTAAATTTTCCAAGCTCCGAAGGGAGTTAGTCACCGTAGAGACGGGTCTTCTATACAATTGTGCCAACTATAATAGAGATCCTCGCAAGATGAGGGGTGCTTATCGTGATCAGATGCCCTTAGGTGTCTAGGAGCAAGAAAGTCCATTCAGCTCTTGCTTGTTTTGCTAGAGCACCTCATATACGTTCTCCTTAGGATTCTCCTCCGGCCTATTCAAATGATTTACTAATTGTGTTTTTGGGATACAATTATTGATTTTTGGATGCATTTAAGGTTGAATCCTTATTATTTGATTTTTGGGATTATAGTAAGCACTTTCTTTTAGTAGGCAACTCTTAAATGGTGATACCTTAAAACTGCCCCAGTTTTTGGGGTGATCGGTGGAATCTTCCCTATGATCTACACAGACTTTGCCCTTAAAAGACTTACCATATAGCTGAAATATGTATATGTATATATTGTAAAATAACCATGTAACTGGAATTGTTTGTGCACATAGCCCATTGGCTCGACCTGCTGAAGCTGTTGATCTTGGTCGCAGTCAGTCTTGCCCTTGGCCACGTAGCAAGAAACGTTTCCTTTGCTGCAGTGGCCGTCTTATTCACCCACACCATCAAAGATCTCTTCTATTTTTATGCTGATTGTCTTTGCAACTTATCTTTCTGTATAGCTACTTACGATTATCTATTTTTGCTCATTAATCTCTTTTAATGAATTTTAGCTTTTGAGCCCCCCTTCAACGCAGCTGCTTCTCAATTCATACTCGGATAACAGATACCCCCCCTCACGTTTATGGTCATCTAAAACCATTTCCTCCTTAGTATGACTTGGCCAAGAGTCGGGTTGAGTCAAGCGACTCAGTTAAATTGAGCCTGCATGTCTGAAATCCCTTTTTCCTTTATTGTGAAAATCGCTATGAGTGCCCCCCAAATCATTGAGAAAAATATAATTCCATCACAAACGGAGTAATTAAATAATTCACAAATACAAAGTAAAGAATTTTGAAGGTTCATGCATTCACAAATACAGAGCAAATTTAGAAGGATCAGGTGTCTTGCTGATTTTGAGTATGTTACTAGATTTTTATAATTGTCTTGCTCTTATTCAACTAGACGGGTTTCACTAGTGCCATAATTTCCAACATCTGCACTCATTTAGGCCTTCCTTGAGCAGGACCCAAAAACCAAATATTTCAAATTGGCTAGTACGAGGTGCTGGAATCAGATGAAATAAATTCTTTTTTTTTTTAATAATTGAGAACATTAATGGAGGAGGAGGCGTTGTTTGGATGGAACACTATTGTGAGTACCTGCTTTAATCATATGCGTGTGTTGCACTTGCATCTGTCTTGAGGTTAAGAAATTAGGGACATCTCTATCTTAGCATCAGTTGAACTAGTGAAACATTGGTGCCAAATGGTGTGGTCTTTTGTCACAGATGTTGGTTTAATGGCTGGCTTGGTGTGTCCTGCTATATAGATTATTATTAGGGAGAATTTTCTGAAAGTACGCGAAGATCTTAATATTTGAAAAGAGTGTCGAGTTTTTCCATATTTCTTTCAATGAAGTCCTCACCATAAATGGAAGGCGGGATGTCAGATTTGAAACCTGAACCTCCCAATGAGAACTGCCGCTCCTGACCACTAGAGTTCTCAACCTTAGTTATCAGTCGATGCCCTTAATTTGTTTCAGCTGGATCCTCTATAGAAGGATATCTTGGAACTTAAAGGTTTACCACATCAGTGTGGAAACAACTGTTTTTAATTTTCATCCCCTGTTCTATTGGTTAAGTGCCATGGACTCATTCTAGGATCAAGCACATAAATTGAGTGACTTGAAAATCACAAATAATAGAAGAAATTTACAAGCAACAATGTACATTTATAAAAATTTCTTAAAATACATCATCTGTATGGCCAGTTATGTTTAAATGCTAACTTGAGGTAAAGATTCATTTGAGTGTCCATGGGCTAGGCCGGGGTGAGGCATATCCACGCCTGGCCAGCTTTAGAAATGCAGACCCATATCCGGCCTTAGCCCATTCATTTAGTCAATCAGGGCGGACAAATCATGCACTGGTGTGTTGTACAGGCTTTCCAGCCATTGTTTGGACAAATTATTACTGAATTATAAGCATTGTTCCCTAGGCCGGGCTTTGGGTTTTCTACCTCTGGATCTGAGCCCGGCCCAAATATTAGGCCCAACCCATGAGCTGTGTTTTTACATTCAAATCCTATTCTTTTAAACCAATAAGGAAACTTCTAAGAAAGATAAAATCCAAGCACTTGATTTTTACCCCTTTTTTTTTGCATATTAATACCAATTTATTAAAATAGAGGAGTGGTAAACCTCAAATGTAAGCAAGCCACACTTAATTTTTATAGATTAGAAAGATAAATTGACACTTATTTATACTTAAATAAACTTAGGTCACAGGTTATTTTTATGGATTTGGAACAAAATAAAAAGAAAATCGGAATGAAAGAATTATCGTAATAAGGGAATAGAGATGACTCAGCTACATTAGCATTGATACATTGTGGGAGAATCTACATTGTTTAAAAAGGAAAAAAAAAAAAACCATCAAGAAACTTACAAAGTAGATCTACAACAATCGAGGGCTAACTAGCTTCTAGTGAGAGGATCTCGAGTTCTGCCCACCATAGGGGAGATAGTTTTGAGTTTGCAGCATCTGGTGAAATTCCTACCACTTCCTTCAATTTAGTAGTAACTTCCTTCATCGTAGGTCTCTGCCTTGGATCTTGTTTAATACACTCTAAGATGACCTCACAAACTGAATTAAACTCGTTGCTCTTAAATGACTTCAATGAGGAATCAACTATATGGCTGATAGTGTGTCTATTATTCAAGTACTCGGCAGCCTGTAAAGTAACCATTTCAGCAAGTATCATGAAACTGAAGATTAAATTATAGGTTACAATCTATAACAACGTCTATGGAAGAAGTTTGAACCCCAAAAGTTGATATTGATAGATATCGGGTGCAACAAAGACTAAAGTGTTGGTGTGTCCACAAAAGTTTGAACACCAAAAGTTGATAATGATAAATATTGGGTGCAACAAAAACTAAAGTGTCAGTGTGTCCACAACTACATCTACAGGCAACTTCAAGTCAGGTAGATTCTAATGGTGCTATTGAAAGACTGTGTGGGTGTAAACCCCAAAAGCATTCAGTCTAACAGTATAGCAAGCAACTTTAGTTAAAAAAAGAATTTACCATCTACTTTCACCAGTTTAGTTGTCAGATACCTAATACAGGTATGGAACCATTGCAGCAATCACTAAGAGCCATTACCAGTTCATGTACTAAATAATGAATGTGAGGAAAATGCTATCATTTCTAAAATAACAGCATTAGGACATTATTAACACAATACTTGTAGACACAACATTTTTCTGCGACACAAATGCCTCAATCTCGTACTTCCTTGCACAAACACCCATGTCCCTAACCAGTTGAGCTACAGCCAGGGACACATAAAATAAAGATAATGCCATTTCTCAACAAGTTTTGAAACAAGAAAAAAAATAGAAATTACAAAAAAACATTATAAATAAAATAGAAAATCAAATTTAAGAATCTCGGTTTTCTCCCTGACCAATACAAGCGTGACATGTATATGAGCGTTGAACCAAAATTGTAAAAGAACCATTTGAATGAATGATGGGGAAAAACAAGTCACTAAATGAGTAGCTAAGAGGCCCCTTTTCAAGCCCTCCAGGTTCACTTCCACACTATTAAATCCTGACTATTGCCAACTAAGAAAAGACCTAGTGACAGATCACAGAAGCATACAGTAAAGAGCACTGGAACCTCTATGATACTCAGCTATGGCAGTGAAACAATAGAGACATGAATTTACACATAAAAATGAAGTATGAATATGAAACACACAAAAATGTCGCTTATTTCAAATTACCAAAAGATGGTAGAAGCACATTAATCAACAGAGTCCGCATAATATGTATGTGTGCACCCTACAGCCTTAATATGTGTGTGCATGTGCATCTGCCAAAACAATCACATGCATTTACAAAATTAGATAAAAGTTTTTGTTGTGTTACCCAGTTTACAAGGAAACCTTGTTCTTCAGAATAAGGAAGCTTTCCAGATATTATTTCCAGCATCAGAATTCCGAAATTATAAACATTGCTTTCAAGATCAGCAAATGGAAACTGAGAGGGATTTGAGCCTTCATCATCTGAAATCTTTCCTTTTGCTACAAACTCTTTCCAAAAATCAAACTCACCAATCTGAAAATAATCTCACTGTCATATTCTGATCATATTGTTTAAAAATAGAATGAGAAAGAAAAATAGTGAAAATTATAAAGCTATACCTTAGCAGCATAATCATCAGTAAGATAAACAACTTTTGACGTAAGATTCGAATGTGGTATAGGTGGGTTCAATTCTTGGTGCATATATTGCAGACAGTAAGCCACTCCCATAATAATTCTCATCCTAGCATTCCAGTCAAGATGTTCAAATCCATTTGCTGCATAATGAAAAATGAGAAGAGATCACTCAAAGCATTTTCCTTTTGGATGAGGTTTGAAGTAGTAGTACCAGATACTATCAAAATTCTCACCATGAAGATGATCATAAAGAGAACTCGGAGCATATTCAAGCACCATCATCCTAAGGAATGGTTCTTCCTCCTCGCAGTGGCCAAGAAGGTTGACGAAGTTCTTGTGGTTCACACGTGACAATATATCAACCTATAGAATCAAAATAAAATAAAAAGAAATTAAGATGTTTAACTCTTGACATATATATTTTATAATGATATGCTTTATAAGATCCTGAAAGTCAGTACCTTTTTTCGGAAGTGCACTTCTGCTTGTTCTGACCAATCCTTAGCTGATTTAATTGTGGTAGATGCAACTGCTATTTCAACCCCACTGGATAATGTTCCTTTATATAGTGTGCAATTCGGCAAAGTAGCAGTAATATTGCTAAATTCCTCACAAGCAGTTTCCAACTCAGCTCGATTTAACTTAGGCACTCCTGAAATATATATATTATAATGTACTAATGAAATCAAATATGAATTGGATTGATAAGAACGACTATTCACAGACTATTTATTTAGAAGTAGAACGTAGAAAGTCAACACACTAAGTTTAGATACTTCATAAAATGACATTTAATGCAATATTTACATATGTAAGAAATGATAACCCCAAGGGGTAGCTCAGTTGACCTAGGACCATGGTTTGCACCTGAAGGTTGTAGGTTTGAAACTATACTACCACACTGGGGCTACAGAGGAGTTTACCCCGCTTCCCTCTAGGCCCGGAGGGATTATTAGTCCAGCCCAAAGGGTTGGGAACCCTCCGATAGCAAAAAAAAAAAAAAATGTAAGAAATGAGGTCTAAATATAAGCTATAAATTAGATGGATTATGAAAGAAAATCACCTGTTACGAATGCCTTCTGCAATTGACCACTTAGCCCTGTTTTCCAAGGACCAATGGCAGTTTGTCCTTTTCTCCAGAATAGAAATAACAAAACTACAGCAATAACAAAAAGAAAGGCCACAGCTGAAAGTACATAATAAATATATGTCCAATATCCTTTATGTAATGGTTGTTTATTATCTGCTGGCGCTTCATGAGGTATTACTACTGGGGCAGGTTGGTGCTGTGGTATAGGAATGGTAGGAGTAGGATTAATGGAAGGTGAAGGTGCTGGTGCTGAAGATGGTTTCTTATTATTGCCACGAGGTAAGTTTACTATGGCGGGGAAGGAACCACTTCCAAATGATGGAATACTTGTAAGCTCTTCGGGAGGAGCACTGGATATAGAAATAGCAGCAAGGTTATTGCTAGACTTTTGTAGCAGTACATGACGAGCAGGATTTAATAAGTGATATAACTTTTGTTTTCTATATGATTCAGTTGTGCCTGTTAACAAAAAGATGTTTAATTGTCATCAGAGGAATAATTTTAGTGTTGATATAAACAAATGGACACATTTTTTAGAGTCAATAAAACTCGTTACCCATCAATGGAACTCATGTATCTGTCATTTACAACTTTCAATGTTGAAGATACAAATAGAATAATCAAGAAAATTCACCTGCCATATTGTCATAGCATTTCTCTCCATGTTTGTGCAAAGAGAACCTTTTGAACTCCCCCCTAAAGGAAAAAAACACTTCCCCTTAGTTGAAGTATTTCTTTTTTCTAATTTCAGTACAACAAGTATTTAATTTGTAAATAAAATGATAGAAAAGAACGGTATGTTGGTTTCATACAGTGGGAGAACATTGAGAAAATATAATAGTTTTCCCATGAAAGAGTTTGCCTTCTTGAGTTGTTTCAAACTTCTTTGCCAAATGCTGTAATATGTATTGACTTCTTATAAACTGTTTATAAGACCTGGTTGAGACTAGCCTTTTTAATGATGAGTTCAAACTGGAAAGAAGACGGACAAAATTTATTAGTGGCAATATAGGGTACTAGGATGCCATGGTTGGAAATCCAGACAACAAATTTGATTGGCTAACAGATATAAAATGTATGGGGAATGTTTGGTCTAGTAATCTCCCAATTTGAATGTCCTAGCCCTTTGAGTTTTGGCCCTTCTTCAGGACAATTACTATATTTTTTTTTTAACCGTTTATTTGTGGACCGCCTATAGTAAAGGTTAGGACTTAGGATCAAATCAGCAATCTGGGATCTGGACAAAACTCTGAGTTTGCATGTACAGATGGGTTGCTCAATGCCTTAACTGCATAATTCCTCTTGACCATAATCATAACCAGCAGATAACTTGGTTCAAGAAATTATTTTTTGTTGAAAACATGTAGAATGTACAATCAGCTAAGACACAAATTTATGGAAAATCTAAGGAGATTGTCACTCTTTTTTTTTTTTTTTTCGTTACTTTTTTGTTAAGAGATTCAACTGAAAGATGCTTTCATTTAAACATGCTTTGTGACTTGGTTTTGGTGTCCATGATATTTCTTGCATTTAGTTCCAAGTTGTCAAACCAAGGCTTTACTCATGGCAGCCTTGACTAAATAGGAATTACTTCATGCTGATTCAAACCTGAGCATCGTCGGAAATCAACAATTTCATGAAGTCCAACAAGTCAATCAAGCATCACGTATCCTTACCTCATCTCAAGTGAAGTTGCACAATGGTGTACCCTCTATTTTCTTATATCTGTTGATATGACTTAACGTTACTATCATTCGTAATTCTCAATTTTCCTTTGTAACGTTACATTGTAAACTATAACGGGAGATCATCAATAGTGTTTTTTACACTGTTTGAGCATTAACACACATGAACCAACAATACCACAACATTTATAAGATCATTTGCTCTATGGAAAAATTGGGCCTACTATTGTGTTCTACACAACATTCATGTAACTGTAAGTAGCAGAGTCACTGTATTAGGCACACCATGACATGGACAAAATATTAGCTGATATGATATGTCTCAGGACAAAGGGTTAGTGGTACAATATACCGGTGTGTATTGGTGGTGCCTAAAAGTCTCCAACTTATCAAAATATGTACCATTCATATTGATTATTATATTGGATATGTATTAGTCCTGTTGCAACACTTAAGCTACAAAAAGAATTCTAGAATCAGTTTTTTCCTTGTTTTCTATTTTCATCTTCTATCACCATTCTCATCAAGTGAAGGTGGGAAAAAAAGAAAAAAATATATATTTTGTGTACTTCCCTCTTAAATTCCTACAAGAAAATGCAAACCAGAGCAAGATTGTCGGTATGAAGTTTAGCTAGGTTCATGAACTAAACAAATTTAGAAGCTTTTTTTTTTTTTTTTTTCTCATTATCATTTTGTTTATTTTATTGATTTCATTCTGACTCATATACTGACTACATGCAACTTAGAATAGTAACACTCGGCTAAGATGATGATAACTAGTATATACCGTGTATCTTTAGACTATACTTAAACATTGCATAAGGCTAGAAATTAGTTGCCATTTAGTATTAATGCCGTTCATCAATAGTATAAACATGACTGTGCCATTTCTAGTGAGATTTTTCTTATGTAGATCATGGGAACCCTGGGTAATATGTTTCTGCGCAAGGTTAAGATTCACCATAGGTTGGTGCCACAAAACCTTTATTTCATACAGGACTTATATCTCAAGTCATTGTAGCTTAAACCTTAAAGATACCTTGTGACAAAAAATTATGGGCACCATGTTTCCACTTTGTCACATAATCTTAGCTAGCTACTATTACTTACACTGCAGAGATGTGCTTTCTTTATAAATTATGCAATTGAGATATTAACATATTACAGTTCAAGAAATTTAAAGCTAATATCATCTGTGGATATGGCATTTAAATCATTTCCGAGATGGAAGCTAGAATTAATATTGTAAATGAATAAAATATGTATAGCATTTCCTATAAGAAAAAAGCTCTCTACATGTTAAAACTTGACAGAAAGCTCTCTACATGTTAAAACTTTGCACATTTAACCAACAAATTAAAAGCCTACCAATGTCCAAATTTTCTGTTTAAATGGTCAGCTCCCATCTTCACATTTGCCACAAGATTTTCATCATACTGTATCTCAACGAGCATCTTCAGCTTCTCAAACTCTGTAGGTATGCTGCCTTGAAATCTATTGTCACAAATCAATCTGACAAATGCAACAAATTTATTATCAGTGAGGTGATAATCAATGCCTAAAAAATCCATAAAAAAGAAAAAAATATATATAAAAAAAAATCAATGTCTGGGGAATCCAAAAAATTACAAAAATAAAAATTGCAACAAGATACTCACAAGCACCTCAATGACAACATATCACCCATCTTGATTGGAAGTGTTCCATTCAATTTATTACTTCTTATGTCCAGTACCTCAAGCATAGTTAGTTTTGCAATTTCCTTAGGTACTGAACCAAAGAAGCTATTCTTCTGGAGCACACTGGCAAACCAAACGAAAATTAAAAATTAAAAAAAATAAAAAGAAAAAATGAAATCAGAAGGGAGCATAAAAAAGTGTAGCGAATCAGCTGCATATGATATTTTAAAAAGAATTACCATGCAAATATGCATTTGTACTAGGCATGCAAATATGCCTTGAAACCTATAATCAAGAAGGGAAAAAGAATATGAAACCAAATTCCATGTAAAATATGCCATTTTTCATATGTACTAATTATGTAGCACTAACATATACTTCTATCCCTATTAGTTTATTTTTCTTTTTTTTATCGCTATTACTTATTGATGCACCTATTGTCATAAAATAATTGCAATGTCATTTAAATGTAAGGAATCGCAAATTTGTGCAAATATGTTGATGTATGGAGTTTTCAAAAGTGCCATATTAGAGATCTGATATTGCATCCGTCCTTATCCAAATCTAACATGACATCCTAATGTCCAAGTTTTGTACTTGCTTAAGTCATAAAAAATTCTTTCACCAGCAACAGTGACCTTACTTGGAAACATTCTAAAAATAGCAAAAGAAAGAGACCTCTTTCATTGAGTAGTTAATGCTGCAGAACTTACACATATATCTTAAATTGAATCACAAAAACAAGGATAATTAAATGACTTTATATGTTAGACGATCATGTACTTTAAATTATAATTATAATGTATAGAAATTCTCAGGAACAAGCAGTCTGCTCCTAAGCTTAGAATAGTTTGGCATATGGGGAATATGGCAAACCTTCAAACACATTAAACCTGTAATTAACACTAATATAAATTTGGAACTCACTGAGTTTGGGTAGGCCCTACTTGATCATGCAAACTTTTGGAACCCTTGTCCCACTTCATCAAATGGATAGGATTTGGCAATTTCGAAGCCCTCAAAATAGTATCTCTCTTAATAAGATGCTTTCCATTTTTTTTAAAACATATTTACATAGGGAAACCTTTCAAAGCCCTAACATTATGACTATTATCCAAGGAGATGGCAGTAGATAGTATGGAAAAAAGAGGTAGTTGAAAGCTTTGAGTTGGGAGAATGTGTTTGGGAGACATAATTTGAGCCAAAATGTAATCCCTGTTTTATAGATGGTGAGAAAGAGTTTTGAGTCGCCAGGATGAGGGAGACATGTCACCTATCCAAGAGTTAGGGGGAAATAGGTTTTGCATTGTGGATAAAAGCAGTTGAAGTAGGTTATTGGTTAAAGGTGGGGTACACAGGGAGAGGGTATGGGAAACATGTCACCTGTCCAATAGGTGGAAAGGGAAATGTGGTTTTTCTTGGATAAGAGAGTTGAAATAAGCTTGCAATGGAGTTAAAACAAGCTTGAAATGGACGAGCAGGGAGGGGAAGAAAAGGAGGGTTTTTTTTTTTTTTTTTTTTTTTTAACTTATGGTCAGAGAAGGTGGGTTAGGCACTTACACGAACTGAAATAGATTCACATGAGTAGGTATGGGAACAAAACTTGAGCGGATCTGTTAGATTGGGGTCAATCTCCTTCAATGATTCATCATCATCATCAAAGCATTGTCCCAACTATGTTGGGGCTGGCCAATCTCCTTCAATAATTACCGAACACAATTTGGCCACCCCACTGTAGGGGTTTCCACATTCCGCAAGTGCATTGAAGCTCAAAAATTCAATAATTAACTCAGCTAAAAGGAAAGTGAACATTTAAGCAGAATTTGTAAAAATCACTTACAGAGATCTTAAGTTCCTTAGTTCTCCAAGCTCAGGTGCCAATGTACCTCCTAGAGAAAGGTCTTTTAAGTCCCTACAATTGCAGTCAAATAACGGTTCAGAATAGCCAACACAATCCGATCAAGTAAATAAATCTCAATATTTTTCCAAAAGAAAAGGCAAGCATGACATATCCAAAAGCAGAAGAGAAGTACCACAGATGGAAAATGATTAAAACAAAGAATTCACTTCATATTGGAGAAAATATCCAATTTCTATAAAACATCTTTATTAAAGACAAAACCATTTGACTTATCATAAACAAGGATTCAGTCCATTCAAACACTGTCTTCTCCAAAATTCCCAAATAGAGGAAAAGATTCACAAGCAAACAAGTAGTTTCAACTAATTAGATTTCATGGATACATTCAGGATGCATGTGGAGCCACTTCAATCAACCACAAGTGTTTTATATATTTTGGAATAACCGCATACTTGGACTTGGGGGCGTCCTAACCAGCAACTATTTCATTAGGATTTTGTTTACTGCTTTTACACCACCCCAAACCACAAGTAATGATTCACAATGAGAAATTTTCAAAACAATAGCACCCAACCAAATGCATCTATTTTTACTAAAATATTTAAAAAGGTGATTGATATTCAAACTTCCATCCAAACACAACCATAATTTCTTTCACCACCAAATTATCAACAGAATGGATGATTCTGAGGACATATAGAAATAACAGTAACTTACACAATCCGCACTTCACCATCCACGCAACCAATACCAGTCCATTGACAAGGATCACTGTCGCTAGAATCCCAATTGGCCAATGCACCATAAGGATCAGACTGCACCTCCATGCGAAATCTCAACAAAGCCAACCCTGCATTCCCATCAATATCATAATCATATAAACACACACAATCCTCCCTCAATCTCAACAAAAATAAAAAATAAAAATAAAAATCTAGTATTGCGTTGAACTACCTTCATCATTGATAGAAAAGCATCCCTCAAATTGCAACACAACTACCAAAATGGAGACGACCACGGCTGCTCTTTTCGGCGGCCAGAATCCAAAGAGGTTCCAATGATCCAACATCTCTCCAGCAATTAACTATTTTGTCTCAATCCCACATTAATAAGAAGTTGGTCCATCGATTGAACCAGGGATCTGCAAGCAAGTGGGATTCATCCATCATCATTTGAAGCATATACAATTCCAATCCATCATTAAAAAATGCGTCTTTCGGACAAAGAGAACACAAAAGGAAACCAAAATTAGAGTCCGGATGAGAATTCTTTCATAAACATTAAGCTGGAGAATCTTCCAAACGAGAAAAAAGTAAGAAGATGCCATCTCAAAACCTCATTTGCACGCAATACGATAAAAAAAAGAAGAGAGAGAGAGAGAGAGAGATTGGGGTTTCTTACAAGGAAATGTAAGATGGGAGAAGTGAAGAAGAAGGAGAAGGACGTGGAAACGAAGGCAGTAGAAAAGAAAGACTACTGCCTTCTTTCTTCCACACAATCTTCTTCTCTTCGATCCCACCAAACCCTTTTTTTTTTCTTCTTCTTCTCTCCTTCTCCTCTTTTGGTCTGCAGCTGTTTTTGGATGGAATTGGGTAGGCCGGATGAGAGCCGGATAACAGACGCCGGCGGGAGAAGGTTTAGGTGAGAATTTGTGGTTGGTAAAGGGCACACAGGCGTAGGGATCGGCATCGGAATTGGCGGGAGAGCGTGCTCTCCACCTTCCGTTTTTTTTTATTTTGCACTCTCGCTCGCTCGCTCGCCAGCCACTGTCTCTTCACTGCCGAAACGGTCGTGCGTGCGTGCCTCCCTCTCTCCTTCGTGCATTGCTCTGGCTTCGACCTCTGTGGGTTCACTTGGGCCTACCACGGTAGGTGCAACTGCAACCCTCTTTTGATAATCTTGTTATAACTAGCAAAACAACATTAGCTGTGAGGGCTAATTTTTGTCTCATTGGATCAAGGACTGGGATGATTTGGTAGACCAGTCTGGTAACTCTACTAATTGAATTTAGTGAAATAAAGTTAAGTTCGAAGAAATAACAAAATATAAATGAGTTAGGATAGTATTTTATTTTTAATTGTTTATTATGAAATTTTTTTGACTTTTTGCACGGGAAAGTGAAGTTTTTTTTTTTGTATTTCAGTGGATAAAGATAGTTTTTTTTTTTCTTTTTGTATGTAGAAGATGGAGGGAGTTTTGAATAAAGTATATTTGATGTAACATCTTGTCTGGAAAATAAAGACTTTACTTTGACTTTAATTGTACTAGTGAAGTGCGAAATGGGCCCCGTGATTTTTGGAGGTTATATTCTAAGTAGCAGCTAAGAATGGGGAGGGAAATTTCAAAAGGATTTTAAAGTTTTTAAAGAGTTATATATATATATTAATTGTTTATTTTAAAAATATCAATAAATTTCTCTTGTTCTTTTAAATAGGTCTTATTTGGTGATCAATTCTTATTGCCATTTTTTTTTTATGGTGGACTGAGTTTTTGAGATTGTAAGGGCATATTTGGATAGCTAAAAAATAGAGTGGAGTGAAGTTAAATGGGCACTAACAGTCCAAAATTTCAACTCTACCCTATTTGGATGAGTTTGGCCCAATAGATGAAATAATGTTGTAAAGCCACATATACTTCATTTCACTTCAACTCAAAATACTTCAATTTTCTTGAGTAAAAGTGGATTCTACTCCAATTTTTAACTTTAAAATAAGCATCCAAATGAAGTGAAGTGAAGTACTAACTTTAATTTCAACCTATTTCTTTTCACTCCACTTTACATGTGAAATCCACTTCATTTTACTCCACTCCTCATTTATCCAAACAGGCCCTAAGGAAGCTATTTGTAAAATTGTCTAAAATTGAAGAACTAAATTTGAATATTAGTAAATGACTACCAAATAGTCTAGTGAATGAAAAACAAAATAAAAGGTAATGGAGAAAATACCCAACCATCAACCTAATAAATCAAATTCTATAAAAGTATAAAAGTTAATATTGAACAAGTCCCACGTTCCTCGTCGCCTAAATAATGTTGGTACATGATATCTTACCATGCAGGCATCTTCTATAGCTCCACCCTCATTTCCTTTACCATTGCCTATTCATTAACTTTTTGTTGGAACGTATTTTATGTGGTCCTTGAACCTTAGAAAGAAAGTTTTTATCCCATTGTTTGGAGGGGTGCCCATGCAGACAGGGTAGTGGCCTATCAAGGCCCGGCCCAATTTTAAAAACATGGACCCTTATCTGGCTCCATAAGTGGCTAGCTTGAGCCCAGCTACCCCAATCATGTCAGGCTTGACAGCATTTGTCTGGGCAAATCATTTACTAAACTACAATACTAGTTATTCAGGTCAGATTGGGAGAGGCTTAAGACTTTCAATTAATTAATCCAGGCTTGTCCCAAATATTAAATGGGCCCAAATTTTATATCCAGACACAGCCTAAGTCGTAAAATCCAAAGCCCATCCTCAGCCCAAAGCATGTTGGGTCTACAACCGCCTTGGGCTGGCCTTGCCCATGAGCACCTCTAGTGCGAAGGAAGATCTGTTCTATTTATTTGTAGGGAGCAACTCTTAACCAATTTCACCTTTTCCCATATGAAAACACTGCCACCTAAAACTGATACCACATCATCAAAGAAATATATTCTAATTTGTGTTTCTTTCCAAAGAAACATGAGAATCCACTTTCAACCAACTTTTATTTTCATGAAAAAGTGCAATCCTGCATTTCTGCCCCTCACATAAAAAATTAAATGATTTACGAACACACTCAAGTGTTTACGCCATTACAGAATGGAGGCTCATTCGAAGAACCAAGCAACCAATGATCTTGATTTGGATAGACCATAGGAACAAAATTTTACATGACTATCAATTGGATCCAAGAGTGATGATTAGGATGGGAAGTCTCACTTGATGATGATGATGATGATGATATCGATATCCATTGGATAACCTTTAACTTTCAATGGTTACCATCCAATCAGCATTATATAGCATGATTAACGGCCATCAGCCAGGCACAGAGAAAAATAATCTTTTGTTGAGACATTAATGAAGGTTCCTTAGCAGCCTGTTAAAGTGGCAGACTGTATTTATTTCTGGCAACATGAATTGTTACAATAATTCAACGAAGCAATTGAAAGTTGCACCCACTCAAGTTGTGTCAATTTCAAGACCATTTATCCTGCAGTGACAACCACTTTTACGAGGATATATCTGATTGGAAGACTGGAAGCACATGGTTGACAATTTTGACACGCTTCAGTTGTCAGCTAAGACCATTTACACAATGGGATTTTTTTCTCAGCAACATCAGAATCAGTCATAATGAAAGGAAACTTTCATAGTAGAAATTAATCACCAAAATGGATGAATGTAATTGCTGGTTATGTTGGGATTATGCATCATGGTGTCAATGTCTACTAGATCATCAAGATGTGGGCCTCACACGCCCGAATGGAAGACCAAAATAATTTTGAGCTAACTGGTATGACATATTATTTACTAGGGCAAACTTCAATGAAATATTTATCATCATTATTACATTCATTTCAATAAAAAGAGAGATTCATTAGCCAACTACTTTCAGAATGGGAGAAAAATGGAAAAGAGAGATTCAAGAAGTACTTCGAAATTAAATGGTTTCACACTTAGATAGTTACACTCATGGTCTTCATGAGTTTGGAGCAGGCTCATCTTGGTCCATCAGATTGGATCATAGTTGTTAAGTCTGGGTTTCAGTCTTAAATGCTTTTATCGCAAATCCAAAACATAGTATTACATGATCTTGGCCTAACAACTTCTTCATTGTGCAAGCGAGAAGGCAATGGATCGGATTTAAATGGAAACTAGCTCTCACCTACACCTATTAGGGGCAGTTTTGGTTGTGAATTTGTCGGTTTGAGACATGAACGGAATTCTATATTTTGATCCATGTCGAATGCAGGGTAGATTCAAGTTTTGGTTGGCTTAGCCCGCCCGTCCGCCCCTTGCTATATACAATAGATGGATTTGGTGAGTGAGAATGCATATGCAAACTCCTAAAAGCATCTCCAACAGGTACTTCATTTCTCCATTTGCCTTTTTAAAAAATAAAAGCTTATGTAGTAAAAAAGGCATATGTAAATTTGGCATCTCACTTAGACAACTCCAAGAGAGATGTCAAATTATTATTTTATTCTTTTTTCATTTAATCCTCATTTGCTTTATTACATATATCTTACTTATATTTAATGGGATTTGGTACGATTTAAATGTAATTAAAGTAATAAATTATTAAAAAATAAAAAATGCACAAATTGTATTTGAAACCCATTTTTCATTGAAAAGGTAAAATCAAATTACATAATATTATAGTCAATCACACACTTCTTCATATTGCCCTTGAAAATGCCACAGGTGCTCTACCAGATCAGCTTGGAGTTGAGAATGTATTCTCTTATCACGAATATGCAAGTGGTTTTGAATGAAATCCTGAAATTCCGCAGTGTGATCACGTGACATAGGAAGGTAGCTGTATTCACCCTCTCGTGCATCGTAATTGGTGGAAGACTTTAATCGCGTTCATCTTCGATAATCATGTTATGCATTATGATGCATGCCTTCATTATATGCTGAAGTGTTTGACAATCCAAAAAACAAGCAGGGCTCCGAACAATTGAAAAACGTGCCCATAACACTCCAAAAGTACGCTCCACATCCTTCCTTGCGGACTCTTGAGCTGCAGCATAATTTGTGGCTTTTGGCCCGTTAGGATATGAAATTGTTTTTACAAATGTCGCCCACGATGGATATATGACATCCGCAAGATAGTAGCCAGTTGTATATTCATGACCATTGATTGAGTAGTTGGTGGGAGGAGTTCGGCCTTCAGCGAGGTCGGTAAATATAGGAGATCGATCAAACACATTGATATCATTGTGCAATCCCAATAGTCCAAAAAAAGCATGCCATATCCAAAGATCATGGGCTGACCCCAACCCAAGCCACCCAGTTGCCAACCCTATATAAAGGGTGCATACTAGTCAATTCCATTTTGTTTCCGCTAGAACGGTCAGGATTAATTCTCACTTATTTAGCATTAATTCTTACTCCTTTAGCGTGCCACCTGACTAGACCAGCCTTTCCACCGTGGGTTGTTTGTGGATTTATATACAATCAAAATCATGATGCAGCAAATAAACAGGGAAAACAAGAAAACAATAAGACTTGCCTAGTTCGCAATGTACCTACATCCAACAATTTTTCATAATCTCTGAGAAACTAGGGTTGTGATAAATGAGGTTTTCATTCTCCTCCCTCTCATATTAAACCGATTTTTATAGCCTTGAACAACCCTCTTAAAAATAATTATACTTGTTAGAATTTATAATAAGATCAGTCACCACATAATTCAAGATATTTATCACAATGTAAATTGACAATTGTAATATTTTTTGTTCAAAGGTAAGAAATGTAGCTTATGCATAACTCGAGTTGTATGCAGATCAAGAGATACTGTTGTCTTACTGAGACTTGCAACTAACTCAAGTTATAAAAATACAGAGAACTCTCATTTGCTATAGACAGAGTAATCTGCACTTAAAGTTTCTGACCCCTCCTTATGCTAAAATTACTGTAGTGTATATATATGACTCATAAGAGTTTGTAAATCTGGACTATCCACACACCTGGACTTGGAAGTTCAGGTTGTGTTATGATATGAACATGCAGCCAAGGGATATGACTAACCTATCAATAGGGTTTTCATGTGATGGATGTGTTAGACACTGGACAGTTCACCAACTTTCTATTTAAACTATCCATTAAAAGGCCACGTCTATTATAAATGTGGATAGGCAACAACTTGGATGACCTTTTATCAAAGATGGCTATGGCCCAATCTGTGGGAAACATGATTCACTCGAGCATGAGCCATGATGTTGTCCAAGCGTGCCATAGCGTATAAGCTTATACTTCCTTTCTTTAAGAATTCCTGCTAGTATTTAAAGGGACAGCATCATGTGTACTTAAATATTTCTACATCTGCTCAAGTCCCACAACAAAGAAACCCAGTATGGAAAGAAACATCTATGGAAAAGTGTATGGTTGCATGTGGGTCATGCAGGCTAAACCCTTCCCAAATCCCAAGTCCAAGTCCCAAGTCCAGCCTTTTAGTTGATGAGGCTTGTTATACTCTTTCCGTTGAGTCCATGGGCCAATTAAGTATAGAAGCCCAATCCATTAGTTATCATGGTTAGATGATGTAAGTGGTCCACATGACCACACGTCTCCGAACGATAGGCCTCACCTTACGTCAATTGATTTTATATAGGCTTTCATTTTAATAAATCTGACTTGGATTCATTTTAAGAAAGACCAATTTATTTAGGACTCTTGGTTTGTTAATTAATGAGAAAAATCAAGGAAATTGACTTCTAATATATTTATTTGATTGGAAGAAATCTCTCTGGAGCTATTTATATAAGTGGTTTACTCGTTCTCTCTCTTAACTCATGACATACTCAATATTATCCAACTACTCTCACCATCAAGATCCAAATTGCTCATCATCAAGATCATGGCAAAAGTATATTTTTAGAATATAGGATTATCCATTGTTTAATGCGTAAGTCAAGATCCATAAGCTTATTTGTGTTGCAAATCATATTAGATCTTACTGGAGCATACAAGGTAAACTACTTAAATAAGATCCACCTATTATTTCTTTGGATTGTATGGGCCCATTTGTTTGCTCAGATATTGAATTCTCATGATAGAAAAAGGAGCCCTATAATAATCTCTAATAGCATAAATGATTACCCACCCATTTATCCAAGAGGTGTATTTGTATGACGGGAGGATTTTATGATAGAGAGGAAAGTCGTTTATATTTTCTATATACTATATTGCTCAATTGTTTGGTGAGATAAATTCTTCTGATGAAAAGAAAAAAAAATGAACTGTTTTTTTTTTTTTCAAGTAAAGGATTCCAATTTTCTATGAAAGAGGTAAAAATCCAAGTTAGCCTTCGCTCCTCACTTGCTCAATACTCATTTTGATACACCCTTTACCAGAAATTCTAAATTTTTATATGACAAAGGCAAATGAACCCTATATAAATGGACCACAATCCATAACACAATCTGCTCACTAAAACATTCTTTAGCCTAAGTACAACCAAAAATGGGAAAGAGGCAGAAATGCCATTGACCTGCACTGTTTGCCCTACACTAAGTTTAACTTGTAAAACAAAGTAATTACTTGAACTTTATCCACAACTCAGAACAAACCAAATGTCACTTACATAGGTATTGCAGGTCATCCCAACACAACTTTGACCTGGATGGTTGCTTGTTTTCATCAAAAAAGATGTGAAGTTGTTTTTGATGATTTTTAATCTTTACCTTTGGATTTAGACAAGCCGAGTGCTGTATTATCCTTTTATGATCTTGTTATTTATTAATCACATTAGAGTATTATATATTCTCAACCATTATAACATGGGGGAATTTTTATATAGGAAAAATTTTCAAAAAGGTTTGCACGTACATTATGACTCATTTTTAAAAAAGTACATGATATAGATTTGAGTATTTCAAAAAATTATTTCAATCAAGTCTTCTCCATACAAAAGTTACGAGAAATAACAAAAATACCCTTACGTCATATTTTAAAATTTTTCTTTAAAATCATTCAAGAGAAATGATCAAGCCCTTGCCGTTACCAAAGTAACTTAATTCAACTCCCTTTATGCATAGGATGGTTAGAAACAGGATTCCAAATGATTGAAAATCAAGATTCATTAAATGATTACGATAATGAAAATCAAAATGACTACTTTTGGATGGAAAAATAGATTAAGAAAAGACCAAAACCTCTCCTAAGAAAATGGTATTTTTATTCTTGTGGTAAAATCTGTCACACAAAGAACTTGATTCAAACAATCACAGAAAACTTTTATATTTTTTTAAAACATCCAGACCTTCATATACCTTTTTGAAAACGAACCAAACGTTTTTATATATTTTTGAAATTACCCTTCAATTTACATGCCCCTAAAATATCTAAGATCTAAAGTGGGCCACAGTGGTTCCAGATTCAATCTTAATAATCCTCCTTTACCACATGCATTAACACTTAAACCCACTACAACGACCACATGCATTAACCCTTGAACCCACTACAACGACATATTTATTCTAAGCGTGCCTTCCCCATTGAATACACAGAAAAACCGTGTCAGACCGCGTGATGACCAGAACCGGTCTGACTTTTAGGTCCCTGTCCAATCAGACCTGGCCCACACATGACCCAACCCCATAAAAAAATAAAAATAAAAAAAATCCTCCCACTCGTGTCACATCTTGGCACGTGTACCTACAACTTCCCTACCATTTTTTCATGCCCTCTGGAAATAGTGAAATCCCAACCATCTTCAACTCATTCCAGGTCACAATCACATCTTCTCCTTCTCTAATCTCAATCTCTTCCCCCCAAAAAGCAATTTATTCAGAGGATTCTCGCTCGCTCGCTCTCTACCTGTTCGACGAAATGTCTCTGAGAAAAGCCTTCTCCAAAAAGGGATTTTCCGCTCGCTCCTCCTTCTCTTGCAGCCCGAAGCGTTCGTCGTCGCTTCTCGAAAACCTTCTGCAGCAGAAGTCGAGCGAGTTGCGGAGAAGAGGAGATGAGGAGGAAGAGGAAGATGGTTGCGATCAGTTGTTCGAGGGTGGATGGTCGAATATGCTTCCGGAACTGCTTGGAGATATCATTGAGCGAGTCGAATCGAGCGAGGAGAGATGGCCGCTTCGAAAGGATGTTGTGGCCTGCGCTTGCGTCTGCAAGAGTTGGAGAGATGTTACGAGAGCCGTTGTGAAGCCGCCGCAGCAGAGCGGAAAGATCACTTTTCCTTCTTCCCTCAAACAGGTTTGTTAGGGTTTTTTTTTTTTTTTTTTTCGATTTGAAGCATTTTCGATTTCGCGATCTGGGCATGTAATATTTGTTTAGTGCGAAGAATTTGAGGGTTCTTTTTGTTGGATCTGGTAGAAATCGCGTTCTGATTGCTTCTTCTCCAAATGTTTTCTTTTTCCTTTAAAGTTCTCTTCTTTAGATCTTAATTGGCGACTTTCTTGAGAAAATTACAGTTTTTGATAGTGTTTGGAAAAGATTGGATCTTTTCATCTGTCACTGGGAGGATTATCCCAATTCAGTTCTGGTTCATAGCTTTGAAGCGATTACACCTTCTGTCTCTCTATGTAGTTTTCTTGTGATCTTTTGTATTGGTTTTGGATGATGTGAATTTTGGTTGGTGGGATTGGATTTTTCCTTGTTTAGCAGAGCACGGAATGTTGGTTATTCCATTATTAATTGTTGTTTGCTGTTATTTTCTTAATGTGGGTTTGCAGCCGGCGCCTCGAGACGCGCCAATTCAATGTTTTATCAAAAGGAATAAGAGGAATTCCACGTTTTATCTTTATCTTGGACTGACCCCAAGTGAGTAAAATTACAATTAATTGCATTTTTCCCCTTATTTTTCTATTTTATGTGCAGTCCATCGTTTCTTGGAAATTTTCCCTTGTCCTTTGACTGTGCACCATAGCCTGTGGGTATTGATATCTGTTTATATACAAGTTGGAGTAATGAATTGAAAGAAGATATTTTTTACTTTGTGGGTCTTTGGAATTGATTTCGCCCTGTTTGGATGAATATTTTAAGTCAACTTGACTCATTATAAAACTTTCTTAAGAATGGCAATGACTGGTTGTATGGAAAAGCAATTTCAATTCCTGAACACCAAATGAATTGAATTTTTTTATGGATCATTTGCTGAAAAAAAATGCCGTCAAGATTCTATCACACTCTTTTGATCTCTGACTGGCAAAAATAGTGAATAGAATTAAGGATGAAAGTTAAAGCGTGGATGCTTTTTTGTCCCAAGGCAAGCAACCTATGAAGCACGGACACGGATACGGGACACGGATACGATACGACACGGATACGCAGATACGCCATTTCTCAAAAAAGTAGGATACGATACGTCAGGGATACGTTGAAAAAAAAAAAATTAATATTTTTTATATGACTATGTAATAAAAATCTAACATTATTTCAATCAAAATAACCATAAGATATGCACTTCCATTGATTTAATCATAATCAATCATCATCATCAAACATTACATTCAATACTTCCAAGTTCAAAATCCAAGTTTCACCAATTACTATAGAAACATAAGCATATAACCCAAACAGACAGACAGTAGATCTACTTAAACTTCAACAATTGCTTGACCACCAAGTCCGCCACCATCACCTCCATCACCATCTTCACGAAAGAGCACGGCCTCCAATTCTGGTTCATCAAGGGAGAGTTGTGCAATCTCAAGCTCTCCAGCATCCTCAAATGAATCAAAAGCATCTCCAGCAATATCCCACATCTTGGTTTCTCCTTTCATATATTGTGGAGTTCTTCTTGAAAGAAGGCGAAGATTGCTATGAATGAAAACCAAGTCTTCAGCACGTTTTGGTGTCATCTTATTCCTTCTCACTGAGTGCACAAAGGAATAAGTACTCCAATTCCTTTCTGCACAAGACGATGAGGAAGGTTGCACAAGTAGCTTGAAAGCTAGAGTTTGAAGCAAAGGTGCACATGCACCATAGGTGACCCACCACCTTTTAGGATCCATTTCATAGCGATCATGAATGGAATCAACATCCGCAAACTCTCCTGACTTGCTAGAGAAATCAGCAAATTGTGTGATTATCATTTTGCGCTGCCCCAAATTAGGAAAATATTTTTTAAGAATTTTCATTCTTTCTCTAGCAACCTCCATATCTCTATGTGGAGCAACTCGACTAGGATCCTCATGAAGCCAATGCTCGCTATAGTACCTTGAATAGGAAAAAAAAAAAAGAATTAAGAATAAGTTTATGATTAAGAGTTTAAGACTAAGAGGGAGAAAAAAAAGTACAAGACTAGAAGTCACCTTGGATTTAGTGAATGAGCTAAGCAATGGAGAGGAGTGTTGTTCTTGTTCCAACGATCCACAAGAATTTTATGCACCACTTCATAAAAGGTAGATGCCTCATCAAGTCTCTTTCCTTCATGCCTATATATTGCACCCTTCACTTTTTCTATCATGGTATCCCACATGTCATACACCAAGTGAAGACAAGGCTTATCCGTGTCACAAACCCTTAACATATCATATATAGGAGCCGTAAAAGAAAGTATGTAAGTCATTTTGTCCCACCAAAGGTCATCTAACAGAAACTCTTTCACAGCCTTGGCTTTCTCCTTATCATCGTCTCTGTAGGAATTCCACCTTTCACTAATAACCATGGCTTGAAGACTACCTTTTATGAGCTTGAATCTCTTAAGCATGACAAGGACCGAAGCAAAACGTGTACTTGCAACCGAAAGCAACTTCAAAGGGACAAATTCATTAAAAATAGCCAATCTCATGGAGTGATTCATGATAAAGTTCTTAACAAACACAACATCCTCAGCCAAGTCCGTGATCCAACGACACTCCTCATATGTTAGTGCATTGTTTTCAAGATTCTTTGCCATACAAATGTTTTGCAAGGCAAGGTTGAGTGTATGAACCACACATGGTGTCCAAACAATATTTTCAAATTGTGCTTCAATGAGATGCCCTGCACTTGAACAATTCTTAGCATTATCAGTTATCACTTGAATCACATTTTCGGGACCAACCTCTTCTATCACTTCTTTCAACAAACCATAAATGAAGAACTTATCTTTAACTTCACCCGTACAATCCACTGCTTTAAGGAACATAGGCCCACTTTCCGTCACAGCCATAAAATTAATCAAGGGCCTCCTTTGTGAGTCACTCCATCCATCACTCACAATGCTTACACCCTTTTCTTTCCATGTGCCTTTAATTGGTTGTAGCAATCTATCAACATGAGCCCTTTCTTGTTGGAGTAGACTTGTCCTTAGCTTATTATACCCCGGTGGCACATAGCTTGCAAGAGCATTGTTTGCGGCAAATTGGATACAACTCACATAATAAGGGCTCCTTGCTAGGTGAAATGGTAAGCCTGATGCATAGAACATCCTAGCAATCTCCGCATCCATTTGGTCACGCAACTTCACGTTAAATGACTTCCCAATAGCCGTATTACTATCACTTGCACTCCAACTTCCACTTCCCATCGCCTTCCTTTTTTTTGAATCATAATCCACACTAGAAGTTGGCAATGGTACTTTCTTGGGTGCATTTTTCCTCAATCTCTCTTTGCATTCGTCCTCTAACTTTTTCATCTCCGCAATATCACTGCTCTTAACTTTTGGACAGAATGAAACAGCATGACCGGGCTCATGTATCAAATGAGCCCTCACCCTTGTGTATGAGCTTTTCTTGCTTTGATGGCAAAAATTGCATTGCCACGACACATTTCCCCCTCCATCACCAAGTTTTTGCTGTTTTGTCACATACCTCCAAAGGGAGTTGTGAGCGTCTTCTAATTCAATAGTGGGGAGAAGACGCACTAGTACTACCACCCGTACTAGAAGCCATTACAGCAAACTTTGGTTGCTGGAAACACAACATATTGGCCCCATCAGGCCACCTAAAATCATGGCATCAAGAAAAAAAGAAAAAAAAAAAAAAAAAAAAAACAGCAGCAGCTATATAGCATCAAGAAAAAAAAGAAATTGCAGCAGCAGCATAGCATCAAGAGAAAAAAAAAAGCAGCAGCAGCAGCATAGCATCAAGAAAAAATGGAAAAAAAAATAAAGAAACAACAGCACAATATAGCATCAAGGGAAAAAAAAAAGGAAAAAATGAAATAGCAGCAGCAGCATAGTATCAAGAGACATGGCATCAAGAACGGATGGGGAAAAAAGGGAAACAGCAGCAGCAGCATAACATCAAGGGAAAAAAAAAAAAAAAAGAGAAACAGCAGCAGTAGCATTGCATCAAGAAAAGAAGAAAAAAAGAAAGAAACAAGAGCAGCAGCAGCATAGAATCAACCAGTCAGTAGCAGAACACAGCACAGAAAAAAAACAGAGAACAGAAAACAGAAAAAAAATGCAGCAAAAAAAAAAACACGGCAGAGAACAGAAAAAAGAAGCAGAAAAAAAAAAAAAAAACAGCAACAACAGCAATCGAAAGCAAAGAAAGAAGATCAGCAAAAAAAAAAAAAAAAGCCCTAAAATCCAAATGATTTAAGGGGTAAGAAAAAAAAAACCCTAGATTAGCATTAACCAGAATAGCATCAACCAACAAAAACCAACATTTACAGATGAAGAGAAAGAAAGAAACAAGTGGAAAGAAAGAAGAGAAAAGAACCTAAAGGTGTGGAGATGAAACAGCAGACGGCAGACGGCAGCAATGGACAGCAGACGGCAGCACCACAGCAGACGGCAGCACTACAGCAGCAGGATGACAGTAGCACGGCGACGGCAGCACGGCGACGGCGGCAGCACGGTGACGGCGAGGTTGAGGCGACGACGATGGCAGCAGCACCACAGCACAACAGCACAATCGGCGACAGCACCAGGGCGACGGCAGCACGGCGACGGCGGTGGCACGGCGACGGCGGGAGCACGGGGACGGGCTAGGCTCAGGCGATTCCTCCTTCCCCTCTCTTCTTTTTTTTTTTTTTCCTTCCTTTCTGTTTCTTCTCTCGGTCTCTCCTCGTTTTTTACTTTTAAGGGCTTTAAACGAGTCCGTGGGGGACACGTGCGTGTCCCGCGCGTGTCCCGCACGTGTCCCCCACGTGTCCGGCTAAAAAAAAAAAAAAAATTCCGGATACGAAATTGGCGTATCCCATACGTGTCCAGGGCGTATCCGACCGTATCCGTGTCCGATACGTCCGGGATACGGATACGGGGGCCTATTTTATGTATCCGTGCTTCTTAGCAAGCAACTCTAGGAAGTTAGCATTTATAAGATCATCAATACACTGAAAGGTTGGATGGTTCAAGACAATGGATTTGGCTCATTTGGGCCTTTCAATCCATAATGGGAGATAAATTTTTTGCTCGCAATATCCCTATTGCCTTTCACAAAGCTTTCTGGCTTCTCCATAAGTGGTTCCTGACCCTGTTGACCTTTATGATTTTGTTAGCTTTACATATAGAAGAATCTGAGAACATAATAAATAGTTTTTGCATGGAAATTCCATAAATTCCTTTATTTTGGGGAGGGCTCTCGCATCCTGTGAGTTTTATGAATGCATTTCCAGTGCAGTGCGACACTAAGGTTGTTGGCTACCCACATAGTGATCTACTATCTCATTGTTGTGGAGGTGAACTGAGTTGTGTCCGTTGTCAGTTACATGAGTGTTTGAGATCGCCATAGAAATTCGTTTCTCCATCTGATGTTGAAGCCGTGTTTTGCAAGTTGAGGAACTTGAGTTCATGCATACAATACCAATCGCTGTGTCAAATTCTGCACGTTAGACTAATTTAAGATCTTGATTTCTTGCATGGTGTGGTTTTTCTTATTACTTTTTAAATTTCCAAGAGTTTCAACCTCTATGTTTCAGTAATGTCATGACGTGTTTTGGATCTTTACCAAACTTTTAGAAAGGAAAAAAAAAGGCATTTTTCTTCGACGTTTTCTAGCTTGCTATTACAATTGTTTGGTATTTTTGTGGTGATTTGCTGTATCCAGTTATTTAATCAACTCTTGAAGTGTTAGCTCATGTGAATTGCTTTTGCAGCATCTGTGGAGAATGGAAAATTTTTGTTAGCTGCTCGAAAGTTTAGGCATGGTGCTCACATTGAGTATATCATATCTCTGGATGCGGACGATCTTTCCCAAGGAAGTAATGCATATATTGGAAAGTTGAGGTAAGCCCTACAGTAGTACTTTGCTCCTCCTGCCTTCTTGGTTCACAAGTGGTATCTGACACCAAAGGGTCCATACTAGTTTTGTTAAACTTAATTGCTATTCAGTATTTTTGGTAGCAAGAGGTGGGAAGATTTTCCAGGGTAGTGCATTCTGATTTCAAAATTTGGTCTCATTTCCTTATGCTGTGTGTGCGCTTGCACGTGGGTTTGTCTGTTTTTCTGCTCATTAATTCTGCCTATGTGCAAGTGAAGTTTATGCATGGCTATTTTGATTTACTCTTTTTTTTTTTTTTTTGTTGATAACGATTGAATTTCATTTCAAAGAAACGCAAAGAAGGAAGGACTACAAAGGAAGCATAAGAAAATTATACCAACAGTAGGAACCTGAAACCAAAAGCAACAATTCAAATGACATCAATGGGCTTAAGCATATTATTTCTCCATCAACTCCAATTCTAGCCAAACAGTCCACTGCTTCATCTGCACCTGGCAAAGTGTGACGAAATACAACAGTTATCCAATGTTTTAGGAACCAGCCCTGAGGGCAAAGAGGTGGAGTGGGTGGTTTGGTACAATCTGGTTTGATTCTCAGGTTTAACCTGGCTCAACTGTGATGTAAAATGATCAAAAGTTAATATTTTGGAATAGTTAATAGGGGACAAACTAGTTTAACCTTTGCTCTTTTTAACAGTGTTTGACTAGTACCCCTGTTTGGTCTCACCAGACTGGTGAAGGTATTAGTTTTAGTAGCACCTGGTTGATCAGCCGGTCTGCTCTGGTTTTGAACACTCCTGCCGTGAGGCCTAGTTACAAAATGAATACGGCAGGGACACTCGTTTATGACTGGACACGTGATTAACACTTTAAAAATGAAGTATATTGGATAGAGTGTTTTTATAAAAGATCCCTATATTTTCACACAACCCCAAAAAATTCCCTATATTTTGTATTTTTACTAAAACCTCCATTGACTAACAGTCCAACTGTACAAAAAGAAACTAGACAGAAGATTTGAATGATTTAACCTTCAGAAAAACTCAAATATTTTTCCTGAGTTAAAAAAAGACAATTTTACCCGTTAAACTTTGAGGACCTACAACCAAATGCTGGGATCATTTGAATGGCTTGATGTTGTTTTCCTATTCTCCATCCAAGCCTTTTCCATTGCCATGCCTCCCTTGGTCATATGCATCCAAGTACGCCTTACTAAAAGCAACTTGAGTTAGTGAAATATGCTACCCTTAAATAAAGGGTGTTTTGTCTTTTATCCATAAAAATTTGCTACCCTTAAATAAATTTGCTACCCATATGGTACAGTGTCAAACCAAGGGCATTTTTATAAAATTATAAAAGACAGCCTTTTTTGAGATTGTTTGAAAATATAGGGGCCTTTTTGTAAAAAGCTCTATCGAATATGGTACGGCACGGATGCATTTCCTATTTTGAAGTATCAGGATATACTTCTTTTTATGTGTAAAATCCATATGCCAACTGCATCCATGTTGTGATGTGGTTTTATCCATTCCATATGTGGGCAACATATACTCATAGATTTGCATAGATTCTTAATTTTGCTCAAAATGAGATTAAACTTCCAGTGGCTTTCTATTAACCCATGATACATTGTTATTCCTTTTTTGCTGCATATATTTTAACCCTTCTATGTAAATACTATAAGTTATGGACGTTATTTCATTAGGAATCGTGTACTCTGGTCATAATCTTTTGCCATCAAGTTGATAGTAGACTGAAACAGAGATAAAACACTAAAGAATAACTTATTGGTAACGTTTGTACAAATTCCTTATGCCATTTCAGTTCTAAACTCCAACCTCAACGACTTCATCAGCCTCAGGTTTCATCTCTCTTAGGGCATGTTTGTGTAATGGTCCTTTCCGCGGAAAGAGGAAATTGCTACATCAGCAAAATCCATGGAAGATAGATGCCAAGGAAAATAACTTTCGTGGGAGTACAAAATCTATGTTTGGTGTGAAAAAAATTTCTTCGATGAAACCGTAATTTTTCTGTTTGCTGCAGGTGGGGATTTCTCAATGAAAACCAATGACCCCAACATCAAATTGAAAAAATACAAAATTAAATTCCTGTAAACCAATCATGTGATGAGAATCATGAGATTGCAGAGAGATCACACCAATCAGTACAAAAATGAATTCCAGAGAGAGATAATGTGATGGGATTGCAATAGTAGAGAAATTGCAGATCAAAATAAAAATAACTTGTAGAGAAATATGCTAGAGAGAAATTGCAGAGTAATGGCCCACCTTGGATTGCACCAGAATTCAAATCAGACACATGTAGAGAAGCAATAGCAGAGAATGTCCCACCAATGAAGATATGTTTGTATGGTCCAAAACCCTAGTAGCTCATCGCTCTCCAATGAAGAAACTCGGATTCAAAACCCTAGCAGCTCATCATCCTCCAACCCAAATCTACATCTCAAGCCCTAATCCGCATCATCCTCCAAGGCTTTTGGGAGTTGTAGAAGCGTTTTGTGAGTTGCAGAGGAGAGAGGGGTTCCAGCGATGGAAGTGGTCAACGACCGGAGCAGCAGGTGTAGAGGCAACCGGAGCAGCAGGTGTTGAGGCGACCGGCGCAGCATGGCAGACGCGACCGGCGCAACAGGGCAGACGCGACCTTTTGCAAGTTGCAAAGGCGACCAGAGCTTGATGGCTTGCTTGGGTGATGGAGAAGAAGATGAAGAAGAAGGGTTTTCGATGAAGAACTTAGGAGGTTTTTTTCGCCAGAGCCATTTTTCGATATATTTCGAGGAACATTCGAGGAAATGAACCTTCCCCCCACTCCACCCCCCGCACCCGGAAGTCTATTTCCAAGGTAAGGAAGGAAGAAGTTGACGTGGCAAAAAAGCAATTTTGCATAAAACTACCGCACCAAACGCATGAAAAAAGGGTTTTCTGCAAAAAAAAAACACCTTTTTTTGTAGAAATGGGCTACACAAACATGCCCTTAGTGTTATCATTGTTTCAATCTCCAAGGAATCCAAAATCCAGTGGATCTTCTTAATTATTGCTTCAGGCCTCCATGGATCATGTGAGCTTTCACCTATTTTATCATGTTTTCTGAATCAGATTTTATTATTAGTGGGCCGAGAAAGAGTTAGTAACAATCTTATTCATTCCATGTATTGTCGTTAACTCTGCTCTATCAAAGTCTGCAACTCTAATAGTGTGTAGTAAAGGAAGAGTGATTTCCCCCTTTTATTCCTGATGTCTCTCCAAATACATAATGGCCCAGGGTTCGTGAGAGAACTCCCATTGGTATTCGAAGTGCATACTTCTGGCTTAGTTTGTGGCAAACTAATCTTTTTCTTTACGTGGTTAGACAATATCTAATAATCGCTCTATTCTACCTGCTTTTAAGGCTAAATAAGCATTACATTGGAAGTTTGAACCCCTTTGCTTGTAAGCCCCATTGGTAGATCTGTAGATCTATGAGATATTCTTCCTGTAGTTACCCTTAACAAACAACATTTACCTTGAAAAAAAATATGATAGTTTCTTTCCTTCCAATTTCTCACGAGATTGCTAAAAAAGCATTTTCTTTTATGAATTTGACCTCTACTTGGAAAAGGACCCTTAGATCAGCTATCTATCAGAATTCAGATCTCAAAAGGAAGCTAGAAAATAAAATTCCAAACAAGGAAATAGAAGAAACTCCAATGATCTTGGCTGACACAATGAATAAAGGTGTGATCCACCGATTGTTCATTGGATTATCATGTAAAGAAAATATTTGAATGGCAAACTTACAATATTTATTTTTTATTTTTTATTTTTAGCCCAACCAAAAGCTTTGACTATTGGGGGTTAAAGTTCCTCACACTATTGTAAACAGAAAACCCACATTAGGGTCTGATACAAGGAAGTGGTGAGGGCTTCTGCTTGAAAAGATTCCAAGAGAATTTGACATCCAAATGTTTCTATCCTCCCACCTAGCAGGAATGTCATTAAGGGTAGCCATTAAATCAACCAACATTAGAACTTCATTATCTAAAAGATTTATCCTAAATATGTTATTCTGTTCCATCTCCTTCCTATCTCAAGAACAGAATCCTCAGTCATTGTTCCCTTGCAACTTGAAATTGAGTATCTTGAAAGCATGAGGCTAAACAACCTCCTATGTATTTATCCTCCTATAATCTAATTGTATCACTTTCTCCTATCATAAATCTCGAACCACCATTTGAAATTTCTTTCAGAAGATTTTTCCCACCCTATCCTCCACATCCCAGATTTCATGATATTCTTTCATAATGTAGTCCATTAGTCCATTCCCCAGATATTTTGATGTGGTTCCTCAATAGAGCTTTGCTTTCAATCCTTTATCTCCACCGCCATTTTGTCACCAATTTTTCTCTTCACAATGTTTCCAGTACTTTAACCACCATTAGCGACTCATCTATTCACCTCCTAATAAGATGCATCTTCTTTTTGTTTATCTACTGCCCCACAAGAATTCCCTTTGAATCTTTTCAAGTTCTTTGCTGCATTTTTTGGAATTGAAACAAAGGCAAGTAATAAAATGGAATATTGTCATTACAAACCAATTCATTTATTTGGATAAGGATTCCCAATCAAGTTTTAACTTTAAAGAATCTCAAAAGAAGAAACTTCATTTCCTAATATTTTATTTTTGTGTTGGTCTTCTGCAGAATCTAATGATCATCTGTTCATTCATTGTATCTCAGCCAGAGTGATTTCGTGTTTCCCCAAGCCTTGTTTGATGTTTCCTTCATTTTCCTGCTGCTTTTGTGATTAATGAAGGGTTTTTTAGGGTCCTTTTCCGAGTACATCCAAGTATCATGGAAGATATCACCTATTTTATACCGATAAAAAAAATTGTGGATAGAAATGAATTATGAATTTCTTAACGGGGGCTGAAAGATAAGGAATTTAGGGGAATATTCTTATTGGATCTGGAATGGAAATGGGAAAATCCTTATAGGTCTGGAAATTGAGAAGTGATTAGTCCATGCCTCCATGAAGAAGTTAGCCCATAAACAGAAGTGTATGAAGAATGTATAGTCTTTACCAGAACAATGGAGGTTGGATCTAGATGGAGTGTCCCTTAAAGAAACCTGGTCCATTGAGCGTGGGAGTGACAAGAAAAAGGAAAATTTCTTGTGGCATACTAGAGCCAATTGATTTTGGTCGTTCTACGGCTTAAATATTGGCATTTAAGAAAGGACTTATTTTTTGTGTTTGTGCTCAGGCTTACTACTGATTGAGGTTAACTTCATGAAATTCTTACGGGGTGGGTGCTAGGATGGACTCCACCAAAAGATGTCAATGGGTATCCAATTATCCGTATATCTGGAGTCTCCAACCTACAGGGAAATGGTTGGACTCAGAAGATATTCAAATTTGGATCTGGATCTTGATATGGATCCATATGTATAAGATTTGGCAGTTTTTTGAATCCAAATCTCGATCATTGCATGCCGCAACCTGAGGATCCTGATTTGGAACTGAATAAGCCATGTATTGGAAGCAATAAGTTGTTAAGTTCTTGAGAGGCTTCTAAGCTTGAATAATTGCTATTTCAAGGGCTCCACTTATATACAAAACAGATGCAATTGAAGGCCCATTGATCTCTGATATTTGTATTAGATATGGATCCAGAACTAACTAACTAACTAAATCTCTCTCTCTCTCTCTCTCTCTCTCTCTCTCTCTCTCTCCGTTTTTCTTTTTGCCTTTTGTTTGTTCTGTATCAGATCTAACATATAGGCGATCTTTTTTTATTTTGGATAGTTTTTCTTTTTGCTTTTTCTTTGTTCTGTATCAGATCTAACATATAGGCGATCTTTTTTTATTTTGGATAATTCAACATGTCGGATCTGTGTCGGATCTGGATACACTGGGGTTCCACTCCTGACCAGGCCCATTTACATCCCTATCTACACTATCCTGGAAAATAGCGGATTTTGTTGAGAAGATCTGCATTCTAGTGTCTACAAGTGATGCACTTTTTGCTTGTATCCCTAAATTACAGTAGCAGATTCACTCACAAAAGTCTGGACTTGGGTTTCCATTCTGAAATGGATTCACAGGCAGTTCTATTCTTCATATTTGTTGTTAGCAGTCCACAGCATTGCTATTGAACTGCTTTGATTTTGTAAGAAGTCACCTAATTTTTGTATCTTAATATTATTTGGCGTTTTTTGCTAGTTGGGTGACCCTACCTGCCCTGGGATTGATCCCTGGGCAGCTGTGAGATGAGATACCCTTGCCGCTGAGGTGTCTTGTGTTTATGATTTTATTTTTCTTTTATTATGAATTGAAGCATAAGCTTCTCAAATTCCAATGGTTCAGAAAGTTTTCAGGTCTATAGGAATTTTGATATTTCATTGATGTCATTTCATATATGCATGTTTTATGTTACAATCTCTGTACAATCATGATATGCACAAGTGGTGCCATTCAAAAAAAAAAAAAAATGATATGCACAAGTGGTTCCTATATTCTGGGAGCGCAAAATTTGTTATCATGTGAATGCATGACATGACAAGACCCTGTTGAGTGTTCTTGACGAACTATGTTGAGCATTCTTTGTAAACTGTGGTCCGTACTTGGTCGGTGAATGCCCTCTTGTATGATAGTGCCAATTGATTGGTTGGCAGTGATGTTTGGCACTGGCTGGATGTGTTACTTGAACCAAAACTCCAATGATTTTAGAGGTTGAAGGACTGTGGCAAGAAGGATATTATATTGAAAACAGAACAGTTAGTTGATTCAAACCTATTATTTGATGGAAAAGTCTATTTTTATAGATAGAAGTTTCAACCTAACACAATCTTGAGGACAACGATGGTGGCTTCACAAATTTACTATCCTCATAATGATAGCACTCTCTTCTTTGATAGCGTTCAAGTATTACAAGCTTGAAACACTCATGAAGGGCACACTAGAAAAATACTCTCACAGAAGACTATCACTAAGAATTGTGTTGCTACTAACGACATGCTCTTCTAACTATACATCTTCTCGTTTTATAGATAGCCAAAGGAAAGCTTCCATAATAGCTCTAAGATTCACCTTGATTATTGGAATAGAATTATTGTGGGTTTCTTCCCCTGGAGAGGTGCGTCCTTGTGTTGAAATCTCTGTGGAGACGTGTTTGAGGTGTCTGTGGACATGTGCTTCGACACCCACGCAAGCCCTAATGATGCAGGACAGGCCCATGGTCCCTCATGGGTCGACCCACCAACGGGCCCAACCCAATTATCCCGTCCAAGCCTTTGGGCCCAGCCCATTTATTTTATGTTATTTAGGCCTTTAATTATGTTTTAGGTTGCTTATTAGAATGTTTTAATCCTGGTCATTAGTATTTTTGAACAGTCCGGATTAGTCTTAGGGTTATTTGTTTTCCTATATAATGACGTAAAGTCTCTTTGGCTAGGTAATAATTGATGATCAATGAAAATGAGTTTTCTTCGAGTTCTCCTCCAAGAAATTCCTAATGCCTCTTGGATTGGAGTTTGGTGAGAGCCCAAGAAAAGGTATCATCTTTACTATCTTTTCTATCTTCATTGCCCTCCCGCATCTCTACTGCCGCTGTCCGCACTACCTAACCCTAGGACCTGCATCAGGATCCTTCTTAGAAGGAGTTTAATCAATAGGTGCTCAAGGGTTGCTGCATTTTTTTTTTTTTTTTTTGTTAAAGTGAGCTTTAATTCTTGTTTTTCAATATTATTAGCTTTCTTTGAGTTGTGACCCAAGTCTTTTTTATTTTCTCCTTACATTTAGTTTCGAGATCATGTAATCTCCCAACCAATTCAGGACATGTGTTAAGATGGATCTCCATAATTATTTATAGGCAACAAAATATTTGATGAGACACCAATATCTCCATTGGCCTTGTAAGGAGAGTCTCCATCATTACAACAAGCCGAAGTCACCCTTGTGTAACTAGTTTTAACAGAAATGTCTCTTCCACTTTTGTTCCTCCTTTTTGAGAACAAACCAAGATTGCTTATACCTAGACAAGACATAATGGAGTATCCCATCATGACAAGAAAGTAGCTTCAATGCATCATGATGGAGGGCATATCCTTTTCAAAATGAAGAAATATTCTTTACATAGAAAAGAATTTTAGAGCTATTATGAAGGCTTTCCTTGGCTATCCAACAAAGGAGAGGACGTATTGTTAGAAGAGCAAGTATTTAGTAGCAATACAGTTCTTAGCTGTATTTCTCTTCATGAGAGTAATTTTCTAGCATGCTGGCCCTTGTGTTTCAAGCTTGTATTGTTTGAGTAATGTCAAAGAAGAGTGAGTGTTGCTGTTGTGAGGATGGCAAATCTGTAAAGCTGCGTCTGTCCTCTTTGTAGGCAATATCTGTAGTATTTTTCTGTGTGTGTGTGTGTGTTCTCATCAGCATCCTTCAATATCCTCGTTAATCATGATATTTCTGGACTATATTTGCATTACTGTTCAAATATCTGACATTTGATGTGTTGCACCATTTTGCTTATTGAATGCAGCAGCTCTGATTTCCTGGGCACGGCATTCAAAATCTATGATAGCCAACCACCATACAATGGAGCAAAGCCCTCTAACAGCCGAGCAAGCCGCCGTTTTGCCAGTAAGCAGATATGCCCCCAAGACCCAGCAGGTAGCTTTGAGATTGGGCAGGTATCTTACAAATTCAACCTATTGAGGTCAAGGGGACCCAGAAGAATGCTTTGCTCGTTGCAGCATTGCCCTTCAACTGCAGAAACCTGCGACAAACAGCAGAACTGCAAGACAGATAACTCACCAGTTGTTCCTGCCAGATGGGTGGTTATGAAGAACAAAGCTCCAAGGTGGCATGAGCACTTACAGTGCTGGTGCTTGAATTTCCATGGAAGGGTGACCGTTGCATCAGTCAAAAACTTTCAGCTGGTTGCAACCATTGATCCAAGTCAACCGGGTGCCAGAGGGGATGACGATGTGGTGGTGCTTCAGTTTGGAAAGGTTGGGGATGACATGTTCACCATGGACTACAGACAGCCACTGTCTGCATTTCAGGCATTTGCGATCTGCCTCACCAGCTTTGGTATGAAACTTGCATGTGAATGAAAAAAAGAAAAAAAAAGGACTGGCACGTTCAGCTGCATGTAATGGTGGTTAGGCAGCCTACCTCTTTAAGTTTATCTTCAAGTTCCTTTCTTATTTCTTCGGACTGCGGCTGCTCCGAGGTGGAGCATGTTGTAATGTTGTATATGTGCTATAGATTCTCTCTCTCTCTCTCTCTCTCTCTCTCTCTCTCTCTCTCTCTCTCTCTCTAACATGATTAGCCATGCAATTGTATAAATATGAATGTTGTAGGGTCAGCAATCTAGCTTATCGGCTGGTTCCATTCACATTGGCTTACGGTCCAACTATACTGTCATGATTCAGGTCATGATTGAGATGAATTCTAGATCATATTAGGTGGAGATTTAGATGGGACTCTTAAGACTTTTCTAAGATTTAATTTACCAAGGTAGTGGTGGAGTAGTCATTTTCTCTCATCTTGATTCATTACTTTCTGTTAAGAGGTGAGATTTTACTCGGCCGGGTGGACTTGGTAGGAGTTCAATTGACAGAGGGAGGGAGGGCTGTATAATCTAGTGTCTTATTATCTAAAGTGTGTGCAATTGTTATTTCGTTCCAAACAAAGAAAAGAAAGCGAAACAGTGGATCGCCTTAAATGGCCACATGAATGTTCAGAGTAGAAGTTAACAAGCAAGCAATTACGGTCTTTTAAATTTTTTATTTTATTTTAACTAGTAGATGGCAGTTATGATTTACAAAGCTAACTACAACTCCCTGCCTTCAAAGATTCTTTTTTGATGGTCGGCAGTTAGCAGCCTTAGAATTGCTATCTGAACTTTGAAATTCCTCTCAAATAGGAAAAACTCAAGGAAGGCTTTTCCGTGTCTAATTCTGTGTATCAAGGTACTAATACTCTGTTCTTGTGGTCCTTGTCTTGTGATGCAATTGGAGGTCTAGAAAATGAGGTTTTTGTTGCCCAAGTGCATAGTCATGAAAGCAGAAATGAGATTCGGCTTTGAATTAAAGAAAAGAAAAGATAACGTCTCTAATATTTTGAAGGCAGTTGTGTTGACTGTTGACAATCCAAGAAGAGTTTTAAACTCATTCTTTTTGATAGCTATATCTTTTTTTATTTTATTTCTCAACTGTTTTCAATAGATTTGATTAATACATTAGCCAAGTAGGGAACCAAGAAAAGTAAGATACCCTAGGCATCAAACAGCATGTACAATGCAACTAAACTGCAAGGTACGTTGTACGGAACAAACCACCAGAACATTACTATATTAAATAAAGGGAAGATGGGAGTTGCCAAGCTATCTATCACTTTAGTAATTCAAATTCTAAAAAAGTCAAGATTCTATTTACGTAGCCACTTAATATCTTTCACCCTCACTCATGTCCTTAATCCTCGTCTCTTTAATGATCATTGGTGGTGCTAATCTGACCATTAATTCCTATATATTCTATGCTACAAACAGGCCATTAATGATCACAAATCGGCAATAGTAACTCCCTATGCAAGTGAAGTTGCCATCTCACTGCAGTCCATCAATTTGTTCGGTTGGTCACAGTCCCGTTTTTTTCCACCTAGCCAAGGGGCCGAACCCATAAGAGAGCAAGACCAGTCACGGGAAGAGAAATCTGGTCTTGCAAGAAGATAAATCTGCTCACACAGGGAGAGAGCCCTGCTCATCCAAGGAGAGAACCTTTGACTCAATCGGTGGGCAGTTGGACCAGAAACGGGATGTCCATGTACAATGAGGCTATACCTATGTTCTCTACATTTTAGTCTTTGTGTCATCGTGTGTTCTATCTCACAGAAGCCCCAGGTAACACACACTCGAGCTCTTTCTCTTAAATTTGAGGCACTGAGGCCTGTTTGCATGCTATCTATTGAAGTACTAGAAACTCATAGGAAAGATCATTTTTTGGGGGGAGCAAGAGGTGAAGAGTCAAGGTCCATGGCGGTGATCGAACAGGAAAGTTCCCGTGATTCTAATTTGTCACTAATCCTTGTCTGAGTAGGATTAATAATCTTATTTGTCACCAATCCCATCCTGCTGGATGTTACAAGTCAATTCTACTCTTCCTTTTGGCTAAAGACTCACAAACTGATAAAATGAGGTAATTAGTCATTTTCAAAGCTACAATAAGTCTTAGAGTGAACTCGGGAAAAGACATTCCTAACAAAATGATCTTTTTTCATTTCCCTACAACAAAAAGGGGGCCAAACCTTTAATATGGCAAGAAAGGTAGAAGGTAGTGCTCATAATTAGTGGCGACTCTAGGAATTCAAATCAGTGGGCTTAACAAAAGACTAATTTTCCGCAAATCGAATAAATTTGTTTTCCCCTTTATCTATTAGTATTTTTGTTGGCTAATTCATGGGTCGGACAAAACTCTGGGTCCATTGAGTTGTATTTTTTAATTTATTTTAGAATGGACTGTGGATGTGTCGCCGGAAGAGCTGAAGTGAAGAATAAAAGAAAAGAGAAGACCGGGTGAAATCCCTCAGGCCCGATCGATCGGAGCCTCAGACCGATCGATCGGTCAGAAAAGGCGTACAATTATTTTGTCAGTCCGATCGATCGGATGCACAGTCCAATCGATCGGACAGGTGCACAGAGTTCGGGAAAATCTCCAGTTTCTATACGAAGTTGTTTCCTTTTGAGACTTTGTTTCCCAGTTTGAGTCCTACTTGTGCACTAAGTCTAAGGCACGAATTTGGGGCTATTTATATGGTGTTTCTCTCAACCCTAGACAACCATCACAACTCTCATTGATCTGAGTCAGAGATATCTTAGAGAGAGTTATTCTCTAGAGCCATTTAGAGACTATTCTGAAGGGCTGCTCTAGAAGGTTATTGCTGCTTCTACTTTTCTTGTAGAAGATTGATCATCTTGGTTGACAAGGTGCGAGGAAATCAAGTAAGGAGAATGGGCGCGGTGGATGTCGTGTCAGTGGATTCTTTGCAAGAATAACTACAGTCCTTAGGTCGAGGTACAGATTGAGGTAAAGGAGCTTGTGAGTATATCTTGTAACCGTTCGTGAACTCTTGATTTCTGGTTCGTGGTTTTTCTCCCTGGATAAGGTTTCCACGTTAAAAATTGTGTCTGTTTTTTTGTGGTGTGTGATTGGTAGATAGCTAGTTCTAAATTGTCTGATTAATTTATTTCCGCTGCTTTGATTGGTTAAATAGAACTAGTAATCCATTCTGGTAGCCCCATATAGAATTTTCAATTGGTATCAGAGCGGGTTGCACTATTTTATTGTGTTGATCCAAATATTGCTAGAATGGATGTCTACCGAGAAGGCACTTCAACCAATAATCCTCCTCTGTTGGATGGTAACAATTATGCTTATTGGAAAGCAAGAATGGTTGCCTTCTTGAAAGTCATAGATCTGAAAGTTTGGAAATCTATTGTGAATGGCTATTCCTTGCCCACTATTACTGCTGATGGGGTAACTGGACTCAAACCTGAAGATAAGTGGACAAAGGATGAAGAATTGGCAGCCACTTGCAACTCTAGGGCTTTGAATGCTATTTATAATGGAGTTAGCATATCTGAGTTTCGTAGAATTTCTACATGCACTACTGCAAAAGAAGCTTGGGATATTCTGCAGACTGTGCATGAAGGGACTGACACTGTCAAACAGTCGAAACTTCAGAAATTGCATACAGCTTTTGAAACCATAAAGATGGAGGATGATGAAACTTTTGATGAGTTTAATTCAAAGCTGAATACAATTGTGAATGATACATTTACTTTGGGAGAACCAATTCTTGAAAATAGAATTGTGAAAAAGATTTTGCGGTCTCTTCCAGAAAGGTTTGATGCAAAGGTTGTGGCCATAAAAGAGAATAAAAATCTGAATATTCTCAAAGTTGAGGAATTAGTTGACAACCTTCAGACTTTTGAAGCAAACCTAAGAACCAATGGAAAATCAAAATCCAAAGGTGTTGCTTTGAGAGCCTCCAAAGAATCATACAAGAAAATTGCTAGTGATTCTGAGTCTGATTCTGAGGAGATTGATCCCCAAGTTGTTGTTAAGTTTATGAAACAATTTCAAGCTTTCATGAAGGGGAAGAAAAGTAATTTGAAGATCCCTAAAACTTTTGTAAAGAAGAAAACTTCTAAAGGGATTAAATGTTTTGAGTGTCATGGTTATGGACACATTGCTAGTGATTGTGCTAACAAGAAACCAAAGAAGAAGACTTTCAATCTGACTTGGGATAATGATACTTCTGAGGAAGACGATAAAAAATCTGAGTCTGAGAAGCCTGATGCTAGCAAAGAAAAATTCATGGCATTCATGGCTATATCAGTTTCTGCTACTCCAATTGTTTCTGATGAAGGGACTGATCAAGATGCTAGTGAGTCAGAGACAGAACATGATTGGCAAGCTGAATATCATATATTGTTTGCAAAGATCATGAAGATGCTCAAGATGAATGAAAAAGTGGCTACAAGCTGGAAAGAATCTGAAGAGCAGAATACTTCTTTAAAAGCTGAATTGTCTGAAGCTCTTACAAAAGTGAGTCACTTAGAGGCTGAAAATAACAAATTGGCAGATATGTTGACTGCTGAAGCACAGAAGTGTAACTTGATTAATCATGATATGGAGACCTTGAAAGCTGAAAATACCGACTTGCAAGGAAGACTCAAGATTGTTCTTTCTGAGTTCGATACAAGCAAGGCTTCACTAAACAGGATGACATCCTGTGCAGTCAAAATGCAAAGAATAACATGCATGACATTGGCTACGCTGACGGAGCAACTACATCAAAAGCCAAAGGTAATTATTTTATTCAAAATTCAGTTGTTACTAATTCTGTTGGTCATGTTACAAATACAGATGCCAAGAAGAAGAATGTGTCACGTCCTGAATGTATACCCACTTGTCATCACTGTGGAATTAAAGGACACATTCGACCCCATTGCAATAAGCTGCGAAAGTCTCCAAACCAAACGCTATGGAAAAAGCAGAAGGAAGCGTCACCTATGAAAACCAAAGCTGTCTGGGTCAAGAAAGAAGACCTTCCATCTGTCTTGGTACACACTCTGCTAAAATATCTGAAAATGGAAGTGTGTGTGCCAAAGCTTCATCACCCCTGATCTACAAGATCAAGCCCCCACCCCAGTGCTGATACGAAGATCGTCTTCATGGGGAGTTTATTTAGGGGGAGCTGCAGAATCCAGATTGACAGAAGCTGCTTGAAGAAAATTGTTTGTCAATTGTGGACAAAAAGGGGGAGAATACTGAAGCCAGGGGGAGAAATAAGCAAAGATCTACAGATGCTGATTTTTTTAAAAAAATTCAATGTATTTTGGGTTTTTCTCTTGGGTAGATCATTTGTATTGTTCTAAGGGTTTTTCTCTTGGGTAGATCATTTGTATTGTTCTAGGGAGCTTTGTCCATGAATTGCCAAAGGGGGAGATTGTTAGTATTTTTGTTGGCTAATTCATGGGTCGGACAAAACTCTGAGTCCATTGAGTTGTATTTTCTAATTTAATTTAGAATGGACTGTAGATGTGTCGCCGGAAGAGCTGAAGTGAAGAATAAAAGAAAAGAGAAGACCGGGCGAAATCCCTCAGGCCCGATCGATCGGTCAGAAAAGGCGTACAATTATTTTGTCAGTCCGATCGATTGGATGCACAGTCCGATCGATCGGACAGGTGCGCAGAGTTCGGGAAAATCTCCAGTTTCTATATGAAGTTGTTTCCTTTTGAGACTTTGTTTCCCAGTTTGAGTCCTACTTGTGCACTAAGTCTAAGGCACGAATTTGGGGCTATTTATAGGGTGTTTCTCTCAACCCTAGACAACCATCACAACTCTCATTGATCTGAGTCAGAGATATCTTAGAGAGAGTTATTCTCTAGAGCCATTTAGAGACTATTCTAAAGGGCTGCTCTAGAAGGTTATTGCTGCTTCTACTTTTCTTGTAGAAGATTGATCATCTTAGTTGACAAGGTGCGAGGAAATCAAGTAAGGAGAACGGGGTGCGGTGGATGTCATGTCAGTAGATTCTTTGCAAGAATAACTGCAGTCCTTAGGTCGAGGTACAGACTGAGGTAAAGAAGCTTGTGAGTATATCTTGTAACTGTTCGTGAACTCTTGATTTCTGGTTCGTGGTTTTTCTCCCTGGATAGGGTTTCCACATTCACAGAGGTTTTCATGTATTGAAATCGCTGCATAATAGCTTTATTATCAACACTAACAAACACATCATTTTCAATATATGTGACCAAACAGTCATTCATCCATTGATATCCCATTCGGTTATGCAATCTATTCTTAACGTACTTTATCGCTGAAAAATCTCTTTCTTCCGTTACAGTTGCTACTGGTAAAATCAACGACAATTTTAAAAGCAAATAAACCAATGAGTATACGATATCCTTCTTTGTCTCCACTAGTATTCTAGCAATGTCACCAATTCCTTTAAGTTCTAAACACTTGTTGCTAGAGCACATATTAGCAATGTAGTTTTGAAGTTGATGGTCAAGTACCACACGGTCTATTATAGAAAAATCAGAGTCATAAAACTGAGCAAGACGTACTAACCTTTCTTTGTCAAAACCATAAAATGAATTCGTGAGATTCAAGCAAGTCACACAAAGAAGCAACTCAATATTAACCTCTGTGAAACAGTTGTTGAGCTCTTGAAGTTTTATATCAATGACTGTGTAGAATAGTTCAACATGGTAGTGGTGTAAATTTGTAATTTGTGGGGCTTTGCGTCGTGGCATCCCAAAAACTACAAATATATCATCCATGTTTGGGATAAAAACACCCTGTTTGTTACAAAATGAAGACACTTCAATTAATAGAGAGTCTTGTGTTACTCGCGTATGGAGATAGGAGTATTCACAATGGGAGCAAAGCAACAACTAAAGACAAGTTTGTGGGCCCCATTAATCTATTTTTGTTTTGGTAGACAGTTGGCCCATTAACTTAGGCGGTTGATCTATTATGGTAACTTTTTTTCACCACCACAGCAACAAGAAAAAAGAGTAAAGTTAACTAATGTGGGGTCAAACTCTTAAATTGAGTGTGGTCAAAAGCTTTTCATAAGTTCAATTCATGACATAATTTTTTTTTTAAATACTTTTTACAGATCTCAGTAGGGTCAATTGACCTCATTGTGATCAATGTAGTGCCGTCCTTTCTCATATTGAAAATCAGTTGGGTTGTGTCAGTTAGGTTACACTTCAATGTAAAACTTTAATCACAATTCCAATATAAATTGAAAATGAGATAAAGTGAGAAATTGTTTTTCTACCTTTCCATTATTATTTGCTTTATATGAAACTCGATCTCACACGCACAACAACACTTCACTTGTCTCTAACTAGTTGAGCAACAGTGGTAAACTTTCCTCTATTTATCCTCTATTTATCTCATTAATAGGACCCACTACTGATTTTGCTTGAGTAGGAACCAGCAAAATTACCATGGTAGGGATGCAGCATCTGAATGGTAGTATGGCACAGCAACCATTTTAACAACATGGGTGGGCCCACTTTGGAAAATTCAAACCACTTTTTATACCTAGCACTTATTACAGTGATCAAATAATAAATTATTAATAAATTATTCTTCAAATTAGTGAGATGGCCACTGTTGGATTACCTAAATTTGGAAATCCCTAACTAACTTTCTTTACTTCCTCTTTTTAGTGTGCAGAAATGCAAGAAGTCTCTCATATGTGAAATGTGGTGATCAATCCATCGGCTGGCCCACTAAAATCGACAGCTCAAAAACTTTCATGAGTGGAGCCCACTTTGGAAAATCCAAATCAACAGCTCAATGGACAGCTTAAAACCAAGCCGAAAATAGAAAATAGAAAATAGAAAAATAGTGACAGTGGGAAATGAACTTAGCAGAGCTGTAGAAGACACACCTGACACATTTTGTCTGTGAAACTATTCTTAAAAGCTTTCATGGGGACATCAATACATTAGTGGTTATCTTTTTCACGTGTATCCAGCAGGATCACACACACTGGTACAATGTTTTCTGCAGTTTCATTGAATCTGGAGTAATTAATGAATGACATCTTATAATACATCTTTTGCTTCCATCGAACTTGGACTACTGATTTTTTATTCCCTTCTTGTTTGTGTTATTATAACCATACGAGTATAATAATAATAATAATAATAATGCTCCTGGTAGACTTGCAGAATTGAATTTGAAGATCATAATTGGAATATTACACTCGATGGGGAAAGGGGAGGGTGTGGATCCCACCCTCTCCATAATTTTGGTGGGATTAATAGGATATTCGATAAATCTGATCTAGTGAAACACTGGCACCTACAAACTTAAAAAAAATAAAAATTAATATTTGCATTTTTCTTATGCTAAAAATCTCATGAACCTTCATTTGAAATATCCATCATCGGTTATTTTTGTTAAACATAACTGATTAGGTTGATTATAGAAAGTTAATTGATTGATTAGTAGTTAAAGATTTTATATAAGTTTCAATTTTTAAACAATGGTTGAATAATTTCTTCTTAGGTTGTATAAATTGAGATCATTCATATGGATGAATGATACTTTATTTGAATTGCGGCCACTTTTTGAATTTCCACGAGACAAAGTTAGCCATGAATGATGGCAGGCGAACAAGGAATCATTGGTATTTCAATGCAAACATCATTTTGTGGCATGCATGCACTAGAACCCAAAACATCCAAATCAATGATCATGGTCTCATAGTTGATGGGACGCGTAACCTAAGTTCATATTGATGAAATGTAACTATCCTACCTATCTGATGATGGATGTTGGAAGGTAGGTTTAATTTGATGATACCAAACTGATTTAATTTACAACTATTATTATTATTATTATTTTCCGAATTGTGGTCAAGAACCATGTGAATGGTGGTTTTCTATGGTAGAAAATTATAATTATTTATTTCGTTTCGTTTTGGTTGAAATGACCGAAATTTTTCGTTTTGGTCAAGTGACTGAAACGAAATTTCGGCCCAAACTTTTCGGTTTGAGTTTCAATCAATCTCGGCCGAAATTTGGGATTTTGGCCGAAATTTGACTTTTCGGCCGAAATGAAGTTTTACATGATTAACTTTTTTTAAACATATATATTTTGTATTTCTTATATTTTCACAAAATATAATTAAAAAAATTACTATAATGGATTAAATCTATATTTATTACTTTTTTATTTTTTTTACTTATATATGTATATATATTATGTTATATTTTTCCCAAAATGTAATTTTGAAAAGTTTTGCCGAAATCTCAAATTGGCCGAAACTTTTCATTTTGCAGGGGCATAGCGAAATGAGGTCTGAAACGATATTAACAACTATGTAGAAAATTGATGTTGCTCTTTGATGTGATTTTTTGCTTCATATGGACTCATGTTTAGTTTAAATAATGTTAATTTTCAAAACATTCTTGAGTTTTAATAGAATGTTTTTCAATCTAGTAGCAGCTTAGTAGCGAGGCACTTCCGCTCTATAAACAATTAATGATCGATCTTTGATCTCTGGTTATAGTACAGATAATGATGGAAATAAATAGGATGAGCTAATTAATAATTAATTAGAGAGAAAAAAAATATTTTGTAATTTTTTTTGTTAGTTTTGTCTTATTTCCCTAATCAATTTGATCATGATATGTTACCGGATTGTAATGAATTTTTCACTTGAAATTATCCAATTCAATTCCCTTCCCGGTAACTAGTTGGTCAAAAGAGCAGCAGGTTATGCATGTTGTTGGACTTAAAAAAAAAAGTGATACCTAAAAAGAATTTATCACTTTTCTTTAAGTTTCACACACATCAGGTGTGGCTAATTTGACGGCTTTAAAATATTTATTATAATCCATGGCATGTGGGTAAAGTTCATCCCTACTTCCAAGTGAAAATGAGTTATAAACTAATCATGTGGGAAAAGTTACTATTTGTCCCATCAAAAGATGAATCTCAGTGGTAGTTTGACTTAGTAGTACCTAGTTTGATCCTTAAAAACAGATGGCTTGATAGTGGGGTCTACTAGGCTCATCATATATGATTTTTTTGAAGATATCATAATATTATCGAGTGAAAATATAACCAATAATGATCTCCAAGTTGAGATACTTATCTTTTGTAAAAATAGAAGGAAGGATGAATCCCTGATTATAGCACGGATGGTAGGAAGAGATTATAACACATATGGTAAGGGACTTGGGTGGAGTGTGCGTATGGGTGTATTAATATTTATCCAAGGAAAAAACAGAAAAAAGGAAGATATAGCCAATATCTGTGACATATATTGTAGAAACTGCCATAGTCACATGGAGCACAGGAAAGTTGTTTAAAGATTAGTGTTTGGGTATCCCTGGGAACTGCATAAAACACAGAGCACATAGCACCCACATTACCTGTCAGAAAGCTCTTGGAAACTTGTCAATGTTGGCCACCACATCTATCAGGATCCCTTTCCCTAATTTCCCATTAAAAAAGGAGAGGAGAAGATCTTCTTCATATTCTAGTGCATCTCCACTATCCTCATTCCTCAGTAAAGTAAAGAGGCTAGAAAGCCCATCTCCATCTAAAGGCATCCCTTGTATGCATGACATCATGACTCACCTACACGTGCAGCTCTCCAGCCCTTGCCTTTTAAAAGCCAAGATTTAAATGTCTCTAATGACATAACTGACCTCCTACTCCATTTAGATCTTGACGCCAGTAGCCAGTTTGGTGACCAGCCTTCACTTATGAGGTGAATTATGAGGTGGGGGTAGGTTCCCAGTTTTTAAGGTTTGGTTTTATTGGCATCATACTCATTTGAATATCATTGAATCCTTCTTCCTACTACTATACTTTTTTCATCCCTATGTTAGGCTATTTGGTAAGGAGAAAGTAGAAACCGATACTTAGGCATGTGTGTTAAACTAATTTACCAAAACTACTCAACCATAAGTGTGTCGAGACTATTGGATATTATTCTGATTCTCCTTGCCTTGTGCAACTTGTCATTTGTAAGTTTTTCTCCTCCTTCCAAAAGGAACAACTAAATGGGACTGGTTAAAGTTGCTTAATAGAGCAAGTTGTTCAAGTTTTGAACTCTTATCTCTGTGAAGCATGTATTTTAACTTTTTTTATTTTCTTAAGACTCTTGCTTAATAGAGCAAGTTGGGTTTGAAAAGCAATGTATTCTTGCAGAGTCCTTGTGGTTTGATCCAACACAGGCTGATCCAGTTGCTCCAATAGATTTAGACTAGCTGTTACAGGCCACTAGGACTCTTATCCTTTAGTTCAGTCCAATTATTACTAGTAGTGGTGGAACCAATTTTATTTTTCGGGGTCACTACCATCACTACCATCATCAAAGCCTTGTCTCAACTATGTTGGGGTCGGCTACATGAATTCAATTTCTCAATTCCGATTTAACTTCAGTCAAATCCTCATATAAGTTACAGTTCTTCTTCTATTTTTATTACCTTCATCCATGCAATATTTGGCTTACCCCTTTACCTTGATGGGCTATCAGCTTTCATAGCCAAACTTTTCCTTACCAGTGCCATTGTCGGCTTACGTTGAACATGCCTACACAATTTCTAATGAGTTTCTTTTTCTAATTTTATCCCCTATCGTTGCTACACCTAAATGCTCTCGAAAACGTTTATTTCTAATTTTATCATTTTCTAGTTTTACCACACATCTGCTTAATATTCCCATCTTCACTACATCTATTTTGTTCATATGCTGCTTCTTCATTAATTAACATTCTGCTTCATAGTTTATAATTGTGGTAGATTCTCCAATAACATCATGTGCACTAGTAAATGATCAAGGAATGGAGACCTCAAATGTTATGGGAAATTTACTTTTGCAAGATATATATATATATATTAAAACATAGTGGTCCCCCAAAGGCAAATTTACTACTTCACCATGGTGTTGGAGCATTTATTGACTTAAACTACCATCCCCCACCCCCTCAAACAACAACCTCACCAAATAATTTTCAACACCAACCTTGAATAAAATGGCCTTTCACTTTTTATATATTACTACTAGTAGATACCACGAGAGATGCCACATTGAAGTCCTTTAGCATGTGTCCTTTCACTTCCACCCATCTCACCACTAGACATAGCAAATCTGGATATCAGTTTCATTTTTAGTTTGGATGCTTTTGCAAAATGGCAGATTGAATTTGCGTCCACTTTACTTCAGTTGGTACTTGTAGCAATTTGGAAGTCAATTTTGTCAGAAAACCAGGGCACAAAGTTGTATTCTGCTTGGTGTGTTCTCATTTTGGACACCACCAATGCACATGATCAAGTTCTAGGATACAAATCCAACTTTCCAAAATATCTGCTTCTGTTCTTTTTGTTGGAACCCTAAAATACTCACTTTGACTTTTAAAATTTTAAATTATTCACTTTGGACCCCACCAATAATTCTTCAATTGAGAGGATCTTTTTTCATGGGTTTCTGCTTTCTATCTTTTCTATTTTGGATGGAATTCAATCAAATTGAGGGGAAGAAATAGAGTTGTAATATAAACTAAAATTGCCATATTGACTTATTAAACATAGTGAAAGCTTGGAAACTAATGCCTCCAAGAAAGAATCTATGACAACCCAAAAGTGGTTTTTAGGGAAGCCACTCTAAATTAATTGGAGTGGTCACTCCATTGCAGAAGAGACAAGATATGACTGGCATCTTGGTGAATGTTGTATACATGTAAGGAGATATCACATAACAAATTTATATGGTTCGATGGTATGTCTATGTCTAGGGAAAAAGCAAACTCTCTCTACTCTTCCTCTCGTGGAGTACATGCTCTTTTTTTTTTTTGGATTTATAAGTTAAATTATATACATAATTTATCTCTCTTAATTCCTAAGAAAGCCTGCTCTAATTTCCAAAATATCCTTGTACCAAAACTTGGTACCGGTTAACCCAAGCGACCAATGCGGTTAACCTAGAAGACAAAAACCCAACAGCATGGCAAGTGCCTATAAGGGGAATGAATCAAAGAACTACTAGAGAGATATTCATAGCTTCATAAGAAGGAATAAAAATATGTTAGTCATCTTAATTAAGGATTTGAAACAGAGAACCAAAATAAAATTCAATTTGTGCTCATAAGCATTGTCTTATATAAAATGGTTTGATTTACTGGTAAGCAGCCAATCCACTTTCCTATTGTCAAATTTGTTTGGCCAATCGTCCAGAAGAGTCACATTGTAAAGTCAGGCGTTTACACCCAATCCGCTTCAGAGGATTCTAGATGAAGAATGAGGGATGAACACCAGGTGTCCAAATTCTCAATTGTCCAAAGGAGCAAATCTTTTTGTCAAAAGGAGATTTCTTCTTTTAGTCTTACGCTGGTACATTTGTGGAAACTTGGTAAGATTCTTTTATATGAAACTTGAGAAAAACATTTGGGTTGTGTTTGATTGCTTTTGTGCTTTTTCGTTTATTTTTATACTCCAACCAATGGGCGCAAATCCCAGGACCGGCACATACAAGGAAGACAGCTCACTCATATGGAAAAAGTGCTTGCACACACGGAAAGAAATGTGTTAGTATAGTTGATGTGTCTTTCCTTCTTTGTAAAATCGTATAAGCTATGCACATGTTTTTCTTTCAACGTGTTTAGAGACCCCTAATTAAAGCCCGACAAGAAAAGCATGACCTCTCATGTACAATATATTATCATTTAACCATCATAAAGTTTTAAAAAAATCCATAGTAAAGTTGGTTTGAATTCAAAAGGATTTTCACCTACAAGGCATGTTGGTTGTTTATGTGGTCCAGTGCCTGGGACACTTAAGATGCTTTCCTATAGTTTGGCATAGGATACATTGAAAGTTCTCTCTTTACTAATAAGGGTCATGCAAAAACGAAATCTTCTTAGAAGATCTTAGCCTTCTGATTTGAAAGCCATTAAGTTCATGACCTTCTAAAGTAAAATCCGATAGCGAATAAAAGTTTGATGAGCATAAAACTAGACATGCTGTGAGATCATAGGGAGACGAGTGCAAGAAGATTTACACTGATCAAAGATGGGCTCGAATGAAGACCATATGGTTTGACGACACATACGGTCTTCTCGTCGGAGAAAATTCTCTTTGAATTCAAGTCCTGATCAAGGCTTGCAACCTCGTCCTTGTGGAATTTGGGTCCAAGTCTCATAAAATGATGTGTCCCCAGTCTAGGTTCGGATAGAACATAGGGAAAATGGACCTGATCGAACCTATCACTTTACAAATCGAACCTAGCATCTCACAGCCCACGTGATCCCAATCCATGGAACCACCGCTTTTGGCCGAAAGCCTTACTACGTCATTCAAACCAAATGGACTGGATATGGTCCCCCCATCTGTCACTTTCCTGTATTTCCCTGTGAGAAAATCCATCTTACATGCGATTTGAACCCATTGACATGCCTGTTATGGGGTTGGAGTATTTTTGCATCTGTACTCTAGTTATACAGAGCCCCCTCCAACTTTGCTTTTTTCACACTCATATCCCTCATGATTTATCAGCGTGCGTCATCCTTTGATCACCATTTAAATTGAATCTAAACAAATCTAGAATTAAAAGACCATTAAACATTAAAGCCCTTAAATAAAGGGCTAATAATCTAACGGAGTGAGTTTTTAGATTGCCCTTGTCCATCCTACCTATGGATAGGACCCAATTGTATCCGTTTGAGATGAAACATTTTCAAAATTCAATAGAAAGTCTGAATCTATTTTCAAAATTGCGACCACTCTCAAAATTCACATCAAATTTTTTTTCTTTTCCATCCAACTTTGCTTTTGCATATCCTCATTTTATAAAAGGAAAATCTAAGCGAGACCGATGAGATGGACTGCAGAATCACGTGTGTATGTCAAAGAGAGAGGAAAAAACAATAAGAAAAATCACATGAAATCCAGAGTCCTGTTTTTGTAATTATTGCATATTTATACGCCCGATCTCATCAAATGGTCAACATACCAACGCCCTGGGCAGAGGGCTCTCTCTTTCGCCAGAGCCCCCAAAATCACTGGCCTCGGCGATCTCTCTCTCTCTCTCTCTCTACCTTCTCTGCGCATTTTATCATACCATCTCTCTCTTCTTCCTTTCTCTCTCTTCTTCTCAACTGTGATGCGCCTCTCCCGCTATCCTGCGTACACCGTACGTTACACTCCACACCTCTCTCGCACAGATACATATGTATTTTCTTCTTCCTGCGTAAATCCTCTTCTTTTTTCATCATCCGTTGTAGTTTACTATATGTTGTTAATTTTTTTTTTTTTCATTTGCTATGTAAATCGATCTTATTGAAATCGTCCTGTTACGTTTTGATTATGTGGTAAACCTAGGGTTTATGTTTTTGTTGCTTTGAATTGGATTTGATTTTATCAGATCTTTCTAATGGGTTGGAATTGTAAGGATTTCAATTCCATGATGTTTCCTGTCGAAATGACTTTTCTGATTCTCCATCAGAATGAAATATTTTTTTCTTCTGATGGAGGTATTAATAGAATAGTGGTTGAGTTTTTCTTAATTTTTTATTGTTCTTAATGATTGCGAATTATTTTGGCGCAACGCGATTGGGTGTGAAGGGGAGAGAAGATATTTGATGGGCTTCTTTTACTGAAGTGTATGGTTGAAGGGTGTGTTTAGATGGTACCCCAAATTGCTGCTTGGAATGGATATGAGAATGGATAAGAGTCTGTCTCCATGCCATGTGTTTGTGGCATTTTGCAAAAATTTGAAACGTAGTCGGGTTGCGTGCAAGCTTTCTGCTTTGTCAGCCCCAAATTATTTTTCTGATGGGTCTTGCATCAGACCTAAATAAATGACTTATATTGCCATGGAAAAAATAAGTGTGATTGTAATTAAGAGGGGAATTATCCCTGTGCAATGACCTTAATGATTGATTGTTAATTATGCTGTAGTAGTAGGGTTTTTTTTTTTTTTTCAATTTGTTTATATTTTGGGGGTATGAGAGTAATATTTCTTTGGAAAAAGAGCATGTTTTGTTCTGATTGGTACCTCATGAAATGTTTCCTTATCTTAAATGAGAAGATGAGGTGTCATGATAACAGTTTGTATTTCTTGGTTTTTCTTTTCTTGTTTTTTTTTTTTCTTTTTCTGCACATTGGTTTTATGATAGTGAGTGGATTTAGTTATGGCAGAACTGAACTAGTTATATTGGTTTGGCTTCTGGATAAATTACGCTTAGAAACTAAGTTTGAAACTTTGCTGATAATTGATTTATTCCCATCTCTGTTCTGTTGCTGCAGATAGTTACCATTGCCAAACCTACATCATTGTTTGTTGAGGCCTTTTCCTGTGTATTAGAAAGGGGTTGAATGATGAGCATGAGGATTTATTGCCATTGTCTTAACTCATACATCGAGAAGCAGAGTTTTCATTGTTGTATTTTGAATGGAAAAGGAAAGAATTGTGGTGTTGAATGGTCTTCTATGTGTTAGAGCCATTTAAAACCCTTCTTACTTTGGAGAGCTGTTGCACGGCCTTCATTCTAGTGCACTGCATCCATCAAAAAGATTCTGCCTTGATATCCTATTTGCACTATGCCAGCCATACAGAGGCTGTACAATGCTTGTAGAACATCATTCTCTACAGATGGACCAGTAACTGAGGAAGCTCTTGCGAATGTTCGTGCTATTTTAGGTGAGAATGAAAAAGTCTACCTAAGCTCAAATTATTGTATATGCTGTTCCACCTAATGTAGTGAATCAAGTCAATCATGTGTTTTTTTTTTGCCAAAGTTACTGTTTTGCGTTAGATTCTTATCATATGATTTGGCATTCCTTTTTAGTTTTGTGGTCCATTGGTCTTCCTAAAACTTAATAGTCTAGTCCCGCATACCTCTTATTTTGATCCCGTTCGTTCTTAACAAAAAAAAAAAAAAAAAAAGAACCCCACAACAACAACAACTATCCTTTCTGGAGTGGTTCCAACATCAAGTGCTTGTCTTGCATAGTTTGATTGTATGCATCTGGAAGAAGTTCTTTTTGGTAAATCTGAAAATCTCTGATATTGCTTTTGTTCTTGTTAGTGATTACTTAGTGCTTTACTTTTGCAAACTCTTATTATAATAAGATTTGAATTTCAGTCACCTTGTCTAGTTATCATAGTTTCATGTGCTTGGGTTCTTCTTATTTTTATTATTGTAAGCTTTGATTTTTAGTCACCTTATCTATTTACCATAGTTTCATGTGTTTGGGTTATTTTGCAAATTTTTGTTATGGCATGATGTGCAGTTCGGCTATCAGTGGAAATGTGTTGCAGCGCATTTATGAAGCATTGAGCTAGTAAGAAAACTGGATAGTTTAACTATGGACTAAATAATGCAGAGAGGGAGGCTTGTAGTTAATGGATGCCCCATGTGCCTCTGTGAAGAGGAATCAGTTGATCACCTGCTGTTGAACTGCAAGATGTCTCAGAGGTTATGGGGGTCTCTGATGGACTGATTTGGCTGCAGTTGGGTCTTCCGAAGTGTATCCTCGCTCATTTCCAAGCTTGGAAATGCCCTTTAGGATCCTCTAGAGGAAAGGAAATGTGGAGGCTCTCATTACTTGCAACTATTTGGATTATACATGGTAGGAAAGAAACAAGAGATGTTTTGAGGGGGTGGCTGTAGATGAGGGCATTTGAATGGGAAGAATTAAATTTACTGTGGCCTCTTGGGTGCTACTTAACAGCTCTATCAAAGGATACTCTTTGGATCAGATTATGAGGAATTGGAAGTAGGTGGCTGGCCTATGATAGGGGCTGTTCTATTATGTAGTTTGTTGTTTTTTTATGTATCTCTCTTTGGTTTTCTTTTGTTTGTGCCTGGGTGGTTTTTCTGTTGTTGTTTTTTCTTGTTTTGTTGCTTGGCAGTATAACTCTCTTGTACTGCTGTCTTAATGAAAGTTACCATTAAATATATATATATATATTTCTTAAAACCTCAATGGACCTACCGAAAAGAAAAATGAAAAGAAAAGGAAAAAGAAAGGGGGGAAAAACCCTCTTGATCTAATTTTCATAATTTTGCCCTAACTACAGCTTCTGATGCGGATCAATTTGCATCAATTAATGAGGATCAAGAAAATGTATTATCTAAATCTTTGGAAACCTGTGATTGAGCCTACGGGAGACAGGCATACTTGTAGCTGGGCTAAAGGATTCATTGCGCTGCACACAGTACCCAAATATTTAATAAAATTCTATGTCAGGGACTGTTTTGAAGAAACAGAGAAAATAGGGCCTGCTTTTGCAAATCTCAGAAAATTTTAAATACAAAAGAGGGCAGTTGTGCAGCACTTTTGGGCCTCAGTTTGGTGGGTCAAACTGAACTCAACCCATCCAGATTTTACAGCAATAGGGGTCATCCATGAGTGTCCTTCCTAATTGTGAGATCCTCTTCATCAATTGATGGGCCATGTTGCATGAAATCATCTCGCCAAAACTGTCTGGGACCGGCTGCATGAAATCATTGATTTTTCATTTTTTTTTCTTACTATTTTTGGGAACTTTGCTTGGATTGTTTTGGGAATTGTAATTAGAGGACTTCTAATCATAGTAGGAGTCTGAATGTCTGATTACTAGGAATTTCTAGGGATTTTGTGTAATTTATTACAGCATACATGTACATAGCAGTGCTCGACTGCTATAAGGTAGGTGTTTGATAGTTTCAAATTTCTTTTTTCTTGTTTATTTTTGGCAAGTTGATATTGATTAGGAGTTTTGTTAGCATTAGTAGGAAAGAAGAGCTGTCTTGGGAGTCTTTAGGAAAGTTTTATTAAGGTTTTATGAGGATTAAAGCATTCTATATATCCTTATATTGTTGACAGTGGCTGCATAGCTACAATACATGATAATAAGAAAGGGCAGCTGTGCTTATTTTGTTTATTTTCCTCTTTCCACTGTGTTGACTGAATGCATGGTGATTGAGAAGGCCTCTAAGGTTAGTTTTGGTTTAATTTATATCGATCCTTGCTTATTTAATTTGCTGACAGTTCTGTATTTCCCTGCAATACATTATAGTTGCTGGAATTGCCTGGTTTTGGTTTAATTGGACCCTAGATAGCCTGATTGTGTCAAATCGGGACTGCATCAGCTTCATAGGTGATAATATAACTCTCTTGTAGCCTGATAGGTGCTAATGAAAATTGCACACACACATGGTAGTTTTTTGGGAAACAGCACACAGACACATATATATTTGAATGGTATTTTTTTGGGAAACAGCATTAAACTAGCCCCATTCTTCAATAAGAAAAAACTAAATAAATAAATAAAATGTCTCTCCTGGACTCAATTCCTGAACCTTTCCCATACTGGGAGTATTCCTTACCACTAGTATTCTCTGGTTTGGTGAATGATAATGATTTTGTTAAGCAGTAAGGATAAAATACAACGATGGATTCATTTTCTTAATAAGTGTGATATGAGTATGATGTGGTACTTTCCTAGGGCTTTCACAAAGATAGTTCAGTACTGGGGTGGGACCTTTAATTTGGTTGTGTCATTTTGTTATGGAGGATCATTCCTTTTGCGATCCTTCGGTCTATTTGGAAAGAAAGGAATGATAGAATCTTCAGAGGCTCTTCATCTTCAGTCATTGAGATCATTTTGCATGTTAGCCTTAGGATAGAGGTTCTTCATCTTCAGTCGTTGAGATCATTTTGTGTGTTAGCCTTAGGATTGTGAGATGGGCATTGGTTAAAAAGGGGTTTCAAAATTTTAGCATGCAGAACATTCTCTCCAATTGAGAAGCTTGTATGTCTTGTGGGCGGAGGAAAGAAAAAAGAGTGAGGTTTGAGGGGCAAGCTTGGGTTGGAGATGTGCTTCGTAACTTCAAGGGTGAGGTTTTGCTTTTGTTTTCCATTAGTGTGGGAGTTAAGGACTCTAATGAGGCAGGGGTGTTGGCGATTGTGGAAGCTCTTTGGTTGTTTTCAAGTTCATTTCAAGCTAAGTTGATTGTAGAAAGTGACTTGGCTAATGTGTTGTTATGGCATCTCATCTTCACTCTAGACGTTGCGGGTTCCAGTTCCATTTCAATGGAATCAAGGAGATCTTCCCATATTGATGTAGTGTTTGCTCATGTGCTTTGGTCCTCTAATTCTTTAGCTGATGGTCCTGTTAAGCATGGGGTACATAGAAGTTCTCCTTGGGCGGTGACCTGTGTAATGTAGTTGTTGTGTGTAGGGTATAATGCTGTTATACCCTTTTTTCTTTATAGCATATCTTTGTAATGATTCTCCTTTCTTTTTAATATAATCTGTTCTCATTAGTCATTACCGATATATTAAAAAAAGGGATACAATATAATGACTGAAGCAGTGGGACCTGTCGTCTTAAATTCTTAGCTTTAAGGATATGCATTCATGACAAGATCCTGTAGCACAGTTGGGAGGTCCTTATGGTCATGACCTTACCTATAAAAAAGGGATATATACTCCCTATGCTAAGATCAATGATCTAGTCACGAATCAATTTAATTAGACTTGTAGTTTGCATACAATGGAATTTTGGCCTGGTCTCTGCAACTTTGTGTTCTCCTTTTGATCCACTATGCTCATTCCTGATTTATTACGTCATGATTACATAATAGCTGGGGACATTTCTTGTACTCGATGCACATGAAAATGTTGAAGATGTTATCAACACTGGGCATTTAATGTTAATAAAAATGGAAGTGTCATCTTTTGGCAAGTTGATAAGTTGTGTACTGACTACTGAGCCTATTGCCTGGAATAGTCCATGTCTTCAAAAATTTTCCATTAGTCCCGAGATAATGATTTTCTCACTCTTGCCTTTTTTTTGGGAACAATAAAAGTGGAACTCCTTGCACATGTGAGGATTCATTAGTTAACTGGCAAAATGTTGTCTGACTTGGGCTTTGTTTGGGCTGCCATATTAGCTCTTTCTGTGGAGGGTGTAGTTCTCGTTAAAACCCTTCATTATAAATGGAGATTTCACTCAATTTAATATAATGAAGATTTCACACAATTTAAAAAAAAAATAAAGTGCAACATCATCAAGATTCTTTTGCCTTTCATACAGCACTTCAAATGGCATACAGCAGAAAATATTTTCCTTTTCCTTTTCCATAACACACGACACTGAGCCCTTGGCACATGGAGAATAAGGAAAGGAAAGGCTTGGGTTATTAGAGAGGTGTCTAAGCTGCTTCTTATTTATCTGTGTTGTGCACTTGAGATCCATAAAGGAAGAGTAACTGGCAGTTTGCTAGAGTCGTAAACATTTACTCTCTGAGGGAACATGATCAGAGTTCAATCATTTTATTGAGGACAATGATAAGATGATGCAATTTGGGTAGCATAGAGGCTTGAAAGCTACAATGGCTCACCAGTCTGAGATGGCCCCACATTGAGGTCGAAGTATTTTTTTTTTTTTTTTCACTTGTTTGAGTTGTGCTGCAAAAAGATAGAATCAACTCATTGTGTAGTTTATTCTGGGTTTGGTAGTTTCTATTTATCTGCAAAATCCCTAGTAGTTACAGAGGCATAGTTATTATCAAAGTTATTATTGGAAAATCTTCTATTTGTCCGTGTTTAGTTAGGAGAATCTATGTAGAAAGTCTTTAAGGTCACTTAGAAGAGTTCATAAGTAAAAAGTTTTGCGTTATTTTCACAATGATTAGGAGATATGTGTGAATGTGTATGTACACATACAATTGTACGAGTTTTGCTTTGTTGAACTATCCTAGTCGTGGGGCGAGATCCCAAAAGGGTGATAGGTTGTAACTTGTTGGAAGACATAAAAGCCTTATGTATATTTTAATATTGAAAATTTCAAAGGACTGAATTGGTCAATGTTTTTTGGGTGAAAGCTTTTGCTTCTCTTCATTTATGTTGACTCCATGCAAATCATCTTGGTGATGACTCCAAGGATCCATAGATGCTGACTCCTAGGTCATCAACAAGGTATCTCGAAGTGATGGTTTGGAAGGATGATTTTCCATCAGAATGGGGAGAAAAGGAGTCATGTAGTTGAACAGAATTACTATGTAAGCAGAGAGTAACATGCAGAGCTTCCCCAGTTCAAAATGTGCTTGCACTCCTAAATATAAAATTTTCTCTTATTTGGGGTTTAGGTTCCTTAACCTTTACTTACTTTTTTTGTGATTTGCATTTAAAAATACGTCAACTTTTATATTTTTGCCTAATTTTTCTTTTTTCTTTTAATTTCTGTTGTATCTGTTGATGATTAGATTGTTCCTGATATATCTGATATTAAAGAAGATCTCATGGATTACACTCTATTGCATCATTGCCTTTTGGATGCGCTGAGAGTTCTTATTTCTGTTTGGTAGTTCTCTTGTTTGGTTCACGTTATAAACTATATGTGCCCCACTAGAGAATTCTGGTGTGGTGTATTTTGATTTGCAGTTTAATGCTTCATTTTTTTTAGCATTGAGGTCATACAAACACTGAGATATGGGTTCATTTGCATTTAAAAATGTGTCAACATTAAGCTATTTATACTTGACAGCCATATTTTTGTTGACTTATATTATATTACTGAAACTCTCATGAATCACAGTTTATGGAAACAATACCATTGTATGCGCTGAGAGTACTATTTACTGTCTCGTAATCCTCTATGTGCCTTTCAACAAAATGCTGGTATTTTTTGTGTTGGAACTACTACAATCAATCACAGTTTATTTATTTCTTAATGCCAATTTCGGACTTTTAACTTCAGGGTTTAGTAATGGGAATACATATTACTGAAATTGTTCTTCCATTTTATGGCTAATATGGCTGATCTCTCAATTAATGTGGAGGTTTAGAGATACTGGGATTGATATGCACCAGGTAACTTATTTAACAACTCAATTAAAAAATGAAGTAAAAGGGAAAAATGGTTGATTTGACATAGATGGAATATCCATAAACGTAGACAACGCTTGGCCAACATGAGTGACTACTGGACATGTTTTTTATCATTTATTTGGTAGACTTGTATATTGTTGTGTGATTGTATAATTTAAGGGCTTCGTAATACAATTTTTTTGCTCTTATAATGTTCTGGCCTTTTACTTCTGCATTATCTCTATGTTACGATGGACCTTTAATTTGGTGAACATTTTTTCTTACACGCTTTTCTATTTCAGATAAAATCAGGCCATCTGATGTGGGTCTTGATCAGGAGGCACAGGTAGTGCGTGGATGGAGAAATTCTACTCATGGTATAAATGGAAAGAAAGGCCGCAATGGGAGCAACCTGCTTCCAATCAAGTATCTGCATTTACATGAGTGTGATAGCTTTTCTGTAAGTCCTAAGATTGCTTTCTAGGACTATCAGTTTCTTTTGTTATTTGTATCTTCAACATTGGAAGTTTAGGTGCTGAGTTCGGTCTTAGTACTTGCGTTATATTGGTGGCTATTATTGATCTGTTTGAGGGTTTCAACTATTTTTTGCAGATAGGGATATTCTGCATGCCACCATCATCTATAATACCTCTTCATAATCATCCTGGAATGACTGTGCTGAGCAAGCTTCTATACGGGACAATGCAAGTGAAATCATATGATTGGCTTGATTTACCTGTACCTGTTGATCCTGCACGAGGTACTTAAATCAATTACCATTAGTGTATCATATATGCAATATACTTAGTATATTAATTTCTTAGGCAGAGAAGTTGTGATTGTCGCTTCAGGATATGTGTAGTAGACTTGATTTTTACAAGCAAGGCCCTTGGGTCAATCTCCAGTTTGAAACCAGATAGTAAATTCAGCTACATAATTACAGTTAACTTCATAAGGCCCAAACATTGGATGAGTAGGATCTTCTAGTTTTGTTATTCTTAGTACATGATCATTATCTCTAATAGGATCCATTGGGCCAATCTTGATCACCGAATTAGGAGCCCCATTTGTACGGGCTCAGGGCAAGGATCATGTTTCTTCTATGTTTAACATGGTTAGCTTGTTAATATTATCGTTGCAGAAACTTTGTTGCATGCAGCTGCTTGCAGGGTTCACCTGATGAATTGATTTGGTGGTTAGGTGAGCCTTTTTTTTTTTGCTAAGAGGATTTAGAACTATTTGCCACATGGATGGGGCAATGTTTACAAACTTATGCTCATATGGCCCTCGTCCTTTTCTTTTTTGAGAAAGCAGTAAATTCTATTACAAGGAATTGTATGAGTGACATATAAGCAGATGGACAATTACATACATACTAAAGCAAAATGTAAGACTAAATCAACGTCAACTACAAAAGTGACACATTTTCCATTATGAGATTTTCTCTCCCCAGCCCAACTTTTACTAGTAAATCCACTTCCTTATTATCTTCTCTTGGGGGATGCCTATAAATTTCTGTTTTTCACCTGCTAATAAGCATTGTATATCTTGAATTTCACCATGGAATCTCCATGGAGCTTCTGCGATATTCTTCTACTATATATCACATTGTGGGAAGTACAATGAGAAAATTTATTAGTTGAGCCATAGAAAAATGTTCAAGCCTTTTTTGAGGGCTATAACCAGGGAAAAATGTGAAAGAAAGTGACTCCCCTTTCATTTCTGTTAAAGCCACCCATTCTAGGATGGCTCAGATACAGAGCTACCGTTTTAGTTCAGTTTGAGCCACCGCTTTTGAGGAGGTATCCATCTTGTTTGCCACAATTGTAAATATTAGGAAACAAGCATTTACCTTCTAGAATGGAAAGCTCCACACTTTCCATTGATTGCTCAGATCCTCTCGTCTCCTCTATTTGGCAAAGAGAATGCCTCCCCTCCCACCATCATCTATCATCATCGACATGATCCAACCCTTATCCCATCTAAGGGCTGATTTTGTGACTCTTGCTCTCATATCAATCCATATAATTTACTCATTTTGGACGAACTTGATTTTTTCGTTTTTAAATTATGCTGAACCTGCCTTTTTCTCTGGTTCATTGAACATTTAATAGCGAAGATAAATGCCATACAACTTCTGATTTTCTTAAATTCTGGTTTTTTTTTTTGGTGGTGATTTGCAGCAAGACTAGCAAAGCTTGTGAGAGATGAGGAGATGTCTGCGCCCTGTGGTACAACGATTCTTTTTCCCATGAGTGGCGGAAACATTCATTCTTTTAAAGCCATAACGCCCTGTGCTATCTTTGACATTTTATCTCCTCCCTACAAAGCTCAGGATGGGCGAGATTGCAGTTATTTTAGGCAACCTCCTAGGAAAGATCTACCTGGTAAAATTCTTGTTTACCAACTTATGATTATCATTTGTTTTCGGGCCTGTTTGGATGTACCTAGTACATGGATTGGGGCATTTGTTCTATACGGTTAGGGTGTTTTTAGGACCAAGAAAATGCAGGCAGAACAGCCTTGGATTGGGGCATTTGTTCTAATATAGTAAAGGGTGTTTTTGGGACCAAGAAAATGCAACCAGAATGGCTTTTTTTTTTGAGTCAGGCTACCTACACACTCCATTTCCCTCTCTACACACTGCATTTAAAAAAAAAAAAAAACAAAATCAAAAAATTCCTAAACTACCCTCGCCATCTCCTTCCTTCTCTATCCCTTCTCCTCGTTGTCCACCGCCCACCCTCTCCCCTTCCTCTCCTCTCCCTCTTCCTCATCATCTTCCTCTCCTTCTCCCTCTCTATTTCCCTCTCTTTCCCTCTCCTTGCTCGTCGCCGCCCGCCCACTCTCCTTCTCCCTCTTCCTCTCCTTCTCCCTCTCTATTTCCCTCTCCCCGCTCATCGCCGACCGCCGCCCGGTCACCCTCTCCCCTTCCTCTCTCCCTCTCACGGTGGACAAGCAAATGGAGAAGAATCAAATGCTTTGGATGTAAAAAAAAAAAAAAAAATTGCCATTGAAATCGGCGAATCCGATTCGTTCGGCGTTACAGGGCCGAACGAATCGAGTTTGCTCGGCGTTACGGGGCCGAACAAACCGAGTTTGCTCGGCCCTGTAACGCCGATAAAACTCGATTCGTTCGGCCCCGTGTCGCCGAACGAATGTAGACAATGGGTAGTTTAGGAATTTTTTATTTTTGTTTTTTTTATTTTAAAATGCAGTGTGTAGAGAGGGAAATGGAGTGTGCAGGTAGCAGCTCTCTTTTTTTTTATGCCTTTGAAATATGCTCAAGTCAAGCAGGGGGATGACTTGAGCTTTTATAGAATCATCCACATACAAATTGGATGGATGATGCATGATTCCGACCAAAAATTTTATACATCCAAACTGGCCCATACTCTTAACACTAATCAGTTGGAAACTTATTCCTTTTCTTGCTTTAGTTGATGTGGTTGAAGGCATTGTTCAATCAAGTGGCACAAGCGTCTCCGAACTGGCCTGGTTGGAAGAGTTTCAGCCTCCTGAGAACTTTGTGGTCCGAAGAGGGGTGTACAAGGGACCTGTTATTAGGACTTGACAGTTTTCTGTTGTCACAACACCCTTAAAGAAAGTGTCTAATTTGTGGTTGTGAATTCCATAGTGAGCTGGTATAGGGTTGTCAATATCAGTGGGAAATATTATTGTTATTGAAATGAGGGGCATTTGGGTTGTACATATATTGGTAGAGTGCTCTGATTTTATGGTCTCACTTTTGGCATAGTGGAGCTGAGATTCTAAGAATTCAGGCTTTAAAATGTGTTAAGAGTTCATTCGCCTTTGAATTTTGATAGATAATCTTTCCTCCTATTTTCTTTTTTATTCAATTGCACCGAAGTTTTATGCTGCTTATTTTTCTCCCTCTCTATGGATTAATTTTTCTCCTAGCACTGTTGTTTTCTAATGCTAACAGAGGTCAATAGAAATCTAATTAGATGCAAGAAGAGAATTCAGAATGGAATGCCTTGTAGGAATTGCAATGGATGTATCCAGTGGTGTGTGGATTTGTGCAAGAAGAGTTGTGAATTAATGCTTCTTGCTTTTAGTCAGAAACATGCTATGGATGGAGGATTGTGGCACACAAAACTCGAATTGCTTGCTCTGAGCTAACTTCACTTTGTGCTAATACTTCATAGTAGGCATCGCGTTGTGTCATATTGATACTTCATTTTTTATGTGTAAAATCCTTACGCGTGTGATAACCAACCATGCCCTTTGTTACCACAGGGTTGGGGTGGTGCTGATAGCCCAACAGCAGTGACCCTTTGAATATTTTTCATTAGCCTCAACATTGGGCGGGGTGGGGCCATCGCCTCATGGTGCCTGAGGATCGAAATGGACCAGAAGAAATCAGGGTTAGGAATGGTTAGGGACTAGCTTCTAGAATGTTAAAACAAATGTCCTGTCGAGTTGGGTTAAAAGTAACTCAGCTGAATGACTGGATTTTTGGCCGGACTCACATGTCTCACTTGACACCCTACTTAGTCTGCCTGGTCAAGCGGAGTTTTTAAAGTGCATTTTTAAGTGTGACATTTATATGGGAAAATCAAAATTTAGACACTGTTTTAAGCTAAAAATCGAGATATTTTGAAATTTTTTTTTGTGGTTCTTTTTATTTTTGACTATTTGTTATTATACCGCAGCCTGTAGAATACCGCTAGCAATAAGCTTTTCACCCATGGGAGTCCCTTTTGTATGAGATTTTTAATCCCTGTCTTTCATTACATTACATGAGGATTACTTTAAAAGTACGATATCAGTCTATGCAGGTTAAAAAGGTGCCTGCCAGCAATATTTGCCCTAGGAGGCTCCTATACCTTGTGGTGAGCTATAAAAACCTTTTGCACTAAAAATATTGGCTTTCATAAAATAGCTGCCAGCAATATCGAGTTGACAATTGGGAAACAGAGATAAATACCTAGAATTGTACATGATGCAAACATGATACAATAGGATGCATAAAATCCTGAAGACGGAAAGAAAGAAATATGAATTGAGTAGAACAAATTGAAAAGAAATATGAAGATATTGTCATGTCAAGTGTTTGTTTCATATAATTGGATTAGTGGGACTTGATGTTTCTATACGTGGTTTAGCATGAAGAATCAATGGTGAATATATATATATATATATATATATATATATATATATGAATAATATTCAAGTGAGGGATTCCCTCACCAAGATGGCGAGGGATAAATTTAATGGGGCCCATGTAGGGCCCCATTAATCATGGGACTTGGGGGGGATGGAAAGAGACATTTTAGATGGACCAATATATCAAGTTTCGGGTCAATCTCATGCCTCTTACCCATTCATTCGCGGCCCACAAATTTAACAACTTTATATTAAAGAAAAAAATTTGACATTCGATCCAATGGTCCAATCAATTTGGATATGTGAAAACTTGATGGATCTAATGTACTTAAGGAGGTTTTATGTATGTAGATGGTTCGAGTGTATCATAAAGTCCGCCCAACTATGTTGTCCCTCAGTCTTACCACAACATGGTGAGAGAATTCTTCACATGAATATTATCCTATATATATATATATTCCCCACCCTTATCTCTCATATAAGGTGAGAGATATCTCTCATAAGTAGGGATGTAAATGGGTACCCGATTCTCCGATTACCCAGAGTCTCCGACCCGCTAAAAACCGGGTCTGGGTACTTATTTATGCCCCGATAAGTAAATCGGTCCGGGTCCGGTTCCACCTTGGCTCGAACCCGTGGACCCGAGACTCGACATATTCCCTCAATTTTCGAAAATCTCTTCTAAAAATCATGTTTTTTTTTTTAATATCATTCTTTACCTAAACCCAGATCCGGATCCAAACCTATCCCACATATGGTTTTGGTTTCGGTTTTGGAGCCAAGAAACCGGTTCCGGGTCTGATTCCGGTTCCACCTTCTCCTTAACAGTTCTGGTTCCGGGTCCACCGCGGATCCAGACCGGAACTGACCCGTTTACAACCCTACTCATAGGAGCATCTCCCATATATATATATATAAATCATTAAATAATCTTCCATTTAATTGAAATTTTAGTCAAGGGAAGATGATAAATGTATATCCGGCTATTACCCTAGTAATTTCGATATAGGAAAGTTAATTTCATCTATTTGCTCATCTCCTCATATCTTTCACCTCTTTTCTTTAATAATCATTGGGTGGAACTCATATGAATATCTGGCTATATTTGGTTTCATTTTTTTCTTCTTTTTTTTTTTTTTTTTTTTTTATAACGGAAGGTGTCCCTAGTGGCCTTAGTGTGGTAGCACAATTTCAAACTCTTAACCTTCAGTTGCAAACCATGGTTTTAGGCCAACTGAGCTACCCTTGGGGTTGGTTCCATTTAAACCTATAGGTAGCGTTTGGTTCGCGGTAATGAAGGTTGGAATGGAATGATCATTCTAACAGAATGATCATTCCCCCGTTTGGTTCGCAAAAAAGTGGAGGAATGACCATTACCTCTGGAATCACCATTCCTTTATGTAAGGGCTTGTTTGGATGTATGGTGAATTGAAGTATGGTGAGGTGAAGCATTAAATTAAGAGATAATAAAATATAAGATGTTATGATGGTATTTTATTTTTAGTTCTTTGGTATGGAATCTTTTTGACTTTTTGTATAGAAAAATGAAGCTTTTTTGTCTTTTCGTGGAGAAAGGAGGTTGCTTTTTTTACTTTTTTTGAAAAAGATAGAGGAAATTTTATAATTGTGTACTTTTAATATGACACATTGTCTTTTCTTGTCTGGATAATGGAGGCTTTACCTCACCTCACTTCACCAGACATCCAAACACGCCCTAAGGGGACGTTTGTTTTTTCCATTTACATATGTAATTGAATCACATGGGTAATGGATACACAAAAATCATGTTTGTTTGGTGTGATTTTGATTCACATGTGTAAAAAAGTTGTGTAAATGGTGTGAAAGATGGCCCTTTTTATGCATTGCATTTTCACACCTTAAGAGGTGTGAAAAACTTACACATGTTACTGTTACTAGGCGGACTGCTACAGTGCCTCACTGAGCAGTCCGCCTTTTATTTTTTTTTAATTTTTTTGGGCCCTACTTGTAACATCCGAACCGTTCATTCTCTTAATAAGCTCAAACACGGCTATGTGTCCAATTTTCAACCGTTGATGATGCATGGAGGTTGAGATATGATTAACATAATCACAGCCGTTCGATTAATCTACTATTACTAACATATAGCAGTCCGCCTTTTATGATTTTTTTATTTTTCTGGGACCCACCTGTAAAATCAGGACCGTTCATATTCTTCAGAAGCTCAACCACGGCCATGTGTCCAATTTTCAACCGTTGATGATGTATGGAGGTTGAGATATCATCAAACAATATACAACCTATTGTTACTAACATACCCAGTCCGCCTTTTATTATTTTTTTAATGTTCTGGGCCCCACATGTAAAATCAGGACCGTTCATATTCTTCAGAAGCTCAAACACGGTAATGTGTCCAATTTTCAACCATTGATGATGCTTGGATGTTGAGATATCATCAAACAATCTACAACTTATTCAGAGATTCACATGTGAAATGTTATGTTAGTAACAAACGGTGGAATCTGATCCACATATGAGTCATTTACATATGCAAATGACTCATATGTGGGTCATTTACACATGTGAATCACTTTCACAAGAAACAAACGACCCCTAAGGGAATGGTCATTCCATTAGGGAGGGGAAGGAATGGTCATTTCATTCCTTTATGTTTTATCCTTGAGACCAAAATGCCCCTGGACTTGTCTCTCTATTACCAACACATCTCACAGCCCATGGATTTCAAGCCCCTAAGCCGGAATGCGTATTGTGCGTGGGCTGCTCCCGCTGGATGTGGAAGCGCTTCACCTACGTCGGCTCCGATGACAGCGCCACCTGGCCCCTCACCACCCCAGAAGAGCTCGAGCCCATCCCTCGCATTTGTCAAGTTATCCTCACCGTCTACGAGGAGGATCTCAACAACCCCAAGTACGCCCCTCCCGACAGCTACAAGATGGACCCTAGCTGCGTCGTCGAGCGCGTCACCTACGAGTAGACCCAGGGCCGTGCTCCGCCTTACATCATCTACGTCGACCACGCAGCGCAAGAGATCATCATGGCCATCTGCGACCTCAACCTGGTCAAGGAGAGCGATTACAAGATGCTGTTGGATAATTGATTGGGACAACAGTTGTTTGATGGTGGGTACATGCATCATGGGCTGTTGAAATTGGCGATCTGGATCCTGAATCAGGAGTCGAAGACGTTGAAGAGGCTGTGGGTGGAGAAGAAGCTCCCACCCAGATGGAGATGCCGGAGGACGGGGATCCCCGCGAGGTTGGCGGGGAGGGTTCTGGTGAGGAATGTTGGGAGGGATGCCTGGTGGTACCAAGGGTGTTTTGGTCAATTTTATGTAAATTTTATTCTATTCCGGGTATCATTCTAGCGTACGAAACATAAGAACAGGAATCCAGAATTCTATTACTGAGTTGATTCCTCGGTGTACCAATCGCTGGAATGGAAATGACTATTCTTGGCCTCATTCCATTCTAGAGTCATTTCACTCTCCATTCTATTCCTGCCTAAAACCATTCTAGCGAACCAAATGCTACCACATAGAGTAATCAAAATGTGACTTCAATTATCTAAGCACCTTTGCCTTTTCGTTTTACATGACAAGTTTGCCCATACGTAAATATATTTTTTCCAATTGAGTCAAATACACCCAACAGTCTATTAGTGTACAACCAAAATAGCTTTCCAAACAGGCCCTTATCTTGCAATTGTTAAAAATCAGAGGCGTCCTAAACAAATCCTTACCTCATGGTGGATTTTCCAATTTGATGAGATCCTCGGGCGAAGGAGAGAAAAAAAAAAAAACAATAAAAAGCAAAAAGTCTTTGCTCTAATTCTCGATCATCCCATCCCAGAAATTCGGATTTTGGCAATCATTTCTCGATCTCGATCTCGATCGATCTACTCCTCTCAATCTTCAAGTTGCGGTGTTTGTTGTAATCACGACCAGGTGATGATAAGAAGAAGAAGAAGAAGAAGAAGCGAATGGCGAAGCGAACGCATTTGAGGGATTTGGGCTGCATCGCCTGCGACGAACTTGAACAAGTCGGCGCAGGCAAGGAAGGTTGGCTCGTCGAAAAACCATCCCTCCTCACCGCTCTCGAACCCAATTCTCTCGCGCTCGCACGCACCTCTCTCGTCCTCATTCTCTCGTGGGACAACGACTCTTTCTCTTCCTCTCCCCCGATCAAGATCCGTCCATCTCTCTCTTCTGCCGTAGAAGGCGAAATCACAGCCATCCAATGGCTCATCTTCGACGATCTCCGCGTCCTCGCCCTTGGCACCTCCAATGGTTATCTTCTCATCTACTCTATCTCTATCCATGCCGATCTCATCCACAAACAGGTTTTCTAATTCTCTCTCTCTCTCTGTTTTTTTTTTTGGAGCCTTGATCTTCTCGATGCTGCGTTTAAAAATGAATTAATGATGGTGATTAGATCTGTAATTTAGCGATGATTGGGTGTGTATTCGAGCCGAAGTGAGTGATCTGTGGGGGAAATGTGATTTTGATTGATCTTATCTTGATGATGGTGAATGGAAGTAGATAGTGAATTTGTGTGAACATGAGCCAATGACAATGCATTTGCGTGATAGGATTATTTGCGTTTAGTTGATTGTATCTAGTTTTAGCTTATTCTTCTTCTTTTTTTTTTTTGGTAAAATGATTCCCCGTCACTGGAATAAAAGATTATTAAAATGGTGGCATTGTTAATTGACAGCAACCATTTAAGGTTTCAGTCTATATATGAAGCATCAAAACTCATTCTTGAAGAGTGTAAAAATTGCTTTTTTATCAGAAGAATAGAAGAAGATAAAAAAAAAAGTATATATTCCACTTGTGAGTATGAGAATTGCTTTATGTAGTTACTCTAAGACTAGTGATCTAATGTGACAGTGAGTTAGAGCTTTTGATGCCAATTTGGGAGCTTGCTAGTGTATGTGGATAGGTGGGGAGCGTAGGTGAAATTGCTTTTCAATTGAATCACTAAAAACTCATGATATGAGTCTTTTTTTTTTTTTTTTTTTTTGTTTTTATTGGCTAAGATCATGGTACGGGTCTTTCAAAATTTGTGATTGATAAATGGTTGATTTTCGTGGGTCCAATTCAAAGGGTGGAGTGGAGGTGATTTTTCAACCACCGCCATCAATGTGGCAGGACTTCCAAGTTTGTTAGGATCCCAACGTAGGTGAAAATTGAAAAGGTGAAACGACCTGCATCCACAATACTCTGCTGATGAAAAGGAAGCTCTTCTTCCTTCATAGGAATGAAGCCCACTGAAGATCTTCTGCCTTTATATAAAAGAAGTATGATTCACTAAAAACTCATGATATGAGTCTTTTTTTTTTATTGGCTAAGATCATGGTACGGGTCTTTCAAAATTTGAGATAGATGAATGGTTGATTTTCGCGGGTCCAATTCAAAGGGTGGAGTGGAGGTGATTTTTCAACCACTGCCATCAATGTGGCAGGACTTCCAAGTTTGTTAGGATCCCAACGTAGGTAAAAATTGAAAAGGTGAAACGACCTGCATCCACAATACTCTGCTGATGAAAAGGAAGCTCTTCTTCCTTCATAGGAATGAAGCCCACTGAAGATCTTCTGCCTTTATAGTAAAGAAGTATGCTATGTTTGGGCTGTGGATTTCACAGCTGCTGCAATTCGATGTTTCCTTCCTTTTTTGGCTAGGCAATTATAAATATTGTTTATGCCTCCCATTTAATAAAATCTAGCTTTAAATAGCAACAATTTGGCATTATTACTTTGCTTCATTGTTCAAGATAAACATATGCTGTTTAAACCAATGTGCTGATGCTCTCTAAATCCCCTGTATTGTTTCTCGAATCACTAAGATTAAGATATTCCCCAAAAACCCCTCCCTCTTTCAATTTCTGTTGGCTCTAAGATCAAATTTGACTTCATTTACTTATTTTATCATAGTGTTTTTATCCATTTATTTTTTCTTAGTTTAGGTGCATGGGCTTGCGCCTTGCATGCATGGGTATTCTTTTTTCCTATTTTGCTCTTTCTATTTCTAAATCTAGGTCCCAACTGTGTCATGGAAATGGCTTCTGTTTGGACCAATAAGAGAGGAAAACCTTGTTTTTTTTTTTTTTTTGTTTTGTTTTTTGTGGGAATGCATGGGGAAAAAGGAAAGCTTTTTCTAGAAGTTCTATTTAGTAGAAATCTGTAATTTGAATATTCTTTCTATTAACATAACAGTTTTAGGTTTTAAAAAATACAATACTATTGTATCTTATTTTTTCAGATTTTTGTGTATGAAGTCCTAAATAGAATTTTAAACCGCACATTTCTAACCTTCAGTCAAATGAATTCTTATGAGGCCTGTGCACACGCAGATGATACATCCTCAACGTATTCTAGGGTTACGAGTTCGTGGAAGCAATGGTAACTTTACACAAGATACATCTTCACAGGAGGTTTGTGCTGTTATGCCTGGTGCGATTGCTCGTTTTGAAGGGTCAGTTATACAGGTATATTTCATTTCCTTGCATGTAATATGATATGCATGTGATGAGGAAGTATCTTACTAACAATTTGCTGAGCGAGAATACAAGATCCTTGATGTTTTGATGGAATTTACAAGTGCAGATAAATAATTGATTCTTTTGTTTGAGGAAAAATCTTCACGAAAAAGATTTTTTGACTGGGTCATATCCAATTCTGTCAGTTGATTCTTTTTGTGAGATACTGTTTTTTTTTTTTTTTTTTTTTGATAACACTATTGTTTTGTAGTTTTTAACTTTGAAGTTCCAGGGGTCTCTATGAATTTAATTTTTTTCCCCTCGAGGTGTAGGATTTGCTGCAGCGATGGTTACAAGAATCACAGGCACATCATCCTTGGGGACAAAAGTTTCAAAAGAAAGAATCTGAAGGTTCGGGGAATATTTTTGGGACGTTACCTTACCAGCTGTGGAACGTCAACAAATTCGGACCTTGTGCTGATGCAGCAATCACTGGAATAATGCCTCCTCCACTGATGGAGCTTCAGGTGAGATATCGTCTTGATTCAATATGGTCTGACATTGTTATTGGAGAAATCAACCATTCTTCAATGAACCGGGTCTGTTAGTTTCCATGTTAATTTCAAGATTCCAGTGGTTTATAGTATATCTCAAACTTTTATGGATTTTTTTACCATGCCACATTATTATCCCCCTGTTAATACTTCTGTTCTCTTGCTGCTGATTTGTTCAATGATTATAATGGAAGCTTTCTGAAGCTATTCTGGTATTTGAATTCAGCTACTTTTATTGTTGGGCAGTCAAGCCAGCGTTACTATTGTGCAGTTACAATCGGAGAGGATGCTGTGATTTCAGCATTCAGGTTAGTGTGATTTTGTTTGCAACTTGCAATATATTCTCTTGCTATTTTCTCTGTGTATATAATTTTCTGGCTATTTTCTGTGTTTGTCCTGTTTTACCTGGAGTTTTCCCTTCTATTTCTTGTCTTAATGTTGCCTATTTATCAATATGGATTTTGTCTTAAATTTTTGTATGTTTTATGTGCAGGCTTTCAGAAGACAGAAGCCGGTCCTTAGTAGGAACTATTCTATCAAAGGTGGTGCCTGTCACATTTTCAACAATTGCATCTTTCTCCAGAATGTTTTGGCTGAGTGATCAGGCGTCTTCAAGAAAACCAGAAGTGAAGACTCAGCCATTTGCTAAAGGTCTGAAGTCAATTGCTTACAATTTCTTTAAATAGTATTTGCGAGTGGCATATTGGCTGCTGTTATATGGAGCTGGCTCTGTTCAACTGAAACATGCTTATGAAAGTATCACATTTACCTTCTTCAACTGTCATAATCTGATTTGGGAGAACCTGTTTACTGTTTTTCATGGTCATGTAATTTCTGGCAGCATCCCCTATAACTTGTTTGAAGGATCATCCACGGAAGGGAGAGAAACTCACCCTATCTCCAAGTGGTACATTGGCTGCTGTTACCGATTCTCTTGGTCGTATTTTGCTATTGGACACACGGGCACTTGTTGTTGTGCGACTTTGGAAGGTTTCACTTTGCATCCAATAAATTAGACAATCGTTTGAGTTGACTGGATTGCCTTCTTTCTTTCGTTTATTCTTATTTATTTATTTCTCTGATGTTGATTTGCATATCATCTCTTTCAGGGGTACCGTGATGCGTGCTGCCTTTTCATGGAAATGCTGGTGGGCACAAATGCATCATCATCAAGCTCAAGTTACTATGAACAGTCAAAGAGTGACTATTGCCTGTGCCTAGCTATTCATGCTCCTCGAAAGGGAATAGTTGAGGTGATGATCAGTCCCCTTATTCTTAACAAGGTTTACCATTCAAAAAAGAAAAAAAAAAGGAAAAAGAGAAAGATAATAGAAAAAAAAAAAAATTCAGAACAAGGTTTACTGATCCATTTTGTTCAATCTGAAAATCATGTTTTGGCTTTCTGTGATGGCGCTGTCAATTGAAAATTAGAAGGCGGCGGCTATTAATCTGTCTAACATCCTTGTTATATTTTGTGATAGTTGCAATTTGCAAAAGGTTTTAGCTCTGAGGGTCCTAGAAGTGATTGATCCATTCATTTCTTATAATTAGACAGGTTTTAGCTCTAAGAGTCCAAAGCGAAACATAGATCATGGTTTTATCTCTGAGGGTCCAATGTGAAACATAGATCATGGTTCTTAAAAATTAAACACATGTTTTTATAAGAAGTTTGTTGATGTGGAGTTCATGGTTTTAGTTTTTTGGTTTTGGTTTTGTTTTGTATGTTTTATTTTATTTATTTTTAATTGTTGATTAGTGATAGTGGAGGTTTTCCTCCACAATTGGACTGGAGAACTCGGTCCCTATCTTTTTAACGGTCACAGCAAGATTGGCATGCTCACCAAGGGTTCTGAGAACCTGTATGGTTGATGTAATGTAATGATTCTGCAAAATCAATTTCAATGCTTGGGTTTGGAAATAGATCCTTTTCCTTTTTTTTTTTTTGCCATCTTTTTATTGTTTTGTTTTCGTTTTGGGGATAATTTCTTTTATTAGAAAGAGAGAAATATGGACAAATTATTGGTGTCCGTCATGTTATTAGAGGACCAAGATTGAAATATACAAGATTAAAATATATGAATCCAAAACGCAGAACAATCTCCAGCATTCAATTTGGTGAGACTATCTGCTGCCTCATTTTCTTCCTGCACTAATTGTTGCACTTTGCTCCTTTGTCAAGGTACAATGTTAGTTTCCGCAACCACTAAAGAGAACTGCTTTAGCTCCTTGGTTTTTCCTATTCAGCATTGAGGCAACTTCCAATCTGGGTCCACAATTAGCAATCTAGGAAAAGGATTACCTGAGAACGCTTCTTTTTTATCTCCATTTTCTCCTCTTTGTTTAAGGGACCACCCCAATCATCTTCTAAAAGCTAGGGGTGTTGACCCAGATCACCTATTACCACACCCCCATACAAATTACCATGCAGACGGCCCAGATTACCAAAGGAGATATTGTCCAGATCAACGTTTTAAAACTTGGCCGAGTCGTCGTCTCCTTATCCCAGGCCTCTCTCTCTCTCTCTCTCTCTCTCTCCAACATCTTCCACACCACACCCATCAAAATCTGAAACGCTAGACCCCTTTCTAGTTTCTTTAGCCATATCTTTTAGAAGACCTTACTAGAATATACTGCCATGGTTCAAAATAGTGGTTGCATTATCGGTCATAGCGGTTGAGTCCGCTAATGCTATTTTTGAAAATAGCGGCACTACGGTCTAAAACCTAGAACCTAGCAGTTTTAATTTAAAACACTGTTTTTCCTATTTTTTTCTCCTCAATAACCTTTTCTAAAGTTGCCTTTACCTTATATAGTGTCAAATCACACAAAAAAAAAAAAAAAAAAAAGCCCCACAAAATTGACTACGACACAAGATGTGAATTCTTTTGGCCACTTGAAAATTCACACTGATACACCACTATTTATCACAACAATTGCTACGTACCACCTGCTATGTAGTGTTTTGGCCACGGGCCACTACGCCCTCCGCAATTACTATTTTGATCCTTAATCACTTCTTCTCTCATGATACCATCCGCAATGAAAACCCATCTCTCAAATCGAAATAATGAAAACCCATTTTTCAATAATAAAAACCTATTTTCCCTCCTCCATTCTCCCTTTTTCCTCCACCGACTTTTGCAAAAAAAAAAAAAAAAAAAAAAAAGAAGCAGCAGTGGGTGTGTGTGTGTGTGTGTGGGGGGGGGGGGGGGGGGGGGGGGGGGTGGTGGATTGGGTTTCAACCTAACTTGGCCAAGTCGCACCCTACTTGGCTCAACTCGACCCGTGCCGAGTTGGGTGCCAAGTCCGAGTTTTAAATTACTGATCAAAAGATTAATTCACCACCAGTCTGGAGATGGCTTACCAAGAGAGATTTTTAAGGTGCTTTTCCAGGCCCTAAGATTGGCCTCTCATACCCTCAAAAGGTTCTTTGTGATTATACCTTCTCTAGTTCTTCAAGCTCCATGAAACAATCAGTTTTTCTTATACTGTTTTTTTCCTCCTTTAAAGGAGATGGCGGAAAACGAAGTGTTTGAAGATCCTTATATTTCTTTCCTTTTGAATACCTTGGTGATAGTTAAGGGCTATAAAGGGCATGCTCACCAACCTTGTGTGTGCAAGTGAGATTTTAAGTACCAGCTGATTAGAGAGAGAAAGCTGGGGTCAGCATTCATCAGGCACAAATCGAATCAATAACTAGGATTTTCCCTGGTGATATTTTGGGTTAATTCCCATTAAGTGAGGGCAGTACAATTTAAAAATGTGCTGTTTAAGAGGGTAAAGAGCTTTTTGATTAATTGAATATATGCATTTCAAATCGGGGTTCTTGCTCTATTTTGCATTTAGCCCTGTCTGATCTCTCCAAAATGCTGTTTATGCAGGTATGGAAGATGCGAACCGGTCCTCGTCTAGCAACCATTCAATGTGCCAAAGGAAGTAAAATCCTTCAACCTACTCCTCGGTTAGAATCATCATCTTCTGCCTCCTCATCAGCATACGTTCCTTTGGAAGTTTTCCTATTGAATGGAGACTCTGGACGCATTTCAGTTTTGAACAGATACCTCACTTGAGAATGTATCTTTGCTATTTGAATGTATCATTTTACAAAATAATGTTAATATGACTCCTCTTTCTTGCCCCCTCTCGTGTTTATGTTTTTAGACGTCTTTTCTTTTTCTTTACTAATCCTTGTATTATAGCATTCAAGCAAGTCTCTGATTGGAATCAGTGTAGGAAAACACACAAAACTGCACACATGCTTTTTGAGCATTAGCACTTTTGGGTATATTGAAATACTGTCAATTGTTTTTTAGCATGCAAATCTATATTCATCCGATTACGGCCTCCCATTTTAGCGTGCTATGCTACTGGATTTCTAGTTGCATCTTTTTTAGCTCTTGGAAAGCTTCTTGTCTCAACCAACGAGTAGTAGTTCAGTTGGAAGCGAAGAGGTCTTTATGTCAGACACTTACCTTTGTGGGCCGCCACCTCCCATAGTTTTTGCGAGGGCCAAAGTCTCTTGGTCTGGGTGGGCCGGGTATCTGATACCTGGGGTTATCAGAAAAAAAAAGAAAAGAAAAGAAAAAAAGCTTCTTCTCTCGATTCGTATGTCAAATTGGTGGGAGAGAAGCAAGAATGAACTCACTTCTCGCTGGTTTCGGCACCGGCACCTACTTTGAGTGGTTTTTATTTCCTTTTAAGTTTCTTTCTTTCAAATCTCTCTGCCTGGGAGGAAAACCAAAAAGTTAAAACCTAAACCGTTCACTTTACCATTATACATTTGTGCGTTTGGTAAGCATTTTCTCTTCTGCGGAACCGCCTTTTCTACCACCCAGCAACGTCCAGATCTTCTCTTGCGAGGAAATATAGCCATAGAGGGGAATCGCTGGCCGTCTCATCACTGCACAAAAATTTAGGGCCTTGTTGCCTGGCCTTTTCCGTTAAAACTCTGCTGCACAAACATCCCCTAAATCTTCCCAGGTGGGATGCAGTCAAACGGATCGGTGCCCTTTGCCATTGCAATTCAGGAGGGCCCACCTTATGGACGGTCGGGATGAGAGATCTTGCATTCAGGAGTGGCCCACCTTATCGACTCCCAAGTTCTATACATCATTAACCTTATAAAAAAAATATCTATACATCTAAACTATGCATTTATTGGGCCAACTCTTGGATATGGAACCAACCCATAGTTGGGCAGTTCGATTATTTGATGTTCATTCATCCCATGAGGGGATGATCTATCATATTGCGACTCTAACCAGGATCTCTCTAAAACGAGCCACTTCCCCAAAACCATATTGCGACTCTAACCAGGATCTCTCTAAAACGAGCCACTTCCCCAAAACCACACACTGATCTGGCTGGTGCTGCTAACTTTTTGATCACTCGAAACAAGTGGTAGATTATGATTACCCACATCTATTGGCAATGCAATATGTATTTGGAGGCATTTCTAATAAAAGTCTTTGACAGCTAGACCATTTACCATTTTCCTTAAATTCCGAATTTCCTGTTTGAATAGTATAAATATATAAAATTAGGGCTCATGAAATATTATTTTTGGCCCATAGATGTTTTAAAATTCTATCTATTCTTCAAAATGCTACATTGTACTTGAACATACATTCAGAAAATAGGCGAGAGACGCCATTTGGAAAATTCATCGACTCTCCGATATGATTTCTTAAAATTCCGGCGAACAACTAGCAATCAGGTCCATGAAGAGGTGCCCATCAATAGTACTAGCGAAAGACACCTGTGCTTAGCACGGGCAACATATCTCATGATGTGAAAAATGTAAAAATAGTATTCCACTATTGATGAAACCGAGTTATTTTGATAAGGCCATATTGTAAGCAAACGAGATTTCTCCATGTGTGTTTGATTGGTGGGGCGTCAGGGAAGCTTAGCATTCATAGAGTGGATAAACTATCAAGACAATAGGTAGGTAAAAGAAGAGTAATGAAAACTTGTGGAACTGGAAATGTGCAAAACAATGTTAGAAAATTGAGATAGAAGATAAAGTGTAAAGATTTATGGGTAATGTGAGAGACGTTATTTTTTTTTTTAAGGGAGAGATCGATAATTTAGTGGCATTTATAATATTAAAGAGACATTATCATTTTTAACATGAATAATGACACTTTTAGAAGGAGAAAAGAAAATTTTAATTGAGAAATGCAATGGGCCATAATGATGTGGCATCATGGAGGTCTCTCTCTAAGAAATGTGTAAGAGAAGAAGGGTCAGTTAAAGAGCAATTGATGTGGTATTAAAGGAATTGAATAATCAAATTCAATTGGAAAAAATCAAAATCAATTGAGCAATTGATGCGGTATTAAAGGAATTGAATAATCAAATTCAATTGGAAAAGTTAAAATCAATTGAGCAATTGAGGCTAATTTCTCAATTAGAAACAGTCACTTTCATATATATATATATATATATATATATATATATATATAAATGGTGCAAATAGCCTGAGGTTCAATGCCTACACAAAACGATCATGCATTCCCTTCTAAAGTTTCAGAATCTGTAATATGGCAAAACTAATGATGTCCAGGAAAACCAATGTGAAAATATTCCATGGGTATATATTATTTTTGACGGTGGAGACCGTTTTCCAAGTTTGTCATGCTTCCTATGTATCATGTGATTACCATAATGTGTGAAAGATTGATCTCCTGTGCTTTTTAACCCTTTTTAGCACACGGATATTCCATGAGATTTCTGCCCCACCCACCTATACCAAAATTAAGGTCCCAACAAACTTATGTGGCACAAAATAACTGTCCCAAGTGGTCTGCGGTCCTTAACTTGGTAGCTGTAAAACCATGTAAAATTTACAGAGATCACATGCCTGTTTGGTTTGAAGCCAACACTGTTTTGAATTTATTGCTAGGTCCCTTTCAACTTTCAAGTTCCTCATCAGGCAAGATGGCAATGATCCCACGTATGAAATTAAGAAAGGAGAATATCTGTCGAATGATGGTGTTTCAATTTTAGGAAGAATTTCTTGATGTTCTCAATACAGTTAAAACTAGTTAAATTAAGATACAAAAACAACAACAATCACTTGTGTTTTATTTACACGAGGAGATAAGACTATAAGAGCAGTAGAACTAAGCAGTAATAGAACATAAGTAAATAATAGATAGATACAAGGAGAGAAGAGCCCGGAAAACATGGCATGTGAGACTGTGATGGACTTGGTGGGAGTCTGAGTCAAATTAAATGCCTATGTTTGCGGCGGCTCTTTTGCCAACAACAGGCTCCAACCCATGATGCAACATGGAATCTATTCTAATCAGGGCAGAAAACACATCAAAACTATACTATATATAGTATATTATATGTACTATAATAATAGTATTTGTAAGATAATGAGACGATTCCATTAGACTCCATGCACCGCCGGGCAGTCTATTACAGTGTCCGGACGGCATTCTCTGATTTGAATAATTTGGAATTTGCATGATCCAGTATTTTGAGATCCAAACGAATTACCATCAAGAACGGAATCTTATTCCAGTAGTAGGAGATGACAGTTTTTAATTACTTGGTTACCCAGGGTTTGAGCTTGGACAGTCACCTTTTCTCATATGATGCCCGTCCTACCTAACCCGAGGAATAATTTACCTCACCCTAGGATTCTGGGTACCATAAAAAGTAATCACAATCACCTAATCTTCGTATTTGCAAAATTCATCCTTAAAAGAAGTGGGACCAGCCTTTGAATTGATCATGTTTAAAATGTGTGAGTAATTTTCCCCAAAAGAGTATGGAGTTAAAACTGTGCATCTGTACTGATTATAGAACTAGCTAATTTCAACTGGGTCGGCTTCATTGGTTGAGAGAGGGTGTGACACTAAAATACCGGGCCTTGCAGTGCACTTCAGCCAGGCCCAATGGCAGTTCGCTTGGACTTGCTTCAAATTTTACATTCTGTTGTTCTAAATTTTATTAGTTCATTAAATCTTAATCTATACTTCTTAGGATTGGCATCTTAGTTTATCTTGATGAGATGCTGCTCCTAATAACATTAAAAGCATCTCACATTTTGACCAAGCATGATCTGTATTACAGAAGGACCAACAAAGACTCCAACTCAACTAATATATATATATATATATATAGTCTTAAGTCCCATGTCACCAAGTGTCAAATAACCAGTGTCTTCCATGATCTACATATAACAAAAGAACCTATAGTTAATACTTCATAATTCGGATCCTAAACATTCTTCCTACAATTCTTAAACAAGGGCTGGTTTGTTTGCATAGGAATTGAATACATGTGAACTTATGGTGAAATGAACTCTACCAATTTAGGATTACTAATGAGGTGAGGGATGAAGAAATTAAATAAGGTGGAGATGCATATGAGACCTTGACTTTTCTAGATATTGAATTATTATGGTGATGTTCGGGTATTCGTTTCTTATCTTCCCTTAATTCAGTTTTCATTGAATATTGAAAGGTAATTCGGTGGTCATTTTAGGATGTTCACTTTTGATTTTTCATTTTTATCCACTTAATAGAAATACAATCCTGGATATTCAATTACTTGAACAAACAGGCACTAGGGCTTAACATTGGTGCAGAGGACCTAAGAACTAATGATACACTTATAATTAATATGGCCGGACAACTCCCACGAGACCCATACCACTTTTCCTGGCCTGCCCTCAAGATTTAAGACATCAAGAACCCAATTCAAATAAATCCATGGATTTTTAATATAGGGTAACCATCAACTGGATACATTAACCATAAAAAAGAGTAGTGTATAAATAATGTTCAGAATTGAACATTAAAACACCAGAGTTGTAAATGGCCTCTGAATTAGACCACCTGACTAATCCTAGCGGATGGAACATGTGTGTAACTAGATTAAACAAGAGAAAAAGGAAGAGGGAAGGATCGATCGACCAAGCAGAAGTACTTATACAAAATAAGGAGAAGGGTCCAAGGAAATGCAAGGGGCGTCTCTCTAAAAGGAGAAATTAGAAGGCTAATTAAAAAGTAAGACACTACAGAAGTCATTGATTCTAAAAAGAAAATTGTTAGAAAGTGTACCATTGAGGTACGAGTAGTAAACATTTTGTACTTGACCCAACTGCACTTAATTGATAGTCTTTCAGTGAAGTGAAGAGAACCTCCCTTGCTTTCTAGAGATTGAAAGATGATATGCTTTTTGCATTGAAATTTACAGTTGAAATTCTTTTCTTTTCTCCTTAAGTACTTCTCTTGAAATTCTGTGAGGAACAAGACGGTTTATGAATTCCTAGGAATTCAATTTCATTCTAACAAAGGGGCCCATACTGAAGAATGGATAGAGTACTCTTACTCGATCTTCGCCATCATTTTGTGATCAGACCACATACAGTTTATATAACCCAATGCAGGTGTATTTTCATTTTCCTTTAATGGGTAGTTTCTAATTGATGGAAGGCAGCCTTCATTTGATGATCCCTCACAATGGATTTCCAAAATAAATGGTTGAAGCATTTAAATCTAACCATTCATTTTTCATATTCATGATTGTAGGGGATGGACCCAGCTGAACCCCCTAGCTGAACCCCCGTAGGGTGCCCGGGGACCCCCTCCAGGGTATGACCCCTGCCCTAGGAACGCGGAGCTGCCGTGGGGCCGACTAGAGCCAATTGTGTACACTTCGGGAGACGGACTCCGTAATCATGCATTTGTCCCGGGATAATGAATCCCAGGGGCTTCCCCAGGAGTCGAATCCGCGCACCTCACTTTAAGAGTATTTTGCGGAGACTCCTGATACCACTTGGGCTAGTAGCTCAAGTGGTACCAGGACTCACCCAGATTATCTCTTAAGGGAGAGGTCTTGGGTTCAACTCCTGGGGAGGCCCCTCCCATAAACAATTGGCCCCAGTAAGCCCCACGGCAGCTCCGCGCTCCTGGGGTAGGGGCAACCTGCAGGAGCCCTAGAGGGGGTCCTGGGCACCCTACGGGGGTTCAGCTGGGTCCATCCCCTACAATGATGAATTGATTATAATCTTTAAATCAAATTGAAGCTAGACATATACAATCAATATATTTATATCCAACCATCCATCATACAGATAGGTGGATACAGTGGGCCCCATATAAGGTGGATTGGGTGCTAAAGCAATGGAACCATCTTGGAATTCATCAACTTGTATTTTATTAGTAGAAATTGTCAATTCCTGGGGAGATAGTGGACACCCAGAACCATTCTAATATCTGAGTACAGCAGGATTGAAAGAAAATATATAATTAATCTTTCTTTCATGGCCTTAACAGCATCTTACTATTGAAAATCATACACATAATTTCCTAAAATTCCAACAATTTTCTTTCATACCCATCTACTTCTGGCGACTGTGGTGGTAGTAATACTATAAGGTACGTCACCAACCATGAATGAATTGAATACAAAGGAAATTCCTTAGCAAGATTCTTTCACACATCAATGAGATAAAATAAGTGAAAATGTCAACTCCCATGCACACGACAAGACAAATCACAAAGGGTTTTCTAAGCATGTCCTGGAGTTTTAAAGATTAGTTTTTCCACATTTTCTTAGGCACGAGACCCAATTTCCTTCTCACCCCAACTAGCTTTTGTATAGTTTACCACTTCGAATATTTGTCCTCTTTCCTCTTGGAATCTCTCAAGAGGTAGGTTGGTTTGCTATTGGCAGTCTATTTTTATCAACAAAATGCACACCACAGAGAACCAATGTGTCTTGTAGCCTGTTCCAAATCCTTATAAAATTTTCCTGCTTTGACCTGCTCCTCTCCCTAGGATTTTAATACAAAATCATCTTATATGTGAAGACACACAGTCCAAATTCTTTCTAATGTGTTTCTTTCTAGCCCTGGAAAGTAAATTGTTGGAGGGTAGGAAAAGGGACAACTTCATGGAATAACTTTTGAAGACAGATTGTTTCTTCCTTCTGCTTGGATCAACCCTCTCTCTCTCTCTCTCTCTCTCTCTCTCTCTCTCTCTCTCTCTCTCTCTCTCTCTCTCTCATTTCTCTCATTTCTCTCATTTTGCTTAGTATAGTACGATATAGACCCCCTACCTCCCCCATACAAACCCAAGTTGCTGCATCATAAAAGGGCAAATGATTCCCTTTTAACTTTGATTCAAGGAAATGACCCATCTTATGGTGTTGTTATTTTATGTCCCTCTGCAGTGGTCGAAGATGAGGGGTTGTGGAAGCATTTGGATCATCTGTCTTGACATCTTTAAAAAATGATAAACTAATGAGGTCCCTCTTTTTAAGATCTGAAATATTCCTTTCCTTAAGATAATTTATATTATATTGGTAACGTTTTTTATCATCATAGTAATAATAATAGGAATTGTGTTTATATCCACCGTCACAAATGCAACCATTAACATGTTTTTTAATGGCTCTTTTGTTTTGGGAATTCATAGTAAAGGGAGTCTCATTGAAGGAGCATTCAAGAGGAGCATTCATTGAAATCAGCTCTATCCTTCTCTAAGATAGAGTTCTTTTTGTTGGTTTTTCTGGGCTTCTTCTCTGTAGCCTGTTTGGCTGTTTTTTCCCTTTTCCTTTATTAATTCAATTTGCATCTTAGCAAAAAAAAAGGAGCATTCAAGAGGCCAGTAAAGAGTGATGAAGGGTTTAATTATGTGGAGATGTAAATGGGACCACCAATGTCCTAAAAGTAGATTTACTAGGTTATGAGTGGATAACTATTTCCTATCAAATGTAGACTATTTGATGACCCCTTGTAAATCTTCACATTAATCTCTCACTTTCAACAACTTTGATAGGAAGCCATTAGTTAGAAATCCTCGAAATTCAACACTAACTAAATAAATAGGTCCTAAATGTTACGAACACATGAATGTCATTAAAAACTAAAAAAATGGTCACATATGAAAACATAAGTTATAAATGTTATATATGGTCATGACTAAAATTTTCATAAAACCTTTATATTTCATAGTTTTTTTAGTTTATAAACTTATTTTTAATTTAATATTGGGGATTTGACATATGAATGACCCATAAACACTGTTGTACTAAGTTCATAACTGAAAGTAGGCTAATGTCACCATAGTCCTTTGACTCTAGTCTCCCCCGTTTTTTTTTTTTTTTTTTTCACTTTTTTGCCTTGGATCCCATGATAGGATCTACATGTTAAAAGTTGAAAAGCTACTTGAATCCCATGATATCATGGGATCCAAGGTCAAACGACTATGATGACATTTAGTGATTTTTAGTCATGAATTTGAGGATCGAGTGTCTAAAGGGTATTGAATTGTCAAATCCCCTTTAATATTTTACTTTATTTCCTATGATATCTTCCTATTAATAATGCGAGACCCAAAAGAAAACCCTAACAGATCTGCAATTAATTAATGAATAGTTAAAGCCATTAGCAATAATGTTAAATAGGAAGATATCACATTAGTTAAAGTCCTGCGATATCTTCCTTTTAGTCATGAATTTAGGGATTGAGTGTCTAAAGAGCATTGAATTGTCAAATCCCCTAAATATTTTACTTTATTTCCTCCGATACCTTTCTATTAATAATGCGAGAACAGCCCAAAAGAAAACCCTAACAGATCTGCAGTTAATTAATGAATAGTTAAAGTCATTAGTAATAATGTTATAACAAGTCTCATATTGTAAGAGACAACTCGAATAGGAACACATAGTTAGTACAAGAAAGGGTGACATCTCTTTGACGTCATGATACATCACTTGCTTCATGCTGCAAGCCTCTTTCATGGAAGTCTACTAGGTAGAAATGGACCATTGATTTTAAAATCAGCAGCCATGAAATTCCATCAGCATAATGGAATAGAGAATAAACCCTATTGAAGGTCTTAAGGTATATTATTGCATGAGCAGGTTTCCCACCTTCCATACAATTCTAAATTAAATTAGGGTTTCGTTGACTATTTACAATATGTATGTATGCCAATCTAGAACCATGCACCCAATATAATGTCTGGCCAACTGTGGTTGGAGCACAGATGAATGGTTGGACAGTCCATCACCGTGGCATTGGTGCCCAATATCAAATTTATTTAGCAAAGTTAGAAATGGACAAGTAGTCTATTCTTAGGACATAAGACTGATTTGATAACTTATTCTCAAAATCATATATATGGGGCCCATGATTAGGTTGGTCAGAATTTTGTTTACATTTATAGCTAAAATATAGTAAGCTCGTTTAATTCTAATGTAACTCCTGTAGATGCCATCAAGAAAGGCATTGACTGGTGTTATCTGCATTGTTTTCTTCATTGATTGGGATTCATACTAATTCTAGTTCTCTTGGGTCTCTACTCAGTACCAACTTGGGTCATTACTTGCTATTGTTTTCTCTTATTTTGTCATCAAAAGCTTGAATGTCTATCCCATTTCAAATTATTAAGTACTTTTGCCAAAGTCTAATATTCAATCAAACCCTTAACTAAGTTAAGTTAACCAACAGCGACCTTCAATAAGCAAAGTCTCCTTTGTCATCTGACTTGTTAGTATTCTCTTTCTACAAATATTATTACTAGGAGAACCATGTCATTTATGGATATGATGATAAAAGAGTATTGGGATCCTAATGAAGTGTTGCAAGTATAGTTTGTTGGAAAACTACTGTCTAAAAAAATGGATATTTCACACTTGGGTTTTTAAGATGTTGTAGAAATTAAAATAAATTAATTATCAACAACTAAAAATATAAGATATGTACTAAATATAAATAAAAAAAAACTGTAGAAGATCAGATTTGATAGAAATTTTTAGAGCCTGTTTTTTTTTTTTTTTTTTTTTTTTTTTTTGCTCATTATTGAATTCCTTGTGATCTTGATTGGGTGTCAGTCAAGTATGAAGTGAATCAACTTTGGCTAAAGCTCATGCTAATTGAATAATCATAACCATTGATCTTGATAGTTATTTTCAACACAATTGAATGGTAAACAAGGCTTCAGGTGATTATCTTCCATGGCCATCTACCCATTACTTTCCTCAACAAGTAGTCCAAACAAATGGTCAGAATTTTTCCAACTGGTGTGATCTTTAATTTGTGCCTACCTCAAATGTATGTCATTCATGCTTGCCACATATACACAATTTCAGAGGCTGATGGAACAAAAACTTGTGAGCTTTAGTCTTTGGGGCGGGTCGTCTGTGGGTGAATGGATGTTACTTGAAATAAATGGAAATTAAAAGGTAGGTTTACATCAATTTCCACGGAAAAGGTCTGTAGTTGACTTTCTGAAATGGATGGAAATGAAAACTGACTGAGAAAGTAAGAACAATTAAGAACATGAAATTAAGATTAACATTCTGCTGTGGATGTGTGTAAGAAAAGGGATGAATGGAAGGTATATTGATGGATTAGCAGATAAGCCTTACATGGATACAATGCACTGAATCGAACACAATCATTTGATTAAAGAATCCCAAAAGTTTAAAATTGTCTCTTTATTAAAAAAAAAGTTATATTATTTTTTTTTTTTGAAGATTTTAGTCGTCATTTACGTGGGGTTCATCCCTTTTTTCTTTGCTTGAAGGCAAAAGAAAATTAGATTTAGAAGAAAATGACCCCCCAAGAAACAAGAGAAACAAAACCAAAGGATCAAAAGGAGTACAGTAGAGAGAGAGAGAAAAAAAACGCCAAGTGGGATTCATCATTCATCCCTATATATGATAGGACCTTTCAACCCCTCGTACTATAGTGATTTGCATGCATTTAAGTAGGTCTTACCCTTAAGTGGTACTGACATTTTATAAGCCAAAATGACTCAATTAACTGTTTTACAGCTACCATAAAAACTCATACATATCTACTTAGGTATTTCTTTCAATAGCGTAGTGAGATTTTAAATTATTGGGTATATTAATTCTTCTTCATTTTTTAAACTCTCATTTGCAAAATAATTTTCAGTGTTCCTTTAAATCCTAAAGGCAGATTGATGAATCCCAGTTCTAACCCTGGTTTATTTCTTTATTCTATATATGATGCATTTTCTTTTTGATGCTTTGGCTTTGCTTAATTCTTTTGTAGCCATTTTGGGGCTCCTCTATCTCTGGGCTCTATATTCTTTCCCTTATCAATATATACATTTGCACTTTAAAAGGAAAATCCCAAAAGATCGTTTTTAGTAAACCAGCAGGGAAAAAAAGATCGGAAGACAACATATTTTATTTTATTGATTTTTTAAAGTACTATTTTTATGTTTGATTATTTTTTTAAATCCAATGTTAAATGCGTCCGATGTTGAAATTCTTACTGCTTTTCTATGGCGAAAATTTTCCGTGTTTTGTCTGATCACCTTTTTGAGAAAAAGCACAAGTTTGAGCTAATTTTTGAGCCACAGAAATCATTTTCGATAATGTGTTTCGAAAAAAATAATTCTACACAAACATGTCCTTAACGGGGAATCACAGAGCTACCGTTGTGGATTGGGCGCCCGCTCCCATAGCTTCAACTAAGGATCAATCCGTGGTTCTAGATTTCAATGGTATAGATCACATACAATAGGGGGGCCATATATACAGAGATATAATCTGAGGCTCCTCATTCTATAATTCCTCACCTTATATATACCTCTACTAACAGAAAAGTAAGAACGTACAAAGATGCATCAAACAACACAAAGAAGATATACAGATTTACGCGGTTCCCTCGAAATTGAGGTACGGTCACGGATCACACTGATTCCACTATACTTAAAGGCAAAAGATAAAAAACAATATATAAATCTCTGGTGGCTATGCTAGAGTTACATAAAGACGCTGGTGTAATCAGGCTCCACACATAACACCTACCAGCATAAACAGGATTTTGTATCCTGAAATGGGTGAATGCATGTAGACGAAGGTAGCTTAAAATAAGATAGATGGAATTGATTTTATGTGCATATACTATAAAAAAATTAGTGCGGTCCCTAACAGAGGTCAACGAATTAAGTTACTCACGGACACATGGATGGATCACATCAAAGAAATGGTGATTGAGATGCAGAAAGAGAGAGGAAGCATGCACAGCACAGATACAACCTGTCATGCAAAAAGAAGAAAAAGGCCTCGAGCCACAGTCACATGAGATTCGATTCAAAAAGTCTAAGAAACCGGTCGGATTATTTTAAAAGCAAGGGATTGGAATTTCTCAGCAATGGGCGAAGACTTATTTTTTTCTTCTTAGGCTTACCTGGATCCGTGACCTTTCCTTCCATAAAAATCTCACCTTCTTGAGGATTGAACTCAAAACCATGTAAGAGGTAGAGGGAGAGAGAAATATGTAATGAAATTATCGTGACATGAAGGTGCTATAAGTTATATCCTGGCAAGTATTACCCTAGCTAGTATGAATTGCCACATATCTAAATTTGACACTAAATAACACCGTTGGATTGGAGTAAAGGTGAAAAAAAAAAAAAGATGTCTTCCGAGATAAAAAAGGATGTTTTCTAAAATTATTAAACCTTAAGGATCTTACATAAATAGGTTAGAATAATCTAATGGGGTTGATATTTTGCAAACCCATAAGCCTCACTAATGTTTTTACCCCACACACCCACTTCTTCTTCCATGCATTTCATGGCCATAGTTGTGGCCATGGTGAATTCATGCATATATTGCATAATAATATCATCACACCATATCAAAACCCTTTTACACAGACATGAAAAAAGTAGGTTTCATCGGGTCGAGGGGTTTGTGTAAAGTCCATATTGTTGGTATATCTTTATCCGAATTAATAATAACCCATACCCAAATTAAACCAGGTTCAACAACATATTTAAAAAA